>OY971416.1:12500000-13125000 GCA_963853865.1 Helleia helle | reverse complement strand
GATACGCGCCAGAATGTAATGTCCATAAATATTTGTCGTTTTTACTTTCTTTTAATATCAATGCGATTTACGAGGTGATTTGGCGATTTAAAAACAACAACCCATGTGTTATTGTTTTGTTGTTTCAAAGGAAAACAACTAAGGTCTTTAAAACAACAATTATATTGTGTACTATGTATTAAAAATCTATCTCCATACTTTTGACACGTCATAAGATGTGATTGTCAGGTTTTTAATACCTGTTTTCATTTTTATAAAAGTTACTGATGATACAGGATTTTTAGATTAATGTCAGGAATGAAAATTAACACAATTGAAAGAAAAGTACCTACTCTATGTTTTTGTACTTATATTTATAAATTTTCTATTTATGTGGCATGATTATAAATCAAGATAAAACCTTTTCTAATTCGATCAGACAAACTGTATCTAATAGCTATATTTAGATGCAGACAAAATACGCACCTACATACGATGTAGGATAAATTTATGATACTCGAAGATTTGATTCACTTATTTTTTATACAATAGGTACAACAGGTGAAATAAAAACTTAGGCACATTAATCAAACCATATGCAGGGGATATAATAATCATAAATTGGCATTACAAAAAACCAAATACTAATCTGTAGACCAATCACATAAATAAAAAACAGATGCGTATCCCTCCAACCGTCACCCATTTTTATTCCCATTTTCGAAATAAATTGTAGGAAAAAGGAAAAGATTAGAGTCGGCGTTACAAAGCCAGATACAGTTGTTAAAGGCCATGGTGGTCTTTAATTATTTGAAATAAAAATATGACAGAACTTCATTAGGTGGGTAGCAATGGTACGCGGGCCATTTTGGTGTAATAAATAATTTTCGTTTGACGTTTGCGTGTGAGAGAACGAGTAATGATGGCACAATTAGGCGTTATCTTTCCATTTGTTATTCCATTGAACTATTAATGAAGGGATGCCAATATGCATGTTTACTAACTTTTAATTACGGCGTCGCTCGATTTTCAAAGTTATCACGATTGTGGGGCGGGCATGGCATGTAAAAACGTAGGTATTAATGCTAATAGGTATATTGAGATAAGGATTTATTGCTGAAAGCGATATTTATTAGTAACTCACACATTGATCATTATTAAATGATTTGTATACCTACCTGTATTTTGTTAGCTACTACAATTATATAGGAATATTCCCAAATTTATAGGTAGGTACAGTTACGAAGTACCTACCTACCATCCTCGGTGCTATAACCATACTCCATAATAAAAAGAAGAAAGAAGGTCGTATAATAGCAGGATATACAAAAATTGTGATCGTCAAAATAAAAATACAGGTGATATGCCTGCTTGACGCTGAGATTGCGTATCATAACTTACAATGTACCTATCTATCTATTATATATGAAAGGTTATACTTAATTAAGAATCAATATAGGTAGTTATGATTTCTAAGAAATAATTTCAATAACAATAAATTAGGTAAGTAGCTACCTAGTAGCGAAGGGCAATAAAATTTTGCAAATAGTTACATAGGTAATAGGTAATAGTTTATTTAATATTTATTAGATATGTACTATTAATACATAATTCAATACATTTGCCTAGGGAATAATTATACTGGCCGTATATCACCCGGATACAATATTTTATAATATCTTACGACTTCACTGTAATTTAGTGCAATGATAAGTACCTAATAGTAGGTAGTTCGGTTGTCCATCGTATTATGGTACACTCTAAACACGTTTATCCTTAAGGGTAGGTATGGGGTAACTCCTCAAATCCCAATCCACGTAGCAAAGATTAATATAGATAATATACCTATAGCTATAGGTACAAGATGCATGCTATGCAACGATTTGACGATCAATGAAATCTAGGTATATGAAAGTTGTTTCATCATTATGAGTGAAATTCGCGTAAACATTAAAACCTACGATGAAACTTAATGAAAATATTACCTATGGTCTTTAGGTAAACAAATCTATTAATAAATATAAATGTAGGTATATTGAGTATTTATATCTATATATGCACATATCCCTATAAATATCTATTTTGAATATATCATAGGCTGTGTAGGTACAGTTAGGTACCTACTAAAAGTTACCTATAATACCAAATATACATACCTAAATTTCCTAAATTCTAATAAGACAAAAAGAGGAGAGCATCTTACTGCCATAAGGTTTTATCTATTGTTCTTAATTTTTAATAAAGTATTCAAGTTAGACCAGACTGTGTATAATAACTAAAATAAGTTAACTGATCATTACGATCACCATTATCTGTTAATTGTTAGTAAATAGTTTCGTTCCAAAGCTAAAAATATTCAGATTTATATCGGTCCATTTGAAATATTTTAGTATCATGTTTTTAGATTCGTAGCCTATTATTATCACTTGACACGTCGTCGTCTATCACTTTAAAATTTAAACGTTACCGTCGCCCGGATAGGGTGCATCCTAAAAGGTTCTAAAACGATAAGCCAAAGTGTAGGAATGCGGACTGAAGAGCACAGATGCATACAATGTTCACAAAATTGCATTTGCGTATTATAAAGCCTTAGTTTTCACAGTTTAGGTGTGATATTGCAATGGTTGGAGATTGCATACAAGTTTGTTAATTCTGTAGCAATGGTAGACTGTCATGGCGTTCGTGACGTCATTCGACCAATGAGCGCTCGATCCGACGCGACTGTAGCGCCACAAGATGGCCGCCGTCGGTAGGTTGCCGCCGCCTTCTCAGTTAGGCCTAAATGTCACAACTTTTTCACTTTCTGCTAATGTTACGCGTATAAAATAAATATAAACATTTATAACATAATTATGAAATGTTAATTTATTCAGTAAGGTGCTTATTCCAAGTGTAAACAAAAGATGGTAAGTGAATTTAATTATTTCTGTACGTTTTTACAGTTTATTTTAATTGTTTTAAAATTGTAATATATTTAATTATTGAACAACGCATGTCTTTATTTATTAAGCAAACTAATTTATCCAAGTAAATGTATCTAGTTGAGTCTAATTGTAACAAACAAAAACATTGTTTATATTATATCTGTTATTTACTTAATGTATATAAATTTAGGTAAGTACGTGTATTATTAGGTAGGTACCAACCTATATAAGAAGAAATCTCATTTTTTTTTTTTACAGTAAATAATAATTTAGAATTATATATTATTTTTTATTATATTTGTATTTTGTTACATTTTATGTGGATTTTTATTTTTTTATCTAGGTATTCTTCTTACTTTCATTATTCATATTCAGAACCAAAAATATTTTTTTAATTATATAGTCTTTTAAGTGAATTTGTATCATTTTTATGTCATTTTATTCTAAAATTATTTGGCTAGATTAAAAATATTTGACTTTAAACTTGTTATATTTCCTCTTCTAGTATATTTTGTTATATAAAACAGACTGGCCATCATGAAATGCTTACTTTTTTGGGTAATAGTGTAAATAGTAATTTGACATAGGTAGGTACCTACCTAGGTGGACACAGCAGTTAGGTATTTACCTATTTTAATATGTCGCAAGGTTATGATACATATTATAAAGGTGTATTGTTAATTGATTCAATTTTATACAGATGTTACAATTTATAGGTAAATATAAAATCATTTATGTAGTCACAAACACTAGCAAAAAAATAACTATGTTATCCTAATATTTTTATATCATCAACATCAGCCATTTAGATGTCGGATGTCTCATATTCAAGTAGGTAGGCACATAGGTTCATTGATTAAGAGACAGACCAGTAAGACTTAGAACTTGTATTCTGGGTTCATTTTACAGGCACTATGAGAGAGAATCATAACGAAGCATTTATTAAGTTCGCAAATTAATCTTCGTCATCATCATCATAATCACCGTTTCCATCCACTAGGTACGGGACATTGGCCTCCTTCAAGGAACAAATCAAGTCAATCTTGCAGTCTTGTTAGTCTTGCAGTTTTTTTTTCTTTAACGCCGGGAAATGCTCTGAGGCATCCCGCGGGGAAAAGGGTCTCCCCACGCGGCTATGTGGGACGCGCTGCGCCCGAAAGCTGTTAAGTGGACGCAGCTCTACCCACTAAGACCCGGCGAGTGCCACCAATGCCGCCTTTGGTGATGTGCCCCGGATCTAATAAACAAACAGGGCACCTCCACAGAGGGGTTGTCCCTCACCACAGAACAACCCCTCCCAACGTCAGAACAGTACAATAGGGTGAGGTTCCCATCCTCGTCGTCCCATGCTCTTTTGTCCCTTCTTCTTATAAGAGGGGTACAAAGAGCCCAGTCGGCTCAATTAGCTTCGCTTACGATGCTGGGCTCACCCTAGGCTACTGAGCCCCACCGCCACGTCAAGGCCTGAACCATGGTGGAGAGAGCTTAGGTACCTACCTACATCCATACATTCTTACTAACTTTCGCGTTTATAATAACCGATAAATAAACCGATTATAAAATCTTATTGCACCTAAAAAAATGTAGTTACTATCGATTCATCAATCGTTTCTCGATAAAGCCGTTAAAATAATCTGTATCGATGCTCTAACAGTGCAACTCGCTGGCAGAATTATTGATCCCGCTCGTTGTAAAATCGCTTCAATTTATGGCTTGCGCACTTGCCATAACGGAGATCAAAGGATCGTCGAGATGTGCAACAAATTCCGCACTGCATATGTAATGTTTTGAAGTATAAATAAAATGACGTAGGTTGTTAATTTGTTATGTATGCCCTATATTTCATCATAAAAGCAATGTTCAGGGTACCTGCTTTTCATCTGTAACCTAAGTCATCATATGCTAATATATACGTTAATTAGCCATACTATATAATATTATGTTCTCTACTAAACAAATGCTTCTCAAATGTACTATAATATGGTGTATTAAACCATTATGAAATATTTCACAATTTCCTACATAATTAATGCGGTTTGAGCACCACCTGTGGTGTTATTACGTGTATCCTTACTATCCTCAATTGTTATTTGTCGTAACCTACTTGTCCGTTGTATAAATAGCCTAATATTATTTTATTCACTGTATAAAAAAAACAATGTTTACATGTAGAATAAATTGCGTCACATATAGTGTATGTGTTAGGTACATTTACTTACAGAAGTTGTAAGAGGTAGTGCCATGCTGCTTTGCAGCCGAGTTGGGCCAGAATGACCGAGGTGGTACCTCTCGCTCAAATAACACCGACATCAAGTGACAGACGTCAACACCTATACCTACTTTTTTTTTTTTCGGAGGGATCTATGCTAATGGCCCGAAGGCCCTAATGCTTCATCGGATTAGTGTGAGCCCATTCGGCTTACTTTTGATTTAAAAAGTGGGGGGTTGCCCCCCGCCTACCGTGCAGTCAGCGACCACACGGCCTCCTGGCGTCGGTTGTGTGTCAGTGGCGGGACTGTGCCGCGTCACCGTCGGGTGGAGAGGAGCCCCTGGCGGTCTACCCCTACCGGGTGGGCTCATTGGCGTGAGGACCCGGCAGATGGCGCCAGCGATACTGGGGCCCACTCTGACCTATACCTACTGTCGCGTTTCGTACGGTTTGACAATTTTTGATGGCTCGTTGGCGGGGGGGGGGGGGGTTGTAAGGAAAAAGGAGGGGCAACGCATCTGCATAACTTTTTGTGCGGATGTCTATGGGCGTCGGTACTTACCATAAGGCTCCGACTGCTCGGTTGCTTCCTTATGACTTAAAAAAGTTATATTATGTACCTAGGTAATATACCTGTGGCGGACCAATCAGCGTATAGTAAATCCCACATTCCTATATTTTAATGTAGATATAAATAGACTCACCTGGTCAACGGCACCCATAAATATTCGTCAACAAGGACTTCTAAGAGCGGCTCAATTTGAGATAGCCGTGAGTAACCCACAAAATATTCTCAATCATGAGACAAGAAAATATTAAATGACATATGAACACCACAAACCAACCAACACTTTTCCTGTTGGTACCTATGCTTAGGTGAGCCATAGGTAGGTGGTACCTACCTGCCTACTGTGCCAAAAGCATAGCTCATTAAAAAAAACCTTCTTTCTTCCTTTCTCTTTAGATATTAAAGCTTTTTTATTTTAGTTGGATAGGCAATCGGGCATATGAGCCACAAAATGGTAAGTGGTCAGTGTCGCCCATGAACATAAATAACTTTATCTGAGCTTATCTCAAACAACTCCATGAATTATGCTTATCCTTAATCACTTGCCTAAAATAAATAAGTAGGTAAAAAAATTAAAGAAAACAATGAAAAATTGGGATAATACCATAACTTATTTCACAAAAAACTTTCGACCTGCTCATAGGTACTTAAATATGTATGAAAACCAATCGAATTGGTAATTTAAATTATACATAATGATCACATCCAATTAGCGGTGTGAAGAATAATATTAAATCTATTAAAGTAGAATAAATTACAAATGAAACATTCATTGTTTACCGTACAAGGTCGAAAGTCTGGGAATATGTGGCAATATTTGCAAAATCACTTCCATTATAGGTACCTAATCACCGTCCGTCCAATACTAAATTCTTCCAGAAAGATCTTCCAAAGCGCTGCGCTGATGATGATGATGAAGTATGCTTGTTTCCAACCTCTGGAGCAGTTATTAAGATTCCGTCCGTCTGTCTGTTTGTGTCTGTCTGTCACCAGACTATGTCATGAACCGTGATAGTTAGACAGTTGAAATTTTATAAGATATTAAATTAATTATATTAATTAGCAATTATCCCGCGAAAAACGCAGTCTTTACAGCAAATGTGTGAGTGCACGCATATGCATGCATATAGCACCGCCCTCCTTTCCCACACTGCATATGCGTACACTCGCATGCACCACCACCCCACATGCACCACAACCACGATTACTAATCGTAGAGTCTACATCCTGAGGATGCCTCGGTGTCGGGGCGAAACGTACGTAGATTGTTTGGTGGTGGTCTTTTACTGTGGTTGTGGTGCATGTGGGGTGGTGGTGCATGCGAGTGTACGCATATGCAGTGTGGGAAAGGAGGGCGGTGCTATATGCATGCATATGCGTGCACTCACACATTTGCTGTAAAGACTGCGTTTTTCGCGGGATAATTGCTAATTAATATAATTAATTTAATATCTTATATAATGGATTTCCGCAAGGTAACGCCTGATTCTATTAAGTTGAAATTTTCACAGACGATGTATTTCTATTGCTTCTATAACAACAGAATAAAATAAATACCTATTTAACGGGGCTCACATACAAGATTTTTTTAAGTCTTATGTTGTAGGTATATAATAATACATAACCTATAATGGTACAGAACCCTTTTTGCGCGAGTCCGACTCACACTAGACCGGTTTATATTTAAATGCATAAAAGAGTTTCGGCTTTTTCGTGTAAGTCAGATGTCTTAAAATTATCGTAAGGGTAAGGCATTAAGGGTATCAATGTAAACGTAACATTTTCTTTTGTGTAAAATTGCTTTTGTGGTGTTATAAAAAAAATTAAAAGTTAAACATAATATAATCACGAAATTTTAGTACTCAGATCACCAGGGATGCCTATTTCTCAAACAGCTGCACTGTGTTTCGGAAAGAAGGAAAAGGCACAGAGCTGGATTCTGAGGCCTAGAGGCCCCGAGGCATTAAAGCCGAGTGGAGGCCCCGTGGCTACAAATTATTTTTCAAATAAAATGACTATCTTTTAGTCAAGATTTTCACTAAACCAGTTAAACCTAAATCTAGATGGTTTCTGAATAAAACCAAGTAGATTTTAGGTTTAACTGTTCACATATTGCAATTAATAAAGGTATACTTCACCGGTGGGAGGTAAGCGCTGTGCCGCGCTCCCAGCTGCATGGGTACCACCATCTTGCTTGTTTCATCCGTAAAACAGCTTTGCTGTGTTTCGGAGAGAAGGGCAAGACAGGCAGTGTAATTACTGGCACCGAGACTTAACATTTTATGTCTCAGGATAGGCAACACATAAATGAGTTGCCTGGGGTCGTACCAGGTAAACTAGTTTATGTTCATGGGCGACGTCGACCATTTACCATCAGGTGGACGTTTGCCAGTTTGACTATCCAACTAACATAACAAAAAAACTTATAATCTTATGAGGTAAAAACATTCGAGACATAGAATCGAACACCCAAGCTCCGAGGCTGCGTGCTAGTAGCGCCCCATTTATCCATTGCTCCATTGGTACCTATTATACTCTCCCAAGATAGGTTGTAAATTTCAAGTAGGTTCTTCTTATCGGGACGATTCGAATTTTTTATATTTTACTGATTGGAGTATTTATGTAAATATTTAAGAAAAATATAATCATGTCTCCACAAAGCACCTACTGTAGGTAAAACAGGGAAAGAAAATCAATAGAAAAGTGGTTACCCACGATAATTGTCCCCTTAAATGAAAAAGTTGGGACTTTTGGGACGGGTCTTCTGGGAAATGTGAAAAACCTATGTTAAAGTTGTAACTCAAATAAAAAAAAACATAATGATGAAGAAAATTCTTCAAGTTGTTGTACATAATAAGTTACCTTAATGTTTATTTAGAAAGAATAAGAGAATGAATGCCGTGGTCGCGATGATGATTATGCTAGAAAGGTAAAACACTATTATTTCGCAATAATGAACGAAAGAAAATCTTCATGTATTAAGAACGTTATTAAAAAATATTTTAGCAAGGATTATAGACATAGCAGACGGTGGCGCTAAATTCTGAAATGGGTAGTTTAGAATCGTTTTAAGTCTAGACGAAATAACCTTTTACGAAAACTTCGGACACAGGTACAAGTAGATACCTAGTAGTACATTATGAGTGCAAATCAAGTTCGAAAACTACAATTTTTTTTACAAAAACTTAACAGTATATAAACATAACTTAAAAATATACCACAAATATGAAATATGTTGCATGTTCGTTAAAATAAAATATTGAAATGAATAAAACATGAAAAACTTCAAAAACATTTCCGCTCCCTTTTTCCTTACAAATGGTTTTTTTTTCTATTTAATTACTAATTCGCAAAAGTAACATAAAGGCCATTTATCTTTTGTGTTTAATTAAAACAAAAGTATATATCCTACTTAATATGTTCAACTTAAAAAAATAACTTAAAAACCAAAAGTAAAATTAAACAAAAATTGAAACGACTTCAAAAAGTAAAAAATAAACTAAAAAGTAATAAAATAATTGCGTTTCCTTAATTTTTGTGCCTAGAACTTATAATCAACTTGTTATTTTACTAATTACAATCTTTGCGTTTACCACGTCATTGTTGTTACCTCAACTGTCTATGGTCTCCATCATCAGACCTGTAATGATACTTATAACCCATATAGGTGCAAAGTTCTGGTCAACATAAATGAATTGTGTCTACACACAAGGTAGCTACTGTAAACTGTTGAGGAGTTCCCTCGACTGTCTATGGTCTTCATCATCAGACCTGTAATGACTCTTATAACCCATATGGGTGCAAAGTTCTCGTCAATATAAATGTATTAAGTCCAAACACAAGGTAGCTACTGTAAACCGCTGAGAAGTTCTTTTAACTGTCCTTCGTCTTCATCATCAGATCCCTAATGATAGTAACAATTTATCTAGGTGTAAAGTTCGCATCAATACAAATTAATCGAGCCCAAACACAAGGTTACTGCTGTAAATCGTCGAGGAGCTCCCTCGACTGTCTTTCAGCTCCATCATCAGATCAACTCTAGACCTTCATGAAGTTGTAGTGCTTTAAAATACTTAATTAAAAAAATATTAAACGCACTAGTTACTCCTACGATTTTCGAAAGTTCCCCTCGATTTCTCTGGGATGCCATGTCATCAGATCCTTGTTTCCTTATCATGGGACCACCTCGGAAGTGCACTCTTTTCAATAAAAAAACAATTTTGAAAAACGGTCCACAATTGACGGAGAACACACTAACATTATAATAACAAATAAACCCATTAAAAGTTAAAGCCACATTAAGTTGTCAAAGATAATAACAATAATATAATGCAATTATTACGAGCTATTAAAAAAACACAACTTTCAAGTTCGCTTGTTCACTGTCAAAATAACTTTGTACAAAGGATGTGTTAAGTAGCTTAAAAAGCTTACTTAATTATGCGGGCAAACTGCGGTATATTAGGCATGTTACGTTTCCAGAGATGAGAATTTACAAAGTATTCGTATATTTGGAGCATATTTGGGCTTTAATTTTACCGTCTAATATAAAAGAAATGTTTCTTATTAATATTTATTATAATAATATTAATATATTATTTGATGTATTGTTATCGTCAGCACATACTTCAAATCTATTTCTGAACATTCATACGATGGTGACACTGAAAGTTCTTAGAAAATAAAAACTGAACAAATTAGCAAGTTATTAGTTTTATTATACCTTTCTAAAATAGTGTACATTCACATCGCTTCATCCGATGGAACCACTGAGAAAAACACTTTGCCCACTCGTCCTTAGGGGTCTCTTCGGCGGCCTTTTAAAATGCAGCCACTGATTCCTCGGCGTCCATAAAACGTTCTCCTGGAAGTTTTTCTTTTATTTTCAGGAATATCTTTTATTTTTAACATTATAAAAAATCGCAAGGTGCATGATCAGACTTATACGGTGGGTTATCCAGTAATTTAACGTTTGACGTTACCAAATCATCAATCGTTTGCCTGGTGATGTGTGACGAGGCATTGCAATAGTGAAAGAGGATCCTAGAGGTCGTTTCTACAAAACTTTTTCCAAGACAAGTGGCAAACAATTACAAGTGTACCCCTTTGCAGTAACTGTTTTTAGATCATCTCAAACAATTGTTGCGTAATGACCTGTCCTTCCGAAGAACGAGCCCACCATCTTTTTCCCACGCTTCGACTCCTCTTTTATTGGCAACTTCTCTGCAGGAAACACCCACTCAGCAGACAGATAGTCTGTTAGTTTCAGGTTCATAAGAGTAAAGCCAGCTTTCGTTACCCGTAAGTAAGTATGTCGAAGACAGCATTTGAGTCATCTCCATTAAATCTTTTGACCATTTCACGGCACCAATCGACACGACGGAATTTTAAGGCTTCTGGTAATCGTTAAGTTTGCGTTTAAGGCTTCTGTCAAATTATGAGGTAACCACCGGGCACAAAGCTTTTTTTTATTTTTCGGATCGATCTATGCTAACGGCCCGAAGGCCCTAATGCTACATCGGATTAGTGTGAGCCCATTTGGCTCACTTTTGGTTTATAAAAGTGGGGGTTGCCCCCCGCCAACCGTGCAGTCTGCGACCACACGGCCTCCTGGCGTCGGTTGTGACCACCACGGCACAAAGCTTCCTAACCGCTAAATGTTCATGGAGGATTTTGTGCTTTTGACTTATATCATCATCATCATCATCATCATCAGCCTCTATCCGTCCACTGCTGAACATAGGCCTCCCTCAATGACTCATATACCGATGCCTAATTTTTTCCGAATCTGATGATCGGTTACTCTTCTGTCAGTCTCTATTATACGCTGCACGACTCTAATATTATCTTCAGTCGTCGCCGTAGGAGGCCGTCCGACCTGCAGATCATCGATGAGATTTGTACTACCACGTTTAAGCTCACCCTAATCAGTTATAAACAGTGCCACGAGATGGGTCTTCCTCGTGAAAGGCCAATAGAAGTATAGACTTCTATTGGTTATCAATAATGGTTTATCTACCCGTTACTTGGATAGGTAAACACCTATCCAAGTAACAAAAAAATGATACAGATGAGGGCGACACTGAAAGTTCTTAGAACTGGCCAGTTGTAAACAATCTAATTAGTAAAATATACCTAAGTTTGAATTTTGAAAATCGAACCCTTTGCAATAGTATTGTATATGTATTTCTTTCAGATGAAAGAAATACTTATACTTGGATAGGTGTTTACCTATCCAAGTAACGGGTAGATAAACCATTATTGATAACCAAGGATGTTGGGCCACATCGTGGGCGGCAGCCACTGCCCTGGCCGGTGACCCCCCGTGGGAACTCGTGGCGGAGGTTCTTGCCGAGACGCACTCCTATGTCTCGGATAGGAGGTCTCTTGGTGAGAGCCTTACGTTGGACGGGATCCTTCGGGTTCGCCGACTAGGGCAAGAGGCGTTAATGCGAAGATGGGGGAGGACCTGGCGCAGCAGCCGTACGGCAAAAGCCTAACGGTTGCTCTGTGTCCGGTCCTTGAGCGGTGGATGCGCCGTAAGCGCTAACCCCTCACCTTCCGTCTGACACAGGTGCTCACTGGGCATGGTTGTTTTGGTGAGTACCTGTGCCGGATGGCCCGCAGGGAGCCGTTGACAGTGTGTCACGATTGTGGCGCGGCGGTGGACTCGGCCCAGCACACCCTCGAGGTTTTTTGTGTTAAGTATGGCTCACTCATGATCTGACCTCGGTCATCGGAGGGGACTTGTCTCTGCCGAGTGTCATCACCGCGATGCTCGGTGACGACGAGTCCTGGACGGCGATGATTTCCTTCTGCGAGGCAGTAATGTCCCAGAAGGAGGCCGACGAACGGGTGAGAGAGGAGGCTGCCGACGAGGCCTCCCCCCGTGGGCGACGAACGGGGGTGCACAGGAGGCGCTACTTAATGCGCCTCCAGTAACGCCCCTGTGCTCGTGTCGGGTTCAGGATGGGAACCTGGGCCCAGTATGACACGACGTCGCGGGAACTGCCTAAGCAGCCGGGTAGTCCCCCTCTTTAGAGGAGTAGTCTGGCCTTTGCCGGGGCCAGCCTGTCGCTGCGGTGATCCTGTTGAATGCCTATCCGGGACCCTCATAATGCGGCTGCAGGCGCTCGCAGTGGTTTTAGTTTACGGGTAGGGCACTCCCAGGTGCGAGTCCCACATAGGGTCAGGATCTACCCGAGATCCTGGCTATATGCGTAAAAAGCATTTCCCTGCGATAACAAAAAAACAAGGGTGTTGGGCCATAGTTGGCCCAATTCGTTCGGTTCGGTTTTCCTTCACCGGTGAGCAAGTGATAGTCTCATGTTTAGGTGCACGTAGAAACTTAAAAGGTACCACAGGGGTCATGATAGAACTCGGACCTTTCACTCAAGAGGCTAAATCCATACCCACTAGACCATCGTTCCTCATATGTATAATTCTTATGTTACAGTTTTAGTATTAATTTCTACTCCTCCGGAACGGTTTGACCGATTTTGATGAAATTTTATATGTATATTCAGTAAGATTGGAAAAGGTTAAACTATTTTTTTTGGTTACTATGGCTCACTCATTTTTTTTTTTCATTTTTTGGACAAAGTTAACGAGTCTGTCGAGTAAGTGAAGCTGCGGGCAACAGCAGCTAATAAGTATATACATTTCAACAATGATATTAGCATTTTTGATCTGAAATAGTATTTTCAAAAGCCACTTTTTGGAGATAAATTACGTCTATTTCCTCAACGTGTCTCCATAAGATATGGGCCACCGGAAACTCACAAACCGCACAAAACGCGACAGCATCACTTGATGCCGATTTTATGTGAGCGAGAGGTACCAACCCGGTCGTGCCAACCAATTCGGCTGCAAAGCAGCATGGCACTACCGCCTTACTAACACGCTAAATATATATAAATGTGCGCATACCACCAGGTCATACATACAGGGTGGACAATTTAAATTCGTTCATCACATCTATTAAACGTGTCGTGCAAGTGGGCCTGAATGTTAGTAAAGCTGTAATCACCATCATCGTCAATTAGATCGCTGCTGACACCTGCCAGCGGTGTGACGTCATCACTAATGCGAGCCAGTACATTTTGTAGTAATGTTAAATGTTCATCATGATCATCAGCCCGGACCTGTCCACTGATAGGTAACTAGGCAAAGACATCCTTTAATGAACGTCAAGACGGATCACTTACAACACAATTTGGAACGAGTACTATACGCTGATCATTGTATCTTTTTTTATGTCACAAGGAGGCAACCGAACTGTCGGAGCCTTATGGTGACTACCGACGCCTATACACATCCTCAAAAACAAAAGTTATGCAGATGCGTTGCCCTCTTTTTCCCTATCCCCCATCCCAATGGGCCACCGGAAACTCACAAACCGCACAAAACGCGACAGCATCACTTGATGCCGATTTTATGTGAGCGAGAGGTACCAACCCGGTCGTGCCAACCAATTCGGCTGCAAAGCAGCATGGCACTACCGCCTTACTAAATTCGCAGGGAAAATGCTTTTTGCGCATACCACCAGGTCATACATACAGGGTGGACACTATGGTTATGTGGGACTCGGCTTTGCTTTGACTGCGTACTTGTTGTTAGAAGCTCCTTCCTCACCTACAACCCCGCGGCACCTCGACCTCCTTTTTGGGGTAATTCCGGCAACATGAACAGGCCCCAACGATGTTGAGGCCGTCCAATAGAAATAGGTTCCCTATATGATCCCAGCCACAATTTGTGATCATTGTATGTAGGTAGTTTTATTCGTCTAAAAATATTATTAGGTAGCATTGTTTAAGAAAACGTGACCGGCCAATTTGCATAAAGGCATACTGAGCAAATTTCGTGACACAAACACAGAATGGTAAATCAATTATATCAAAGTAACTATATGGTGTTATGGTAGAGCAATTTGAATAATAATAGCCTCTATATATTACTAAATCATGTTACATATTAAACTTTGATATCAAAATTTTGATACCTATACCCATACCTATGTTATGTACCTACTCTAGGTACATAGTTTGTAATATAAATAAAGTTAAATATTGTTGAAAATAAGGTTAAACTATTTACAAAACTTACTATACTAATACCAAACTTTAAATCAATTATATCAAAGTAACTATATGGTGTTATGGTAGAGCAATTTGAATAATAATAGCCTCTATATATTACTAAATCATGTTACATATTAAACTTTGATATCAAAATTTTGATACCTATACCCATACCTATGTTATGGACCTACTCTAGGTACATAGTTTGTAATATAAATAAAGTTAAATATTGTTGAAAATAAGGTTAAACATTATTATTTACAAAACTTACTATACTAATACCAAACTTTAAATCGGATGAAAAAGAAAACAAACTCTATCTAATGTTTTTTCATATTGCATTAAATTGATACAATTTTCTAGACATGGAAAGGTTAAGGTTACCTTTAAGCAAATATATTTCTAAGCTACGCTTGAAATGATAATATTATTAATATTATATTGTTATATTTATTTAGCTTATAAAACATTAAAAATATATGTTATAATCCCTTGATTCCATTGACATAATACCAAACTTAATGCTAAAATAAAATTGCAAAAAGAAAGTAACAGCTAATGTGCTTTCTATTTACAATGTGGACAATATATGTTCCATATTTTGTTTTGCTTTGCACTAGGTATTAAAAAATTCACATCTTACAAAAATTGCCGTGAATGTAATATGTAGGGAATTTCTTTATAAAACGAGACACCCTTACAAAAGAACACCTGATACAAGGCAAATGTTTCCTTAATTAAAGAACGCAAAGGAAGCTTTTAAATTTACCAATACGATCATATCAGCGAACCTTTTTGTAAATATTAAAGTAAACCTAAGTAAACTATCAAAAAACATTACAGGATGTAAATAATAACATTACGGGGTGTATGTAAAACACCTGATACAGGACGAGTCTTTCCTTAATTGTATATCGCAAAGGAGGCTTTTTTACCAATACGGACAATAAGGTTTAACATAACCTTTATGTAAATATGAAAAAGTAAACCCAAATCTATCAAAAAACATTACGGGGTGCAAATAACAACGATCATGGAGTATGTAATGAAATCTTGCATCGGATTAGTGGTGCGGCGCGCGCCGAGCCGGGGCGGCAATCGATGGCGGCTGGGACGCGCGCCCCGACGCCAGACCCACAGACGCCCCGAGACGCCGCGCCCGCTCGCACGTCCTCGCAGCACATCCTTCAATGTTGACACGCGAACAGCTGACCGGTAAGTCACGTGTTTTTTACGACACCGCTCCGCAGTGTTTTAATTTTTTTCTATGTTGGACACATTTTGGAATTTTGTGCGATAGAACCGGTGAAGCTCGCGTCGTAAATTACGAATATAATGCATTGCATAGAATCCCTCTGGGTTGACTTGAATTCTTTAGTATTTTTTACGAGTGGTGGTCGAAACTGCGACGCTTTTGTAATTTATACCCGAGCAACAATAGCAGCGAACAAAAGGCTCGTTGAGCTATTGTAGCCTTCGGAATGGACAGTAAAAGGTCCTGCTTGTTTCGCTACCGGTTAAATGTTTGCAAATATAATTTTCGCAAACCAATCCTGTCTTAGTAAAAGTGGTCGTCCCTCATTGGTGTACGCGCACAATACGATTATTGTTTCTTGCTATTTATTTTGAAGTAAATAAATATTGGGTATCCTTTACCAAACTACTGTATGTCTCGTATTTTGCATCTCGAAAATCCTTTACTTGTAATATTGAGACACGGTGTACCTAAATCGTTTGTTTTATTTTATAGATGGTGTTCCCTTGGGACAGCTGGGAGCTAGGATCGTTACACCTGGTGAGCTATAAAGATATTGTAACCATAAATTATCAATTGTTTTTTTAACAGAATCAAAACGTGTAAGACTAATGAAAGTTATTTACTTACATATAAAAACTTTTCAGAGTGCAGATCAAGGAGTGAAGAGAAGATAACGCGTCGCCTTCTGTACGTATACTGAATGTATCCTGAGTGCCTCATTCTTTCCGGTATACCTTCAGTATACGTAACAGAAGATGACACTGACTGCGATTCTTCATGAAGACTCGTGGCGAAAACTTCTCGATTTTTCTATCTGATGTTTCTTTACCTGTATTTAAATGTGATGTGTTCTAGAGTGTGTGCTGTAGTTAATATAAGAACTTATAATTTATATTAATTAATTAAAATATGTACATTAGAACTTAAAATATTACTAACCATTTGTTAAATGTTAATATTTTAGTTAATATATTTTAGCTTCACTTTGTGAAACTAAAATCGAACACTCGGCGAGTTATATGGCTCCAAGCAGATCAGCGAGGCAATTGTGACCAAACTATTCTAAATGTTGGTAAGCTTTTAGCAAAGGATGAAAATTTCTGATGTTAATGATAAAGTTCATTAATCATTAATTTTAGATTTATTTATATTTTTGATATGATGTGTGGTTAAGAATTTGTGACTTGTATTGATAACCACTTTTTGTAATAAATTGTACCTGATTATACGATAAGATATTTGTATATTATTGTGTTATAAATAAATATCTTAAAAAATGATAAGACAGAGGTTTCACCAAAAATGTTATTGTAATTTATTGTATCCATATTAAAATATAAAATAATGTATGTTAAGCTTAATTATAATTATAATAATTGTTAATTATAAAAAAATACTTGTAAAAATTGCAATCTCAAATCAAAATGTAAAGAAAAATGTAATAAGTAATTATTGTACATAAATGATCTGTAAGGAACCATTTTTATTGTATAAACAAACGCATTTGCATACAGTAATGTAAGTAATACGAGAAAACTGAATAAACATGTAACAAATAAAACTGTCCACTAATTTTTAATTGTTCAAAGTTAAATTAAATGAACATTTTCGAATAAAATATATCATTTTTTTATTATGTTTCTTATTAACCTCCATTATATTTCCAAATGTAAAATGTTTGTACTTAATTGTGTTAATTTTATAATAAAGAGGTTTCACTGGTTCTTTAAGTACATTTTACCTTCAACTTATATTTCCCAACTAGAAAGTTTCAGTAGAGAGTATACAATAATAGGTAAAATAAATAAGACCATTCTTTATACCTATATAACTTTGATTTCGAAACTAGAGAGTTATTAAGAATAGAGCAAATTTAATGCAATCCATAAAACAATCCGGTGTAACTTTCTTGTATTACTTAAATAGTTAAAAAAATTGCAGGATCTATAGAAATTAAATATATGTATTTTCTTTATGATAGTTAATCTGAGCTTATCTCAAGCAACTCTGGGTTGCCTATCCGGAGACATAAGATGTTGAGTATCTGTGTTAGTAACCTGTACTGCTCTTCTCTCCGAAACACAGCTAAACTGTTTCACGGGAGAAACAAGCAGGATGGTGGTACCCATGCAAACGGGAGCGCGGCACAAGTGCATCCTTCCACCGGTTTAAAGAAATAAAAATTGAATTAAAGTTTTTATTCATTGCATCACTGAGTAGAAACAGATCCACACCACTATGATTAATATCGGATAGGTTCTTCTCAATAGCTATTATTACCTTTTATATATTATAACCTTAGTTAAAACATACAGGTAAATACATGCCTAATCAAAAGCATATTAGTGTATAACAATATGTTGACATCTGATTACAATTACTGACGTGATCACTATGATCACTTTCATAATTGCCTTTATTGCCTGATTTCCTCCACTAGGTAAACATAACAATAATCCTGCTTGCAACTGCTGTGCGTTCTACTGGAATCGTAGAAAATGGTGGCCAACTTTGTATTCTTAAACATAAACCACTCAAACAAGAACCTCCAGGTCTTTTTTACAGCTATATTATAGTGTATAGGGTAAAACCGGGATAGATGCCCCACTTTTTGAATTAGCCTCATAATTTTAAAAATATTAATTTTATACGAATATTTTTTAAGTAATATAGCTAGTTTAATCCTTTATGTTGAATTTCAACTATTATTCTTTTACCTATCATAATATACAGATTTTGCATAAATTAGCTTTTCGTGGGACATGTTTTTTGAGGATAGATGCCTACCTATATGGATAGTTGCCCCACCATGAAGATACTGAGAAGGATAGATGCCCTTTATACCGTGTTAACGAAAAACCAAAACCAAATGCTAGATAGTTCTCATCGAGAACCTCAACCGGAAATCGGAATAGAGGGGTAATGTTATGTGTTTTGTATGAAAACAAATTCAGCCAAATTTGTGCTTGCGACGCTGCGCTGCGCCATTCTGCGTTCTGATTAGCCGACTGATGACCATTGATGGATAATTGGACGTACATACAGATCACTGGTTGGCTGAATTGCTATTACGTCAGTGACTAATCACTGACAAGTTTCGGAATTTTATGGCTTACATTACTACTCCATCCGGTTATAATTTTCTTTATCACACAAGTCAGAGAGGTTGTCATTATCATTTTCACTAAAATTATTATTTTTTTGTCTTGTTCTTTATTAGTGGTTTGATTCTTTATTATCTTAAGTCCATTGCTTGTTCCAGTCTTGTTTTTCTTGTGTAACTTAGTTTTAATTTGTTTTTGTGGCATAGTTCTGCTAGAATAATTAAAAAGCCCAAATATAAATATAGGTACATATTATACCTATACTTAAAAAATATAACAGGCACTGAAAATGTTTTAAAAATATACACCTACTGCGTATATGTACGTATTGAGGGATAGATGCCCCTAAGGGCACCTATACCTCGAAAAATCAGGGCAACTATCCTTTTTGATAGGGATAGATGCCCACGTATTTTTTAAATAAATTATATACAAAATAGCATCTATTTACACTTAGACGCAGACTCAATGAACCAATATATTAGCTTAATACGAAATAGCACTAAATTTATTACTAATTAAAAAGTTATACAACGCGAAATAGTAACCTTTAAATCTTTGACGTGTTTGTGAATTTTGCCGCGGATATAATTACACACACGAGCTAAATACGTTCTTTTTCGTGGGTTGTCCGTAGGTAACTTAGGTACTGCGGCTCCTGCTTATGCGATTAATTTTATTTTTTTATTGCGAGTTCGGGAAGTTGGGTTTTCAGGATATGAGGCATCTATCCCGCTGCGGCATCTATCCCGGTTTTACCCTACATTTTTTCTTATATGATTGTATGTATTCTAAATAAATAAAATAAAATAAAAAATTTAGAACCTTGTTTTTCTGTACCTAGTTCTAGCAAACTCCAGCCCACTGTCACGTGATTCTGAGACATGGATACTAGTCATACTTATTATTTTAGGCTATTTATAAAAATACATTGTTTTCGCATTTACGTTATATGTTATCCTAAAACCTAATACCCATTACTGATATAGGTAGTTCAGGACAAATTAAGATGTAGGCATGTATGCTTGGCGCCCAAAGCACTTCCTGTACTGAGCCGATAACTTTTTACGATTATGATAGCCTTTCAACGTATGAAGTTAGTTGGGCTAAATATTTTTTCAGGCTAAATGAATGTAAGGGAGGAGAAATGACAACAGATGCTAGTTATAGATGCTATACTATATTGGATTAACATTCGATCCTAAAGTATAAAACTGTAAAAAATAAAACATACTTAGATATCTTAGAATTTATGTATGCAATGTGCATATGTAGCTCTAGGTATAGCTTAACTTAGAAAAAAATCAATTAAGTGTAAAAAATTGACTGGCGTCTTGGCATTAATTGAAAGAGGCCTATGTTCAGCAGTGGATGGACAGAGGCTGATGATTATGATAAAGTGGTTCAGCTACCTGTACACCTGGCAGCTATAGCTTTTTCTACAAACTTTAAAAAAAATCATCAATACCTAGGTATAAATATTTGTGGCAGAGTAGGATAGAGACGATCAATAGTAAAGAATGATTCTATATCTGCTCAAAATGTAGGTACCTACATCAATCTGCCATACACTTACGATTCTGTCAACTTCTGTCACGGCAGAGGCAAAGTAAAAACTTCAAATAGGTAGCTCTACGTAGAGTTAACTTCAGATTCAGAGAGGCACGAATGAAAACAAAATGTTATTCTTTATTTATAATTAAATGCCTTATTATTATAATTGTCATAATTAATAATAACAATCATCATCAACATCACAATCGTCTCCCACCACCGATGCACATAAATATTTACCTATTATTTAATTTACATATTCGCAGTTTAAAAATTTAATATAAAATACATATTTAAATATGTATTTTTTATATTTTAACGGACAAATTGTTAACTCTATTTATTTACTAAAATTTTAAATCATTTTCAACAACAAAATTGTCGTAGGTACTATATTGTAAGATTATAATATAATGTTTTTACAAAATATACCATTCACATACTATCTTAAACTAGACTAATTTTCACGTAAATATAGCTTCAGTTTTTTAGCTCGGTTATAAAGAATCAGTACCTAGCTACTTAAGTACTCATATTAGAAATATTAGTGTCACCCAGTCAAAGGTGTCATTCATTAATTCAAGAACATTTACTCAATATCATACATATTAAGTATCGTTAAAATCCATTAAAAAAGTTCCTAAATACCAAGATATAGATACATTTTTTCAGTGCGCTACTACTGCCATCTCTGTATATATCGCTGCACTTCTAAGTACTTTGCCGGTCTTTACGTCACTAGGTATTCTAAATGTTATGTTTCTTCACTCTTCATTGTCAATACCTATTAAAATGTAAGTATGTTATTTAATTTTGAGGAGTTAAATTTTACCCATTTCCATCATTTATATCGTAATAATTTTGGATTGTTGTAAGTACTTACCTAGACTAAGAAACACAAAACTAACCTTTTAAAATTTTTGTTCAATTACCTAGAAGGATATACATTATTGTAATAATATTATTGGATTTAAATGTGCAAGTTAAGTTTTAAGTACAATTTTGTTGAGTTTCTGTTCAGATATGATAGAGTTCAGAAATTCTTCTGAATAAAGAGAAAAATGTTCAGCATAAAACTTTAAATATTTTTTGAATTAGGAATACTTTGGAATGTCATATCTAAGATAGGTTCAGTTAGGGGGATATCAAAATAAAAACAAAATTCTGTAAAAATAATAAAGGGATATTTCACTATCATCATCATCTTCTTCAGTTTCTTAGCCAACCATTGGCTGATAAAACATTAAAACGATTGACTTGTCAGGTGTCAATAACCAGTGGTCCACCAGAGTGTTTTCAATGGCAATCAGTGGTCCACCAGAGTGTTTTCAATGGCAATACTTAGTTCTCTCTAACTAATTTTCTAATTAATTTTACTACCTTATATATTAAAAAAGTCACTGACTTCGAGTGGATATTTTACACCATTTTTGTCTAGTTAAGGCATTAATAAATAACTTTTATCTTAGATCGATTAAAGTTGCTCTTTTAAAATTTTTATTTATGAGGAAAATCTAGTAGGTAGCTGATAAATATTATATGCTCACATATTAAACTACAACCTTATTTCTAATGTATAGGGTATATTATTAATGACACCGCTGTGCTGATGATTCTGTTCGTTGCTAGACGAGAATAGTTTTTGGTCTTGCTAACAATGTTCAATTCAAAGCGATCTGAATACTTATTACGATATGATGTGCTTACATCAATTGGTAGGATTTTATTAACACTATAAGCATAGGGTCGACGTATTAGGTACAGAGGTCATACTGGTATACTCTACCTATGAGTATAATATGTTTTATTGCATTTACTACATATGTGCAATCTATAAGCTCAAAAATGCCTTTTTGCTTCCCTACCGTAAAACGAGGTGTTATTAAAAATAATAAAATATTGTAATTTTTCATAACATGTACGAGCTTTTATTTACTTCAGTTCCAGGAAAAACGTCCACATTTTCGTGTATATTATTTATTATTAGAAAGGATTTTACTGAATTAGAATTGAGAATTAAATTAAAATATTCAATTTATTATTAAAAAAAAAACAATTTATATAAATTATTTGAGCCTTTTTTATGGTGAAAACCGTTCAAGGACATAATAGTAAAAGAAAGAATTTATAGGGTCACGAAAAAGATTTGTTACGAAAACATGTTTACGATAGGGCCCAATATCTTCACAACCTATTGAAGAAATAACGAATTACGATTTAGTAATCAAATAATATTATATTACATCTAGTAAATAATTCATACTTAATTCAAAAACATACTTACAATAATAACACGCTGATTAATAAATAAATTCCAAATGGTGACATTTATTTTTTCATACATTTCACGAAGAAAAAATTATGTCGTAAAACGTAGCCATTTGGAACAAAAAGATAAAAGGCTTGTAAAGAAACAAGGGCATAAAGGGTGAACAATGGCCTTGCGCAAGAGAAAGTTGAAGATCCTTTAGGTGAGACTAGGAAGTAAAATAATTGTAACAAAAAAGGAGAAAGTCTCGTAGGTAAATAGACCACATTTTGAGGGGCCAATGAGGTGCCCCTTCGCAACTTTCTAATTTATTTGTTATATTTATTCCTAATGCCATTTGTACGGTAGCTCTTGAGGGTGGAATGTGAAGTGAGATTTTTGGTGATACGTGTTCAATATTTGAAAATGTGCTTATTATTTTTAATACTAAAAATATCAAGGTATTCAGAGTTAGCATCAGAAAATTTCTGAAAATTTTACTTCGATTTTAGTTTTTTTTTGTTAACATCATTTATCATCAGATGCCATTAAATATAAATGGAACGGTGAGTGTGTGTGAGGTGAGTTGTGAGTGCTTGCTATATTTTTTTTTACTAATTAATTTTATAAAAAAATTATATCAAAATATTATAATCTATTTTATTCCTATATTTTTTTATTAATCACGTGGACTTTAAATACTTTTCATAAATATATATTTATATATATAAGTGTTCATAAATGTACCTACATAATAAAAATAACCCTTTAAAAAAATGTTTGTTATTTCTGTCAAGCATGTTCGCATAATATTGATGGTATATACCAAACTTCGAAATACGTTATTTGTGTTTCTTATTATTACACTACCATATAAAATCTTATTTGATAAAAGCTTTCTAACAAGATACAATTCCGATATTCGACTATTGCGCTTGCTAACCGTACAATCTTGGCAAGCAGCCATCTACGCGAGAGGAACGAATGATCGTACGGCAGACGCAGCATCTGGCTTGCATGGGAGTGAGGGAGATGGCTGTACAATTGATGATACATCCGCGAAAGCGTGGTATCGAGCGGGCCGTTGTCATAGCAACAGACAATGGATTTCGGGTGCATAATATTTTAGGCAGCGTCGGGGAGCGGTGGGGCGAGGGAGTACTGAGATCGGCAGCCATATTTAACATGTTTCCAGTTTTGTATGGCATAGATTGGAAATCGGTTTTTCCATATCATCTATTTAGATATTTTTGGGGAATATCAACACTATTTCAGTGTTAGCGAAATTTAAAAATAAAAGCTTTGTATAAGTATCATGTATTAATTAATGATAATTAATTAAAACATAAATATAACTTATATAATACATTATAATGAAACAATTTTCGCGTTCGTGAAATTCGCGCAAACATTAGAAAACAATTATATAATACATTTCTGTACCTAGTTGTAAAATATGAAAGTTAATGCAAAATTAGAACATTAAAAATATATTGGTATTTTAATTAATTTAGTTTATTATTTAAAAAGGTTAATTTATTTAATTTTGTTAATTATTATAAAAACGTTATTGCGACGAATAGAATATGATTCGATGATGTGCTTAGGTAATGTCTGTCTCAATACCTGTCATTAAAATAAAAATAAAATACTGTTAAAACATATAAATTAAATAGTATTAGGTATTATATAATTATATACAATATTATATTTTTTTTAATCTCATTAGCTTAATCCTATAAGTCCTACAAATTAATCGCATTCGAATACATGCATAGCATTTATTATCTCATTCAACGGCTCCTGAAGATCGAACAAAAAATAATACCTACCTATTTTATAATAACCTCCTAGTAATCAATGTTTAAAATATTTCATTTACTTTATTTTTTATGTATAAAGTCTGAAACAATCAAAATAGAAATGTATTCTCGTTATGAATATCCTTATCATTATATTAAGCTTATCAAGTAAATAATGTCTAAGATATGAGTCCTCATATCTTCTAAAGTAGGTTTAAAAGGGTTTATCAGTAACACACTCGAGTCTACGTATTTCTTTCTTGATAAGGCTACACTCACACTATAACTTTACTCTGTATTTATCGCATACGCACACGAAATACTTGACTAATTTATAAAAATATTAATATTCAATGTAGGTACATAATTTTTAATGATATCTGCCTACCAATAACCAATATTTTTATGTAGGTAAGCGTACCTGTTTCTATTTTTGTGCCATCTATTTTTGGCAACACATGAATTAATTACCTAGTATATTTTCGTACACAGTCATAAAGTTTACTATACACAGACAGTGTATAGTAAACTGTGCAAATTTTTACTTATATTAACATCGTTTTAAAACGATAATAGTCTTTTCATTTACCTAAATCGAATTGTATTTTTACATTCAAGCAACTACCTAGGTTACTTAATAAAATAAATAATTCAATTAATAAGTAAAAAAAAATATCTTGGTCATAAGTCCTGGTCTTACCAAGACCAAAAAGTCAGATATGTAAATAAAACCAAAATCAATACCTACCTACTTTGTTAACCGTTAACGCTCTGAGACTCAGTTTCCTCTAGTCGGAATTTTCACGCCGTTAAAAGATAATATTATGTAGGTAGGTATGTCGCAACCACTAGTCGATTGTTTAAGGTTCATATTTAAATACCGTCAACTCTTATAGTGTCTAAGGCAATTTATAATCGGATTTTGTATAATCTTACAAAGTAGAATACCTAATACTGCCTTGAGACAGCTATTTTCCGATAGATAATACGACAATGTTTAAAAGTGAAATAAGTATTCACATATTTGCGTGTATGTACATTATATAAAATTATTTGACTCTTTGCAATGCACTTCAAGATATTTAAAACACATGTAATTTATTGAGCGATAAAACTTATCGGCTTTATTTATATAATAAAATGTTAAATTTATTGTTAATGATAACGAAAGTCTTTTTATTCTCATCAACGTCGCTTTGTAAGTATTTGTAGTAGCTCAACATCCGCTAAAATAATGTTATTTAAAAGTTGTTACATTATTTTAAGAAGCAAAGAAATTTGTCCTTCAATATAATATTAAAAATATATTTTTTAAATGTTTAATAGATAAAATAAAATAATTTATAATCTTAAGTAGGTTCCCATACATTTCATCTTTAGTAACCATGCCTACATTACAACTTAGAAATCAGTATAGTAGAATTTTCCTTGTACCTATGTACTTTCCTTAATGTAATTTAGTAATCATAACTTTAAAGTAATGTTTTTCTAGAACCAACTTTCTATCTTCTCAAAGCTGAATTCCGTATACAGTGGTATAAAATATTTTCTATACAAGTATGAGAGGTCCGTATGCGGTGACCCTTATCGTCCCACGTTGGCCCTCCCTCATAAAGCCTCCGATTAATGTCGGTCCTCTGCGGGTCCTCTGCGGGTCCTCTGCGGGCCCTCCTCGATTAAGCGATATGCCTTCACCTGCCCTTCAGACATTTCAGGTTGTAAACTTTGTTAAATATTTCTTAACTTGAAACCGACGACCGCAACCTTATAGGTATATTCAGTTTATATGATGTTCGCATTTCTATTAATATACCTTGGTACCTACCTTACCTACGTACCTACATATACCTACTAGGTACTAGTATCTGTATATCTGTGACGATGAAACTAATAGGTAGGTACTAACTGGATCGAGGTAGAATTGATTTCGTTTTCTAGAATAATGGTAGGTACCTACCTATATAACATCAAACACAAAATGTCATATTTTTTTATATTTGTCCCCAGACTCAATTTAAGTCTCTTGAAAAGATGTTATCCGAATTCGTTGCGTACTTTTTATTTTTACTAGGTATGTAATATTCCAAAAGCCTGTATAAGGCTGCGTTTCCACCAGAGATGTGCGAGGGAAATGTGTCGTGCGAGGATGTGTAGCTGTGCTGTGGAAATGTGTGGGTGTTTCCACCAAAGCTGTGCGAGGAAAATGTGTCGTACGAGGATGTGTAGCGGAGCTGTGAAAATGCGTATTAATGTGCGGTGCCGTGCGAGGATGCGTTGAGAAACTGTGTAATGTGTCTATGGACTGGCTACAGGACTCAAACCCCGCAACACATACCTCGCAACACATCCCTCGTAAAACATTTCTCGCACACTCTTTCTCTTGTCTTGTATGTAAAAAAAACCTCGCTCTGCTAAGCCGTTTCAACCAGAGCTGTGCTAAGCGAGGCTAGGTAAATGAAGCAATTCTATTGGTTCTTCAAAAACACATTCCTCGCTACGCATCCCCGCATATTATGTCTGGTGGAAACGCAGCCTTATGTGTCATTAATATTAAAATTTTACCACATTTGTTCTTTCAAGAATCTTCTTTATCAAATGTAAAACTATTTAAATCAAGATATTTACTATTATTTCACTTGAAGCATTCCTTTAATGACAATGACGATAAATCGCGTCCCGCGAAAATAAAAGTGAATATAATGGTACCTATATCTATATTACCTATGCTATATCATAAATTATTACTAAAATTATGCTGGTTTAATGAGGTTATTAAAATCTACTATTAAAAACTTTATATTTTACTTCTGTAATTTCACGTTTCATACTACAGTTTATATCCGCACAGCTTATTAGAACCTAAAATGTTCGATTCGATAGCAAAACAAACGAAATTGAATGGTATCGAAGAATTAATCAGCTGTTCCGTGACCTTGTGGCGGCTCGTGGTTTGAACTCGTTTTATTACGCGGCGACGACACATCTAGTAGGAACTTTTAATGTTTGTCGTCGTAGAAATTTTCAACAAATCGTAAAAAAATACCTACATTTGTGACCTACTACACCTACAATGAAAGTAGGTTTATATGCTACAGCTACAAAGATCGAAACTAAAGAAATAAATAAATATTTCTTATAGGTATATCTTATACATATATTCTTTCATTCATTCATCTTATACATTATAGGTAAATAGATGGTCGGGTTTGGATCCATATTCATTTTTGTTTCATTTGGATGGATTTAACCCACGCCATATATGTGTAAGTTATATCGGGTTCCCTAACCTCTAGGTACACCAAACGGAGCTTAGAAGCTTTCTGACCACCCAAATTTAAAGAGCTACAGCTAAAATATATATGTACCTATGTACCTACTTACAAGTTGTACGTACGTTCTTATTTAGTGAAAGCAAATTAGATTTATTGTTAATCTCTTTTTTACCTAAAGTTATTCCGTTCTCATTTTATAACTCGTTCAGTAAAAGCAAATAACGTGTAATAATATGTGCTACATGTTATGCCTTATTTACTTATAGTTAATCGGTTTAAAACGTGTGAACCATATTAATCGATACTCTTCCAACAGACGCCTGTCTGAAGCCAATAAACACAACCCTCCTATCGTAATATTAGTTCTGTGTAATTTTAATGTAACATCGGCGGGCAGACGCTGATAGTTTCTCGATAAATAAAAAACAACTACCGGAAAATATTTTCATCGTTGTGTTTTTGAGTGTTATTTATGTGTAAATGGGAATAAGTCATGATCATAATATTAACAAACTATTCATCAGAGTGTTACGTCCAACTTATTTGTATTTAATTGAGACATTCAATAAAATTTTATTTCTAGCCCTATGTCGCTTCTGACTACTCATATCCAACATGAACCTGTTACTGAATAAGCTCAATTATGAATGAATATGAAAACCGCAATAGTAATGTCATCTTCATCATGTTTTGTAATCGTAATAGCCCTCACAATACAGGCTATCCTAGTGTGAGAGCTACTGGTAAAGTTTGAAATTGTAATTTGTCAATGCTAAAAAAAAAAAAAAAAAATGTCATCTTCATTAGCCCCTATCCGTCCACTGCTGAGCATAGGCCCTCAATGAACGCCAAGACGGCCGATCCCTCGCCACTCGCATCCAACTCGGACCAGCCACTGCACGCAGATCGCCTTCCCATCTGGTCAATCATCGACCAACACTTTGTCTTGTAATAGTTAATATACCTATCTACATTAAATCGATAACAAATATTATCTACTAGCTGTTGCCTGCTTCGCCCGCGTTAATTTACTCAACTTAACTCCTATTAGCCAGTTATATAGCCTATAGGCTTTCTAGATAAATGGGCTATCTAACACTATAATAATCTTTCAAATCGGACCAGTAGTTCCTGAGATTAGCGCGTTCAAACAAACAAACTCTTCAGCTTTATATTATTAATATAAGTATATTGGTATTAGTACCTCTAGATAGGAAAATACTTTTTAGGCATTGAATTGAATTTTATACTTATTTATACTATTTTTATAGTTAATTGAATAATGAATTAGACAATTTACTATACCTATAAGTATAAATTGAATTATAATCATGAGCCGAATATACCTATACCAGGAAATCTCTACTAAACTAATCCGTATATTCTGTACCCACATACAAAATGAATACTGGTAATATTATACTTCAAAAGCCTTTTTTACTTCCTAAGCATAAAACGCTCTTACATGTCTATAAGACGCAGCGAGCATATAAAACGCAGGACTGTGACTATAAGAGCGCTGTTTCTCCACAAAGTATGTTGTCATACAAAATAACATAGAAAATTACGAAAACGATCATTTCACATTCTTTGATGAGTTTAATAAATAAAAAGTAGTATTTTTAAACCTACTTACAAAAAAAAACTATAGTATTTTAAGTTTCCACAAAAATAAAAGCGATATTTCA
Source organism: Helleia helle (assembly GCA_963853865.1). NCBI lineage: Eukaryota > Metazoa > Arthropoda > Insecta > Lepidoptera > Lycaenidae > Helleia > Helleia helle. Next base: position 13,095,314 of record OY971416.1, on the reverse strand, counting down.
ACAAGAGACAAGCCATGTTTTCGTGTTGTCTATACACAATGGTGTTTCTCAATCTGTGCCCTTTCGTCAAGTGCATACGTCTAGACGTTCCCGTTCGATGTTCGGTCAAAGCCCCGGGCGAAAGGACTCTCTGATATTGAAAATGTTCAAATGTCACGTCATTATACCAGGACTACCTTTGGATGACCTTTTTCATTCAAATATCTTTGCTTTTGTATTACAAATAGCTGTGATAATTTATACAAACTTAAATGATATAATAATTTGAGTAGGCGTATAAATATAATGTTGGTACCTATGTAGGTATTATGTTTATATAAATATATAATTATATATGGCGAGGGATGGGTCGTCTTGGCCTCCCTCAGGCCTACGTTCAGCAGTGGACGCATGGGGCCTGTGGATGATGATTATTATTATTATTATTATATATAGGTACCTATGTTATGACGTCCACAAAGAGCTTACACTCACTCACTATTTACTACAAGGCATTGGATGTAATTATTACCTTTGTGAAATATTTTTATCTATTCATGATATTAATTATTGTTTAAAGCTATTTAATATTAATTATTATATATAATATAGATAAACATCCTTAGAACAGTTTTCTTATTTTCAAAAGCAATTTTGAAATTAAATAAAATTAAAAATAAAAGAAAAAGCAATCACAAAATCCCTTTGAATAATCCTTATATAAGTGTTAATTTTTGAAATTATTTTCTTTCTGTTTTGAGGTTCTGAACCTGCCGACTCCATCTCTATATAGTAGGTATATAGTGTACCGAATTTCCATAACAATCAAACTATAGCCAAGCAATATATTTTACTCAACGATAAATTAAAAGAATATAAATATCTTATAAACTTGTATAAGTTAAGAGATTCACAGTGAGGGTTCAGACACTTGTACTTGTAACGACCTCCCGTGAAAAACAAAACACGTAGGCGAATTAAATATAAAATTTATTGCTTTTCTATTTCTCACGCAACACTATTTAGTTGAAAGGGCATTACATTTGAATAACATGAATCTATTAACAAACAAAACTAAATGTGGCCGCTTAAAATATTTACGATGATACACAAATGAGATTCTAATTACCTACTATTGTTTTATCAATAATTATATCAATCAAAGCATTTGTATTAGATATAAAGAACATGAACAAATATCATAAAGAGACAATAACGGCTTCAAAAGCTTTCTAAAATCGATATAAATTTAAAGAACTTTAACAAAGCACATCACTAAATTTTTTTTTTTCATTATTTATTCGTTAATCTGTGGCATGTACTCGAGAAGAAAAACGTATTATTGTTTCGAATCGTACTTTTAAGTATTTTAAGTGATCATTGAATGTGATCGTTTATTTTATTCACTATTATTGGTTGTTTATATAAAAGTTGTAATTTTATTGTAGCTACCTCATAAATATGTTTATTTTGTGCAAATTGTATAATATTATGACGTCATCAAGATCACATAATGTCTATATAAATAACTCTATCACATGACGTTTAAAATGTTTTTTGCATGATGCGTGATAACTGTTCATCACAATGTATATAATATACCACCTACACATTAAACAAATTTAGATACGAAAAACTTAAAAAAAGATTATGATAAATACTACGCTCTAGCTTTCTTCGTCTTGTCCCATGGACAATCCTTTACAGACTTCCGTAGCCGTAGGACCCAGAGAAATACTCGTATGGGCTTCATTGCAATATATTTCTTATTTCCACGAAAATGTAGAAAAGTAATGCAACTTTTTTATGGCAAATAGAAGCAAACGAGCAGTTGGAGCCTTATGGTGACTACCGACGCTCATAGGCATGCGCACAACCAGAGGCTATGCAGATGCGTTGCCCTCCTTTTCCCTATACCTATCCCCAAAATTGGCCACCGGAAACTCACAAACCCGACAACATAGCTGTCACTTGACGGCGGTATCATACGAGCGAGAGGTACCAACCCGGTCATGACACCCTGATTCGGCTGCAAAGCAGCTTGGCACTACCTCCTACTACTTGACTTGGAAATAAAATACTGGCTTTTTTATTATTTTTATAGGTCTTTCTTTAGTTCTTCTAATTAACGATTAAATAAATGACTTGGCTTATATCTTGTGCTCAATAAATTTAAAAAAAATAGTATGATAATGCTACGTTACTTTCGAAAACCTAATTTTACTTTACGTAAACACGAAACGCATACGAAAATAACTTGAACTGTGACAAGTCTCATTGAACCCTGGCTGTATGAATAGATCTCCTATTCATAAATGTATAAATAAACCATTTAAAACTACTAAAATAAACATAAAACTCATACATTATAATGATAAAGCCCGTCAACCAGCGTCACTATTATGACTGGCTCCATGTGTGGGTGGGTCTACGATATACGTGAACTCTACAAATTTGAAAAAAATTTATTTGTACGCATATTGTGTGAAAATTTAGATTATACTGTTATAAGATATATTATAATCTTATGTCTAAGATTATTTATAAAATAACATTACATATAATCTTATATGTTATAAATATTTAATTTACTGTGCCACTCGCCCGTTGTCAACGAATCAGTTTTGCAGTGTTCCGAAAATATGACTTATTTTCTGCCTAAAGACGGGCTGACTTATTTTCGTAGCATCTAAGGAATATTGTTTTTGTAATTTAAATGATCCTGTCTAGCAGTGAGTTCAAGTTTTTTTATCTTATATCTAAAATTCTTGTGTCACAGTTTTAGTTTTTTATACCTACGCCTCTGAAACGGCTTGGCCGATTTTGATAAAATTGTATATGTATATTCAGTACGTATGAGTCGTCTATAACATTTTTTTTTTAGTGTTAGGTAAGGGTGGCTCACAACATTTTTATTTTTTTCATTTTTTGTACATAAGTTAACGCGGGCGAAGCTGCGGGCAACAGTTATTATATAATATAATATATAGAAGAGGGGGGCAAACGGATATTCGTTTCACCTAATGGTATGTGATTACTGATTACATAGACCACATAGAAACCTGCTATATCGTTAGCGGGTGCGTTGCCGTCCTTTCAAATGTATATGAATATGCTCATTTCTTGAGGTAAGGGAGGGATGAGCTGTACCGCCCTCCCGGCTCGTTTCTCTCGTGAAACAGCTTTGCTGTGTTTCGGAGAGAAGGGCAAGACAGGCAGTGTAATTACTGGCACCGAGACTTAACATCTTATGTCTCAGGATAGGCAAACATACATGAGTTGCCTGGAACTCCCAGTTAAAGTGCTTCATGTTGGCATTGGGTGATATTGACCACTTACCATCAGGTGGCACACCTGCCAGTGTGCCTGTTGGATTAACACTAAAAGAAAAGCCTGATCTAAAGACACATCTTACATCACACTATCATAACACCAATCTACTACCTACCATCAAAAAACAACATCGTTCCTTCAGTTCCACAAATTAAAATAAAACACGTAATATAATGCTAGTTGTAAAATTTCTTAATAAACAGCGAACCTTATAACATTTTTATTATATAATCATCCTTATATTTATTTTTAAGAGAATACATGTAGGAGTCGATTTGGATGTAATTTATTCAGAGTGGGGAGCGACAGTTCACGACACGACCCTAGTTGGAAAAATATGCCGAAGATAATATCATTCTAAAAGATCACTTGGCGACACCTGATGCCCACTATCCTATCAAATCAGGGAGGGTCGAGCTTTTAATCTCGCTTATATAAAACAATTTGGGTACTTCTATTTATCTATTAGCCGAAATACTTTACATTTTTAGATTACAAAGATAAAAATAATGTGGACTTTATCAAGGTTAATATCTTAATACTGGTTTTAATGTTTATTTACAATTATCTAATGTAGGTAAAATTTAGGCAAGATATATACCTATGTTAATTTTAAACTTCCATATGTGTAAGTACATATTGGTAAACAGGTAAAAACTTTGGTATTTAATTGTATTCTTTCATTGATATCTAAAAATCAAGGTCCGTAAATGTAAATAGGTAGGTTTAACCTACAACTCATAAATAAGGAATTGAAGAAAAACCTAATGAGTAATATTTTTTTTCTGCTAAATTATTCACTTTTCCCTTTACTTCGAGTGTATAGCAAAATATTGTTAAGTTTTGGTGGATGAAGAAATTTTGAAATCATCAAAAATTTAACAAAAAGGAGATACCGTCTATTAAGATTTTTCTTCAAAGTAAAAATAAATCAAAACTCGATCTAAAGGCATTATTTCATAATGAAGAAAGTTTGTATCTCTTGTTATGAAATTGGGAGGAACCAAAAAGTACGTCGTAAAATTTCCTCGGAGCCCCATCCTGACGAAACGGCCAAAGTTCGATCGAGAACTTCCTCTCGGAAGGGTCTGCTGCGTAGTACCTACGTGCCACTTTCACTATATCTTTTATATTATTCCTACATTTACTTTGTAGGATTTAAGAATGGTTTATTTTACGTTTACAAATGCGTTTTGTGTGTTTCAAATATTTTTAATGTAACGTGTACTACCTACAGAGTGCTCGGGTTCAATTCTAGCATAGGAAATAAATTTTCATAATGAATTTAGTATGAATCGGATTCACGGAAGTAGGCAGATGTATGTATTTTTTTATTTAAGTATTTTATCAAGTACTCCCAAGATTTTACAATAGGTAGCTGTTATCGTTCATAAAAATATTGGTTGTCTGTAAAGTCGGTTTACGGACGATTTTTTTACGTGATAACGTCATAAAGAAACATTGATGAAAAATTAATTACCATTTTTGCCGCTGTTTTGAGAAAAACAGTTAATTGAAGTGTACAAAATGAAATTAGACTGAACATTATGGAGGAAATCAATGACATCTTATTAAATTGAAGAAATAAACACAAAAACACAAAACATGTTGTCGCGTAGTTTGTTTTTTTGTTAATAAATACCTAATGGTTTCCAAGCCAACGCCTGGGCCTGTCTATCGTTTGACAGCGAAACGGGATGCTTTTTCTTGCGCGCTGCCAGTGTTCATCAATTTATAAGACGTTATCAAGTCAAAAAAGTTAAAAAAGTATTACTTTAATATCTAATTAAAGTTAAACTTAATTAGATATGAAATAATCCTTTTTCTGTACATGTTTTCAAATATACAAAACAACTGTTTAACCCTAAAAACGGGGTGTTCAGTCACTACTAAAACACATTCTTAAAACATTTACTGAGGTGTAATTGCCAAATATTTTAGGATACCATTAAGTAATTAGTAAACATTCCACCCGGAGTGTTTACTCAACCCTGGGCCGTTGGGTGAATAGCTTCTCTAATTATGTTAATCTAGAAATAAAGTTATGCAACCGCGCTCGAAGGGACCGACCCAACCCCACTTACAGGCGACGTTAACACGACCTAGCCTGCATTATAGTACCTATGTCATTCCACATTCTTGCTGTATTTAAACTACGTAAGGGTTTTTGTATACGAGTAAGAGATCCGCCATCTTGGTGTTCTAAAAGTTTCTACAAAATAGTCATAAAACGTCAAAATAATTTGACCGTGTTTTGAAATGTATGTCATAAGTCGAGATCGTAAACGAAAACCTAACAAAACATAAAAAATAAATTGACTTTTTCAATTAATTTGCCAACGAGATTCCGTTATATAATAGCTATATTATTTAATAACTATGTTTCTATTAGAATAAATATGAAAGTAAAATTACAACTTCAAAAGTCAGCTTTACCCTTCACTTCATTATTATTTTACAGTTATTAAATAAAAGCTTGATAAATAATAATAGGTATTTTTAAATTGTTTTCACAAACTACAAGGCATACCAGTTATAAGGAGTCTATTGTGTATTTTTCTTTTGCAAATATTGTGTTTTCATTGAATGAGCTGGTGTTTGCATTTAGCGCAAAGATTTATCTAACCTAAATAAATTTAGATATTATATTTAGTCTTTGCGTTTCCACCGTTATTGAAAAAATCTTGTTGCCAAAATATTTATAATAAAATAAACACGAATAAATACAATTCTTGCCAATTTGAATAAAAATTAAATGTAGCAATCTTTTGATTATAAGGAAGCAAGAACTCTTTAATGTAATAGCTCTAATATGTAGATAGATGTAAGGTCTGTTCCTAAAATGTAGCTGGGGAGCGTCCTCTGAATATGAAATAATGTACGGTTGGCATAAAAATACAAAGGATTATTCACTTTATTGATAAACACCACGATTATTATTAATAGTTAGTAATAATAATGATAGTTCTAGTTTTAATTTTCAGATACCTAATTTTAAAAAGGTTTCTGTTACTTCCCCAAAAACTAATTTTTGACAATATATAACTACCGACCTCACTACCTATTATACTCAATTTATATGAATTATAACTACTAGCTAGGGCCTACAGCTTCACTTGCGTTAACTTAAATTTATAACCGTATCCGGATTAATGATGATATTTTTTATAGCTTACTTTCTAATCCAAGGTATAAGCCATCACGATTTCAACTTTCAGCCAAATCAGTTTAGCTGTTTTGCCGTGAAAGAGCAACAAACATCTAAACATCAAAACTTACAAACTTTCGCCTTTGTATAGTAAGATGTAGCACTTAATACAATCTATAAAAATAAATTATGTAAACATAAATGTAATCATTACTTATTTAAGTCAATTTATTACGTAATCGGCAATATAGCTGTAATGTAAAGAAAGTTGTTTTCACAAAAGCTATGAATATAGGCAGACGGTTAGCAGAAGTTGCGAATACCTAAGTATGCTTTTCATCCTGTCATCGCAATATGGTTTCTGTTAATATTAACGGTATAAATACGCCAATATTGATTCGTGTACTTTAGTTTTCGTGTTAGTAAGCGCCTAAATTAATCTGACAAGTGTGTGTCTGTAGTCCTTAAGTAATACCAATGTGAACGTTGTGACTTCTGCGTATAGACAAAGGTTTAAATAACATCCACTAATCGTTTGGATTAAAATGAAGCTCAACTGTATTTTAAGCTGAGAAAAGATTGTAATAACTTTTTATTGATATCTATATACCTACTACAATTTTGTTTAATTTAAGTAGGTATAAAAAATATATCTTGTTGTTTCTATTTTAATGTGAAGTTATTTTCAAATAATTTTAGGTAGGTACGTCAAAAAAATGAAAATGTTCAAAGTCTCACCTCTTAACCGATTAAAATTAAATTGGGTTACATATATATTAATTTTCAGTGTAACAAAAGTAAGCATATTCCTACCTACTGTTATAGTTCCCATATAAGTGTAGGCATTCTGTATAAACATGATAATTATGATAGCCAAAAACTGCTTACAGAATTAGTATATAATAGTAATTTAAGTGTTTTTCGCCATAGGCGTGTTCATAAGATTATTAAATATAAAAATTAACATAAATATGTCTATGAGTATAATAGAATTATCCAAAAAATACAATTTGCCATTTGCATCCTACTGTGATAGTAGACAATATATTACATTTAAATACCTATAAACGATCGAAACCGTTATTTATTTCTTATTTTTCTCTTCAGTGATTTTTTATATTTTTATTGCTATATAATTAACTTCACATGACATTTACTGTATGATTATGTCTTATTTCTACATTGATTCAACAGTATTTTATTGGTCGGTTAAATTATGAAATCTAGTGCCGCTTAATGCTTAGTTTTAAATGAGATAGATCAGCCGGACATCTGATGTATTGTTAGAGATATATTTTTCAATAGAACTAAACAATATATTGTTTTATTAATTTTTCACTATCATTGACACTTGTAAACAGCTCGCAGCAGAAATTATAAATATAATACCTATATAATTATACTAGCTGTTGCCTGCAGCTTCGCCCGTGTTATACATTATTCTGCCAGTAGTTTGTAACACACCATTGAAACTATTCAAATCAGAATATACTATCCTATGTTTTTCATTTACTTTTTGCGGAGCTCGTTATTTTGACTCTACACATTCCTTGTTTACAAGACAAACTTCGCGAATAATGGTAAATAATACGTTCTCAAATAGTTATAATAATGGAATACATTTTTAGAAAATACCTATTTCTTTTGAGACGTTTGAAATAGTTTCAGATATAAAACTAACCATGTTAATTTAGAATCTTATATTTCATCATCATCATCATCAGCCTCTATCCGTCCACTGCTCCCTCCTCCCTCAATGAACGCCAATCTTATATTTATTTGATTATTTTGCAGCCAGTACCAAGAGACAATGCAGATGGGCTGCAAAGATAACAACTTCACACAAATTGTACCCCTCATCTCATTCGCCAAATTGGGTGCATTTCTATGCGAAATTTTAACACGCCAGTTTCAACCCCTTTACTCTGGCAAATGCCGTTTAAATGTTATGTCACATGGCCATGTCAGATATTTATGTAATGTTGGTCTTTGTTAGTAATTGTGGTGGCACATTTACATTTTGTAAGGAGTTAAGATTATAACAGTTATATATAAACTCCTTAATATTCACGAGAAGAAGATAATTCTTACATTTGTCGTCAAACAGCAATAACAAGGCCTAAGCTAGTCGGAGATTGTAATAGTGACTTTCATCGAACAATAAGCTCTACGATTTTTGCTTTTTAACGTTTTGATAAAAATATAAAGTTAAATAAATATAAATCAATACATTTATGAAAACCATAAATTCATAAAATTTATTTAGGTAATTAATATATTAGAATACTATGTACATAGTATGTACATAATATCTTTAAAATGCAAGAAAGTATTATTAATAATAATAGAAATTTATTAAGGAAATCATACACTGTTACACAATATACTTAATCTAATACAAACTTACACGGCACATATAAAATCTGTAGTTAGGTTTTAAATTAAATATTGACAATTTAATTAATTGATCCATAAATGTATACCGCATTTAATATGCATATGTTTAATTTAATCATGATCGTCCGTCGACCTATGTTTAGCATCGCAGGTGTGGAGCTGTCCGTATGTTATTATTTAATATATTACATATATGTATATACTCTAAATATCTCCAAAAACGGTAGGGCATACGGGTTGCAGGACTCTCTTTACATCCCCAACATGGTTCAGGCCTTGACGTGGCAGTGGGGCTCTACTGAGCAGTATGAGGGTGAGCCCAGCACCTTGGGCGAAGCTAATTGAGCCGAGAGGGCTCTTTGTATCCCTCTTATTGGCAAGGGGTGAGGACGAGAACCTCACCCCATTGTACTGTCCCCACGTTGGGAGTGATTGTTCTGTGGTGCCGGATAACCCATCTGTGGAGGTGGCGTCGGTCCCTGGGAGACTGACTAGCCGTCGAGGTGCCTTGTTTGCTCATTAGATCCGGGGCATCTCGCCAAAGACGGCATTGGGGGCACTCGCCGGGTTTTAGCTGTGACCACTTACCACCTTTCGGGCGCGGCAGTCCCACATGCCCGCCTGGGGAAACTCACTCCCCCGCGGGATGCCTCAGAGCATTTCCCGGCGTTAAAGAAAAAATAATAAAAAAGGACTCTATTTCCACAGAGATATACCTTCCGTTAGTGCTAACATCCGAAAAATACGCGAAGTAAATTTTGTTTAATGCTCGTTTAAGTAGTAGGTACCTATGGCGAGAATATCGTAATTATTGCTATAAGAAATATAATAAAGCTTTCAAGATATTTTTGAATTGTATCAGGTAATTAATAGCTGTCATTAGATAACAAAAGTAATTAATAAACTTATCTTTTTTATCTTAACGGATACTCCAGTATCAAATCGCTTTTAAGAAAGGTTTACTTTGAAACCGTTTTGTTTCTATCACAGAGACGGACCTCTTCTTTGATATTCAAGATGGACCAATTACATTTTTATCTCACTGTCTGTTTGAGATCCTTGACGTAACGAAGGGCCCGATCTTCGTCACGATAGGTACACTCAATACAGATTAATCCCTTAAAAGCCTTCTATAATTAACAGCAAGACTAATTTCGCTGAGTTAATTAAAATTGTATAGAAATAGGCGCCTAGTAAGTGTGACAACAATATCCTTTAGAAATTTAAAGGTTACACACAAGCAGAAGATATCATACACAACCTTATCATATTATAAATAGCCTTCTATTCTCTCCATTACTCCTTCCTTAACACGAAAATGAAAGCGTGCTCGTGACTATTGTGAAAAACCGGTATACTCGTTCGCCTCGCGAGATAAAAAAGATATTGTATTGAATACGTAGGTACTATAGTATTCATAGTAGAATGTACTTCAGTTAAGATAACGCACGAATTAACCTTACGATAAATTACACGATAGATATCAGATCTGAGATTATCTTTTAAATAAAAACTCGTTTAAAGTATGTACCTACAAACAGCTGACTTTTATTGAGTATTAATATGTTTTACGATGTATTTATTCACATTTTTTCAAACAAAAATAGAGAATCGTTGACAGCAACCGCATGAATCGCAGCGACGAATAATCGTAGCGTTTTATTGGTCGTAATTGTTATCATAAAATGGTAACAAAAGTTTTTACGGTCGGCACGAGAGGTTTATCATCCTCTAGTAAACATCCATAACCAGGTCAAATTATACGAAATAGTAGCAAATTGATTTTATTGTATTTTAATAGACATATGGCATGTTTAAGTGTTATTTTAATAGTGGTCGTACAGATTTGTAAAGGATTTACAACTAATAAAATTAAGGTAATGATTTATTTACACAATAAATATTTTTTACGTTTTATAACCGCACTAAATATTTTTATGTCTTTTTTCAATTGGATCCGCTATTTATATTGAGACAATGTTTCACTTTAAAAATACTTTAAAAACTGATCGTAAATTTTGTTTTAAGAATATTAAAGTATAAGAACTAAACGTTAAAAAAGCTTGTGTGTCGATGGCCGAGTGAAATAAACTCCTTTTATGTGGTCTATAAGTAGACATACATTAATAGTATAATGTCCGTCATGTGTGTTCAAGGGCGCTACATTGTTGCACTTCCTTGAAGTCTGGAATAAAGTGTGATCAGCATTCAGAGAGGATTCCCCTGCGGGTTTCATAGAACAGGACTTGCCAGTACTAATTTACATTAGAGTATTATGTATTCTTAGCAGAACGTACGGCCGTCTGCAGATTTAATTTAAGATGTGCATTACCGTGTCTACGTTCGTGTCTGATGATATGCATATATATTTACTATTTCAATTACTCATTTTAATACTATCCGGAAATATACATATTTAATTAATATACAAAACCGCCATTTTATTTAGGAGTAGGCCACTTTAATTAAACGCCAAGACGACCGATGCGATATAGTACAGAGGTATATCTATCTACTAATAATAAATAAATAATAAATTATTCATAAACTGTAATACTTATCTTAATATACATACATGCTTATTGAACCACATCAGTTATGAAACAAATTCAAATAGATGATTTATTCTTGATTCAAATCCATTACGCTAAAAAGATAGGTTTGATTCGTATCGTAGCGATACTTCTTGCGATATCAAACTACTACATCAATGTTGAATTAATATTTGAAATTTATCCCTTTTATATGTTAGTACTTTTAAGTGTTGTGTAATAAGTGTTTAGGATGTGTATCTACCGTGTTTCTGTACTATGCGTTTGTGTACTGTGTGTTTGTGTATGTTTGTGTCGGTAGGCGTGATCGTGTCCTCGGGCGCCTGACTCACCGGCAGTAACGATTGTTCGACATTAAACGTCGATGGTATCGGTAACTCAAATATTTTACGACCGGCCCCAGTAATGTATGGTTGCGTAACATTCCGATTCCTAGCCGAAGATACCTAATACCTATTTACCGAACAAACACCTATGATATATGGGAAGTGTAGATATTGTAGGTTGGTATATAGAGTTGCAATTATAATGTAAGGTGTCAGTTATAATATCATTTATTAATATAAGGCATGGTTTAAATTATAAGGTACCTATCATTTAAAATATAAGGTATTATTTTATCAATTCTTGCTACATTTATAAATGATAAACAGGGTATGAGTGGCTTAAAGCAGTTTGACGGCAGTCACGCGTAAACTAATGTAAATTATAATGTGAACTATTCAAATTTATACATCGCATATCACGCATATCTATGTCAATATAGATTTTTTAAAATAATATATTGAATATCATTATAACTTTATATTATTACTAGTGGCACCGACATTTGTCGACGACGACGTTGTCCTATACAAAATATATTTTTTAATCTAAACCATTCTCAAATCCACTTGAACACACACAAAAAATTTCATCCAGATCGGTCCAGCCGCTTACGAGGAGTTCACATACACACGTACAGAAGAATTATTATATACTAGTGGCACCGACAGACGTTGTCCTGTACATTTTTTTTTTGTGAATATAATCCATCCACGAATCCCCTTGAACTCACACAAAAAATTTCATCTTAATCGGTCCAGCCATCTAGAAGGAGTTCAGTGACATACACACGCACACAAGAAATATAAATATATACTAGTGGCACCGACAGACGTTGTCCTGTACATTTTTTTTGTGAATCTAAACCATCCTCGAATCCCCTTGAACTCACACAAAAAATTTCATAAAAATCGGTCCAGCCGTCTAGGAGGAGTTCAGTGACATACACACGCACACAAGAAATATATATATAAAGATATAATATGTGTTACTACTATTTGATCGCCAGTTACCATAATAAGACACACAGGCTCCGCTATTATTAAATTAAATCGGCAAATATATAATAGGCTATTCACGAAACGGCCAAACTTATGGAAATGTAAATATTGACTCGTTTTAAAATAAATTGATTTAAATGGCCATCGATGGAGATATAATAAATTGATATGGCTTCGGTTGTTTCTATGACGAAATACAAAGTTGGTTCGCTTAGTTTTAATACGATAAACAATTCTCTTCGGTCGTTAAAGAGAAAGATGGGCTGTAACTGGTGGTGTTTATTGACAGTAAAGTCTTCAGCACGCGGGGCACTGCGAATCTTCTCACCTGATAAACTTGTAAGAGACTACTTAAGATGTCATCAATTTCTTTCCCTCTCTTGGTGAATTTATATGCCATCTCTCTCTTCATCGAAAATACAACGTTCATACTAAAGTTTAATTGAAGTTATATGGCAAGATATGGCTATAGAATAGGTTTTTGACTTGGAATATTAAAGGAATGTTTTTAGGATAATGTCTTAAAAAACGTGTATCTCTTTAATAAACCTCACAAAATTACCTCAACTTATATAGACTTTATGTTTGAAATTTGAAAATCATTGCAAAGTATCAATTTATTTAGAAATAAAATTGCCAAAATTGCTCTATTCGAGACTAAAAGAATTGCATGGAAGCATAAAAAATTGTTAATAAGTCGCCATATTGATTAGATTGATAACATAAGAATTAAAAAAAAAAAAACAAAACAAAAAAGGCAACAACTGGATACTATAAAAGATTTTTTTTATACTTTTAATTATCTGAAACCTAGTAAAAATCAAAACAAGGAATAACAAATTGTTAATAACACCTGAGTAGTGAATCAATATTTTATTGAAACTGTTACGGCCGATGCAGGTAGGGAGGAGATACGGCGGTCTATAAATAGGAAAACAACATAAATAGAATCCGTTGAATCGGCTCCGGGCTAATCGATACACATCTAACGTGAACCGAAACAGCCTAAGTCTCTTTATGTTATTGGAAAATTAGATCTTCTGCGCATTTCCTATTTGAGATTTTCGCTTGTATTGTCTTTCGTAGATATGTGTAATATTTGTGGTGGTATCTTGATATATGGCAGCGCTCTATTGGATCGTGTAAGCATGGCAGGGCCATCAAAAATAGATCCCAACTCGTGGGACCATGTAATTGTTTTAGTGTCACTTAATTCATTCAAAATTACCGAAAAGATTAAGTATTCATTACGGTAATTAAATTAAGTGTGTACATTGGTGATTAGTGAACGAATTCAAAGAATTAGACTTCAGTATGTTATGATATTTGTAGATACAATTAACCTAAATGGCGATTTCTTAAATTTTTGTGTTGTTTTAAAGTTTTAGTCGCGTATAATTCTTACACAAATATTTAGTTGTATGCCTATTTCTAATGTAGGTATGTTACCGAAAATATATTTTTGTTGTAGAAGTGAAAGTTATTTCGAAAATTTGATATAAAGAAAGTTTGAAAAAAATATTGAAACCGCAAACGACACCTCGAAACTTTTATCATTTCGTTCGGGAAAAATATTTTACATTGAATTTTTGTTTCACAACTGTGCACTTAGAGTGCTTTGTGTTGTAATGAACTTTTAAAAGATATGATAGTACATATACGAAGCCTCACAATCGCCGTAATATGATAATAAAACAATTAAAAAACCGTAAAAACGGCAGAACATGTGATACCGATGCAAGAATTTACCTCGGTATTACCGATTATTTTACGATCGAATTTTATAGCATTTTTATGTTGTTCCAATTGCCTGCGGTTGACAATTCAAGTTGTGTAAATTCTAGCAAAATATGTACGCAGGGCTCGGCTGCATTAGTATGTAAATCGAACATTATTTTAATGTACGTTTTGTTTTTACCTCAGGAGGTCTATACGAGTATCTTACGCATTTAATATCTTATATTTTTAAGTATACATTTATAGATAGAAAAATATCTTCTCTATGTTCGTTACATATTTAAAACCTTACTTTCTTATTTTGTATCGCAATATTAATTTAAATTTAGATGAAAAAGCTTTGCATAAATTTAGGTATGTACAGAATGTTAATCTGAATTTTGTATCTTGTATGAAGATTAAAAATGTATTCGCGAATTTATATTTTTCGCTCCAAAAATTATAATATACGCTTTTGTTATTCGAATAAATTGCGTTGACAAATAAAATCTCCCTCATAAAGTCAAGATAAAAGGAAAGTTTATTTATATCGTGTGTTTATTTTAAATGTAGCAGAAATCTCAGGCTCATTTCGGTCCTCAAGAGCTAATAAGTACTTATAGTACGGCGAGAGTACGACCCAGCCAAAATTAAATCATTAGAAGCACCTGCGTCTCACCCGGGAACAAAGTTACGTACTTTGATTCAATTACAAATCAGCTTACCTAAGCTCCGAATTAAATTCCAAGCACAAAACACAATGGTTTGGCATTTATAATTTATTTTGAGATTTCTTAAAAAAACTCTTCTTCGAACTAATATTATATTTAAGAAACTTATCGTGAACAACGTCGAGCAATTAGTTACACGTCCACAGCGTCGATTTTATATTTATTGCGTCCCAAATTTTTCCGAACCCCGGAATTTTTCTTAAAAATGTTTATCCAATACATACAATCGGTGCCGCCTCATTATTTATGAAAAATTGTTTCTCTACACACTCGTCTATAAAAAGCTTATTTTAAATTAAAATTAAGGTCTAGCGTAACTAATGAAAATAATCGTATATTTTCACGAATTGAGACACTGCGAAATGTATTTTACGGTAATGAAATAGGGAAACTTTTCCATTGGCCACATACGCGTTTATGACCTGCTTGTAGAGATTGCTTGTCAAAATAACTGGTTGTTTTTCAAGATCCCATTGCGAGGTGGCTGAGCCGGCACTGAATCATAAGATGTTAGAAGAATAACAAAGCGCGGTAATATTTTACTCACTTTAAATAAAGCATTAATAACCGTATTAACCTCTCGGACCCTATGCAACAAATAACTTTATGTACAGATTTTAATGTGCTGATCTTACTTTAAAATAGCATATTACATGTATATAGGTATATAAAACGAATTTAAATTCTGTGCACTGGAACCAGCTATTATAAAATTGATTGAATGGAAATGGAGGGTTGCGCAGTACCGTGCTCCCGGCTGCATGGGTATCTACCACCATCTTGCTTATTGTTTTAAACTAATGCCATCACTATTCATATTTCAATATATATTTGTTCGGATAAATCGGTAATATCAGGACCTCAATAAATCTATAAAAGTGGTAAGCACTGGAAAAAAATATATATTTAAATACCATCTAGCTTGTTTCTCCCGTGAAAGAGCTTTGCGGTGTTTCGGAGAGAAGGGCAAGACAGGCAGTGTAATTACTGGTACCGAGACTTAACATCTTATGCCTGTATATGTATATGTAATTAAGGTAAACTAAGTTATGTTCATGGGCGACGTCCACCACTTACCATCAGGTCACACAACTGCCAGTTTGTCTATCCAACTAATATAAAAAAAACATAAGTAAATAAATATTGCTATTGCCTTTTACCTTAAGCCAATGTGTGTAGGATTACTGATGGAATTAAATATTTAGTACCTACCTAATATTAGTGATTAGAAAATACATAGGTTTTTGGGTAACATACCTATATTACTAGGTATATTTATTTGGTACTGTCTTCCAAAAATCTTCAAAAAACTTTTCAGCCTGATAGCCTATAAGCTCAATTGGATCCAAAAACCTTGTTATGTAATATAATCTATCAAATTAGTTACTTTGATAATTTATATAACATTATAATATATAGGTATATATCAGCTGCTTGTGTATAACACGTTTTATCATCATTACGTCATCATCATCGTTTCATCATACGAATTATAATACAAAATAGTTGTTATAATAAATTATATTTTATGAATATTTATATATTGGACTTGTTCGAATTAGTTTATAACAATAGCTTTTATTATTACTTGTACTTACCTAATAATTTAGGATTATTAAATAATGTGATTACCTATGTTTATACTTTATAGAGATCTCAAGTTAAAATATTAACATAATTATAAGTTATGTAACTAGTTGAAAAGCTCAGTCGTGGATATGCTAAATAATGTAGGCGTTTAAAAATTACGCGTTTTTACTGAGCGTGTAATTTTTACGACATTTTTATCGCCAAGCTTTTCGACATTAAACATAAAACCTCCCTGTGTATTAAAAAGCAAAAATTTGAGCGACGCATGAGATTTTTGTAAAATAAAAGGGGATGAAATTTGTATTTTTAGCTTAAAAGTGTAAAAGATGCTGACTTTTTAAAACATTAAATGATAATGTGAAAATGTGATTGTATATGTATTTAGCCACTACGAAAAAGGTACAAAACATAAGATATAACATTGATTTGTTTAAAAAAATGAAGTTGAATTTAATCCAACGTATTAGTTTCAATATGCCATACAAGTTTTATTAATGTACCGAAATAAATAGAATACTTAATAATATTTTACTTACCTATATATTTCCAATTATTATGGTTTCAGCAATCGCATCTAATTATCTAATATTGCACAAGTCACGGGATCAATGTACATAGTATAATTTATATTGTAGTTAATCGCAGAGCCTGTGTACGAAACGCACACCTTTATCGGTAGAGTATGTATGTATGTTTATACACGCACACCTCTCCACCAGCGGGTCCATTAACAGCGCGCATTATTGAGGTCGTGCAGAGCCCAATAGCCAGCATTAAAAGAATACATAAAATCACTTTATTATGTGTCAATAATTTTCAATGAAATGCAGTCGCCCATTTGACAAATAATCGTGACTCAAATCTTGTAACGCATTACAACAATATGTAATTAAGAGGTAAATTGAGATTTTCCATTTACGGCATATTTAATTTACTACGTATATTAACATGTTATCTGTATAATTACTTTTTCTTTTAACTTATAGCATATTAATTAATTATTAAGAGTTTATTCAAGTACATATAAAGTTTTTAAATCTCAAATTGATTTCGTTTTAAATTTTGGCTTGTAGACCTACGGATGATATTTCATATCACCGTTTATTTTCAAATAATAATTAATGGTCAGATTACGTTTCAATACCAAGAAGACTTATTGTGAAAAAAACGTGAATTTCGTGCCACAGACTATAAATAAGACATTAATTTATTGTGCCTGTTCTTGTGGAAAAAGAAGAAGGTAAATAGGAGGAAATAGTGTGTAACTTGGAATTATCACTAGCCTATAAATATGTTTTTACTGTACTATGAATATTTTTTGGCTTTCCATGAATTTCTAAGCTCTAGTGTTTACCAAAATTAAAAAATAAAACTTAAAATCTTATCATGAGAGACAGATGTTATATCCATAGACTTAGAATATACAGTTATATCTGATATAATAGGTACCTATTACCTTTTTAAAATACTTAGATTTACAAACGCTTAACTTATGTTTCACATAAAATTAACATAACTTAAAATAACATTATTTATTAGTTTATCGATACTTTATACCATACCAACTTGAGCTTCTCCTGTCCTGTTAAAGTCTTTACCTACACTAAAACCAAGGTTTTCGTGGTATATTTGTCTTCGGTTCACCAAAATATAATAATTAATTAAAATCTTATAACACGTAATCGACTTTAATAAAGCATGTGGAAGGTCGATTTATATTTAGTTGGCACTAATACGGCGGGAGGCCGGTTACTCCCAGATGTCTCGTAAAATTACTATCTAAGTACCCGCGTATTATCCGACCTGTTCCGAGCGGCCATTGCATACTTTTAATACATAATACAATCCGACACCCTATCAATGTGGGGTAGGATACTGGAATTCGAAGATTTCGTGATTTTATGATCTTAGAAGGCATCGGCCCGTAATCAGATAATTTTAATGGTTATATTTATATCCAATGAATATATTTAAGTAAGTTATCTTAAATTTAAGGATATTAACGATACTCGCATATAATGATAATTAACTTTAATTACTTGTTATCGTTTTAATTTATATATTTTATTAAGATCCGAACAGTCGTAAGATATTAATATGATGATTATTTAATGATATAATTAGGGATTTAGTAAAACGCTTAGTTTTGTTATTTTAATTATAGAAAATCGATTTAAGAATATCTCTATTAGAAATGAGATAATGTTTGTTCGCTGATCAAATTATGTACCTAGGTATAATATAAACATTATATTATAACCTTACATGAATAAAACATATAAAATATACATTACACACGCATTTAATCAGTTTTTATCAATACAAAACATCTGAAAATTTAAATGTAAAACATCTGCCAAAAATCGCGGCGGTAGATCTCATCGAGGCAATCAAAGCTACCGCGCTACAGCTTCAAAATTCACCAATAATCGTATACGAGACAGATAAGCATCGTATGAAACCTAACCCACTACGTCGTCGTCACTCGACAATCAAATAGCGTACTTTAGTGCACCCAGTCGGCAGTAACTTACCACAACGACTCGTTCGTTAAGGACGGGCTTGTTTCAGTGTCAAATGTTATAAATGTTATTTCTTATTGGTACTACTTACCGGAATTACTCAATCTAACGCGTGCGCTATCTCGTAGTGGTGCGTTACGAATCGCTAATTCCTAGACGAGGTGCGTGCCAAGCATTTTTTAAAATTTTGCAGAAGCAATGGCATCGATGAGAACTGTGCCAGATCGGAAACACTTTCAATATATTTATGGATACGCAATGCGTTGCTTTTGTCAGCACGCCAAATACTTTATCGATTTACACATATCTTAAGCGTGAATTTTAGGCTCCGCTATCTTAAAATGTTTTAAGCATTTCGTTGCAATTCTTTTATTTAACTTTTTAGGAATGTGACAGCCTTATTGCTGACATTAGGGTTACTTTATAGAACTTTATCAAATACAAATAATAATAGGAATTAGTTACAGATATTTATCTAATTTTTAACAACCATGTTTAGGTATAGGTACCTAAGTAAATTAGTATTTAGTAAGCGATGTAGCATTCCTATCGGTTTGATTCTCAGAGCATCTGATTCTTCTAACATAAAGGGTATATGTTAGTAAGAAAATAAGTAATTGAAATTATAAAAACATCAAAACTTATTGAATTGTACCCACTTATATTTGATTATTATATTTAAGAATGGCGACAAATGTAGCAATTTTTAATAGGAACGAATGAATATGCAAAAATTGTAGTAAATTATATAGTTAACTACTAGACATCGCCCTGTGACGCCAGCATTGGTCTGACATGTAAAATATTCTATGCCCCTTTACTTACATAGTCCTAAATCAATTGAAACTTGTTGTGTTGACTATAGTGTAATTGAAATTGGTACTTGGAACCATTTGGGGCTCGTCAAGAACACCCATCGGACCATTGATGACAACGTCGTATACGATTATTATTGAGTAATTCATTCGCCAAATTAATTAAATTATGCGTTCCGAGGGCGTAGAGACTGCTCTAAAATGGCGACCTCCTTAAAACGGCCGTCTCATCAAACAATGGGATCGATTGTCGTCAAGTGCAACCATACTAGTAATATTATAGAAATAAGTCTCACAGTAATACATCTACATCTAGATAAACAAGTTACCACTCGTAACTTGTTTATCTTGGCTACTGCTTAAATATATCCACCACGGTTCAAGCCTTGTCGTAGCGGTGGGGCTTAGTTGCTTAAGGTGAACCCAGCACCTTGGGCGAAGCCAAGTGTAAACCGAGGCGGCTGCTCTTTGTCTAACTTATAAGAAGAGGAAACAAAAGAGTAGGACGGGACAAGGGGCGAGGATGGGAATCTCACCCCATTGCACTGTCCCGACCTTTGGAGGGGTTGTTCTGGGAAGCGGGACAACCACTTTGTGGAGGTGGCGTCGGTCCCTTGGGGGACTGTCTAGCCGTCAAGGTGCCCTGTTTGCTCAACAGATCTGGGGAACCTCACCAAAGGGGGCATTGTTGACACTCGCCTGGTTTTAATGGGTAGAGCTGTATCCACCTTACTATATTTCGGGTGCGGCGAGTCCCACAAACCCGCCTGGGGAGTTCTCCCTCCCCGCGCGATGCATAAGAGCATTTCACGGTGAAAAAGGAGAGAAGTGATTAGATATGAAAAACATTTTCGCGTAGTTAGGTCGCCAATCATTTTGGCGTGTATTAAAAGATTTCACGAATCTTTCAAAAGAGAGTGACGTGTTTAGATTTTACCTATATAAAGTTATTTTTTATTCTTCATTATTTGTTTGTGTTGGTTCTTATACTTTATTCATATTTGATTCACGTCGTTATAATCCAATGTACCTATGCCTTCTGAAAAATATAAAACAATGCTCAATATGTATTTTTTAAACTATGTTTCTTTGTGTGAACTATACATATTATTGTATTACCTTACACTTCTAATTTCAAAGTACCATATTACCATTAAAATGTTATAAGTTGGTGTATAGTAAAAACTACTTTCATATTCTTACCGATTCAAAAAAGATGCTTAGAAAAATTGTTTCTTGTTATAGGAAAGGCGAGAGAGCGCCCGGGCCACACGTCGAGTCTTCCTACATATTTTATTGACCCCGACCTCAACGAAAGATGCAGCTGAACCAAGATGAATCTGAAGATATTACTATTAATTTTTTAATAAAGATTATTAGGTGTTTCCTGTAAGCGTTTGAATTTTAAATAAATTCAATGTTTTATTTTCATTCAACCAAAAAACAAAAATAATTAATATTCTAATTTATATCAAAAACATATTTTGTAGTCTTTATTGTAAAAAGCAGGAATAGGCATCTGAAAGATGGCTGAAAATATACCCCATCTAGCAGTGAACAATTCTCGATGATCATCTTTAATATATAAACTTATTAAAACATGGCATAGGAATTCTTACAATTATCTTAAAGTATATATTCTTAACACAAATATTCTTATTAAAATAAAAAAAACTACATAATATTAATAAAATATATTAAAAATATTTGTGGAAGGTTCATAATGTATATACTTTAAAAGTACCTCCAACCACAAAACAGTGTAACCAAGCATATGTTGTATTCGCATATTCTTTCAATTATATCGTGTTTATAATATAAAGTGTTAAAATGAACATTAAAAAACAGAAGTTAGGCATGCATCAAACATACCTATTTGTCTTTATTAAATTAGTTATAATAATGTGTAGCAATTAGAAAGGTAAATTTTGTTGCGTGATTAACAAGTTAGTAAATACAAAATATGCGAAGACAGATTTTTATTCACACTGTTTCACGCACACGACACAAGCACGCGACAGTCAAAACAATAAAATAATTGATAATTAATGTCTTCTTGGCTACAGTGTATGTTAAGTGTACCTACCTAATTTAAATAGATTTGACTGTAAAATTAATTATTCAGCTCTAGGAATAAAACTTACTGATATGTAATTAGTATTTTTCGATATGTACGTATTTTTAAATAGGCGATTGTATGTCGCAAGCTTTATATATAATGATGTACATTAACTTTTTACGGGTTTTATCTTATTAAACAGCAATAAAATACGCAAGAACACTTGTATTAAGTTCACCTACTTGTCAATTCAAAATTGTAAATAAATTCAATATACTCCCAATATTCGGTTTTCTTAACGAAAAAGCATGTCTTGCGATGTATTTTAATATATGATACCGTGTGCAGCGTCCCTTTAGTTTATGGTGTATCAGTCGGTGCGGTATTCCCTAACTGCACTTCAGAGATCCGACCGGCATGTACAATATTACCGTATGTACACGCATACCAAATACAACATCTATTTTTCAGTACGCTCATTTTTTACTGGAAAATATCGCATAGTGGATACGCGATAGGTACAAATAAATAAAATTGAAGTGTCTGTTTGTAATTTCAAATTAACAGCTTTTCATTAAATGCATATGAAAGAATAGGCATACGGTAGGTACTTATCTGCATCCCCACCACGGTTCAGGCCTTGTAGTGGCGGTGGGGCCCATTGTACTGTCCCGACGTTGGGGGGGGGCTGTTCTGTGGTGCGGGACAACCTCTCTGTAGGGGTGGGGTCGGTCCCTTGCGGGACTGACTAGCCGTCGAGGTGCCCTGTTTGTTTACTAGATACGAGGCACCTCACCAAAGGCGGCATTGGTGGCACTCGCCGGGTTTTAGTGGGTAGAGCTGCGTCCACTTACCAGCTGTCGGGCGCAGCGAGTCCCACATACCCGCGTGGGGAGACCCATTCCCCCGCGAGATGCCTCAAAGCATTGGAATTACTTTTTTATGTTAGTTGGATAAGCAAACTGTCAGACATGCCAGCTGAGGGTAAGTGGTCGACGTCGCCCATGAAGATAACCTTGTTCACCTGGAACTAGCCCAGGCAACTTATTTTTTTGTTGCCTACCTTGAGAGTTGAGACATACCTAATAGATGTTAAGTCTCGGTGGCAGTAACATACATACATACATTGTATGTGCTAAAATTTTGATTTTATTTACTGTACTTTGAATTGTGAGATACTTTTTCGTAAACTATAGTCCCAGAAATTTAAGGAATGTATACCTAAGTTAAGACTTAGGTATACATTCCTTAAATTTATTAAGATAAACCGCAACAAAATTCGCATAAAGCAATTTTATTACACATTGGAATGTAAATACATTCTAAATTAGGTCTAGAACATAATTGATAAGGCAATTGATATACAAGATATATGTTTAGTTCATTAAGAAACTAATTTACAACACATTTTTCACATAATAATATTTTAAAACGCGAAAATTCCATGTTTAATAATAAACTTTCGCTTGTACAGCTGCGTTGCCGACGACAGGTGTACCTACTTTTGTCTTAAAATATCACTGTATTATTATATTATATATTGCTATCATATCAAATTTATTCTATCTAGGTATAAATTGAAATCTTTCTGTAAACTGATTTTAAGTCAGTCTTAAGTCACACGCCTGTCGCAACAGATAATTAATATAAAGTAATATACGAGTAGGTATTAAGATATTATGTATATATATATATATGCTACTTAAGTGGTTTATAGGCATAAAAATAGTCTCTCTAATATTTAAACATAAGTTTTTTTGATAAATCTAATAAAGTACCTACGTGTTATAACTATTGTGCTCAAATCGATATTTTAAACTGCAGCCTTTATTTATACTCACAAAAAATCTTTAAACAATCGGTAGATTTATGACTAACTAACAACTTCCCAAGAAAATCACGTGTATTAATAATCGTATTAATGTTAATAATGTCTTACAGTAATTATGTCGTAATTTTAAGTTCCCTGCATTTTTTTCTTTTCTATAAATGTTGTGTTACATTTATAATTTGTTATCAAACTTAAAATGTTAAGCGTTAATGTTTCTGATTGAATGATTTGATTTGTTACTGTTGCTGTTCCTAACATAATAAAATAAAATAAAAACTTTAGGTTATAAACGTGCTGTTAATTGAAGTTATGAAATGAAACTTTGTAATTCAGATGCATGATAATTTCGAAAAATTCTGCAGGTATAGGTATACCTGAATGTAAGGTAATTCAAAGTAAATTAGGGTGCAGAAAGGCGTAGGTCAATTTGGTACAAGATTCAGTGATGATGTCTAGACACAAGCCTCTTCAAGCTTAATGAGAGCTCTGTCCGTAAAATTAGGGTTCCGTAGGGAAGGACAAAGTAATTATGATCCTTAATGGTTAGGAATAAGTAACAAAATTGTTTTATTATACATAGTTCCAACTGAGCCTATAAGTGGAATACCTATGTATGTTATATATCTGATTAGTATCTAAGATTTATAATTTGTAAAATAATTTAAGAACACTGTAATATGTCTTGGCTTTATACTTGAATAAATAAATGTTAATACTACAATAATTAATCAATAAATGTTAATACTACAATAATTAATAAAAAAATGTTAATAATACAATAATTAATAAAGAAATATGTTTTTGTAATGTAATTTGAAATGTTTTGTACGTTTGTCAAAAAATACAAAAACACATTAACGCTACAAAACTGTATGGCACCGTGTTATTTTAATTAATTAATTTTTAAAACGGATAAGTACCTACCTAACCGCTCAATAATACAAAATTTTCATAACTTAACTTTGTACATAATAAAATGAAGGATAATAAAGGAATTGTGACAGGGTCAAAGAATTAAAACAATAGTTAAAAATAAAACTGCACAGTAAATTTTATGTGATTTACAACTAATTTAATCTCATTAAGTGTTATATAAATAAACAAAATTATTACGACTGTAAAACATATATGTAATTGCAAATAGAATATGTTGCCTATGTTCTTTATAAAGTTTTGTAGTGGTGAGATTTAAATTATTTTATAGCTGGTAAATTTATGTAATGAGAATTCCTTTGGCATGACCCTAGCCCATTGGATCCACCCCACCATGGCTCAAGCCTTGTCGTGGAGGTGGAGCTCAGTAGCCTAAGGTGAACCCAGTAGCTTACGTGCTCCTTGTATCCCTCTTATAAGAAGAGGGGATAGAATAGCAGGGGGACAAGGGGCGAGGATGGGAACCTCACCCTATTGTACTGTTCCGACGTTGTTCTGTGGTGCGGGGCAACCCCTCTGCGGAGGTGGCGTTCGTCGCTTGAGGGACTGACTAGCCGTCGAGGTGGGAGGGTTAGAGCTGCGTCGTCCACCTTTCAGGCGCAGTGGGTCCCACACACCCACCTGGGGAGACCCACTCTCCCGCGGGATATCGCAAAGCATTTCCAGGCGTAAAAGAAAAAAAGGCCCTTGGGTCCACAGATAATAATACTACTACACTACCAGCGGAACAACAGTACCTACACATACCTATTTTTTATTGTATATTGTATTTAGGGGCCCTCGTGAGGATGCGGCCCTGGGCGTGGGCTCCCTGTGCCCTTATGGGATTTTTTTGTCATACATTATACTTTCACCTAAATTTTGTGTTTGAATACAATTTATGAAAAATAATCAGCAATTGTTATTTATAGAAAATACTGTAATGTACAGGTACCTATAAGACTATGTATATATACCTAATATATATTACCATGTAATAGGTATGTACCTAATCCCCGCCTAGATTTTATGGATAGTGTAGTAAGTAGCCAACTGCTTTCTATTGCCAAATACGAGACGAAAAGAAGTTATTACATATCAAAGACTACTATACCGTATCTACAAAACTACAGATATATATTTGTCCTTGGTACTATCAAAACTAGACATCTTTATTTTCTTACAAAGAAAAAGGCACCACATGTTTATTTAATCCTCCGTATCTATTCTAATCTTTATCACAAGGAAAAAATATCCTGGAATTTGTTACCCACATATTATATACCTACGATTTAAGAACATATTATTTTCGAATTTGAGAATGGTCGGACCGTAGTCCAAATTATTCTAACAAGCTAAACAATTTCGGTGTTTAATGAATGGACAGACGAAGGAGATTTATTTACTAAAGCCAATATATGTCGTTAAAAGATGTTCAATAAAATTATGTACCTGAGAAAACATAACAATGGATTATTGCAATTTATTGAATGTATAAAACATTAGATTAATTATTAGATTAAGACGTACAAGAAAGCATTGTATAATATGATATTTAATCAAAGAACAGATACCTAAATATCAAAAATATCTACAGTGGTTTTATTTCGTGTACCTAACGCTTAGACATACATTTTAAGGCCTACATTTTGTTATGACGGAGCGGAAAAAGATAATTACCTCCGTGGAGATTTAAAATAAAACAAAGTATTATAACAGCTAGCTTTAGCATTATTAATAGTTGTACTATCATTAATAATTATTATGTATGTAATATGACTAAATATTAAGGAAACATTAAATCAAAACTGGTATATTTTCAGCCTTTTCCCGTCGTTATTTGGCTAATATCTGACATTATAACTTACGACGTTGAGCCACATTTAAACCCCCGACGCAAAAAATGGGTATTATAAGCTACCACTATAGTTGGATCTTTTTGTGTGTCTGTCTGGCACCGTAGTTCTCAAACAGGTGAACTTACCTATTTGGATGTAGTTTATACCTACCTATTAGAAAGCAGGTTAGTTCTTTTACACGGTTCATCAAAATCAATTCAGCTGTTTCAAGGTCATATATTATTGCGGTACTTTTCAATAGTTTTGTATACCTAGGCACATGCTGGTTACACACAATTCACATGAACTCAGTCAACCGCAACATCAGAGGCGTTGCTGCAATATTGATAATTATAAAATATATTGTATATTGATAATTAAAATACAAAGAATTTTTTACCATTTCAAACTTATAAAACTTACGACTCATACAATTCAATGAGTTTTTTAAATTCTTCGCTCACTCATCCGCTTAGGTATGGGCTCTCTAGATAAGACTGATATGGTATAAATTATTAGAACAAAAAATATCTTCTTTAAAGAGTCACTAAATAACGAGTAAGATATTTGTGAAAAGATTCATGACCTTCGTAAGAGTATATCATCTTGCGGGTGATAACTCTTCGCTGAGAAGCCAATGCCAAAGTTTAAATCGTAAACTTTACGATCATTGCCTGCGTCGATGTTAGATAACTTTTGAATACAAATTCGTAATTTCTCAAGAATGTACACGCGAGATAGGTACACGTAATTTATATAAGAGAATGATTAAATGTTTTAAATGCTACAAGCGGTATGATTTATTTTATTTTAACCTACCTATACCTATTATGGTCTATAGGATCTACCTCTTATTTTAGGCAGGAGAGGCAGCGCTTGGACGAGACACGTGGCATACAATAAGCCAAGATCCGACTCCACTTATTTCAAGAGCTGAACGACTCAACTTATTTCATATATCATAGGATTACTGAAACATCTTTATTTAGAAAAAAATCCTCATAGTTGACATACCGAAAAAGTGAAATAGTAAAGATGTACACGGATAAACTAGGCTATCAGGAATTAACATTAAAATATCATCATCATCAGCTTCTATCCGTCTACTGCTGAATGTAGGCCTCCATCAATGAACGCCAATTAAAAACATACTTAAGTTAAAATTCAACAATTAATTACGCCAATTAACAAGCAAACTAATTGATCTGTTGAAATAAGCATTGCTACATGAAGTGGTCTTCTTTATATTACTTGTTTAATTTAAATTATGTTAATAAAATGAAGATGTATAATTATTAATACTTACATCTATTAATATGGTAATGTATATACTACGTAGTCGTATTTTTTATGTTAATGTTAACAAGGTGGCAGGTTGAACGAAATAACATAACGGATATAATACTAAGTATATATATAATAAGCATACTTATAAGCAATTTATAATTCTTTTTTATAAATTTCTACAGTAGATATCAAGTTCGGGAAGATTTCCTATTAGATGGGATGGAGACTATAGGTATTATCCGTTAGAAAACCGGTCCGGTCGGGTGGGTGGGATCGGCCGTCTCGACGTTTATTTAAATATTTCAAGATCAATATATTACTGTTAATCATGAGATATATGATTCCAATTTATACTATAATAAGTAAATAATATAACCCAACGTCTTATTATTATTTTTCGACGAGCGACGGTGGTCTAGTGGGTAGGTATGGGCTCGGCGTTTTAGTGAAAGGTCTAGGTTCGATCCTGACCCCGGTCGTGCCTTGAAATGGGTTTTTCTCAATTTCTACATGAACATGAGACAATCGCTTGCTCACCGGTGAAAGAAAACCTCGTATATGTACCTGATGAGATTAAACATCTTTAAAGGTGTGTGAAGTTCACCACCCCGCATCGGACCAGCGCATCGATTAACTATGGCCCAACACCCTCCTCACCTGATTTCGAGGAGGAGACCCGTGCCCAGCAGTCGGACAGGGTTGACATTATTACCTATTATTATATTATTAACTAAGCAGAAGATCTGTGAGTCAAAGTAAGTAAGCCATAAACCGATCTCTAGTAGGGATGACCCCCCGGGAAAAATTGCCGACGGCATTATTTCATAAGATGCTAAAGGGATGTGTTATTTTAAAGACCCGATAGCGAGATAGCTGGCTGATCTGATCTTTGGATTGGTTTTTTCTGATGCAAAGAACTTTGCGATAGTAAAGCTAATATCCATCAATTTTATTTATTGGTGAACAAGCAGATTCAGGATCGGTCTATATTTTCTGATCTCTATAATTTATATAAGAAAATACGACATCCTCGCGTTCTTCAAAACAGGCCTCATTAACAATCAGATCAATGGTAATATATTTAAGGAAGTTATGGTTGCATTTTCATCCGATATTTTTAAGAAATTAAGGCAATTAAATATAATATCTAATAACCACCTATCCCGCGAAAAAGAAGTCACATTTTAAATATTCTAATACGAAATCTGTTCCTATTAGAACCGTTTGTCTGTTGTTCTTTTTGTTTTATTTGTCTTATTTTTATATGGCTTTATTCATTACTTATTTATATAATACATATACTGTACCTATATGGCTTTATATAGGTATTGACCTGTAGTTTCTGCATTGGTATTGAAATTAATTCTATCATATATTTTAATTCGGTTTATTAACTTATTTATTTTTTACCTACATTAAATTAGGTAAGCCTAATCTAATCTAAATTGAAACATTTATAATAACTTACGGTACATACCTAATTCAAAATCAATTTAGATTAGAGAAGTAAAAGCCTTTTTATTATTTGTAAGAGGAAGTGCGAAAGAAATATAAAATAATAAGAGGTCGTGCCATGCTGCTGTGCCGCCGAATTGTGCCGACACGACCGGGGTGGCACCTCTCACTCACCGACGTCAAGTGACAGCTAAGCTGTCACGTTTCGTGCGGTTTGTGAGTTTCCGGTTGCCCATTGGAGGGGATAGGGAAAAAGGGTGGCGGCGCATCTGCGTGGATTTGGTTGTATGGATGTTTATGGGCGTCGATAATCCCCAAAAGGCTTCGACTGCTCGTTTGCCCCCCTATGCTATAAAAAAGCCTACTTAAGGTTGAATTCACCCTCTTATAATATGACAACTAACAGAATAAATTAATTGAAAACTTGTCATGGACATTGAAGGCCTTCGTCATCTTGTCGTTCGTCGATAGAGGTCCTTGTCTAGTGCTCAAAAGCATACCTATACTAATAATAATAAAAAGATACAGGTACATATATCATCATCATCATCATCAGCCTCTATCCGTGCACTGCTGAACAGCCTCCATCAACGAACGTCAAGATGGCAATCCCTTGCCACTCGCATCGAACACGGACCGCCCACCTCACGGAGATCGTCTTCCCACGTCGTGATCTTTGAATGAATTCTATAATTCAATTAATTTAATTGTTATAATCCCATTAGAACCATTTTGTGAGCAAATAAAAAACATGATTCAATTCAAACATATTATATTTAGACATTTAGACAATTAATTCCCGCATTATCTTGTATTTCATATTTAAAAATAATAATATTAATAGACATATATTTTTTTACTTAATTTCCTATAAATTAGGAATTAATATGAAACTTTTACTATTCGTGTGTCAGTGCCACCTATACAAAACTAGTTGAACTACGATAAATTTAGTGCCATCTATCGGCAATTTGTGAAAACAAACTGAACTAATATCATTGACGTCACACTATATCTTTCTCATTTACTCTTGTGTGCTATAAGAGAAGCAAACATCTAGCACACTTTATCTTTCTAATGAAATATCTGCATGCTGATTGGTGTATACGAAAATGCCTCTACAATATTAGCAATTTTAGCCAATAGAAGTGCAGAAGGTGTGTGGAGATGCGCCGGCCATGTTAGTTTAAGGCGGAGTTGAATGTAAGAACCTCCTTTATATTCTTGACGTATGCGGTCATTTGAGTTATAGTCCATGGCGTCGATAGAACTGCGCGTATTTTAGGAAACTGCTGAGATTTGCTCTTGTTCAAATATTTTAGTGGAACATGTGCCAAATTAATACTAGCGATAAATTGGAATACCCATCTTTTATTTATAAGCCTGTAATAATTAATCATAGGGATAAGAACATGCAGGAATTAGGTAACATATTTTCGTTTGATATCTGGAACACTTATACATTATGCATGATACAGTAATTTATTTTCTACTATCTCTGATACACAGTTGGATTCATAACTAATAGAAGTATTTTTTCCTTAGTTTTAAATAAGAATTTGGTTTGAAAAATAGCGAAAATTAGGTACTAAAGCCGTTTGACTTCCTTCCTTCTATAATATAAACCTTCGTAGTTAATAATGTAGATCTATCAACATAATATTATGCCTACATTTTTTTCTATCACCGTTATACAAAAAACTATATAGGTAGGTTTATAATAGCTATACAATCAATTGTTATTACTAAACATACATTTTACAGCTACTTTAAGTATTTATTAGCAAGAAATATATTTAATTTCCCAAGACATAGGTAAACTCAATATACAAATCGTAAGTGATGATCTTATATTGATGTAATTCATTAGATTACTTTAAAACCAAGAATAAAAGAAATAATAAAACCGATCTAACTACACCTTGTTCCACCGCAGGCTGGCAAGATTGTGTGATATGAGAACGAAGATATGCATTATATAGAAACGAGCCGATATTATTAGAGCAGAGATATGTAAAGTACCTTACTTAGCATATCTTCGCTATATATCTTTAGTGATCGAAGAAAACCTGATCTGGTTATTATCAATGATATTTCATTACAGTCTCATTTCTATCAACCCTTTTATAATGTATCTTCCATACAATATAGTGGCTGATATAAAGCATGTGTTGTCCTATTGATATTGACTTTGATATTGACTTCTAGATGATTTAAAGCGAAATTTTTCATATTTTATAATAATCAATTTCATAGGTATAGGTACTAATTTATTAAATTAGGTTGCGATCACTATTCATATTTAAATAAATCGGTGTTGTTGAGCACCCCAATAAACCTATAAACGCGATAAGCGCCCGAAACAATATTTATTTAAATCAATTTGATATTTGAAATTAGCAAAATGAGTAAGAAAATATGTATCTTTCGGTTTGATATAAATATAGTTTACTGACAAATTCTTGTAGTCTTACGATTAACTTAATAAATAGGATTTATTGGGATCAGATAAATATTCCTAAATTACTTGTGCCATGTCTAGGTATAATAACAACTATTTGTTCTTATGGACCTAACTTCTTCGGCGCAAGACAAAAAGAACCTAAGCGTCGAACTCATAACTTCTCTAGACCTCTGTGGGCGACGGTAACTTCTCTTGTCTTTTTTTCTTAAGTAGGTATATTACGACAACATTTATACCTATAAGTAGTTAAACAGTAAATATATTACCGTAACTATTTATTTTCAGAAAATAAGCATTTATAATTTTTACTAAATTCATCTGACGCGTTGAGCTTACAATAAATAATCTGAGGATTTAGTATGTACAAGTATGTTAGGTGAATTTTATTCTGAAAATATTTACTCGGGTGGATTTTATTCGTGACCTTTCAAAATGAATTTAAATGTGTTTGAATTTTTTTGCAAAATTCCTCTTCATTCTAGATTCCACTTCATTCCACAAATGTATTTGCAGAATATTTCAACATCAACGCTCAGAATTTTTGAGTCGAATATTTGTGAAGTTTTTAAGTTTCTATGACATCCATCAAGGATTTTAGACTTAAAATAATATATTTTGCAGCTATTTTTTAATATATTTTAGCTTTAGTAAGAGGTAGTGCCATGCTGCATTGCAGCTGAACTGGCACAATTTTAATAATTAAATATTTATATATAGTTAAATATTTATTAGAGAACGGTCAGCTGATCATAACGGAATGCTAACAATTCATGTTATCATCTTCATCATCAGCCTTTATCCGTCCACTGCTGAACATAGGAGTCCTTCAATGAACGCTAAGACGACCGATTTCTTTAATTTGTTTTCCCCGAAGTCATATTATATTAAAAGTAAATAAATAAATGAACCTATTAAATCACTTCCTAGTTAAACACCCTATAATAAGGCCATTAAAACCTCGATAGTGTCACAACAATATAGGCATAAACCGGGTGGCCGACGCTTTACGACCGAGGGCGTGTTGTAAAGATA
The DNA here is from genome assembly GCA_963853865.1 of Helleia helle. Lineage (NCBI taxonomy): Eukaryota > Metazoa > Arthropoda > Insecta > Lepidoptera > Lycaenidae > Helleia > Helleia helle. The sequence goes on along the minus strand of OY971416.1, from coordinate 13,062,328 downwards.
ATCATCAAACTAAACAATCGTAATCGCTAGGATTATAATTAACACGCAATAAATAGTGTTCCTAATATAAAAGTTATAAATGAAATGTATCGACATTGGTGACTTTTTCGTTGAATGATATTGCGATAAATATTTATTTTAATTAGGTATACCAAGTCACATTCATAAATAATTTATTTTAGTGCAATGCACTTACATATTCTGCATTTGCAAGTTCCATTGCCTAGTTTTGTTTTCTTTAACGCCGGGAAATACTCTGAGGTATCCCGCCTGGGGAGTGGGTCTCTCTAGGCGAGAGGTGGGAAAGATGGTAAGTGGATGCAGGTCTACCCACTAAAACCTGGCGAGTGCCACCAGTGCCGCCTTTGGTGAGGTGCTCCGGATCTGTTAAGCTAACAGGACACCTCAATGACTAGTCAGTCCCGCAAGGGACCAACGCCACCTCCACAGAGGGGTTGTCCCGCACCACAGAAAAACCCCTCTCAACGTTGGGACAGTACCTACAATGGGGTGAGGTTCCCATCCTCCTTGCCCCTTGCTCTTTTGTCCCCTCTTCTTATAAGAGGAGTACAAAGAGCCCCCTCGGCTCAATTAGCTTCGCCCAAGGTGCTGGGCTCACCCACTACAATAAAATGTATGGAATTGATATCAAATTGTTTATTTTTAAAAAGAGATACCTAGTTTACTGATATAGAAACGAGTATTAATTTGTTATTGTTAAGATGAAATTAGGACTTTTTATAGGTATCATGTTAAAACCTAGAAAAATTGGTTTCTTTTTCAAAATGTAGTAAAGAAAAAGAAAAGTAAACTGAGATATTATGTTAGGTAACTAAATGTTAGTTTCTCTTCAGAAAATCTATTTTTAAGTATCTGTGGAATTTCTTTCTGTTTAATAAACAGTGTGTTAAAATTAGATTAACCTACTCTCGGCTAACAAAAACACAAATACGGATAGAGTTACTTATGTATACCTAGGTATACGAATAACATTTTACACATTTTTACAGAGACATACAAAAAATTTAATTTTAAATGGAACAAAATTATTATAACAAAGTGCTAATTCTTATTTTCTGGCCACTGTTTTATAATTATGCCAAGTCGTTTATAAGCAAATGACTAATTAGCCTATTTAGCCCTCACAAGGCTCACATGTTAAGAGTATTACGATTAGAATAACTTATGTCAAAAAAGCTGTGGCCTTAAAATAGACTTTTAAATTGCAAAGGCGTCATATATAACTGTTATGTGTAATATATAGGTATGTGTATTCTTTAAAAATTGCCGTTATTTCTACTTTATATTAAAAACAATGACCTTTTTTTAATACATCTTCAAAAGCTTCTTCTTCTTCTTTAATCATCAAAAGGTGTGACATCTGTCACACCTTTTGATATTAAAATTAATTTGTAAATTATGTTGTTTTTATGTATATTAGGTGTATTGAAATAATTGATTTATGGTATTGATTTATTACATAAAATGTATTTATATTTAATATATTTAGTATATATAATTATATAAAATGTATTTGGACATAGGTATGCAAATAGAATACTAGTAATGAACATATTACATAGTTATTATTATCATTAATATCTTAAAAGGTTTCCAGGATAAGACTTCTCAGTAACATTTACAAGTAATTGAAGACATCATATCTATCTAAGGGTATTCAATATGTAATTTCTATAATTAAATTATGTTCATGGAATCACATCATCTGCTCTAGATGTACAATTATATATGTAAATGTAGGTAGATAGAAGGTATATTTTATGAGCTCCTTTATCTTAAAAGCCAGCAAATATCTTTAAAACAACATGGATTTGAACAAATCTGTCAATGATTCTAAAACCTCGTATTTTTTAGTGCTGGACCTTTTTCTGTATGATCCAAAATGTAAATTAATGTTCATGACAAATGACTGCGGGAAGCATAGATTTTACCAAAGAATGAGCATTCTTTTTAATTTATGGAAGAATAAAGTAATATTATACTAATTCAGAGTACAATATTAATTTAAAATCTTGTCGAAATGTAACAAAAAAGCTTCAACAAAGGCTATTTTACTCGTATATAACCTTTTGAATTCCTTTTATCAATTAGACGACATTTTTTTTCTTTAACGCCGTGAAATGCTCTGAGGAACATTCCCACATCCCGCCTGGAGAGTGGGTCTCACCAGGTGGGTATGTGGGAAAATGCGCCCGAAAGCTGGTAAGTGGATGCAGCTCTACCCAGTACCTACTAAAACCCGGCGAGTGCCACCAATGCCGCCTTTGGTGAGAGGTGCCCCAGGTCTAATGAGCAAACAAAGCACCTCGAAAGCTAGTCAGCCCCTCAGGGGACCATCGCCACCTCCACAGAGGGGTTGTCCCGCACCACAGGACAACCCCTCTCAACGTCGGGACAGCACAATGGGGTGCGGTTCCCGTCCTCGCCCCTTGTCCCCTGATCTTTTGTCTCCTCTTCTTATAAGAGGGGTACAAAGAGCCCCCTCGGCCCAATTAACTTCGCCCAAGGTGCTGGGCACACCTTAGGCTACTGAGCCCCACCGCCACGTCAAGTCCTGAACCATGGTGGGGAGGAATAGAAGACATGACATATCCGATATTTAAGTCAATTAACATAAATATAAGTAAATATTTACTAAATTTATATTGTATATATAATTAATAATAAAGGAGAGCCATAATAAAATTTGTGGAATAATCGAGAACCTTTATTTGCCGACCAATTTCAGATTCGGGAGACCGCTTGTAAATTTCACAAAAAATGTATTCGTCATTACTCGCAGTATTCGCCCGCGGTCATTGTCACGTATTACATTTCTGCTGATATTCGCTCCGACAAAGATTTCCACCAAAATTGCGAACGACTAGAATAATATTTTATACGGACACGGAATATAGAAATATGTTTATTTTATATGTTACTTATGTTGATTGTGGAGATTTAGATAACAATATGTCGACGGATCGGTTTTATCATGATTTAAACGCTAGGCTTCAAATGTTAACGTTTGTGTATTGGCAAATTATTTTGATTATAATAATAAATGGCCAAAATTATAATAAATATTGACATTATGAAATGTTATAAATTATTGAGCACTTAATTTCTACATGATATGCAAATTATTTTTACGCTATATGCCTATTTCCTTTTATATAATATTTGTATACCTATACCTATTGTATCTATAATAAAGTAGGTATACAAGATATATTATATTAACGCCCAGAAATTTGATATTTTCTGTTTGTAAATAGATATTATAATGAAACATTTGTATACATTAGGAATATATTTGAATAATGACATTTTATTGATACGGTCGTTACAATAGTCATTATGAAACGAAATAATATTTCAATATACAGTCGTTTTATAATAATTTAAAACAAATTAATGGAATGAAATATTATTATTGTTTTGTCTTCTATTTATATTGATTTAATATAATTGCCTCTATTCAGGACAACCGTTGATATAAACGTCAATATTATAAAAATATAAAAAAACATATAAAGGACATAATATGATTTTAGTCAATTTTGTAAATTTAGTTTCAAATATAGGTATACCTAAGTGCATTATTTCATATAAATACATATAAGCAAATCTATAAACTCTACATTAGTTTATAAAATAATTTAAGTAGGTAGTATCTACCTAATAAGCTTATGTTTCTCGGAAAAAATCTTTATATATATATATTCTTCTTGTGTGCGTGTGTATGTCACTGAACTCCTCCTAGACGGCTGGACCGATTTTGATGAAATTTTTTGTGTGAGTTCAAGGGGATTCGAGGATGGTTTAGATTCACAAAAAAAAATATTTTGTACAGGACAACGTCTGTCGTTGCCACTAGTATTATTATAATATTTGTACCTTAAATATATATAATCCCCTACTTAAACAAACCGACATGCAGTTAATAAAATCAGCATGCATCAACTGGTGATCTGAAATACATATTCCATAATATAGGTAGGTACCTGGGACACATTATCTTTTTGGATTTTTGTCTGACATACCTATTCTGAATGTCTCCTAGCTTTTTGTATCTAGCTGCAACCTTAGTAGATATGTACGGCTGTGCCTATATTATTTTTTTACCAATGCGACTTATCTTGTCTGCGTCTGACACCTTAAAATATGACATAGTTTTGAATACAAATGTATAGCAATGGTTTATAACGACGAGATTATGATAATTATGAAAGAATAATACGTTCTATAAAAATAAATGATACTTGGTGTTCACATTAATTTACCTACAGATATATAAATAACATAAAGATGAAGACGATAAAAGTATTAAGAAATCTGAGTCGCTCTAAAAGATTTATCTTATCAATATAATGTTCTAACCTCGCAGTTCTGATGAAAAAAGTTATTAAGCATAAGATCATATTATATCTTATAGATAAAATAAGTTTAGACCATCGGACCAGATTATATTAAATGATAAAATGTATTGTATATAAGCATTATAAGCCTTTTATGTTAGAAACCTGGTGATGGTAATAGATGATAATCAAAAATATAGGTACTTGTCTATCTGTCTATTTACAGTCAGGTGCGTGCGAGGTATTTGAAAAAATATTCATTTATATCTTAATTGACTTACCTTATCAAACTCCTTCTTATTATCCATTATCAATGTATCTGAAACAAATAAAAACTTATTTAATATTGTATTCAAATAATAATATAACAAGTTTAAGGGTATAGGTAGGATAGCATATGAATTATCTTATTTCAAAAAATATTATGAGTATCACAATATATAGGGAAGCGATAAATATTAGTAACATAACATAAGATCGTCGAAAAATAGAGATAGTCTACCTATGTATTAAAGAGAAGGATTCTAAAGGTGAAAATAGAAGAAATGATAAAATAAATAATATAATTTGTAAACTATCACACCTTATAATAATATCTATATAATATAATATCAACCCATACATGTCCCATTGTTGGTCATGGGTCTCGTCCGCGAAATCAGGCGAGGAGGGCTATAGTTCACTGATGCACTAGCCCAATGCGAGTTGGTTAATTTTACACACTTTGAAAGACTTTTAATCCCATCAGGCATGCAGGTTTCTTGACGATATTTTCCTTCACCGGGGAGCAAGCGATGGTCTCATGTTCAGATATGCGTAAAAATTTAGAAAACCCATTATAAGGGTTCACAGGTAGGATCGAACCCGGACCTCTCACTCAAAAGGCCGAGTCTATACCCACTAGATTATCGTCCTTGGGAATGTTATTACCAATATATGTATTGTAATATATACACGTTCAAGGGACCATAAGACATTGGTAAGTTAAACTCTATAAACAATATTTTTTATTCATTTTAATTTTCTCATAAATTGTTTCCTAGTTTGTAAGTCAAGCATTTGATCATATTAAGATACGCAATATAATATAAAGATATCAAATGTTATGAAACTGACCTATCTGGTAACGATAAGTTCAAGTTTGGATGGTTGGTGACCATCTGTCACTCCGAAAAGGCGGAGGTATCTAAGAGGTAGCGGTTTATAGATACCTAGTAGGTATTTTTATAGGCCATATCGGTATATCTAGTATTATGGTACCTACCTATACGTAGGTGATAAGTGAAAGTCATTATGATGATAATAATACAGAGAGGTAAATATACCGGTGGGAGGGAAGCGCTGTGCCGCGCTCCCGGCTGCATGGGTACCGCCATCTTGCTTGTTTCTCCCGTGAAACAGCTTTGCTGTGTTTCGGAGAGAAGGGCAAGACAGGCAGTGTAATTACTGGCACCGAGACTTAACATCTTATGTCTCAGGATAGGCTCGTTCCAGGTTCCAGGGATAGTTTATGTTCATGGGCGTCGACCACTTACCATCAGGTGGCAGGTTTGCCAGTTTTCCTATCCAACTAACATAGAAAAAAAAAGAAAGTAAAGCAAGTAAAATACCTAATTCATGAAGTTACTGCAAATTTACATATTTAAGGAATATTCCTTTGTTTATTCTTGTTGTATGATATAAAATACAATTCTTATGTTAAAAACTTAATTGATTTTCAAAATTCAAAGACCCCTGGGGTTTTCACAACGAAAATAATTTGCCAAATCCCAACATATATTGTATAAGATTTTTTTTTCAAAAATTTCAACCCGTATTGTATTACAGACCATGTACCAATAATTATGTGCAATAAAAGCCACGTGTAGTCTAAGAAGGTTTTTGTATTAATTGAATTAATAATATAATATATATAATACCTATATTTTTATAAATTTCAAATTAGGTAGTTAAAATAAATTGAAGCTAACATCCATAAATTTGAATAAACTAATAGCAAACTCAAATCCGTACAGTGTGTAATACTTTTACGTGGGTCGAGTTGCGATAGTATTGAATACAAGGTCGTAACACGACACCACATCACCTGGGTCCAATCCGTCACCACCGCCTCAGGCCGTAAACCCGTCTGCTACTAGTCTACGTCGTTTACGACCGAACCGATGCCTATAAAAATAACTGTCTGGTATAAAACTGTGTACACACGCTATTATTATAAATGATACCGCCTTTACGACGATTTAATATTAACGTTTTTATTTCAAGTGTTTATTGCCTGTTACTCAATTTAATGGCGCTCTTGAACTTACGGGGCTAGTGACACCGTTTGATCCAAATCGCGTTTTATTGTTTTACTCAATGGACGCACGAATTTTACGAGCGTGCCGTAATCTGTGACGTTCCGTGGCGTAGACGGACTCGTCTTACTATGCGTGTTACTACGACTCTCCATTACCGGTGCGCTCTTTAAAATTTTAACACGCCACTTTTGATTTTATATCAAAACATCGCACGTACGAGTACTATGGAATCCGTTTTACAACTCTACACGAGTTGTAAAAAGTTCTACGTCATATGAGTTTTAAGTCTATCCGTTTCACGATATTTATCGAAGGTATTTTGATATAAATGGAAGCAAAACAAATCGTGAAAGAGAATGCTCTCCGTTTTGTAAAGTATCATTTGCATTCATATGTCTTGAGTTGGTTCCATTTTTGGAGAAACAAATAATAGATCGAATACATCTGGGCCCGTATTAAGGGACATCTTTTCCCCTGCGAGGTTTGATAAATATTTTTGTTGTTATTCTTAGCTTCCATTCGGGCTTAAGTATAAAAGTCAATTCGAAGCGAACAACTTTTATATAAAGTCAATTTAAGACGCAGCGTGTATACATTGTTGTTTTGACTTGGCTATTTGTATTCTGGTTTATCAAACGAATAGAAAGATTATTTTAAGACACGCGTTAAATTGTTTAATGAATATATAGTGATTTTTATATTTATTACGAGACAATCTTAACGGTACTGCAGGGATACTGCAGATTGTATATCAATTTGTTTATCAAATAAAATTAATAGATTTAAAACAAAATTGCAAATGATCAAAAAAATTCAGTATTACCTAAAGCACGTCTCTCGCAGCCTTATCTGATTACGAACAAATACATGTGAATATCCAATATCAACACTCAACAAGGGCAATAAACTGTTTTACAATAAATTAACTTCATCCGTAGGTATTGTGAAAAAGTTTCGGATTACCAACATTAGCTATATTTGCGATCGTATATATGCAGTATATATTTTAAAATAATCTGTTTCAAGCTGTTAATTAACGAAAGAGTTGCACAAAATTTTATTGCAAGCCAAACCTTTCGTACGACCATAAATTAATTCGAATACAAAAATACCTACTGACATGCACTTTATATAGTTATTTATTCCTGGCTTATATGGATTTCGCAGAAACGAATAAATAATCATAATCAGCGGCGCGGGGTCGCGTTTTAAATCGCATGTGCCATTTTTAACGTTTTTTATGTTTCGGATCCGCCAAAAAACCAATTGAGAAGGTTAAATAAAATCATAACATTATGTGGCAGGTGTCGCCCGGCGCAGACGGAATGTATTTTCACATTTACTTAGTTTCTTGTTTGCGTTTTATTTTTTGGCTCACTCGATACATTTTGTAATCTCTACAAGATGGGGCGTTGAGATTGCAAGCGTTGAGTGGCAAGTAACGATAGCGAACAAATTTTGTAAATAACTATTAAATTCTTACCTAATACCTACGCATTCCATATTAAATATGTGACTTAATCTGGATGCAGTGAAAACTTTACTGTTCGTTGTCTATACATGGATGTATGAAAAAAAGTAATATGGGTGCTTTACCACCAACAAACAACTCAAAATAACAATTAATACCTACCTAAGCCTTCTTGATCTGATACTTTTAGCAGCGGACAGATATATTGTAAATAAAAAGAAGGTGAAATAAACAGTTAGGTAAAAACCTAAATATATTGCAGATGGTTTCATATGGACAATACATATATTATTATTCTTATACAATCAGATAATTACATAAAGATTATATAAGACTTATCAACAAGTAAAGAGCGGACTAGGTCGCTAACCTGATACCGAAAACAACTATATTTCTTAAGACTTTTTTTTCTCTTTAACGCCGGGAAATGCTCTGAGGCATCCCGCCTGGGGTGTGGGTCTCCCCGGGTGGGTATGGGTATGTGGGACTCGCTGCGCCCGAAAGATGGTAAATGAACGCAGCTCTACCCACTAAAACCCGGCGAGTGCCACCAATGCCACCTTGGTGAGGTGCCCCGGATATGTTAAGCTAACAGGGCACCTCGACGGCTAGTCAGTCCCGCAAGGGACCGACGCCGCCTTCACAGAGGGGTTGTCAGCCACCACAGAAACCCAACGTCGGGACAGTACAATGGGGTGAGGTTCCCATCCTCACCCTTGCCCCCTGCTCTTTTGTCCCCTCTTCTTATAAGAGGCGCACAAAGAGCCCCCTCGGCTCAATTAGCTTCGCCCAAGGTGCTGGGCTCACCCTAGGCTACTAAGCCCCACCGCCACGTTAAGGCCTGAACCATAGTGGGGCAAGACTTAAGATTAATATAAATATTTTGTAAAATTTATGATTGAGCAAGTTGCTAAACTAACTACATACTAAGATGAAGACATCTCTAACTCTTACATTTTGCGCTCAAGAGCGGCATAAGTGGTGTCATAGCAAAACATAAATAAAACTCTATGCTTCTAACACTTTTGCTGATGGTACTCCGTTAAAAGGTGCAGGAAATGCACCACGTCTTCACGTAAATGAATACGTCATTTGTATGCTACAGGTTTAGCCTGGTGTAAATGGGGACCGTTCCAGCTCTCCCGATTCGTAAAAGGGGATTGAAAGCTTTCCCGGGACATGCAAAATCGTAATAATCTAATAGTGATGTCCTCAGCAGTATATTTTTCGTTCACATTTTATTTTTGGTTACAGATATTTTGTTTTCTCTATTTTTCAGATAGTGTATAAAAAATATTTGACATCTTTTACTATTGTAGCTCCTCTTACAATATTACTATTGTATCATATTATATAAAGTTACTACTATTAATTTGTATACCATGAAATACTACCTACATCTTATTATTTTTAAATATATATAGGTTCATTAAAAAACTTCATTAATCGTTTTGTAAGAATCAATTGCTAAATATAATATTATATTATCTGTTTTTTGCTATACACAAAAAAATACGTAAGATATATAAAATCATGTTACTCCTATCACACACACACACATATCACAATACTTCACTATTCACTGAAATATAGTTTAATAGAGTTTACATCGTGCAAATGAGCTAGAATAACATAAAACTTTTAAGATCTTGTTCGAAATGGAAAAACTAAGGGGCATTGCTTCTCAAAATAGATCGCTAAGGAGTGTTGTTAATATCGTGCATGTTTAAAAAGTTCTGGAACAGCTTGGCTTACGGCCAGCTAATAGAGAGCGCTTACAAAAACAATGGATCTAACTTTATACGTCTTATTTACAATGTATCATCATGTTTTCGCGTAGGAGTAACTTCTAAAAATACATAATAGGTAGACGATTTTTTTTTCTTTAACGCTGGGAAATGCTCTGAGGCATCCCGCGGGTAGTGGGTCTCCCCACGCAGGTATGTGGGTCTCGCTGCGCCCGAAAGCTGGTAAGTGGACGCAGCTATACCCACTAAAACCCGGCGAGTGCCACCAATGCCGCCTTTGGTGAGATGCCCCGGATCTAATAAACAAACAGGGCACCTCGACGGCTAGTCAGTCCCCTAAGGGACCGACGTCATCTCCACAGAGGGGTTGTCCCGCACCACAGAACAACCCCTCCCCAACGTCGGGACAGTACAATGGGTTGAGGTTCCCATTCTCACCCCTTGCCCCCTGCTCTTTTGTCCTCTCTTCTTATAAGAGGGGTACAAAGAGTCCCCTCGGCTCAAATAGCTTCGCCCAAGGTGCTGGGCTGACCCTAGGCTACTAAGCCCCACCGCCACGCCAAGGCCTGAGCCATGGTGGGGATAATAGGTATATGATAGTCATGCAAATGTGGGTCCAACTATGTCATTTCTAAATGATTTTTGCATCCAATTCGTAATATTGGTACGTGTCCATCCAATGCATTGCAATACCTAATGCAATTTATACTCACAGATATCGGGCTAGTCAATATATTATTTCCAATAAGATACGTAGATATGAAGAATTTTTGATGAATACAAATTTTACTCCTTCAATGTATCTTAGATTTTTCTTAAATTCAAACCAGCTCATTTCATGTAAAATTGCATTACAATTGTCCATAGGGTCATCTTATCACTCTTGGCCACACAATGTTGTTTTCATCTTCGCAGTGGCGTTGTTGGGTTGAAGTTCACGTACATCATTGGATGATAAATGAACTGACATGATTGATCATAATACATTATGACTTACAAAATAATGAAAGGAGATATCGCCACTTCAATAAATTATACGAGCGCTCGATTATGATCATGAATATTGCAATATATTAAAATAGATATGGTAATCTAAATAAAACAATATATGAGAAATATTCACAAATTATTGTTTTGTTTACTATATTATGTAGATTGTTTTATAAGTATTAACTGTTTGCCGAAGTTCACAGTTCGCGTAGTCGCACTTAATGAAATAGTTGCAAGGATTCCCGTTAGTAAGCTGATGAATTCTTCCACTATTTATTGTACACATGACTCATAAGTTTTGGAGATACAAAGTGTATTAAGTAAATGCCTTTGGCGAAAAAAAAGCAATGTGCTCTACGTATATTTCAATATAAAAATATAATATTGAATACAATTTAGTTTTATTTAAAGTTTACATTTGCTACATTATTATAAAATATAAGTTCAATAATAATATTATATTACAAATCATTGCCATTCTAGTTTAAAATATACATGTGGCTATATTTAAACAAAATTTTAAATAAAAAGTTTAACAAAGTAAACAAAAAAAATAAACGTAGGTTTATTTTACCTACCTACCTACCTACCTACTAGTTTTATTTAATACTTTCCATACCATATAAATAAAATCATACCTATTAGATGGTGGTACTTATAAAAGTTATGTACCTACTTATTCTGGGATCTATTAAGATACATAGCCATAAAGTATATACATTTATACATAGGTTTGTAGAAATATTAGAAAAGAGAGCAATTATAGTTGAACACAATGAAAATTTTACATGCTAGGCGTTTCACATACTTTATAATTGATTACAAATGAATGACTAATAAAGATTAGCTTATATTTTTTTTTATATACAGTAAAGTTTGGATAACTTAAAAAGTACTTTGTAACATACATAAAACACGGTTCTTGAAATAATTTTTAAATGTGAAAAGTCCCATCGAACTGTCTAGACAAATCTCATTCGTCACTAACACCATAACGAACTAATCCAAGTCCATAGATGTATTATGCTAATAAGGACTTCGATGTTCATCGCCAGGGCAAATCATATCGCAAATTTTCGATGGAACCATTTTGTATTGAACATCATTTGAATATATTCCAAATTGTGTCGTATAGTAAATGCCCTTATCCCTTATTTATTGATCCCTATAAACAAAATGAGAAATCTATAAATGACTTTGCTTATTAGCTTTATCGAAATGGATTTCTCTCTGTATCTGAATTTGTATTCATTGTAAAAGTTGTTGTTGCATAATGGAATGTTTTAAGCATCAATCAAAAAACAATAGTTCTCATTGGCTGTTCTCATATCCTTGTATTTTACTTCTCTCAATCATATACAAACCTGCGCACAATAACAACTAAAGGACACGTTAAACTATTTTAATCCTTTCTGTCATCTGTTAAATAGAAACAAACAACTTTAGGTGCTTTCAAAATGTCTATCTTCCATGTTATTTTAATAGTTGTTGGTATAATCTACGTAACATTTACATCTAGTACGTTTCGTCAACACGCAGCAAAATCAACATTTTTCTTTGTTCTGTCCCCTTAATAAAAGTTATCCTTACAGACATCGAGCTACTAGACAGAAATTCTGTCAAGTTGGCACGAATGAATGCGTTTCTTCCGGCGAGGCCTCCATCCCAAAACCTATTGCGTCATATGTCAAATACATTTCTCTATAATAATTTTATGATTTGTGACTGATGTTCATAATTCACCAGTTAAAGCTAAATTCTCACTCTTTAGGTTTGACACATCTTAAGGATAAGAAAATAATACACACATTCTTCTACAATACTGTGATTAATATTTTGTTTATACAGAATAGATCTCCAACTTAATAAATTATAGCAAACCTTGCAAATATACCAATGGCCTTAATCAGCTCTGTTGCATTTTGAAAGTTAAATAAAATAAATATTTATTCATTAATTTTAAAATTGGCTATAAATGAATTAATTTAATATTCAATATTTGTAAGCACGTTTATTTTAAGATAAGAATAATCTTTTGTAATGTCACAAGTAAAAAAATAAACTTTATTTTTCGGGAAAAATAAACTTTATGCATATGATTAATGTCATGTTGAACATTCTTTGATGATTTTACTGGCAAAAGTCCAATGCGCCAAGTTAAAGGTTTGTTAAATTATATCACTGTAAGGATTACTGGAAAAGGTACATAAATAACTCTCACTAAATGTAAAAAAAAATGTTTTTCATTTCATTTCTTTACATTATTGGTTGTTAGCGACGACTTTATCCGCGTGAAATCCAGAAATAAATAGGTGTTTTAAAAAGATAATGTTTCCTCGGGAACGTGTCGAATTTTTAAGGACTAAGATATTTTATTACTATAGTTAAGGGAAGAAAGACGAAATTAAAGAATTTAATAATGATTATATATTATGTCTGGCGGTTCTTTTGAAATAAAATGCATGCGTGTGTAAATTTATAACATCGCAGATTTGAGGTAGGTACCTACTTATATAGAATATAATAATTTGATATTAATACAATTAAATTAATATCAATTAAATTGTATTAATAGCAAATTATTATTAAGTATATTATTATATTCTATACGCCTAAAAATATATTATTGTATGCTATGTAGATATATTCTTTGCAGATATGTATTGAAGACGTAGATAGCGTTGGTCCCTTATACAAACTTTATATATCACTGCAACTGATTCAATAACAGCCTATCATATAATCATTTTCTTTTAAAGACAACCCCAGGGCCTTCAAAGGGATCTTTTGTGTAAACGACGATGTCAATTCAGATAGCATAAGTCCCCCGAGATGAGAAAAGTCGGAAGTCATCAGCTATTCTTGGCGTCTGATCAAAAACTGACTACAGAAAAGTTCGGATTTATAAGACAGCCAAAATGTCCCAGATTTGAGACTTGAATAAGATTTTGCAAAATATTGGTGGTATTAGATGAAGCGTATATTATAAGCGTATAACGTGGCGAAAATATAGCACTATTTTTTCATAATATGATTACAAGACATGAATAACAAGAAGTTTTAAATATTCATACACAATTCTTTCATGTTATTATCTGATACCACAAAGAGATTAGGACTTAAGAAGATAGAAACTTTACTTTTAGTGCGTTTCATTATTTATACATTTAATTTACTTAATCAACTTTGTTTGTCACCTACATACCTTTATATAGCTCAACTATTAGGATAAAAGCTCTTTACGTATTTAAGTACAACTGTCACGAAGACGAATTAGTAGGGGCACGAATTCTCACCGAAAACAAGGAATGTGTGGTTCCCATAGTGTAAACAAGTATGCAACTTAAAGTTACCACGGACATCGGATCACGATATACTGACGTTATTTGTACCATTTTAATGAGAACACGGTAACGTCACGGTATATGGAATACTAAACTCTTCTCGTCTTTATGTAATTTTCAATTGACCTTGAGACAATTGGTAAATAAATGGAAATGGAAAAAAAATAGAATTGGTAAGTAAAATATAAAGCGTATTGCATTTAAAGACTTTTGAATGAAAAATTAATAAATTTATCTGGATATGTTTTATATATCTTATTTTTTTATATAAAGAGGCAACCCGGAGGATACCGGTGGGAGGGAAGCGCTGTGCCGCGCTCCCGGCTACATGGGTACCACCATCTTGCTTGTTTCTCCCGTGAAACAGCTTTGCTGTGTTTCGGAGAGAAGGGCAAGACAGGCAGTGTAATTACTGGCACCGAGACTTAACATCTTATGTCTCAGGATAGGCAACACATAGATGATTTGCCTGGGCTCGTTCCAGGTAAACAAGTTTATGTTCATGGGCCACGTCGACCACTTACCATCAGGTGGCACGTTTGCTAGTTTGCCTATCCAACTAACATAAAAAAAAACCCTTAAACATCCGCACAACCAAAAGTTATGCAGATGCATTGCCCTCCTTTTCTACTTTCTCCTATCCTCTCCCATGCGCCATCGGAAACTCACAAACCGAACTGCGACAGCATAGCTGTCACTTGACGCTGGTATTATGTGAGAGAGAGAGGTACCACCCCAGTCGTGCCGGCCCAAATCGGCTGCAAAGCAACATGGCACTACCTCTTACTAAAAATGATGACTTTCTCCTGGACAAAACTTTACAGAATTATCGACGTTGCAATAATACCTATTAAGTTTTATTTGTCATATACAAATTTGTATATGCAATATAATTAATGCTTATCTCATGAACTATTTAAAAGAAATGGTCATTAGGTACATGATGCCTTTTTTAATTTATCAGCGATACTGAATATCATTTTATTTTCTAATTTACATTACTTAATGCAAGAAACAAACATTCATCTTAAAATGATTAATACTTATTATAAATTAAAATATGCAGGTACATGCTTACTATAAAGTTACATATAATTTATATTATAATATTTAGACAACTATTGTCTCATTTTAAACTTATGTACAGCTTGGCAAAAAAGAGTATGGAAAAAATGAGGGCGCCACTTGCACTTAGGTCTCATCATAATATGGAAAATCAGCAAGATAATTTAATCAAATCGTTAAAAATAAATGTGAAACACTAAGCTTTACTCAAAATCTAGTATTTGTCGGCCGAGTATTGTCAACATCATAGGTTTCCATTTAGTAAAAATATTTAGTTCCACCTGTCACCACGTCATACTCTTTTTTGCCAAGCTGTAGATTCACACATTAAAATCCATTTCATTAAAAAATACAAGTAATGCGTATGTCAGAATAATAAAATAAGTGACAAATAATTTGAATGTTTCACATAAGGAAGGTTCTTTTTATCATATCTATAAAAAGTTAACCTTGCTTGAGTTTTGGTTCTTAAAAATTAAAAAAATCAACTCACTTTTTGCCAAAAATCTTCTCAGAACATTTGTGAAACGAAACCTTTGCATTCATAGAACAAAAGTGTTCGGAATTGTTATTTTAGTTATATCAAAAAACACCTTACCTTCTGTTGTATCATTGTTACATTTTTATAAAGAAACTGAGAGTGCTTTGTTCAATTACAAGCCGTTCACGCTTTTTGTTTGTACTTTTTGTGGTGTCATAAAAATATAGAGCATAAACAAAAAACTGCGAACCCTTCCGCATTGCGACAATTGTCGGTTTTAAGGTGGGAGATCAGTTTAAAATTACAGGTGAAATAGTGAAGTTGGTCTCTCATTGTGATAATGTGTATCTTTGTCTCGTACGTGAAATTAATTGCTTTCTTTTCAAAACGATCATTGATTTATAACCGTGAAAGAAAGAGTGTGGTTTGTATTTTTCACTTTCATTTCGTTGTTGATCTTTCTAGTGTAAAGTGCTTATTTCAAGTGTAACTGATTTAAGTATTTTATTTTGTAAATAAATATTGATAAATATTAATGTTGTAAATAAAAAAAAAAAATTATTATTCATAAAAATTTCATGTTACAAATGGAATTGACAAAAAACTTATCGTTATGGCACGTACGTGACGCAGCGGGAATAACTTTGGACTCGTGTCAAACGACGCGTAATAATTTCATATCGTAGTGTACAATTTGTTTTCTCGTAATGACATAGAGTTTGTTCTATCCCCCTGCCAATCGTGTATTTGGCAAGTAAAACAATATTTGTAGAACGTGTCAACTGGCGTGTCAAGCGTGACATATCTAGGCGTGACACGTTGCACGGACGTTATTACACATGTTACTCCGTTATTATTTTACTGTTAGGTACTTTGTTACTGCCTTGATTATTTCCTTCGTGTTATGAAGCTGAGCAAATCATTATAGGGAGCTTATTAGGATAATCAACACTGAGTCAAACTATGTGTAGGTAACTACAAATATGTGTAGGTACACATGACACATTCTTAAATTCTAAACTTATATACAATTCCTATATTTTCCATTTATAATACATTATAAATGTGAAATTCCTATTCCTTGTTAAAATCCTAATTATTTATAACCCATCCCATAAAACTGTACCTTTTAATCTAAATCGTTTTATTACTTAGAAATTTAAAAGTTTCATTCCATTTCATTCAAGTTCAAATTTTTATGTCTAATTTAATACTAAAAAGGCTGTCTATTCCCAAAAAATATTTAGGCTCTTTTAACTTCGTTAAGATAAGTTTATTTAAAAGTATATCAGTAGATTAACTCAAAGTATACCTGACCTATTTCGATTAAACTGATAAGGTAAGTTCATCAAGATTTGAGTGACAAAGTTGAACGAGAAAAAAGTTCCGGTCCTCAAATCGGAAAACTTTAAAAATTGTTCAATTTCACGGATCACAAACTAGAGATGTGATGTGTGAAATTGATTGATTTTACTTAACTTTTGCCTAAAAACCCAATATCTAATCAAAAAGTTTATATCTAATTAGGCAAATGAAACCGATAATACGCTTTTAGTTCAAACAATTTTTTTACCAAATATCTACAAATAAGTATTTAATTATAATTACGTAATTGACTCTTACCTTATAGTTTTCCGATTATTTATATATTCGGGCTAAAAAGTTCAGTATGCAATTCAAGTTATATATTTTTTAGGTTTTATAGATATTAGATTTTTAAAGATTATTAGGTACTCCTTTTCATATCTAGGTACTACTACTAAAACATAACATCTTTCATACATTTTAAAGATATGCTATATGTATGTATGTGTGTATATAACCTAACTAGTACCTACTAAAAATAAAATATTCTTATCGTAGTTTATTGAAGACTTTCTGTGTAGTAATTTATGAGTTAAATTTGTCAGTGTATAAAGATTATTATAATTACAAAAATCCATAAATATTACTTACACATAAATATCCTTAAACATATAAATTATATTAATGAAGCAATAATCGTGTTTTCTGTTAAAACTTACATTCTCATATCTTAAAATAATTGAGCATTATTAACATTATTAATTTAAAGTTTTATTAAACTTGGAATATTTTTTGTTTTATTAAACATGGAATATATTGTATGATTAAATATTCATACATAAATATATTTCATAGAAAAATTGCTTTAATTACTAGGTTTCATTAGTATTTACTTAAACAGGTATCAATTTTAAAAAAGGTATTCATGTACCGTCAGTCTTTATCGATATTTCAACCTTATAATTGTATACAATTTGACAAATACAAGGTAACAGGTACTGGCTGTGACGGTCGGACGGCCCGTGGAAGCGGTTTTAAGCCTCCACCATAAAATGCATGATAAATTTAGACATGCCCTCGCGTGTTGGTCCCATTGCGTCCCCACTCTCAAGGGCTGGGCAGCGATCACCCAGTATTACTTGAACCGCCCCCCTCCCGCCGATATAGACATGCTGAGATCAGCGGGGTGACAAATCCGTCTACAGCGGGGTCACGCAAAGATAGTCACGTATATGAATATCGGAATAGGGTTCGGTGCACTCGCCACCATGTTTAAACTCGATCACTAATGGAACATTACAAAATGGCCGAATACTGAGTTCGGAATTTGTGATTTTTGTTACTTTAAGTTAACTATAAATAGTTCTTTCGTATGTTTTCAATAAGAATACAATTTTATGGTCTGTTTAATAATGTTTTAGTTAACACAAACAAAATATAGTAATGAAAAGTTGCAAATAGATTAGGGTTCGTTTTAAATGCAAATAAGGAATGACCAGGGAGTCCGACAAAGATTATTTTAAAATCCAACAAAGATTTAAATTTATTTTCGACGATGTAGTAGGTAGGTAAGATTAGATATGGTATACCGCAAAAATTGTTTTCAGGAAAAAAATATTATTAACAAGTTTATGTTTACACATTATATCTAAAAATATAGGTTATGTACCTACTTAATAGCTTTGTCGACTAGGTCCTGTATACTATATTAATTCTTATTTAGACATACACATTTTAACACTATGTCAGCACATTTATTAGGTGTTAAAATTTAATTTGGCAACAATATTCGGTTTCAATGCGACTCAAAATAAGTTTCTTGAAGTCGTTACACCGTTATTTGAGTTGAAAATACGTAAGACGTAAGAAAAATAATAAAGCAGACATTTTATTGAACGTATCGAATTAAAGTTCAAATATATTAACCGTAAACTGAATGTTTTAAACACTTTAATTTTGAGATCACAACGTTTTTAAATGTACTTCATCTTATGAATGTGACAATACTCGACGTTTGTGGAAATATATTATAAAAATATGTAACGTCTACTTGTGATATTTGTGAAACTGTTTCCAAATATAATAATGAGCTCGAATATAAAAATGAATCGAAATTTCTCAATTTAATTTGTAAGCGTATTCAAACTATAGTTTGTTTAGTTATAAAGTTTTCTAATGTTTACGCGGATTTAACTCATTATATTAAAATTACTTTTAAATGTCTTAATAAGCCGCGATAAAATCCATAAGTTGTTTCATTATAATTTGTTTAGGGATGTTTCTGCAATGCAAATTTAAATATATAAAAGATATCATAGCAATACACTGAGAAACAATAAACAAACAATTTGTATATTTTATTTACTAATCAATTTCATCACCTTGTAATGGGTTTAATCTCATCGGACTTTAGAAATGTTTTCAAGAGGGCTAAATTAATGTAGATACAACACAAACTTCCTTGACGTATATGAAATAGAGTTTGCTATTCAAAACAGTATCTTAGTATGTTTGCATAAAGGCTAAACTGAAGTCAGGAAATATTAGGAATACGCATACTGTTGTCAGCTAGATTTTGAGAACGAGTGGCTGGGTATGAAACAGATGCCCCCAACGTGTTGTGCTTTATTCAAATTCTTTGAGCCAGACTTATTGGTATAATTGTTTTGTTAATACTCCCGTGATACTTACAAGATTCAAGAAAATTACATCGAAATTGTATTCATCTGGTTTGTAAATTATAAGCTATTTTCGCAAAAATAATGTTTTCGACAAAAATATATTACACATATTTAATGGAGATGGTTTCGTTGTTTGAAAATGTATTTTGGTAAAAACTAGCTAGTCTCGACGGTGTTAATATCTTTCAACGAGGCAAAGACGCCGACGCGTCGGTGGGTAGCGGAACGCTTAAGGACGTTTTGGATCTGGCCCAAGTCATAAGAGTTTATTGTCAGTGAATATAAATATGAATAATGTCTCATTAGTTTGGTCAATCAACTATCAACTGATTTAATAAAATTTTCGAATTTTTGCTGTGCTAACTTTTCGTTAACAGTTGTATTAAACCTAATATAAATTTTACTTATAACGATTGAAAATATCGGTTTCGATTTCGGTCGGTTAAATAATAATCGGTTTAATAATAATAATAATATTATAAAACTGGTACTAATATAAAAAAGGTAAAATGAAAACTCTGAACAGGCCTTTTTAAAGATATTTAGGTTATAAACCCGGCGAGTGCCACCAATGCCGCCTTTGGTGCGATGCCCCGGATCTAGTAACCAAATAGGGCACCTCGACGGCTAGTCAGTCCTGCAAGGGACCGTAAAATAATAATAATAATAATATATAACTGGTACTAATATAAAAAAGGTAAAATGAAAACTCTGAACAGGCCTTTTTAAAGATATTTAGGTTATAAACCCGGCGAGTGCCACCAATGCCGCCTTTGGTGCGATGCCCCGGATCTAGTAACCAAATAGGGCACCTCGACGGCTAGTCAGTCCTGCAAGGGACCGACGCCACCTCCACAGAGGGGTTGTCCCACACCACAGAACAACCCCTCCCAACGTCGGGACAGTACAATGGGATTAGGTTTCCGTCTTCACCCCTTGCCGCCTGCTTTTATGTCCCCTTTTCTTATAAGAGGGGTACAAAGAGCCCCCTTGGCCCAATTAGCTTCGCCCAAGGTGCAGCGGCTCACCCTAGGTTACTGAGCCCCACCGCCACGACAAGGCCTAAACCATTATGGGGATTTAGTGTAAGACCTAGGTAACTAGTTCTATGTTCTGCATATAGGAAAAATACAATTTTATTCACACCCACATACATGTATTAAAGAGGAGCTCAAATACTTACACAGTCTGACTAATTTTATAGTGTTTATTAGGAAATCTGTTAAAATTGGAATTAACAATATCAATAGAAACTTAAACAGTTTAGATATTTGCCTTTTAGTATTCACAAAATATTAATACTGACTGAAAAGACTTAAAAATTAATTTAATTTATGCCTTAACGTTAACTTCTAATATATATATATATATATATATATATATATATATATATATATATACGATAATGATAAATTTATTTTATCATTTTCCGCTTACGCCTGTACCTTAATCCATTTAAAGTACAATCGTTCAAAGGTTAATTACTAAAAGGGTATCCATAAGCGTAATGCATCTCGGTCTGAAGACAGGAATAGTTTCGGGTAAAAAGTACCTGTAGTAGTTATCTACTCACAAAGGCCATTATAAAGCTCTCTCAGGCTATATACATGTGAAAATAAAAATAAAAAAATATTTTTTTTATAAAATATCATTTCTGAACAGAAAGTATTACAATTATACCACTTATTAATATAATAATAATCTAATTACAATTAAAAACGGTTTAACACGGGGTCACAAAAATATTCCCGTGACCGCAATTTTTGTTAAGGTCAAGTTATGTAAATGCCTCAAGTAAAAGGCTTAAATTCAATATAATTAAAATAATTGTGTGCTCTAGTATCGGAATAAACATGATATTTGTTTTTGAATATAAAATTTGTAAGAAATTATATTTTTTTATAGAAAATAAAGATACAAATAAGTTTGATTATATATCTGGTTTTTAATTGAAAACCCGTGCGAAACGGTAAGCCGTATAAGAAAACAACTCTGACACAAATGTTCTTGGACTTGTGTCATATCACACGTTTAGTGTTTGACGGGATTTGAATTTTAGCTTTAAAAGAAAGCTGCTTAAATACATGCTGTTTTGAATGTACAAGAAATTATTTCTGTAGATTATATTTTTAATACTATGGCTCAAACGATAATAGTTTGAAAGAAGACAGTTAATATCGTAACAAAGGAAAGGCTATATGGTAATCATTATTAGTAATCTAGAACTTAGACATGACTGTAGTACATCTAAGTAAGCAAACGCTGGTGAAGCCGCAGGCGAAACAGACTCGAATAAATGTTGTCTAATGAATATTATCACATAGCCAATATGGAATTCCTTAGAAGTATTATAATTATTTCTTCTAATTATTATCAAATACATTATGTGTATAGATAAATCGTAAATTTGCTTAGAAAATATTCATAAACCTACTGCAATCATTAAATACTACTTTTAATAAAAAAAATTACTGGCTATTTTATATTAATGTTAAGCTAAAAAAGGGTAAAAGTATAACATACCTTTACATTCATTCATACCAGAAGACCTATCACAGGACCACTATACATTATAAAATGTGCCTCTTGGAATACCTTACAAAATGTCGTTAGAACATAAATCACTGCGTAGCACTTGTCAGGTACAAGGAAAAACATGTATGACCACTTTAAACAATGATATAATTTCAACTAACGTAGTACGTTTAAAAAGGACATGAGACGCCATCTTTGGCAATTTTTTGCGAATATTTTATGAGCCAGACATATAAGTCCCTTAGGGTGTGATTCATGGGACACTTAAACTAATTTAACCTATGATATTAAAATGACCCCTGCAATTAGTTTGAATATATGATGATTATAGTCAAAATACCTGCTGTACTTCCTATGAAATTACTTACTTTCATCATCATCAGCCTCTATCCATCCACTGCTACATAGGTCTCCCTCAAGGAACGCCAAGACGGCCGATCCCTTGCCACTCGCATTACTTTATTAAGCTTATTATTTAAATAGTAGTCTAAAAGAAATAAACGCATTCTTATTATATTACAAGCGAATATTTCAAAGATTGCTTATATAAAGAATTTATCATAATAATACTGAGCGTTGATATCAGCATTAATTGGTGATTTCTATCCTTATCAAATGTCTAGTTTTGATAATAAAGGCTCACAATACAAAACTATAAAGTAAATTGGAATAATTATCCTTCTTAGGCTAAGAAGAACAAACGCTTAAAACAACTCAACTGATTTTCTCGATGTTACTACCATTTTATAAGTGCAATCCATTGATAATCCGCCCCTTTGTGGCCTATTAGACAACATTTATCGACTATTATACTTTATGTTGACAAGCTTTGACTCTGAAACCACAGTTTGACCTTCAATTAATAGTTATCTTTACAAAATCATTCCACACACAGTAAGTAACATTATCTGTTTTTTTTTTCGTAGAGCTTTATATTAATTTCCCAGAATTTTGTCAGTCAATATTATCATCAGCCTCTATCCGTCCACTGCTGAATATAGGCCTCCCTCTATGAACGCCAAGACGGCCGATCCCTATACTAGTATTTACATATACAATATAAATAATTTAATAGTTTAAGTATAAAAACAAAGTAGAAGTTACCTATAACACTAATCTTATCTAATACAAATAACCAAGGCACTCCACGAACATATTTACATCAATTTAGGAAAATAATAGGCCTCAAAACCGGTATCAGCTTTTAAAAAAGCTTTTCCCCCGCAAAGTAGCTAATTATTGTCTAACATTCTTATTTATTTCGTCACGCTTCAAACATTGAAAGATAATCTTGAACCTGCAAATAAAAAGCAATTAAAATACACACTTGAATACAGAAAATATAAATTAAAACCTTTTTTTATATTTTACCATCATCAAAAACGCTATGATAGCTAATAACCTGCTGGTAGACTTAGCTCATAGAAAGCTCAGACGACTACTAGAAATTCAAGCTAGACGAAAAATTCCGTGATATTCCTATTTAATAGAAGTCAATAGGTACCTAGATATATTACTTTCTAGAACACAGCTTTTATGAGTTCCATTTGTTCAATCATTCTCATCCTCTGTTCTTTTTTATGTGACCAGTCCTAGATAATGATTTTTCGAACAAACTTTATGTGTAGTTCGATGAACTAGAGTTGTGTACCAGTGTATTCCTGTTAGGTCTTTTTTTTATTTTTCTTTTACGCCGGGAAATGCTCTGAGGCATCCCGCCTGGGGAGTGGGCCTTCCCAGGCGGGTATGTGGGACTCGCTGCACCCGAAAGATGGTAGGTACGTGGACGCAGCTCTACCCACTAAAACCCGGCGAGTGCCATCAGTGCCGCCTTGGTGAGGTGCCCCGGATCTGTTAAGCCAACAGGGCACCTCGACGGCTAGTCAGTCCCTTCCTGTTAGGTCTCGTAGTCTATGAGTCTGAGACTTACATGAATGCTTCGTTGGACTCGCTTAAGTAATATAGAGTCAATTTATTCTACCGGGGATCTCATTGAGGGATATAATTATATATAGACAATCGATTTTAATCAATATTTCTGATATATTAGTATATGCGAGTACCTAAAGAATTCACTGTTTAATATTATGTTGAAATAACACAACCAGATGTATAAATAAATAAGTCTAGTGATAAGGCGATGGTCGAGTTGTTCATAAATATAAATAAAATAGATAAAATAAATTTATTGGGAACACGAAACCAACACCTAAATGTCGAAATCATTGATACGAGTCGTTTTTGAGTATTTGATAACGGGAATTTTAAAAATAAAATATTGACTCTATCTATTCAGTATCTGTGTTACTCAATCTCTACATTCTGATTTTTATCATGTTAAACTCGATACTTGCAACCAATATAAATAAAAGTATATAGATTATTGTATATGGTAAGGTTGATAGAAATATCTAAGTCCTAATCCTGAAAAAAACCAATTCAAAACACGTGTTTAGGTCGCGCTGTTAGCAGATGGCGTTAGGATTAACATTTTCTGAACAGATTACCTTTTTCTATTATATTTAATTTATTATTATAATGATTATATTGTAACTTAAAAAGGTGTTAAGAAAATAATAATACAAAAAACAATTAAATCCCAACATATTCAATACATTAAAAGCTCACGTATAAATCGTATATAATCGATAACGAGCTTATTTTAAAATGTATAATTAATGAGTAATTATTATATAATATACATGCCTTTAAATTTTAAATTTTAATTTGTAATTCTTTTCGAAATTATTTCTATTAGTATTTGATTTTAGTATTAGATATTATTTTTATCATTTAAATTTTAATATTGTACTCACCTAATGTCTTTAATTTTTTTTTAATTTAATTTGTGATTCTTTTTAAATTAATTCTATTAGTATTTGATTTTCGTATTAGGTATTATTTTTATCATTTAAATTTTAATATCGTACTTATATGGGTGATTAACCTGAAATAAATGATTTTTATTATTTTTTTATTTTTTTTATTTTTAAATTTATAAGAATTAATTGTTAAACTATAAATTGAATTAAATTGTAGTTATATATTTTATTATTTTATGGGTAATCTAGTTAACATACATACATGAGAATATGAGTTGACTCGAAATATTTAATATTATGTACCTAGGTGTAACTTGAAGTAGAAGAGTAAAAAATAGGATTGATCAGATTGATTGATTGAAAGATCATCTTTTACTCAACTTATAATTAACAACAAATACTGGCACTACGTAAACATCGCACAAAGAACGGGCTTATATTCGGGTTTTAGTTTGGCTTTACGAAGCACTAAATAAAAAATATGAAGAAAATATTTTTATTCAAATATTTTAATAATTGAATACGATAAATAAATTCCTTTCAAATTTCTACCGAATTGCAAAAATCAACAAAAATTGTTTATATTTCTAATATATAATGATCTGTTAAAAATAATTGGAGTCACCTGTTATTTTTTCTAGTGTTCATTTTAATGAGTATAATTAAAGTAAATACTTCGTCACGCGTGCCTAATTAGCGAAATTTGCCACTGTATTCATAAATCAACTTTTCGCTAACCTATATACGAATATATTGTTTAAAATAATATTATACACACTAACAACAATTTGAATCATTAATGATCATCATCCTCATTAACCTTGTGTCCAACATATACTTCATTCAGTGAACGCCACGACGGCTGATCCCCAAATATTCGCAACTTTTTCATTATTATTATTCAATATTTGAATAGTAAAGTAACCTAAAATATTATGCTTGTAAAGCGGCTTTGCTGTTTCATAGTGAAGGGCACAATTAGCAGGAAAATTACTAGCATCGCGGATCACCACTTTATAGCGGATAGGTAAGACGGGCACTTGGATAAAATTCTAGGTACACTCGTTAATGGTTATGGGTAACGTTGACTTGTCTGACTGTTATTTGGATAGACAAAATTTCGTATCAAAATAACATTTAAAACAATGTTAACTTTTAGAAATGTTATTTCCCAAAATGTACAAATATTAAACGATACACTTAATATTCTAACTAGACTTAGAGGTCACCTCGTTTCCAAGGTTCAAAAGAAGCATATTCCATACAAATTATCCTTAATTTATATTTTGTTCTTTTATGTTTTCTGAGATTTTAAAGATTGAAGATTGAGATTCAAATTACATAATCAACTGCTTCTAACAATGTTAATGAGATATAAAACAAAGCCGCGTGTAGCGAAAACCTTCCAACCTATATTTGGCACAATGGCGCCTAAACGTTATCCAGCTAAAGGATTTTGTATGACATTTCACACGCATATACCATAACCCCGACTGAAACATGAGATACTTTTTATCCCAATAGTTTCCTGTAGGATAAAAATAATCTAATAGTTTTCTGCGGGATAAAAATGATCTACATATTTGCTTATATAGCTATTCGAAATTCAAAATGCTGGAAATTATAAGACGTGGGCAAACCAGCACATACCTCCCATGGTGTGCCACGCGTCTACATGGCTACTACTTTCCTGCTTATTTTTTTCGCTAGATATCTTTGCTGTGTTTCGGAAGGTAATGCGGGATAGATAGTAGGTAGGCACCTATAATTACTTGAACCGAGATTTACCATCTAACGTTTCAGGATATTTTTTATATCTCAGGGAAATCCTTATGGATGCAGCCAGGATCTTTAGGTGAGCATATTCCTGACCCAATGTGGAATTCGCACCTTGACTACCAGGAACTAGACTGGGCCTAGCCCACCCTAACTAAAACCACAGCGAGCGCCTTCAGCCGCTTTTTGAGGGTCCGGGATTAGTGTAGATTTCCTAAGCTAGTCTATATAAACTTAGTCACGTTCGAGGGCGACGTTCACCAATTACCAGGCCCAGATAGATTTGTATAGCAAAAATATAGCTAAACAGCTGACGTTCTAAATCTTGCGTGTTATATGACAATTATTTATCTTGGCTCATCCAGCTTGGCTTTTGAGGTGACGCTCTATCGTACAAACGACCGCTACGTGTTGGTTGTGAGCGGGCGGGTATCATGTACGCTGATAATACATTTTTGCTCTATCTTAAATATCATCATCATCAGCTGGGAAAATATGAAGAAATATTTGTTTTATTTAACATAATATAGGACATTATAGGCTCGTAAGAGCTTGTGATATGATAAGTAGAAACGGGAATAAAATGGAGATATTAAGTTATGAATTATTATTTTTATTATAAATATATACTCAGCAAACTGCATATTATATAACAAATTTCACCACCATGCTTTGGGTCAATATGATATGATCACATGATTTCGAGGAGATCCGTGCGCAGCGGTGGTATATACGATGGTGGCTTAAGAATATTTCGTGCTCTGCGTGTTCCCTGTTACCTAACATCTAGAACAGACATAGATTTATACTAGACAATATAATATTCACAATTTTTTGTCAGTATAATTGTTTTCGTCAAATGCATCAGATACTTTGTAATACCCTACCAAGTTAAAAAATAAGTAATATTATAAAAAAATTGGCACTCACTTAAGATGGATATTTAAATAAAGATATATTATAAAATTTTATCTTAATACACATAAATGTCAAATTCAAATAGCTTGTAAAAGTATCTTTACTAGTTTAATTGAAATAACCATTAAAGTGGCACATTGACTCATTAATTAAAGAAAAAAATATCATAATATGATAATAGTAAGCCGTTTTTATTTTATATCGTAAAAGGGTAGATTCCTATCTATGCTTAATATTTTAATTACTGACCTTGAAAGAAAGTAAAACGATAGTTTAAATGTCGAAATAAAAATATTTATTTTTTTAATTAATTATTTGAGCTTCGTGTTTGTAATGGAAAGATAAAAATGAATTACAGATAAAATAAATGATATTTATAAAACATATTTCCGTCTCTAACATAAATTACTATATATTAGACTCTATGACGCTATTAGTATATTAGACTCTATGGCGCTATAATGCCGGACGGTACAGTGCGATGCGGACCGTAAGCCGCGGATGTTAATTTATAAAAAAAGAAAGAAAGATGAAAACTATCAGACGACTCAAATGATTGCATTTGTAAGGTGTCACCATCACTCAGTAACATGATGGAATTCACCTAAGACGTATCTTTTATCGCTAAGATGTAAGACGGTCTCGGTGTCTGACATATTGCCCTGCACTTTATAGGCTTTATAGGTACTAATAACAGATTAACTACTTTGCGAAAGAAATAAGCAGGATGGTCCAACGCAGGAAAAATGTATATCGCTTCCAGCATTAATTCATTCTAAATAAGATTTAAAATCTGTTACTGAGAGAGACAAAATGACAAAATTCCTTTACCTACAGCTACTTTATTCTTAGGAAAGTCATCACTAAAATAGTGGCTAGTTGTTACCCGTAATTCTTGAAGACTTCAAACACTTGACTATCTTTGCTCTATTTACGTCATCAACATCAGCATATTTCCCAAGCCAAGTCGAGACCACTGATCACTTGCTATTCGCACTCGACTAGGACTGATCGTAAGATCGTTTTCCTGAACAAGGCCTAAACACCAGAATAATGCCCAACCGGCCTAGAATTCTTAGGCATATCGAACGATCCACTGCCACTTTTCATATTTATATTTGGTAAAAAAAAATACATTTTCATATATTTGAGTTTTTAAATTCTCATATTTAGCAGCGCTAAACGCTCTAAGCGTGCTCTATCTCAGTATTATATTTTTATATTATTATTTTTCTCGACATTAAACTCTATGTAACACGCATTCATAATTATCATATTTACGTTAAAAAACGCTGGAACAAGCTAGATTATATAATGATGGTGACGTCATCACACATGTGGTACGCTTAAGCGAGTCGATGACGCAAGCCTTTTCACAATGTGACGATGTGGTTCATAGCGTTGTAGTATTTAAGTTTTTGATCCGAAATGGCACATAAGCCAATTGATGGTTTGTCCAAGTGATGACCTGGAATAAAGACAAGAGCACAAGAGACAAGGCTTTAATGAGCGAGGCTCAGGCACCACATCCGTGCATCCTCAGACGAAATATGGTATTGGTGCTAGTGAGTTTTTCGACATCCATACACATCCGCCCAACTAGGGATTATGCAGATGCGTTGCCCTCCTTTTCCCAATCCCCCCACCCCCCACTAATGGGCCACCAGAAACTCACAAACCGTACGAAACACGAAAAAATAGCTGTCACTTGACGCCGGTTTTATGTGAGTGAAAGGTACCACCCCGGTCATGCCGGCCCAAATTTCGCTGCATAGCAACATGGCACAAGGCCTCTTACAAATACAGTTAAACCTTAAGTTATTTTAAATCTAATATATTGGATATATGGATATATGTTACGCATATATCTATATATGTATATGCTGGATAGTGCGATCATACTTTTTTTTATAGAAGAGGTGGCAAACGGACCGTCGTTTCGCCTGGTGATAAGAGACATCCATAGACACCCGTTACATCATTAGCAGGTGTGTCGCAGGCCTTTCAAATATATTGTAGGTATGCTTTTTCTATTTTTTTTATAAGACTCTTAGTTACTTATTGGAAGATGAACATATGGACAGTCGGTTTGCATGGTAAGTGATTACCATCACTCATAGACAATCGCTACACCGGAGGACTGCATGTGCGTTGCCGGCCCTTGACTATAGCAGTAGCACTTTAAAGTGATGTCAAATTAGCCTTATCACGTGGCGAAAAACTATTAACTAATGGCAATAACTTTAACCAATTTTCATCGTTGAATATAATTTATTAATCTATTCACAAACTGACTTCCTGGCGTCTGGAATTTCCGGCTGGTACACGTTCAAAACGTTCTAATATTTTTAATTATTAAAATTTATTACTCGCTGACATAATTAAATTAAATAATAACGTGTATATTTTTACGAAAAATTTGGATGCATGAATCGATTTGATACATTACGTCTTTATGCTGAGTTAGTATCTTCAGACATGTAGCGGTTACGTTACGCCCTAATATTTACATGCAAATTCAATATACGAAAGTATGTCGTGAAATGAGACGTCTCATTATAAAAGAGATTCATCAACCCGTAGTTGTATCTTAGCTGAATGAACTATTATTACATGATACTCTAGAGAATTTCAGCATAAGTGGGCATAGACATAAATATCTATAAACTATAGCTTATAAATAAACGCATAAAGCAAGGTAAAACGCGCCCTGCGTTAGCGCTTTACGTCTGAAAAATGCTCGTTTTATCGACAAACGGAACATAGCTCTCTTAAATATATGTTTTAATAATAATCATCATCAGTTCAACTGTTGGTGTCCAATTGGGTTTCCTCGAAATCAGGCGAGGAGAGTGTTGAGCCGACCACCGTTGCGCTGGCTCAATGCGGGCTGGTGAACTTCACACGTTCAAAGACTTTGAATCTCATCAGGCATTCGGGTTTTTTCACGATGAACTTCACCGGTCAATAATAATAAATGTTATAATAATAATAATGTTAATTATTAGTAAAATATAATACATCTCTGTATTTGCAAACTCTTTTAAATCGATGTTATGTTTATCTAAATTTTACGCAAACGAGTATCAACATCAGTTCATACCAATTAGAATATAAATTTTGAAAAAATACCAAAAAGTAAACTAGAATTTGATATAAAATGTATAATGAAATAATTTAACATGAATATTACCGTTATATATCGACTGACCGTTAGGTATAGTCTCTATAAAATCAATAAAAGATAAAAAATAAAGAAGTCGCACCTGTGTTTTAAAAACATACAAATTTTATAAGAAATATTCTTATAGGAAAAGTAACTGTAAGAGATAATATCAACTTTTTTTAAATCTAATGAAAAAAATACTTGGGTTAACAACCAATTGTTTGTTTGTCTTTTTTCAATGAACGACAAGACGACCAATCTCCAGCTCGCATGGATATTGCGTTCATAATTTTGTATTGATAGTTGGCGATAAACCGAGTCTTTATTCTCCCAATCTCCAAATTTTACTTATTCTTATGAGATTTGTTTGATTATAAGCAATAAATAAATTTAAGAACAAAAATTAAGTAGGTATATTAGGTTTAATATTGTCCTTAAATTTACTTTTAATTAAACCCTTAAAAATTTAAAACCGTTTTACTTTTAAGATACATTTTTAATAAATGGCTTATTTATCCTTCAAGCCTCCAAAAATTGGCTCGTCGTGTTATAAGCACATTTAAAATTATAATTGTGAGTAATCGCACAGCACTTAACAATTCATAAAATAACTATAAAATTACTCAAAAACAACGTTTGATGAATAACGAAAGTTCCTTTGTAATTAATATAATTAAATATATTTAAAAAGACCGTTGAATTACATTTAATACTACCAGCTGCCCGCGACTTTGCACGCGTCAACATAGATTAAAATGTTATAACAGCTCTTTAGTACCTACCTTTAGTACCTACAAAGGAAAACTGGCACACGAGTGACTTGATGGTCAGCACCTACGAACATCGACGACCTTACCCAGGCAATTCATTTATATTTTATACATTGTTCATCATGAGACGTGAGATGGGAGATGGGAAAACAGTCGAACATACACACGAACAAAGTGTCCCAATGTTTATTTTACTGAACTACTACAAACTAGTGGTGGGTCGTCGACGATTTTACTGTCGACGCAACGAGACTGTTAATCGTCAACGATAGACTAGTTGAAAAAGTAGTCTAATTTTCGACTAGTTTACGCCATACACACGCTTAGACGCTCACGTGCGTTGATCGTTGATCAGTAAACAACAACAAAGAAGAATTAAATAATAATATTAACGATTATATTGAAATGAACTTGCCTTTATACTTTTTACAGCCAACTAATAGTAATAAGAATAGAGTACTTGAGTTAAATTTAATAAACCTGGCGTATTTAAAAGTTCATTTCATTTTATGTACATAGGTACTTTTTTTCAATTTTAATATGATCATGTTTTAACACGTAGTTTTTAAATCTATTT
Organism: Helleia helle; assembly: GCA_963853865.1. Classification (NCBI taxonomy): domain Eukaryota; kingdom Metazoa; phylum Arthropoda; class Insecta; order Lepidoptera; family Lycaenidae; genus Helleia; species Helleia helle. Next base: position 13,030,018 of record OY971416.1, on the reverse strand, counting down.
TCATCCTAATCTAAATTTCAGAACATTACCTCTTTTACTTTATTGGTTGTAAGTAATAATTTAAAAATAATGAAAATAAACGAAATTTTAATCCAACATAATTTATAATAAACGCAATTAAAAACGTGTATTATCGTCGACGTTCGACGTCTACAAAATATGGTTCTTACGTAAGCCTGTTAACAATGAACTATATTATATTAGTCTAAACTCTATTCGTTTACAGTATAGAAACTGTTGAAAAAAACGAATCGTTCATTTAACGCTCGTCGTCGCATTCGTGTATTATCGTCGACGCTCGACGCAATGAAATATGGTTCATACGTAAACGTATTTATCAGTGAACTATAAACTAGTCTATTCGTTTACGCTTTATAAACAGTTGAAAAAAACTGTTCGTTCATTCAACGCCCACCACTACTACAAACAAACCTGTCTTAGATTTGTCTATCCCCTTGCTCATTAATAGAGGCCGTAAGGGAATGGTACTATTATTATATTAGTCAGGAATTGTAGTTTTATCGAATAATTGGTAATTAAAAAGGTTTTTTTTTATTCATAGGTATAAAAAATATTGGGCCAATTTTTTTACCTTTTTTTTTTTTCTTTTACGCCGGGAAATGCTCTGAGGCATCCCGTCTGGGGAGTGGGTCTCCCCAGGTGGGTATGTGGGACTCGCTGCGCCCGAAAGATGGTAAATGAACGCAGCTCTACCCACTAAAACCCGGCGAGTGCCACCAGTGCCGCCTTGGTGAGGTGCCCCGGATCTGTTAAGCTAACAGGGCACCTTGATGGCTAGTCAGTCCCGCAAGGAACCGACGCCACCTCCACACAGGGGTTGTCGCGCACCACAGAACCACCCCTCCCAACGTCGGGACAGTACAATGGGGTAGGGTTCCCATCCTCACCCTTTGCCCCCTGCTCTTTTCTCCCCTCTACTTATAGGAGGGGCTCAAAACCCTCCTCGCCTGATTTCGAGGAGGAGACCCGTGTCCAGAATAATTTAATTTTAATCAAATACAATTTGTTATAACTAATCACCGAATCACAATTATTATCAATTCCAATACTAGATTTTTTATAATTTATAATTCAGATAGCTGTTAAATTTATTGTAAATCACCTTTTAACGAACACTTTAATAAAAGTATCCAAGTCAGTGACGAAATAACACAACGTAGAGTCCGTAGAGTCCGCAGCAATAAAGAGATATCATTCATTATATAAGGATACTAGCTGTTGCCCGCAGCTTCGCCCGCGTTAACTTTACTCGCAGCGTGATGCTATATAGCCTTCCTCGATAAATGGGCTATCTAACACTGAAAGAATTGTCCAAATTGGACCAGTAATTCTTCAGAATAGAGCGTTCAAACAAACAAACTCTTCAGTTTACCTATTATTAGTATAGATAATAAATAAAATAATAAGCTAGCAGGAACCTGCAATAGATAGAGGCTGATAATAATGATGATAAACCTGCTAACTGCCTAATCTCAAATGTCTGACAGAAAGATATTTATAATTTTTGTCGCTTTCTAAACTAGGCACCTTACATCTCAAAAATCTTCACGTATGAGCAAATCTTATCTTCATATAATTTTTATCCAACGCTTCTGATGGGACGATGTGCGTGATAAAATTTTTGTTGAAATATTTTCTATCCCTAAGTTTATATAAAAGATATCTTCTAGAATACACAAACGTGATTTACGTAAGAATTGCTAGAAGAATATATAAGCTACGTAGAATATGCTTACATAGTAGTTAATTTATGTCGTACCCTAAAAAGTAATACCTATTAAGGTAAATAAATTATATGTTATTAAAAAACTAATATCGACGGGGAACAGCCTATATAAAAATATGTTACTTTTGTGTATGAGGAAGATATGGCTTCCCACGGTATCCAATATATGCAAGGTAAAGAATTCATGAAGTAACACATAGTGGGAAGTTACATTCATTCAGACGACAGGAGTACATAATATTATCTATTATCTAGGCCTCCTCCGGTTGTTGTATGATATCAGACACGTCGGAAGTGCAAAAATCAAAAAGAAGCGCGAAAAAATCTTTAAAATATTTCATTTTAACTAGTGAAATTCGCATAATTTCAAGACAGAAATGTTAACCTTAATTTTATTTTATAATAACCACATAAACCATTAATTTATATAGGTACTTCTTAATTATTTTAAGAAAACCAAACTTTGCTTAAATCCGAATAATAGAACATTGTGAGGTAGCGCCATGCTTTGCAGCCGAATTGGCCCGGCACGACCTTTCGCTCTCATAATACTGGCGTAAAGTAACAGCTATGCTGTCGCGTTTCGTGTGGTTTGTGAGTTTCCAATGTCCCATTGGGGGATAGAGAAAAGGAGTACAACGCATCTGCATAAACTCTGGTTGTGTGGATGTCTATGGGCTTCGGTAGTCACTGAAAAAACTGAAATATTTGCTTATGCTTTTAAATTGATTGATAAGAAATATATTAATATTGGAACATATAAAAGAAATAATTTCCATTAATTTTAGGAAAATTGTCGCTATCTCAAATATGATAACAAAGAAATAAACAATATTTTACAATTACAAAGATATTTCAAGGATAACAGGTACAACATGACTAATATGAGCTCGATGTCCTAATAAGAATGGCTCCCAAGCGGATCCACAATAGGCACTGTATATCGATTTTGGATCCCCTTTACGTAAGTCGCGGATCATTGCCAAGCCCTCCTCTCAATGTACAAACTAACAATACTATCGACCAAACAATGCCAGATGTGTTTACCAACAAATTCTGCTGGACTGTGCGCATGCGTGGTCCGCTGTACAAATAAAGACATTCCAGTCAGTCACTTGCGACAATGCAACAGGATTCGTTACATGTAAAAAACTAAACAATGCATTATATAATGAGAAAAATATACAATTAGATATAACTAGAGTAATCCAGTTATAAGATTAAAACGTACTAGTTATGAAGTTATATCTAACGACAGATTTTTGGTTCTTATAAGATTATGATAAAAATAAAAAGTAAACGTTATATTGGTTTTAAATAACTATTTTCATAATTAAACACCCAACCCCATTTTGACGAAAAATGGCAAGTTATAAATCAACTCGGTAAATGCTAATGTAAAGGAAATAATTATAATAATTAACTTAAATTTATTACACGTGATTAAAGAGGCGAGTGTCAGTCAAGAATACGACGTCGCATAAGATTAAAAAATTCTCCACTTAAAATCAAAATAAGAAACTGCTATTAAGCGATGCGTAACGCCATCTATCAGAAGCCCTTAGAGGCTTTATAAGAGCACCGAATGCTGCGGGACGTGATTTTTTTTCATTTCACAAAATATATTTTACTTTCCACAAAAAAAAAAAAATTGTCACTTGCTTGCTTATATTCAATTTAAAACAAAACGAAATAATAAATTATGTTACCAACGACTCTAATGTCGTTGGTAACATAATTAGTCATTGATTCGATAATCATATTGGTTGTTACTATAAAATTAAGAAATTTTGCATTTCAGACTTATCTACTTACTTACTTTTTTACTTATTATTTACCTTATTTAACATAATTAAAAAAATGTAACTTTATGAATGTACTGATACTTAGCTTACTAACCTACTAAAGTTACTAACTATAATACATGCAAGTTAAAAAAATAGTTAAAACCAGTAGTAGGTAGTGTTTATTAGTGGTGTGTTAACAAATTTATCTTAGGTAAATACGCTAAAATAAACGAAAATGCGTACAACTTCCCGTAGCATTCGGTAATAACCAGTTTCCCAGCAAAGCCTTTTAGGGACGGCCTACCCCACTCTATTCATCTCTTTTCATGTCGTACGACAACTCCTTATTGAAAAGAGACATCGATATGACTCAACCTTCTTCCAGAGGCTTACAGGCCCCAGATAAGAGTAATCCCAACAATCCTTTACCATTCGTTATTCTTTAATTACTTTAAGATTATTTCATATTATGTACCTCATGAGATTCCTTAAGAGGATACAAAAAATCCTTCAAAAATAGAAGTTTAAAATTTCTTATCTCTTTGTGTGAGAAGAATAAGAATTAGTTAAAAAACAAATGTCAAAATATGAAGTAAATACCAAAGCTAACCTTTTTTTAAATCTTGTCTTTAAAAATAAGATTATTGTAAATAGGTACTTCGTTTATAAAAATTATACTTAAATAGCTACAATTATAATTAAAATTAAGTGATTTGTGCACATTTCTAGTACCTACACGAGTAAGACATGCATTGACGGTGAGAAATTGTGTTGAAAGAGATAATTAAATTTATAAAATAAATATTTTACACCTCTAAGCGCTAAACATACTAAAAAAACTACTAAACATTCATTTTCCAAAAGACTAAAAAAGAAATACAGTATACATATTCTATAGGATCTAGATGTCAGGTAATCAGGTTGCGATTCAGGATTTGAATGTGCGACTAGAAGTATTGGCCTTTTATATTATAAAGATAATTTGCATACGATAAGTTTCAAAGTCATCGGTCGACCATGCCCCCCCCCCCCCACTCGCCAGCTCACCTTTAATTTAAAAAGGGCAATTGGCAACCAACTTCTGACAAATAACTGGCCTGTTGGTTTAGTGGTTAGTGACCCTGACTACTAAACCAAAAGGTCGTGGGTTCGATTCCCACCCAGGACATATTATGTTTGTGTGATGAGCATGATTATTTGTTCTGTGTCTGGGTGTAATTTATATATTTATTATGTATGTATTTAGAAATATATGAAGTATATATAAGTTGTCTGGTTACCATAAGAACAGGCTCTGCCTAGTTTGGGATCAGATGGTCGTGTGTGAGTTGTCCCAACATATTATTATTATTATCATATTTAAAGCGATAACGCTAAATTACTAGCAAAAACTAGTTGATAAAAATGCTAAAAATGGAACTGGTGGTCTATGTCGAGAAGTTAGCTGATAGTCTGATGATGATATTGTCATGAATCCTATCACCGCAACGAGCTATAATACACATTTTAAGCTCAATTGCCACCAAGCCTATAATAACTATACCTATATAGATTAGATCTGATGATGTTTTAAATAGTTTCTAGTTAAAAGTATATAAATAATATTATAATTGTTACATTCATATATTTTTATATTTAAAAAAGTAAAAGTATAAAATAATAAAATTCAAGTAATCCGCTAAAATATACCTGTCTATATATGGTAGTTACTTACGTCATCACTTAATTTATCTTAAAATTTTAATGTTTATAAATCAATATTTTAAGCAAGTTCGCATAAAATCTTAAGATTTTAAAATGAAAACCCATTAAAAACCTACGTACTAAAGACGACCTACAAGGAAAAAATCCTTTCTAAACGATGTTCATGCATATAAAAAATGGAATTTCATACGACATTTTCCAAGATTAAGTATAGTAGCGAATCTAAAATTCGATGCATACAAAGTAATGCAAAGAACGAATACACTAATTATTATTTTAATTACTACAATTACTCAACCAGACAAAAAACGCAGTTCGGTAAATAAGTACCCTATTTTTTTAGAGGAGTTGGCTGCTCCGTTAGGTATGCAAATTAAGACATCACTGACGGGAGACATAATAAAGGATTTTATTGAAATGAGATTCCTAATTAATACATGCTCGAAAATTAAACGACACAAAAGTCCCGATCATTTGTAATATTTCTTATTTTATAGAGACTTATGTCGCGTTCGCAGAATGCATTCTTATTTCTTACTTGGACCGAAGCGATTTGTACCTTGTGGTTCATTAAACAATGACGAGTTTTTTGAATAGATAAAAAAATGTTAATACCCACGCTATATCAAACAAACAATAAGTTATGTTCATAAGAAACCCCCAAAACAAACACAGCTGGAGAACAAAAGTTGGATATAAATTTTAATTAATTATGTAAGGTATTGTTGTCGATGACCATGTGGAGGTTGACCTGTTGGGAAGCATATTCTTAGTGTGGCACGCCTATTGGTAACCTATTCAGATTATTGTCCCGCCAAGCATTGCTGTGTTCTGGAAAGAAGACCAAGAGTGGTGTAATTACTGGAAGTAAGACGGTATGCCTGGGACATACCATCTTACCTTTTTAGGGGAGCAACACATTGGCAAATCACTCTTTACTACATTCAGTAATTATAGTCTCTAAGCAGATACTGGTTTGTCAATTAATATTTAAAATTATTATACTAACCGCATCCAGCATAACAGAACCGGATAGAGTAGGTAGTAATGTAGGACATAAAATTCCGAAAGTGGTCAGTGATTTGTCACGTACGTACCTAATAGCAATTCAACCAACCAGTGATCTGTATGTACGTCCCATCGGCCAATCATCCATCAATAGCCACCAGTCGGCCAATCAGAGCGCATAACCGGCGCAGCGTCGCAGCACAAAGCAGAATTTATACAAAATACATTACCGTTCTATTCCGGTTATTTGCTAGATGAGTAGCCGTATAATACGTAAAATAAAACATCATGAGAAAAATATGCATGCCCAATATTGGATCAGTCCAATCTGATCTCTTCTGATTCCCCTGAAATATCCCTTCTGATATTTAATTTCAAGCAATATGACGTACCTACTATTGTCGAGTAATAAGCACTTGCATCGTATCTACGACACGCATCAGTCAGTATGTTACATTAACTTTCCTACGTTACCTATCATACAATAAATAAACATGATCAAATCTCAAACACTTTCGACATCAGTATCTTACGCTTAAAATATTCAATCTTATATACTTCACATTACGTGGAAATCAACAGCCTCAATAAAAAAACATATGGTTCATATGTGGCTACATAATAGGTGGTATATTTATTAATGAATCGGATAACGAGATCAAAGTTGAGACCTCTCCGATCGACGTCGAGATAGGGACCTATATTGAACACGTGGTACAACATTAAAGTTATCTAAAATAGATACACCGTTCCCAATGAGTTTATATAAAAGTATAGCCCGCCACTATTTGTGGGCGTTGGTTTACAGTAACGGGTTAAAGTAGTATATATCTCAGGATGTAATTATATGAATATTCTTGCCAAATATTATCACAATACATCGAGCATATAACCGGAATAGAAGGGATAGGAATAGAATATAGAGTGGTGATGTTATGTTTTGTATGAAAACAAATTCCACCTTTGTGCTGCGATGTTACGCGGGTTCTGCGCTCTGATTGGCCGACTGATAGCCATTGATGCATGATTGTCGATGGGACGTACATACAGATCACTGATTGGTTGATTTGCTATTACGTCAGTTACAAATCACTGACCAGTTTCAGAATTTTATGTCTTACATTTCTAGGTAGGTACTCTATCTGGCTATCAGCAGCCCAAGGTAGACCCAGCACCTTGGGCGAAGCAAATTGAACCAAGGGAGCTGCTCTTTGTACCTCTCTTATAAGAAGAGTGGACAAGAGAGGAGGGGGGGACAAGGAGCGAGGATGGGAGGAATTGTTCTGTGGTGGGGGGTGACCCCTCTGTGGAGGTTGTATCGGGGGACTGACTAGCCATCGAGGTGCCCTGTTTGCTCAATAGATCCGGGGCACCTCCCCAAGGCGGCATTGGTGGCACTCGCCGGATTTTAGTAGGTAGAGCTGCGTCCACCCTTACCATCTTTCGGGCGCAGAGAGCCCCACATACCCGTCTGAGGAGTCCTCCCTGCCTAGCGGAATCCCTCAGAGCATTTCCCTGCAGTGAATAGTTACAGGCTGATAGTGATGATTATGAAGTTCATACATACGTCATTATAAATTCTAAAGCTTTTATTTATGTAACTGAAGCATTCAAAAACATTTGTAGAAACTTTGTAATGTTATATTTATGAACTTCATGAATATATTCCCATCGAAATAATTATCTTCACTTATGTGCGATTTTAATTCTAAATAAGCCAAGTATAGTCGTAAGCAAAATAGCTAGTACCCTTTATATAAAAATGTGGTAAAGTGCATTTTTGTGTTGTTTTCTGTGTGTGGGTGGTCCCAAAGTATGTCACCGAATGATAAAGTAATTTTAAGGTAGCGGCGTATAATACATTAAAACATACATTAATATTCAAATCCGATCATCTTTCAGTTCATTGACGCTCAATTAACGACTTGAATTATAATCATGAGAATTGAGAAATCTCGAGAACACAAGATACTGTAAAGACCTGTGGGATTTTGGTTATTATATTTTTATTGCTAGAGGCATTATAGTATCCAGAAGTAGAGGGAACAGTGTGATATTGAAGAAGAAGATGATGATGATAGTTTTTTTTTTCGAAAATAATGTAAGAAAGTCTCATGTAAAGCAATGGTAATATTGAGTATATTGCAAAGAAAGATCTGAAGATCTCTATCTTCAGATCACTAAAATGTCTGAGCATTTTTCAGGGTCAGTCTCCCCGCCTTTCTTAGGGCCTGTTAAGACTTTTATAATACTTATTATAAAAGACAATACTGTTTGTTGTATTTATTAGTTTATGTGTTTAAAAAACCCAAAATTGTGGCCACAATATTTATTTGCCTTCATGAATATATACGGCGGTACTCGTTTCATCATCATCATCAGCCTATATTGCCCACTGCTGAGAACAGGCCTCCATATTATAATAAAACAATTTTTACAAGCCCGACGTTTCGGATACTTTACAGCAACCATGGTCACGGGAGAACTGAGGTGTCATACGTCCTATTATTACAAAGTTATTCGAAACTACCCTATGATACATCAATATTTTGGTCAGTCCTATCTACGCAGAAAGTGCTAACTGTATCTTTAATCTGTGACATATTATGCTTGGATTTTGGATTTGATAATAAAGCATAATATGTCACAGATTAAAGATACAGTTAGCACTTTCTGCGTAGATAGGACTGACCAAAATATTGATGTATCATAGGGTAGTTTCGAATAACTTTGTAATAATAGGACGTATGACACCTCAGTCCTCCCGTGACCATGGTTGCTGTAAAGTATCCGAAACGTCGGGCTTGTAAAAATCTTAATAAACCGCGATAAAATCCGTAAAAATTGTTTTATTATAATGAGTGAAATTCGCGTAAACATTAGAAAACAATAGGCCTCCATATTTTTCTGTCAATCTCTGCTTCTTGCCTGTCTCATCCATTTTGCCCGCTAGTTTAAATTGGTTTATAGAAGCGGGTCTATAGTTTATATGGACAGTGGACACACATGTTAGTTGCCATGCAATATAATTAATTGGAGCCATTTGCCATAATCTAAAACATTGACAAAGCAGGTGGCTCTCACCTCAAAGACCCCGACCAGGCAGGTGATAAGCCAGTAATAAATCGCACAAGCAAATATTTAATTAGTGATATCAATTATACTTTGTGTCAAGGTTAGCAATGGACATGTCGCCCTGATCGCATCTCGGGCAGACTTGGTTTTGCGTTAGCCTCTTGCTATCAATGGGCTTTTGTATAATCATTATTTTTATTATTTGCATAATTATTATTACTATTGCTATTTTTATTAAAAGTTATCGATAGATACGTTTAGAGTATTTTTTATAATTTTTTCGCCTTTACTGTGTACTGTTATGCATGTACACGATAACTACAATGAATTTTTTGCGCACACACTACAACATTCGTTATTTATCATACTTGCATATTTTTCGACCTTCAAAGTTCAACAGAAAGCCAATAATCACCACCTGTCATGTGTCATCCGTCCCGCTCTAACGTGAACAAACAAGGGGGATGGAGGACGGCTTATCATCCCCTCGCAAGTCAATGAACCAATCTGACGATACAAATAAACTGTTGGTGAGGAATCGTTTATAATGAAACTATTGTAGAAACTATCTGGAGACAAATTAGTACTGTTATTTATAGAAATCATATGTAATATCAGCTAACGTAGGATTGTATTAACTTAATTGCTGGGGCTTTTATCACGTGTATTTAATACAAACGAGCTGATGATTATTTTGCAAATCATCATCATCATCATAATTTATTCGTCCACTGCTGAACATACGCCTCCTTCGATGAACGCCAAGACGACCGATCCCGCACCACTCGCAACACGGAAATACTATAAATTATTCTAGCTTATCAAATATGAATTAGATATTATTTCAATAGGTCAAAATTTGGTAAAATAAAACCAAAAAATCTTAATCGAAATTAGAAAAAAAGAAATTAATGAGTTGACATTTCTTCCTTGAAAAGAAACCCTGAGGAATTACAGAAGTCGCGAGTAGTAACGGAAGATCAAACCATCCTGACGGGATGACGATATTCATATTGTCGTTTGTTTGGATTCAGGTAGTGGGCTATGGCGTCTTGGCGTTCATTGAGGAAGGCCTGTAACCGACCGGGGGACGAGAGAATTGTGATGATGATGATGATTAAAAAATCTTAAATATACAACGAGACAATGTATCATAGGTATAATATAATCCAAAAAGTCATGTTGAGTTGGTAATCGCTGGTGTCGAAGCGTAAGACCGCCATTAAATCGTTCGTGACCTTCAATGGCTTAATTAACTTTCTTTAACAAATCAAAATATTTTATAGTTACTATCAACAATGTTAGATTAGATCATTTTTAATACCAAGGAGAATTATTATTCTGATAACACTAACACATAAACTAGTTTAAAAAGCGCTCTGGTTTTTTGTTGAACGTGAAATATGTCAGAGGAGTTCAACATTTTTTGTTGGAAATGTAATAAATATTAAATATGCTTGTCACTTTTTAAAACTAATGACCTACTTTTCATCATTAGCAGCATCTGTTCGTCTCTACGATTAGGTAAAAGAGACGAACAATGCTGGGATACTCTTCTTCGCACTCTCCTCTAAAGCTGCTCCAGGGATACAATGTATTTGTTGGAGATTATTATACCATCTGTCTTCCTGAACTTGACATAGCACCCACTCACCAGGACTCGTTGCTTCACCTGGATGTATCTGACCCCCTGTCACTTCATACATACTTACTAAGATTGAGTTTGATACTCAAATTTCTACAAACAGGTTTATTGATGGAAATAGCTTTCTTTAGATATGATAGCAGAGGTAGTCAACCTTTTTTGTAGCGAAAGTATTTTAATTTGGCAATTGCCTCCGTTGACCTTGAACAGGCAACTATATCAGCGTGCATTTAAATGAGAATAACTTATTCAAATAAATTAAATACTTGATTTTATTTAAATGACATGTCTCATTTTGGCTCATGACCTTAAAATCGAGTCCGTTTCTTCGGAACTAGTTGTAGCCTAGTGTTGTTGAAAAACAATTCTTTTATTTTTTATGTTACTTGGATAGGAAATTTGGCAAACATGCCACCTGATGGTAAGTGATCGACGTCGCTCATGAACATAAACTAGTATTTTCCCATAGTAATAAAACTAATCGCCATGTTTAGCTGTAGTGTTCGATTTTGAATATTACTTTCGAGTATCAAGATAATGATGATGATAATGATGATGATGATGATTATGATGATGATTAATAAGTAATATCTCACGTTATTGACGCCAATAGGATCACCTATTTAGTTTATATCCTGATCATCAGATGACTTCCAATCAGGATATAAGCTAATAAAAATCTTCATGTGAGAGGTATACCTACTTATCATTACCAATAAGGATAAGGAATATACAAAAGCTTCTTGCATAAGTAATGTAATCATTACCATACGCATAAATAATGTAAATAATATATTTTGCGTGTCCAAGTTTTCGGATGACTTGAATACAAACAACTCGTGAACATTATTTTTTATCAAAATGAGATAATTAATAAAAATAACTAATTTTTTTTTTTTTACTTTATTCACTAAATTCAGTTAAACCTAAACTCAATGCTTTACTCTGTCTTGGTAAAACTCTATTTTAATCGTTGACGGTCTATCGGTATAAGGTCGCAAATGAAAATTTTGTAGATACCTATTTATTTTATTTTGGCACAATAATACTTAAATTTTTAGAAGACTTTCTTATTATTGCACTTAAATTATGCACTAACATATGCTCATTGCTAGATATTTGTCAAAAATATTAACTTTTCTTATATTATTATGAGTAGGTACCTACATAAACTAAAATCAATTTATTGGACAAAAATGTTGAATAAACATTACCTAAATATGTGTAACCGCTGCATTGGAAGATTGGAAGCATTAATATAAATGGCGAGTACATCACTCACCTTCGTTTTGCCGACGATATAGTAGTCATGGCTGAAACCATGGAGGACTTTAGTGCAATGCTCGAAGGCCTCTGTCGAGCCTCCGAACGAGTGGGTCTTAAAATGAACATGGACAAGACGAAAGTCATGTTGAATGCCCACGTCGTACCCACTCCAGTTATTGTCGGATGCTCAATACTCGAAATTGTCGACGATTATGTATACCTTGGACAAACTATACATTTAGATAAGTCCAATTTCGAGAAAGAGGTCAATATCATCGAGTCCGACTTGGCTGGGCAGCGTTCGGAAAGCTACAAAAAATCTTCAATCAGTGTGTGTTGCCAGTGATGACCTATGGCTCAGAAACGTGGTCGCTCACTATGAGCCTTATCAGAAGGCTCAAGGTCACCCAAAGAGCAATGAAGAGGGCAATGCTCGCGGAGTTTCCCTGCGTGATAGCATCAGAAATGAGGAGATCCGCAGGCGAACCAAAGTCACCGACATAGCCCAAAGAATTTCCCGGCTTAAGTGGAACTGGGCAGGACATATTGCTCGCAGAACAGATGACCGCTGGGGTGGTAAAGTTCTCGAGTGGCGACCACGTACCGGAAAGCGCACTGCTGGTAGGCCTCCCACTAGGTGGACCGACGACCTGGTAAAGGTCGCAGGAATCCGCTGGATGCGGACGGCGCAGGACCGGTCGTTGTGGAAATCCTTGGGGGAGGCCTACGTCCAGCAGTGGACTCGTATTAGCTGAAGAAGAAATATGTTATAATTTTCCCCACCATGGTTCAGGCCTTGACGTGGTGGTGGGGCTCAGTAGCCTAGGGTGAGCCCAGCACTTTGGGCGAAGCTAATTGAGCCGAGGGTCTCTTTGTATCCCTCTTATGAGGAGAGGGGACAAAAGAGCATGGGGCAAGGGGCGAGGACGGGAACCTCACCCCATTGTACTGTCCCGACGTTGGAAGGGGTTGTTCTGTAGTGCGCGACAACCCCTCTGTGGAGGTGGTGTCGGACCCTTGGGGGACTGACTAGCCGTCGAGGTGCCCTGTTTGCTCATTAGATCCGGGGCACCTCACCAAAGGCGGCATTGGTGGCACTCGCCGGGTTTTAGTGGGTAGAGCTGCGTTCACTTACCAGCTTTCGGGCGCAGCAAGACCCACATACCTGCGTGGGGAGACCCACTCCCTCGCGGGATGCCTCTGAGCATTTCCCGGGCGTTAAATTAAAAAAAAATATAATTTAATTTTTACGGCCGGCTCGAGTGAACGGGCTACTGGACACTCCCCTTGACATAAATACTCCAATATAAAAAATTCGAATCGTCCCGATAAGAAGAACCTACTTGAAATTTACAACCTATCTTGGGAGAGTATAATAGGTACCAATGGCTCAATGGATAAATGGGGCGCTACTAGCACGCAGCCTCGGAGCTTGGGTGTTCGATTCTATGTCTCGAATGTTTTTACCTCATAAGATTATAAGTTTTTTTGTTATGTTAGTTGGATAGTCAAACTGGCAAACGTCCACCTGATGGTAAATGGTCGACGTCGCCCATGAACATAAACTAGTATACCTGGTACGACCCCAGGCAACTCATTTATGTGTTGCCTATCCTGAGACATAAAATGTTAAGTCTCGGTGCCAGTAATTACACTGCCTGTCTTGCTCTTCTCTCCGAAACATAGCAAAGCTGTTTCACGGGAGAAACAAGCAAGATGGTGGTACCCATGCAGCCGGGAGCGCGGCACAGCACTTCCCTCCCACCGGTAGCTGAATGATGAATGTAAATGTCTGCACTGGGTAATGGACGTATAAGTATATACATATTATATGTACCTATTTATATATAGTACTATTTTTTTTTCCGTTCCTAGTCCCTAGTAACACGAGTTAGGTTAACACGGTCACGTGGTGTGATTGTTGAATAATATTTACTTATTTTTATTTATTTATTATTATTTCCTTAATTTATAAAAAGTTGAAAGAAAAATATATGTAATAATTATTATCAGCCTGTCACCAATTATATTATATAGTGCTGGATATACAGCCTTTCTCAATAATTATAATTAACAATTTATTAATTTTTGGAAACATGTATTTCAATCTTAAAAATTTTGGAATCTATTCACTTTGTTATCTTTACACAAACAATGCAAGGATTTTACATTAAAGAAATAGTAATGCACATTATAGGTACTATTTTGGTAAAGTCACGTGTGTTCTACAATCTAATAAGCAATAAGCATATCATTTTCATTCACTCGTAGGTGAGTCAAAAGCGTTCTACAATCTAAAATTTCAACAATATAAATATACACAAATATTCACATGCGACCTTATCCCACTCAAGTGCGTTGTTCCAAGGGTTTCAACTAGATGTCGCTACTAACCACATTTCTACTCCGCGCCGCCCAGCTCGAACTTTTGTGTCGCTCACTTGACTTCGAACGCACACCACCACACTTATCGGATAGCGTATACACGCACACACACATACAACCTTATCAACGTACTTATACGAGTACACAACATGCATGTGTGCGCAAATACTCGTACTTCCCTCGAGATAACACCAGATGGCGTAAGACGTACAATTTTTTTCCCAGTATTAAAACGACCTCAATGCTCAGCGATAAATTACAATTTGTACATGTTACGTGTATGATCGTAACATAAATTATCTTGATATTTTTAAATCAATGCTGTTTTTATTTTTAATAAGGTAAATACAATTTAAGTCATTGACATAGTTTTTAGTTTTAACATATTGTTGTTAAAGACATCGGTACGCGGTGGGAGGGATGCGCTGTGCCGCGCTTCCGCATGGGTACCAATTGCTTATTTCTTCCGTCAAACAGCAATGCTTCGGAAAGAAGACCAGGGCTTACCGTCTCAGGGTGACCTCAGGGCACATGAAGTTGCTTGGACTGGTCCAAGATGAACTTCTTTATGTTTGTGGGTAACGCTGACCACTTACCATCCAAGTATCATAGAAAAAATATATAATGAATATCCGTATCCGTAGTCAGTCCTTTAAATAACCTCTCGCGTCGAACTTGAACCTTGCATCGATATCGTTCTGCCGTCTAGTCACAGGTTATTGGCCCTACGCCCATCAGTTCGTTGTATGTAAATGGTCCACTTCTAATTCTTTTAATATTAATATTCGATTCCAATTTCTCGACATAACATTAACGAAAATTCTTTTATTGAGAACTTTTATAAGGATAATAATTATATTAAAACGTTTAAACGATATTTATTTATTTATTTATTAGGTACACCAACAGCACTACATATTACAACATTCGTATATATAACACATAAACAAGGTACAACATCTGATATATTGTATTCTACTAAAAGGTATAAAGAATATTTTAATTTTTTTTTTCATATAATTTGTGTTTTTACGGAGGTGCATTTTTTTTCTTTAACGCCGGGAAATACTCTGAGGCCTCCCGCGGGGAAGTTGGGACTCGTCAGGCGGGTATGTGGGGCTCACTGCGCCTGTAAGGTGGTAAGGTGGACGCAGCTCTACCCACTAAAACCCGGCAAGTGCCACCAATGTCGCCTTTAGTGAGGTGCCCTGGATCTGTTGAGCAAACAGGGCACCTCGACGACTCGGCCTCTTGAGCGAGGTCCTGGTTCGATCCTGACCCCTGTGGTGTCTTGAAATGAGTTTTTCTAATTACTAGGTGCACCTGAATATGAGACTGTCCCTTGCTCACCGATGAAGGAAACATCGTGAGGAAACCTGTATGCCTGATGAGATTAAAGTCTTAGAAGGTGTGTGAACTTCACGGTTGGTGAACTTTACACACGCACTTGTTATTCTTCTTCACACAACTTCACGCATTGGGCCAGCCCATCGGTGAAATATACATATTATGGTGATATATACCAACACCCTCCTCTCCTTATTGCGAGGAGATCCATGGACGGCAGTGGGACATAATATGAGGGTTAATATTATAATTATTATTATTATATTGTAACACTATTGATGCTTTTTTAATATAATAGTAATATATTATGCTACTAGGTACGTTAATTCATTCCTATAGTTACTATCAATTTTTTTTTTTGAGTTGAGTGACTTTATGAAGTTCTTTATGAAGAAAGAATTTGATTGAGTCCTTATTATTAATAATATATTTTTAAAATGATGTAGGTAAGTATTATCTCAATTTAAAACTGGAATGAGATAAAAAAATGCATGAATTTAGTTTAGGTATTTTTATTATGAAGCTTTAAGACTAGGTACCTTGTCATAAAGAAAACAATTATATCGTATGTAGGTAATACACCTAATACGTAGGTACTTTTCTCCAATTCTATACAAAATATTATATTCAAGGTATAACTGTGCCTCAGTAACATAATTAGTTAAATATTACGAGATTAATATTTTTAGGTACCTTATAGGTATAGGTTGGTAGGTATAGAGCAAATTCTGAAGTTCTTATCTTTTTTTAAAATAACAATTGAAATATATAGGTACCTATATGCCTAAAAAACTACACATTATTGCGTTCTCCCAACGACAGTTAGAATAAAAATATTGACTCTGCAGGTTATGTCGTTATTTGTGCTTACAATGGAATGGCATTTCCTGGGTGGGTAATTAAATAAATTATTAAAATACAAACAAAAATATTATATACAATTATTTATGGGTAAATTATATAGAAATAATATTTAGTTAAGAAAATTCCGATATCCACGATTCCGAAACTAGTTATACCTACCTAAGCTTTTAAGTTTAGGCAACATGTTGATATTGTCAATGAGGTATTAAAATTAGCAAGGCGTTTTTTTTTTATTTTTATCAAAGAAACACGTTTTAATTACCATTATTAATTAGATTCGATAGCAAGATTA
The DNA here is from genome assembly GCA_963853865.1 of Helleia helle. Classification (NCBI taxonomy): domain Eukaryota; kingdom Metazoa; phylum Arthropoda; class Insecta; order Lepidoptera; family Lycaenidae; genus Helleia; species Helleia helle. Next base: position 13,012,898 of record OY971416.1, on the reverse strand, counting down.
ATGGTGCTAATAGGTGTTTTAATATAAATACTTATATGTCGTAACAAACAAATAATTATTCAAACAAAAGTTCATTACTTTATATTTTAATTCGTGATTAGAATCAATTATTTATAAGTTTTCAGTAATAACAAATACTATTATAGTATTTGTTATTACTGAAAACTTATAAATTTTCTAGTCCGGAAGTTTTAGAAAATTTTATAAATATGTAGGTATTCTTTTTATTTGGAAAATTAACAAAATTAATTACAATTTAAAAAACAAATTAATATGCGAATAACAAATATCTTGATCTAATTTCCACTTATAGTATACTACCTACTTAATATTATATCAGACAACACAAACAAATTAATTAAAAAATTATATATATTAAATGTAACAGAAATTACCTATAGGTCTCCATGTCATTAATTCATAGGTAGGTATGGTAACTTAATAAAAGAAATATTTTAGGTCTAATAAAATAAATCTCTAGTACTATTTCTATTTTCTTTTTCTTTTTCAAACAGATTTCGGTATGACAAGCTTAAGTAGTCTTGTATAAACTAAATACTACATAATATACCTATATGTTATGATTTAATTTTTACAAAACTAAACTTTTCATAAAGGTAGGTATACAAAGTTGCAGCAGTGATCTTTCATCATCATCAGCCTTTATCCGTCCACTGCTGAACATAGGCCTCCCTGAAAGAACGCCAAGACGATCGATCCCGTGATCCGTGATCCTTACGGTTTGTTATTATTATATGTAGATACCTATTTGTATTTATGTCAACCTATTTACCACTTTCGGTAATAATTTTTAATTGTTTCTTTGTGGGATTGGTGGGTTCGATAACTATACCTAATACCTATCTAGGTACCTATAAAACTAATCGTATGTGATCACTAAAGCAAAGACGAGGGCAATAGCATGTTAATATTTATTATAAAAATTTTGTATCATATATTAAAATTTTATCTATTCACCTTAATAAATATGAAATATGATATTATGTTGCAAACAATGTGCGAGACATGATTTGAGAAACATCGTTATATACGTCTTCAATTTATGTTTTACAATCGCTTAAAATGGCATTTAGGATAATTTATTTCATACAATCTATTTAAAGATGCATCGAACAGAAGCTAGAGAGAACCTGGCTAGAATAGAATATTATTCAAAAATCAAAATGCTTTCATTATTTGCGCACCCGACCGATAAATAGTTGGTTCAATGCATTGAAGCATGTATAAAAAAGTAACAAACAGATAAAAAATATTCATAAAAACTGCGCATCAGATTTCTAACTTTCGATTTATAGAAAAAACTCAAAGGCCGCCATCTTGTCACAACTATTGATTGGCAGAAAAAATCAACTGATCCGTAGTCTCCCTTTGCCATTGGCCCAGTTTTTAGATGAGGGTGACAATATGGGGTCCGCTTTCCCTTTTTTTTGCATTTGGGACTCTTTAAATAACAATACTTTATTATGGACTCCAGATGAATTCAAAATTTTGTATCAAACTGAGTTATAAGAGAAATATTAGTAAAACAACGAAGACGTGGCGCAGGTATGTTGTTTTCATTATTAATCATAAATTATTTAATTACATATAAACAACCATTTTCATCTATTTTTTATTTGAATCTATTTTTAATTTTAGCCTTCCAATTTACATCACAAATTCTTTAGTAGCTTTGACTATTAATAAACAAAGTAAATTAAGTTTATACCTAACCTTATAAGATAATAACTATAGTCAAGCGTCAAGTTTGGTATGAGGTTATGAAATCTCAACTGTCTCATAGAAAAAGTTATAACTCTATGTTGATTTTGTGCAAAAGCATATTATGGTTTAAAAATGTCTAATACAGTACTTAAAACGTTGCGTAACATTTCAAAACATGTGCCGAAAATAGGTACTTTAACCAAAACATCCAAAAATAGCGTGAAGGAAAGTTGGGTATAAAGTGTAGTAGTTTTAAATATACGTAAGTAGTAGTATAAAAATAATTTTATTACTTGTTTTATAGTTAACACCCTGTTTCTTATAATCATTCTATTTATGATATTATGCTGGCTGCTAGCTTCATGCTGGGATTACAAACTGCAACAACTTGTTACATATTAATCTACTTAAATGAGAAAACAGCAAACAAATAATTAAGTTTTACTGTAGTATAATTGTATAATTAATTGCTATTTTATATAGGTAATTACTGTAAAGAATTATTTTATTTCGATTTTTGTGGTGAGTGCATAAAAAATGAGGTTATACTTAAACATATCAACATTTTATCTTAGTATTTCTTCTTACATTTAGAAATATATAAGGTCTTTATTTAGTCTTTATAGATGTACCTATACTACATATCTTTTGTGCAAATTTTCTATTAAAAATCTTTATCTTTAAGGTATAGGTCTATATCAAATTTCCTTCAAAATACCTACTACAATAGGTAGGCAATACCTACCACCACAGATATTTGAAATAAGTTCTTAATATTTCTATGCCTACCACAACATGCAAAACCTTATATGTACAATATAATGCAATACCTACTATATATCCTACATCTAACTTAGGTAGGTACCTACATCATACATTTTTTTTATATATACCTAGTTCAGTACTATTGAGTAGGTATAGGTTAAAAGAATAAAATCTATACAATATAATTAGTTATTGATATGAATGTTGATTTACAAAAACACAGATTTTACTCATGAATGTTATTAGTTTTAAAATACGCTCTACGGCTCTTCTAGTTATAAAGACCATATTATAAAACATTATTTTGGCTTACTTTTGCATCTCTGATGTATTTCAATTATATGCTGTACCTAACTTCAATTTTTGTATTTAAGTTACAGGAACCAAAATTTAAACGATGTTTATTCATATAGGTACCTACGCCTTATCGTTTCGTTGTTTAGCTTAACTATACTGATATTATATGTTCTCGACATAGCACAGTTTTATAGCAAGGTAGGGATGTTTACGACAAGTCATACCGAGAAGTATGTCCGGCGTATAGTAGTTACTATGGCATCAGTCTGCGTCCATCGTTTGTACTAAACCCTGTAAAATGTCACTTACGCGGCGTCTCATTTCAAATATTTTGATACGCTTCAGATGTTCCCATTGAATATTTTATCAGTATTGTATAAGATTTTTATATTGTATAGATACTTACATAATAATTTAGATTTCTTTGGAGATACAGCAACAAAGAGAGAGTATCCAAAAATATGTGATTTAGGAAGACCAAGTTTAGATACTTTAGATACTTACTTACGCATGTTCTAAAGCTCATGATTTTATAGCGTATTAAAAAAACATATATGGATCTTGACTATCATCATCAACAACGTGTTTAAGTCCCCTTATAGACATGCCTTTTTTCATCTCCTCAAGTACGTCATTAAGACCAATCCTGGGTTTTTACTTAGCTTTGCGCACGCTCCATCTTTCTTTGACATTAGCAAGTTTTACTTCTATAGGTAATACAACTGAAATCTCTCAAAATAAAACAAGATAAAAATTCTTAGTAATCCTTAAATTGACTTTGGAACTAAGCGGGAAATACAGCAAATCACAACATAGTTTAATATACCTAAGACTTATCTATAATTTACACAGATTTGTAAATGCTGTCTAATCTTAAAATCTCAATTAGACTAGAAACTTAAAGATGTACGTGTCAAGTAACGTTCCTTATTTTAGTTAAGTAATATAGAGATAATAGTCATTATATATATCGTTTATTTTCAAACTAACCGGTTACTTTCTAGGACACTAAAGAGATGACGCCTAGAATGGACAGAAGTATCATGTTACCAGAAATGAAATGAGATAAGAAATAAGTATGAAATATAATTAATGTTGAAAGTGGAATTCCCGCATGTACCTAATTATAATATTATTACCTAAATATTGGTAAATATATTTATATACAAAGATCTTCCTCCACAAACAGGTTAAGTAAATATGTTTCTCAGTTTCATAACTGTTGGTAAATGGTATATGTGTCTCATTCATCTACTTCCATTTTGAACTGTTTATTTTATCACTTCCAATTATAATATCAATAATTTATGTGTACAGTTAAATGCAATAATTAGTACACATATCTTTTCAAATGTTATAACACAAAATGTATCTATAGGTATTAGGTACTACTAAACTCAAAATTCAAAACAACTGTGTATAATTTGATGATCATTTGGAAGTTTTAAATCATCATCATCATCATCATCATCATCATCAGCCTCTATCCGTCCGTCAATAATAATAAGTAATAATAAGTTATAAATAGTAAGGGCTTTTTCGAAATATGTACATGATATTGTAGGCGACTGTACCTAAGATATTTTTGAGGTTAATACCTTTTTCTACTTTAGTTAAAAGAATTGATACATTAAGTGGTGTCATCCATTAAGTGTTGGCTATTTTTGTATGTCTTGTACAAATACGGCGCCTAATGAATTACATGAGAAAGGTGTCAGGGATGTGTATATGTATTTATATGTATTCCATATATTATATGCATAATTTACTGCCCACAGCAAGAGTTAGCAAGATGGGAATAACGTATTGCAATTGTATAAAAAAAAATTGTAAATAAACAAACTTTTTTTCTAGACTATACTGTCCCACTGCTGGGCAAAGGCCTCCCTCTCTCTCTTCCACATTAAATTAATTAAATATATATTCGTGCATCTACAAATGCACGTGTACATAGTATAGTATTGATGAAGGTACGATATCAAATTGTATGATAACTTAAATGGATCTATATATACACATAAATGTTTAATTTTATCAAAATTCCTACTTACTTTCGCTCGGAGGTGTAGCATAGATTTAATGTACTTAATATGTATCAAATGGGCTATATAAATTCGTGAGCCTTCCTGGAATTTACAAACAGATTCAAAAATATTAATTTCAGTTAATATATGCCAGCTTTTTGAATTGGCCGCCTGGTGTAGTGGTTAAGTGGCATGACTGCATGATTGGCGTGCCACTTCACGCGGGGGGTCGCAGGTTTGTATCCAGCAAGGGCAGATATTTTTATGAATATTACATGTACCGGATTCATAAATTTATATCTCGTATATATTTAAATTTCTTAAATAAATTTCCTTATCTGATTAATTCGTAAATAAGTTAATAATGAACACACTAAAAGTACGAGTAAACAATATTAAGTAGAAAAGCTCCACCATAAATAAGTATGTGTAAAAATAGGTACCTACCTATATAAGATTTTCATACTTTAGCCCAAGGAGTATTTATTAAACACTAGCTGTTGCCCGCAGCTTCGCCCGCGTTAACTTAGATTTACAGCCGGTCGGATTGATGATGATTAATTTTATGGCCAAAGTTATAACATCAGCTATATGCCTCTGAAAGCCTCTTCAAAATCGGCTTAGCCGTTTCAGAGATTAGCCGGAACAAACAGAAAGACAAAATTGATTTTTTTAATGTAAGTACCGTATATTATTTTATAGCTTTTACCCGCGACTTCGTCCGCATGTAAGAAGTATTATTTTAAATCTTATTTTTCAAATAATATGGTTGCAATTTACAAACTATTATAATTTAAAGGATACTTTTAACTTCCACTGTAAGGCCCGATAGTACGTTTTTATAAAATATATTTATTTAATTTAGAATTACATTTTTATTATATTTAAATAACTTAAATTACAGATTTTATCGCCGTTTATTAAGTTTTTTACATACCCGACGTTTAATATACTTTAAAGCAACCAAGGTCATGGGAGAATTGAGGTGTCAGACGTCCTAACGTTACAAAGTTATTCGAAACTTCCCTATGATACATCAATATTTCAATTCAAATTAGTACCTACTATGTACCAGCAAAAAAAACTACGAAAAAGAAATATTATATATGTTATTCATATATTTTATTATTATATATTATAAGCATTCCTTTTTTATAATATCATGAATTCTATTAATAAATTATTTTGTATAAATTACTAATATACGGAGACAGTACTCATTAAAAACGCGTGCTATATAAAGATAGCGTGATCTACATTTTGTGTTAATGCCATCTATTGAAACGTCTATAAAACTTCTTGTTACACTTATACATCTTATACCTTGGTCTCAAACTATCTCCATATAAAATTTCACTCAAATCGGTTCAGTGGTTTACCAAATACGTAGTCCCGGCGTTTTAGCTGCACAACTCCCGTTCCCGTAAGATTGTCAGAATAACAAATATTTTAAGTCCTACGTTAAGTTTCAAAGTGTCTTCATATTAAATTTCACCCAAATCTTTTCCGTGGTTTAGAAGATAGAGAGTCCCGGGGTTTTACCCACATAGTTCCCGTTCCCGTGTGATTTTCAGGATAACAACTATTTTATGTCCTACGTTAATGTCCAAAGTATCTTCATATCAAATCTCACCCAAATCTGTTACGTGGTATAGAAGATAGTCAGTCCTGGGGTTTTACCCGAATAGTTCCCACTCCCGTGAGATTTTCAGGATAAAAACTATTTTAAGTCCTACGTTAAGTTCCAAAGTATCTTCATATCAGATTTCACCCAAATCTGTTGCGCGGTTTAGAAGATAGACAGTCCTGAGGTTTTACCCGCATTCATAGTTCCCGTGCCCGTGGGATTTTCAGGATAACAATTATTTTATTTCACCAATTTATAAATAGATGGCACTAATATATAAAGTCCTACGTTAAGTTTCAAAGTATCATCATATCAAATTTCACTCAAATCTGTTCCGTGGTTTAGAAGATAGTCCGTCCCGGGGTTTTACCCGTATAGTTTACCGTTCCCGTGGGATTTTCAGGATAACAACTATTTTATACCCTACATTAAGTTCCATAGTATCTTTATATCAAATTTCACTAAAATCTGTTCCGTGGTTTAGAAGATAGAAAGTCCTGGGGTTTTACCCGCATAGTTCCCGTTCCCGTAGGATTTTCAGGGTAACAACTATTTTAAGTCCTACGCAGAGTTTCAAAGTATCTTCATATCAAATTTCACCCAAATCTGTTCGGTAGTTCTGAAGATAGATAGTGCCAGGGTTTTACCCGCATAAATCCCGTTCCCGTGGGATATCCGGGATAAAAACTATCCTATGTCCTTTCGCGGGTTCCATACTATCTTTGTGCCAAATTTCATCCAAATTTGTTCAAAGGTTTAGGCGTGAAGAAGAGACAGACAGACAGACAGAGTTACTTTCCCATTTATAATATTAGTAAGGTTTAGTATTTTTATACTTACCAAAATGTAATTTTTTATCATAGGTATCATTAGGTAATGCTTTATTTGATTTTAAAGGAAAATCCAACATCAAAATATATAATTTCGAGTTATCTACTGAAGTAGAAATATTTATTCCAATTTTATTTATAGGGAATAGGTTCAAAATGCCAAGGTTAATGGCACAGTAACCGACGGTCAGCCAAGTAATTTTGCTCGGCCTAGCGTTGTGTCCTATGACAAAGCCGGCTTAAGAAACTAATTGGGAATCGAGAAACAACATCATTAATTATAAAATATTATCCTAGTAGGTACCTACTAAAATGTCATAAATCATATTATATTATTTATATGAAACATAATCTTTTATCGTTGAAATTATGCTGCAGTTGAGGAAAATTGATGACATATTGTGAAGTTCAATAACACTACTAATCAATGCGTGGGTTAATTTGCAAATTATAAGTACCCTCCTCACTTTATTTCGAGGAGGGGATGAATGGGATTTTTTATTTAAAAAAACAATACAAATGAAGTAAATATAAAACGAAATTTTACACCCATAATTCGATTTCACCTTTTTTTTAAATTTTACGCCAGGCTCTAAGGCATCCCGCGGGGGAAGGGGAACTCCCCCGGCGGATATGTGGTTCTCGCTGCGCCCGAAAGATGGTAAGGTGGACGCAGCTCTACCCACTAAAACCCGGTGAGTGCTACCGTTGCCACCTTTGATGAGTTGCCCCGGATCTGTTGAGCAAACAGGGCACCTCGACGGCTAGTCAGTCCCCAAGGGACTGACGCCATGTCCACAAAGGGAATGTCTCGCACCACAAAATAACCCTTCCCAACGTCGCCTCTTGTCCCCCTGCTCTTTTGTCCCCTCCTCTTAAAAGAGGGGTACAAAGAGCTTGGCACTTGGTTTGCTGGTGCAAGGTGCATCTTAGGCTACTGAGACCCACCGCCACAACAAGGCTTGAACCATGGTGGGGTGAAATATAGGTACCTATTTTAATACCTAATATCGTTTGATTTCCGCAAAGTGAAGCCTGATTCTATTTCCTAAAATATATTTTTGCAAAGGCATACACAATTTCATCTTAAATTGTGAAATTACAAGATAACGGAGTGTGCGAGCAATCAGATACGTCGTGTAAATCACGTGAGGCTCAGGGTCTCAGTGTATGATAATCAAATTTGAGGCCCGAAGTGCGGTATTACTGGCTTGTTTCAGAGTTAAGCCCCTGCTTATTTGAGCGTAAGATACGCGAGCTTAAGACGGCGTCTATACGTAAATAGGGATACAAAGGATATTTGTTGTTCTGAAATAAGTTTTGTATACAAAGTACCCATGTTTTCTCGGAGTTTGGCAATAAATATTATTTATTTATCTGTATCCAGTACACTAAGATACGTTAGGCTATTTTTATTCAGTCACTATAGGAGGAAATAAATTATTATGACACATTTAAAAAAATTGTTAGCTTTTTCAGTGCTACTTATTCAATATTTAAAAGATATTTATTTAGTTCAATATCGATTTTTTATATATAGGTACCTACCTAGTAAAAATGATATGTAAAATTTTAGAGGATGCATTCCTTGAGCATTCTTTTTTTTTTTTGCAAATCCTATAGTGTGGAGTTCTTAATTAATGTGTTACTCTACAGTTAAAGTAACGCCACTATTTTCACAAATTGAGGCATCTTAAGATTTTTCCAAACATATCCTTACCCATATCGACTCCCGTGCCCACAATTTAAATTGAGTTTTCCATTAGTATGCATACCTCGTCTACTTTTCTCATCCATTCCTGTTCTGTATCGCTACTGGTCATCTTAAATAATCACCCAGGCGCCACAATGTCCAGAAGTCCTTGTTGAAAGAAAATCATGTATTCTATGTACAGACAATGGAAACAAATTAATTAACTAACATCTTAAAGTTTATCGCCCTCTTGACATATCAATTGCAATATTATTTTTACTGAGTAAGCTCTTATTGTAAGGTATAATGTAATATTTTATAGTAACAAATGTTAATATTTTATGAGCTTTCTTAAAATTAATACCAAACGCACATTGTAGGTAGTATACATTTTTATAGTTATTTAAAGGTAAAAAAACATTTATATATAAGTTATAATTACATTTTGGAAATATCTAAAAGGTTAGTCGACATCACAGGATACCGAAGAGCTGACAGCTACCTCGGACAAAGAATTAGTCTAACAATTCAAAGGGGGATCGCTGCCAGTATCTTCGGAACCTTACCTAAAGGGACTCATTTTCATTTTTTAAGGGTTTTAGTTTTAGGTTCTTTGAACATTATAATTCATACATTATAAGTCGTTATAATTTTACCTAGTATATTTGTTTCATATGTTAAATAGTACAAATCAATTGTAGTATTTAAAAAAAAATCTTCGAGTATTTTCTTGAGTATCCATATTATTCGTGTAGGTGTATCGATAAACCAAAACAAAATCAAATTAGGCCGTAGGTATTCACCCGTGATACGACAAATCCGTGAGAAACATACACTAGGCACAAGTACAATATCCTGGGGTAATTTTTACACGAGCGTGATCCTGTTTCAACAGAATTTCATGTAGAAGGAAATATTATGAGTAGGTACCTACATTATTATGAGTAGGTACCTACATTATTCCTCATTAATATTTAAGATAACTAGGTAATGGGAAGTCAATTACAAAACACAAACGTTTTCTTAAGAAACCATACATTTTTAATTCGAAAATTTATATATTGATATTATGTTGATATGGGAAGAGAAATGACTCTATCTTTCTTAGCAAATAAATTAATGATGTTAGTATATAACTTTAAAACTCTTTAAATTTATATAATACAATATGATAAGTTATACCTACACAATAATGAAATACATATTTTCCAAAGCTGCCGCTGGTTTCAGATACCTACTTAGATTTCAGATTTCAGATACCTATATCATAACAAATATATAAATACTATATAGAATAATTCTACACGAAATACTCACAGATTATTTTGGAATTTTTGATTAATTTGGAAAAATTATACATAGGATATCATATAATAAAATAAGGTTAAAATTACATGATAATATCAACTGCAACATAATTTTATGTTGCAGTACCTATGTAATATAGTAATTTCTTAATAAAAATGGTAAATAAAATAAAAATTACATTATATTAAAAGTATGAAATTAGATATTTGGCTGGTTTATTTAAATGTGTGCAGATATTTTAAATTTGAAATTGTACCTAATTAAAAATTATTGCAATAATTATGTCATGTAAATTTAACAGTCTTATCATACAAGGTATTTCATGTAATAATTTAATATAATGCCCTATTAAAATGTCAATTTTAGTATATAAAGAGCAATCATTTTGTAAAACTTAAATCACGCTAAAAACAAATTTACGACTACACGCTCTTTTCTCTCTTTTTATAAAATATAGCATCTATCTGTAAATATATATATGTGTATTATAAAATAGTTAATAATAAGGATTTCTGTATAAAAACATTTTGTTTTTAAAATACAGCACTGTATACAATCGTACATTGCATTTCCAGTACATTCGTTTCCCGGGCTCCTTTCATCCCACGGGTTTCAATTCCATCGCAGACAATGGACAGTTGAATACAATACGAGAAAATAACGAAACCGTTTGGGAATACCTATCCTTACCAAACCTACCTTTGCGACTTAATACAGCTCAAGAGATTTGCCCTACCCATTCGTCCCTTCGAGGATCACGTAAAACGTAAGAACGAGACACGAAACTATTCCTTTCGGCTCCAATAGCTCGGAGGACTTATTATATTGTGTACACGATATCCGCGGAATATTTGTACAAATATAATCCGGGCAAGAGTTGCCCAAACAAGTTTTTGTTTCTATTACACGAGAAGTGTCCGCTTTCGCTATAGAACTATATATATGTCTCCAACTTTATCTGAACTATATAAATAAGAAAATATGTCGAGATATAATGTGCATCTTTATCTCTGAGTTAATTCAGAGATATCTCCGTTGTAGGTTGTTCAATTTTGTACCGCATGTGGCACCGATATGTATAAAACATGGGGCCATACCGTCCCCTATGTCCTGTGCCCACCTGAACTATAATATTGTCCCTTGCGGAACATCATAAGTTACCGTTCCTGAGATAAAAAAGAAATGTTTCTTATGTTTGAGTCTGATGAAATGTTTTATAGTGTTATGTAATAACGAAATGACATCCAAAATATAAGAAAACATATTTGTTGTTTTCGTTGAACGGTAAAAAGACGTTTTGTTTTGCAAAGTCTGATTAAGCTTATTGGTTTCTTAAAAGGAAAACGATTCGGTTCGAAATTGTAATTACGATTACAATTTATGCTTAACATTTGAGGTGGATCCCTTCTTACTGTGCGAATATATAAAATCAAAGAATTAATCGTTTTTAATAATCTAAATTAACTAGTGATCATCGACTTTTTTGGCTTATGTACATATTAAGATAAAGTGGTTTCGAAACCCGAGCCATATCTTAAAACGTACCTTTATCATTTCTTCACGTGGTTATTAATATAATAATATGGTTTTATGATATTTAGCACATTTAAAGACATGTGTTAAAGTCGACGGATAATCACAAATATTTTGAGGATAAGAATAATAATACTTTTTAATATTGTCCTTTATCAAAAATAAAGCAAATATAATCAAATTGAATCCTCTAAATCAAATTAGAAGGATACGTAGACAATAGGATAGAAAATTAGAAAAATTCTCCATGCTTAATATGATGAGATAGATAGACCTCGAAAGGGGATAAGCATAACGCGACCCTACAAGGGTCCCATCCCTTAGCGAGCTCGTGTTGCTCGAGACAATTTTGTCTCCACATAATTGTATCCAACCCAAACATTCTTTAGTCTTTCTTTTCTAAGTGCATAGAGCTTTCATCGTACGTTTTAGGGGTATCCTATGACTCGGATATATTTATGTTAGGTATACCTAATATTTATGTTAGCAAACGACAGAAGTGTGAAAAATATAATATTTATTTTTGTATTTCATAGATTATTTATGACTTACAATTTAAGTTAATTATTGACAATCACATGCAGGTGGGACGAATTAAATGTCAGTATTGCGCCGACAGTGTGTACCGTATAGAATACATTATAAGTACATAATATGTATTATTAAAATGTCATAAGAAGATGATTGTAGATTTAAATAGAAGCAGTTAAAGCCATTTCTCAATTTTGTAGTGTTCACGTAAAGAATACAATTCGGTACAACCTATATAATATAGTATGTGTATATCTTCATTGGATCGATATACATACCTACACCTATAAAGGTAATTTTCTATTTAGTGTTGTACACCTTTTTCACATTACCTACTTTTTGATAAAGATGTAGGTACATGTACCGTGCCGTATCAATATGGTAATATAGAGTAAATGAGGTACTTTATTCCAAAGAAGACGTTCTTTTTGTCAACGAACTTATCAAGCCTGATAAAATACTGAGGAAATAGTAATTGTGTTACATTTATTTGATAGAAATATCTGTGAATAAATTATGTGGAACTGGTTAGTCATTACGAGTATATATGTATGTATGTGATAACAGTTTATATCTACAAATTTAGGTGTATGTATATAAATATATATGTAAGCACACAGGTACTTTGATAAAGGTATATGGAAGCATTAACATTCACATTATATTTCTTGTTAGTTAGTTTTGTGCCCTAAAGATGGCATCTTGGTGGACGCAGCTCTACCCACTAAAACCCGACGAGTGCCACCAATGCCGCCTTGATAAGGTACCCCGGATCTGTTGAGACCTCCACAGACGGGTTGTTCCGCAGCACATAACAACCACTCCCAACTTCGGGACAGTGCAATAGGGTGAAGTTCCAATCCTAACTCCCTGTCCCACCTCTACTTTTTGTCCCCTCTTCTTATAGGAGGGGTACTAAAAGCAGCTCCCTCTGTTCAATTGGCTTCTCCCAAGGAGCTGGGTTCACCTTAGGTTACTGAGCTCCACCGCCACAAGACTTGAAACCTAGTGGGGTAGAAACTATTACCTACATTAGTCCATAAGAAGTATGAAATTACAACTCTATTAAAGTTACATAGACATCTAAGATCACCTTCATTTTTGGCCTGTATCTATCCTCTACTGGATTAATTGTATTTTAAAATAACTTATAAACCAAGTACATTATTTCACGAGTAAAAAGGTACAAACGAAATACGTGAGCTTCAAATTTCGATTTGGAAGTGTGAAGACGTGAAATTGTATCGTGACGGAGGGTCACGTAGGTAATGACCTCAGTCAACATAACTATAATGACTAAGTCGTATATTTAAGTACTTTGTACTTTATGATTTGCCATTGTCAAATATTGGCATCGCGTCACAAGATTATATAATTAATAATATAATCAACCGCGTTCATTAATATAGAGAGGGTGAAGTAAAAAGTTTCCGGTATAAGTGACTCACGTAAAAGATTGTCCGAGACTAGAATATTTGCAAGGGGTTTGTCACATCCTGTGACACCGGGTATCTTTTTTGTGCCGGGTTACGTTATGATTTTTTATTTACGATATTTTTCTGTGGTATTAGATGCAAACGTGTGTATCTAATTTAAATAACTATACAGAATGATTTCTAAAACACCCTACAGGACGAACATAAGCAACAACGTTTATTCTACGACTAGAACAAGGTTGCTGGTATTTTACAAATAATTCTGTATAATAGTTTATATATTATGTAAGTTTTAAAGTTAAGTATATATACTTTATATTATGTAAGTTTATGTAAATATTTTTATGAACAATCATGCCACGATAATCTTTGTAAATAATTTAATAAATGTTTATATATTATAGGTATACTTAAATGAACTCGCTAAAGATGGGATTCAAACCCGCAAACGCTGCGCTCCGATACCCAAGCCGTCTTTATGTATATTGTCATTATGTAGTATCGAATTTAAATAATGTTGAACTTATGAAATTCTCGAGATTATTTATAGTCAAATATCATTTCAAGATGTCAAAATTAAATGGAATATTTATTCATTTTTTGCAGAAAGCCGCTGTAAATAATACTTTAACAAAAATACTTTTTTGAAATTGTAGCCTCAAAGATATATCAGAACCAGATATTGAGATTTCTTTTACAAGAAAAATATTTGGACAAGAATATTAATAAAGAATAAGCCAAAAATCCTCACCGATTACCTACGCTGTAAATGTAATGATAACAGGTAATATTTTTATTATTAATATGTATTATATTAATAAGAGCACAAATGTAATGACATGGCATTTAACTACCAATTGACATGGAGAAACAAAATTTAATTTCACAAGCACTATCTCCCAAATAAATTTCAATACAATATTGACCTTTCAATACATTTCCTGAAGCTTTTAGCGTTACTGCTATGCATATGGAAATTATTAAACGAACCATATTAAAACGGTTAGGTATTACGCATATTACCGTTATTTTCGAAATCGGTTCATAAATATTTGGTACATGATTGTCGAATAAACGTTATACCGATGTTTACTACCAATTACGTGGCCGCCTACTTTCGCGGTCTTGACATAAAATATGTCAGTGTAATTTCGGGGGCGTCCAATATAATGTAATTACAGTGTCCTTACCTTAAACGTTTACAAGAAATATATTGAGTTCACTGAAATCCTATTAATATTAATGGGATATTAAAAAGTTGTAAGACTGTTGGTTTGTTGGTTAGTAACTTAAACACGCGATCAAGCTGAACAGATTCGCTAGAGAGTATTTTATTAGTGAATTCACATTATTCCATTACATGTGTAGTATTTTATTGCACTGATTGATTTAGTAGCATTTTTATTAATTCTAGTAGGTTTATCCATTGTTCATGGCTTCGCTCTCCAAAACCCTAGGACTCCTAACTCTCCTAGAGTTTAGGAGAATGAAGCTATGGACAGCAAAATTATTCGAATGGTTTTGTAATTTTTTTTCAATAACCAATATTACGTACTTACGTCATATTTAACATGCGGTCCATGTCATGCACATTGTTTTGGTGGAGTAGTAGATATATTATATTTAATAGTTACAAATCACAATGCCTATTTGCAACGTATTAAAATTAAATAAGAAAGAAATAAAATAAAAATAGGCCGACAAGAATAATATTATATTACCTAAACATAAAACATACAAACATAATATTATGTCCAAATGAGGATGGGTCCCATTAAACAGGACAGTGTAAAAGCGTATATTTAAACATTACATAAATTTCTCACTTTATAGGTAATAGGAAAAATGCTCCTGCAAAATAATACATTGCCTTTTTTCTTATTTTTAATTTGCTTATTTTCAGAAGTCGCATGGACGCAACTTATCTAAGGAAATTAGTACCAGCAGAGAGAAGAAAATAAGGAGTTATTTATCGAGCAAGTTGAGAAGTTTGCAAAGTTTATATAAGAACAAAGACTGGAGATAAGTATCTTCATCCGGAGCTCAACTGCTCTTAAATTGTTTCAGCAATAAGAGCAGTATTGTGATCAATACTTTTGTTGCGTACATACAAAATGTATGTGATGAGACAACAAATTAAGTAGTACTTATATATTAATAAGCTTCATTTGCTAGAGTTTGATTCAGTAGATTGTATAATAAGTTTTGGCCTCTCTTTCGAATGATAAGACCGTTTCCAGTCGTGAAACTATGTGTAGTAGATAAGCATGTTATACATAGGTACATAGGTACTTGAGCAAATACCAATTTTTTTTTGCTTACGAAAATTTAAAATTAGCATTTTACGTAAAATATTATTAAACTATAAAAATATAATACTAATTAAAAATATATTTAAAAAAAACAAATAATATACCTATATATAGGTGATCTAGTTGTAATTAGTTTACGTTCATATTTGAAATTAATATAAAATATCTTGATTAGAAAATAATAATTAATCAATTAGGTATATAAATGATATTGATTAACAATTCTATACAGAACAAAAACTAGTATTGCTCTTGTTCTAATTTGACCATCAGTTATGTTAATTTGAATCAAACAACTTGCTTTTATAAAATTAATTTTTTGTTGCTAATTTTAATATGTAATTCAAATAGATTTTTTTTTGCGTTCTGAAATAGGATCTATAAGTCACGTATCTATTTCTAATAGTAATAATTTATAGTTATTTATTGTATGTCACCTACCATAACGGAATTTTATATTTAAAATGTATGCACATTTAGGTACGAAAATATTTATATTAATATCGAAGAATCATATAATTTTTAATGAACTCGCTTCGTATTATCGTAGGTAGGTACCTACTATAATCGATTTTTTATATTGCCGACCGTACCTTATCTAATAAGAAACGAAAAACCTTATATTATAAAATATGAATGTATTTGGGGGAACGTTATTCTTTGCAAGGAATTTTGTTCAAAATAAGAATGCAAAGTTTTACAAAGTTGTTATTAAAGACGGTATTTAAAATATAATGAATGGACTGCCCCTTACACTAGTATGTAGACTCTTAATATTGTGATTTTGCAATTTATAAATACATATATGCCACTATTTTAATAGACACAATTAAAATACTAAGCTTTATATAAGCTTTCCATATTGTAGGGTTTGCGTAATATTAAAAATAAAAATGTTGTTAGTGTCATTCACGAAATAAGACTCCCAGCTTTTTTAAATTGCCGTTGTATATCTTTTATTATATTAGTCTTAACTAACTATTTTATAAAAAATATTAGTAATATGTATCCTTATATCGTCTAATATTTTAATACTTAAGTATATAGGCGGTTTTGTTGTTCATTGATAAAAACTTCGTGCAGTGAACAGATGCGGGCTAACGATAATGATATTTTATTAAATTATACAAATAGGCATTTTTTATTTGAATCTATTTGGACCAACGAAAATGGTCTATTTTCCACATGACTAGATTATTACGAATGACAGTTTGTAAATTCAAATTCCGATTCGAAACAATTCTTATTTCAAAAATTACATATTATCATAGGTATTATAAAAGCACTGGCTGGTAAAAACAAATTGTCGTTTTATCGGAGGCAGGTAAACGCCGCCATTGTTCAGGAGAGGCCCCCACCCGCGTTGACATGTAAATGAGACGGCCCACGCCACGGACCACCGGTTATTTATCTTTGATTGGCCCCGTTTGTTCCAATTTGACAGACAGGTTCCAATTTCAAATGGAATTCATTTAAAGTATGGCAACACACATTTACGGAATTAGAATTTATTGCAGCGCGAGTGATAAGTGCTAATTAATTAGCGACATCTACTTGTAAATTATAACAATAAAATTAAAGGTGTAGTTTAAATTGTGTTTATGTATGAGATAGGATGCCTGTACAGTCGGGAAGATACACATAGGTACCTAAGTATATTAAGACCCGGTTCCCATGATAAGCGTTTACCATTAGGTACATGCAATGACATGCATTAACGCGCGTTAGCATGTGCACGCCTTGAATAAAATGCATGTAGTTGTAAACGCGTGTTATCAAAACGCGCGTTAAAAGTTAGTCATGGGAACCGGGTCTAAGTGTAGATTAGCATTGCTCGTCATATTTTCGTTTTTAATTGTCTTTAGGTATAATTAGATGAAAATGAAACATTTTTTATTAATTTCAATGACACATAGATAGGTACTTAATGATAATCAGTGCAGTGGCCAGTCCTAAGTCATAGGCAAGAGAGTTCAGCCATCTTGGCGTTCATTGAAATGAACGCCAAGATGGCTGAACTCTTTCAAGCTGTAAGCCTCTTGAAAGAGGTAAACAGATACTAAAACTACAATAATACAAATAATGTTACTTACTTATATGCAAAAAAGTTGGTATGTTTTATTAATAGGTAGGTACCTACTACATGAAAAACAAAGATCAAGCAATAATGAAACAGCAATAAGATAAATTGTTTATCCAAATACGAATAAACAAATATATATTGGGTACGTGTATGATAGTGACATAAATAAATATAGGCCTTCCTCGCGTGTCAAGTAACAGTTAGGCGTGTTGTCAATGGATCTTCGATTCCATTTAATCTATATATATATATATATATATATATATATATATATATATTATACATTGTACATATTTAATCCATCCAAGGCCTTATTTCTATTCTTATCGTTTGACCTACAAATAGGTTTTGCTTAATTTTTGCAATAGAATTGTGAACTATTTACTGTTATACTAGGTAGATATACTAATTAATGGACTTTGTTTTAAAAGTTTCATGATTACTAATAAGAGAAATACGCGTGCAAAATTTTAAGTTTCTGGCTCTAAGGCTTTGTTTGGCGTGTGCAGTTTTTTCAAAACTTTGATCCTCTTTAACCTCTTAGAGGTTGAATTTTAGGAAACGCTAAAATACGTAAATAATTATTCTTGCCGTAGGTACTCAATCCAAGCATTAAAAAGTTTCATACAAACTTTTATACTGTATTTCACCTCTCTTTCTTTAGTGGATGCCTTCGTCATAAGAGAAATACGTGTGTGAAATTCCAATTTTCCTGCCTCAAAGGTTTGGCCTGTGCGTATCAACGCAAGGATTGACTGATGTCAATCACTTTTGCGTTATAAATATAATATATAAATATCACGATCTTGGGGGTTCAAATTTGAAAAATCCTTCCTTAGTAGATGCCTTCATTTAGCCTTAAGGACTTGGGCTGTGCGTTGATTCGTCAGTCAATCAATTTTACCCTCTTAGGAGTTGAAAAAAGCGCTGAATACGTAACTTATTATTTTTACTGAACTTTAATGAACTCGACTAATTCGTCAGGTTCGGTTCGGACTCGTTTAGCCGTTGAACCAGTGAGCATGGACGCGTGGTTGGAGGAGTAGTATCTAGTAGGAGTTTGAGTAGCAACTCACTCAAAAAAATAGAATAAAATGGATCGACTCGACTCAATTACTTACTAACCTACTTGACAAAATTTTTGGTGTTCAGACACGTATAGCTACTAAATTACTCACTACGAGACTAAAATACTGGCATAGTGCGAACTAGGCTTAAGCCGCAGTTTTCATACTCGTAACGAGGGCGTACGGCGCGCTGGGCGCCACATCTATGTGCATCTACAGTGTGCGTAAAAATTTTGAAAATAAAAAAACTCATGTGCCTAAAATATTGAGTATTTTTAAATAATTCTTTTGTGTATGTTCTAGTAACACTATCCTTGACACGTGGTATAAAGAAAACTGATACCGTCATGCACACACTATATAGGTACCTAATATACTAGGTATAATATACGAATGTATTTTTAAATTCACAAGTAAAAGGTCTAAAAGGACACATTAAAGAGAGTCAAAAGGTAAAAGCATTTTTGCTAAATGTAAGTCTGACGGCGCGTCAGTATTTAAAACTTATTTCTAGTCCTAAGTCTCATACCTAATAACATTATTGTATGTAACAACTACGAGACATCTTTATTCAGTAGGATTATTTGTTACCTAAATATATTTTTTTCAGACATCGCCTTTAAAAATGGGCATTTTACATAGGAAAATGTAACGAAAATAATATCATAACACAAAAAGAAACAAGACATTAAAATATTTTAAAAGAATGCGACAAAACAAAGAGAGATTACATTAATTTTAGGGGGTAGGTGGAATAGAGCATACCTGTGGGATTAATAAAGTCCTTGAAGGGTTCCAGAGAAGAAAAACAAGCGTATAAGTTACTTTATAAATGTTTTAAGCACACATCATCGATCGACTGTGTTCGTTCAAGAGTAATAAGCGCCATTGTAGTTAAGTTCAAACCCGGAGCTTATATAATTTGACAACAGTCATCATTTTTTATTTTACACTTCGGAAAACTTACAGCTAGTGAAACAAATTGAACACAAAATACAACAGTTGTAAGGACCATATTATTCGCTTATAATTTTAAAAGAGTCTTTGCTGTCTAAACAGTGTTTAAAAATGATGCATTGTGATATGTAAGGATAGTGGTTATAACCTTTCCCACCATGGTTCAAGCTTTGTTGTGGCGGTTGAGCTCAGTAGCCTAAGGTGAACCCAGCACCTTAGGCGAAGCCAATTGAACCGAGGGATTGCTCCTTGTACCACTCTTAGAAGAAGTGGGAACAAAAGAGCAGTGGGACAAGTGGTGAGGATGGTAGCCTCACCCCGTCATTGGGTTGTTCTTTGGTGCAAGATCTCACTTCTGTGGAGGTGGCTTCGATCCCTTGGGGGACTGAATAGCCTTCGAGGAGCCCTGTTGCTCAACAGATCCGGGTCAACTTACAAAAGGCGACATTGGTGGCACTCGCCGGGTTTTAGTGAGTAGAGCTGCATCCACCTTACCATCTTAACATCGGGCGCAGCGAGTCCCACATACCCGCCTGAGAGACCCCCTCCCCCGCGCGATACCTGTGAGCATTTCCCGGCATTACTTTAAGTCTCGTAGGTCTAACTTTGACCTCGGGGCACCCCTGAAATGCTTTTTTCTCTCGATCAACAATATCTGCTTATTAGTAAGGGTAAAATAAATATGATAAAAATAGTCTTTGGCTTCTAGGTGAAAGGATAGAAGACCTCGACTGTAGAGTAGGGTTGAAATTTTTTTTCGGTCAGCTTGGCTTACTTGTTAATATATCTCATTTAACAATCTTGTTTTATAATTATGTATGTCTAGGTTAAGTTATTTATCTATGGGCCTATGCAGCCTGAAAATAAAGGTTTATTATTATTAATAAAGAGAAATCTTTGATAGTGAAGTTCGCCAACCCATTACGCCAGCGTGTAAGGTAGCCTATGGATTAATACACTCCTCGCGTCATTTTGGGACGACCCGACCCGCCACCACAGACGTATAAAGGTCACTATCACTTATATAAGAATTAATTTAAAACCTAAGCCTTTATTATCATCAAACCAGCCCTAAATTAACCACAAACATAAACCAGTTTTCACATTGTATATACACATATCCAACACGAATGTAAATTGCCCGCCCAGCGTATTATGTAAACAAATTTTTATATTGGTCACATATCTGGAGAGCAAATCTTCTTTCGGGGCCAATATCGAGTTTGTTTGGGATCGGATATATCTCATTACCATATTATGCACATTGGTCCTCTCGTATCATGGTATGGAGCCACATTGGTTCAATATGGGATGGACTAAATTAATTTTATTTTTACCCTAACTTGAGATAACTGGAGTGTTTATTTGGTTCATCAACTTGAGCTCACGAGTAATTTGTTAATTTTATGCGTGTGTTATCTGTTGATAACGAAATATTACTTTACGACTAATGAGCGTCGGGTGAAGTGGTAAATGCTCTATTTTGGAGGGTTGCGAGTTCAAATACTGTTGAGGATTTTTTTTCATATGAATATGGAATATCATTCCTATACTTGTTACTATACTTTTTTTACTTTATTTTATGTTAATTGGATACGCAAACTGGCAAACGTGCCACCTGATGGTAAGTGGTCAACATCGCCCATGAACATAAACTAGTTTACCTAGAACAAGCCCAGGCAACTCATCTATGTGTTGCCTATCCAGAGACATAAGATGTTAAGTCTCGGTCCAGTAATTACACTGCCTGTCTTGCCCTTCTCTCCGAAACACAGCAAAGCTGTTTCACGGGAGAAACAAGCAAGATGGTGGTACCCATGCAGCCGGGAGCGCGGCACAGCGCTTCCCTCCCACCGGTAAACCGGTATATGCCTATACTATGCTAGTTCATCGATACGAATAATTATTGTATGAATAGTTACATACAATAATTATTGTATGAATAGTTACATACAATAATTATTGTATGAATAGTTACATACAATAATTATTGTATGAATAGTTACATACAATAATTATTGTATGAATAGTTACATACAATAATTATTGTATGAATAGTTACATACAATAATTATTCGTAAGAATCCTACCTAAAAACCCTACAATCTAGATTTATAATATTAAGATTTTAGAATTAAATCATAATCATTATATCGTATCCATATAGGTAAACATTTATGATTCCATCCTGTACCTACCTACCTACCTACCATATTATATTATTTTACATAATATAGGTGTTCGTTTTCCAATGGTAGAGCTGTAGGCCCAATTGTAGAGCTACATATTCCTAAATATACAATATTACCAACTGCCCGTTCTCAGCTGATTCACTCCCTCGGAAAAATTGACCAGAATAGTTAAGTATATTTATGTGTTGTTTTTCTGAATTTTTTTGGCTTTCCACTGGTACCTAATTAAGACGATTAAATTCAAACGAACAAACTCTTTATTATGTATATTAGTATGGATAATGCTTGATCCGTCTAAGTTGAGGTACATGTAGGTACTATAGTAGGTACGTATCTACACGGCGATCACTTGTGACGCGACCTGCCTACAAATCTATTGCAGAAGCTAAATGGCCAGTTTTCGCGAGTCACGTCCCAAGCCAAGTTTATTTGGCGTTAGATTTAATGATAATAAGTGATACGAAAATATGTTCCAATGGATATTATTACTGGAAGAGACATTGTTTACAAAGTGAGGTTCACTCTATTATTGAACCTCTCATCTATATTTCTTACTTAAGGAACAGTTAAAGATTAAAAACATTAAATAAAAAAGGACTTAAAATAGTAGGTACCTACTATATATAATAGACTAGACCAAGTTAATTATTTTTCAAGGCGCAATCCTTCGCCTTCGTGGTGTTAATTAAAAATAGGATCAATTTTGCTGCCAATATGCGCTTATAAATATTTTACATAAAAGATATTAGGTATACAATCTTGGAGTATACTTAAATTTGATGATGATGAAGATGATTATACGGATACTCGCATATTTTTTTTCCATACACGTGATAGGAGGGAAAACAATATAACATTGCCTGGCTCCTTAGCCAGGCTCTTTGTTTGGTGTTTTGAAAACTTAAGTACTTACAGGACATGTGCCCGTCGGTTGTTTAAAAACAAATGACACATTTTTTTTATTTTCGTTAGTTTAAAAATAATAATTTTTCATTCGGGAGAAATATTACTTACCTAGTATATGAGATTAGATTTATGAGTGGGTTTTCTAGGTGACGGAGTTATTTGTCACGTCTAGATCGACGTTGATCCGCGGTCGTATACCGTCCTCTTTGAGTCAATATCAATAAATGGGAAGTCGGGAAATTGGATGTGTTTCGGCTCATCGGGGCCTGAACCAACATCGTATGTAATAAGATAGTAATGAGGCACTCGTAAAAATATGGCTCCCGTTCTATGACTAAATTATTTCCGCAGGCAATCTTTATTTAATAAAACACCACACAATTTTCATAGCATTTGAAAAGTATATATATAAGTAATATGTATACATACCTACACTTCCTCTTTTTGGCGCGCAACATTGGTCCCTGTAACAAAGCAATAATATTAGTAGAGTTAGTAGGTAGTAGAGCAGCACTGGTTATGCCCAAATCGCTTGTTTCGATTTCATTGTGGAATTTAATAGGCGTTTAATAAATCATGGCGCTGTGTTGGTTGCATCAGTCCACAAGGATTGATTTGACATTGACACGGTGCGCATGCGTGCTGTCCTAATTGGGTGCAGGGGACTCGTTGCTAAGAGAGAGACATATACAGCTCAACGTGAGTGTGAGCGAGAAATCGTATTGCACGCTTAAAAGGTCACAACATGGCCGTCGCGTATGCAACTGCATACATAGAAGGATTAACGCTCTTAATTTGGTACTGAATATTAGTACGCTTTATTTATTCTAAAATGTAGTTTGTACTACATAGCTGTAGTAATTTTCTTATTTTCTATTATCTATGTAAAGTTTCTTTTATATGAATAGGTACTTATTCTAGGTAGATACACAGGTACCTACCTATAGGTAAATAGGAAGGTATATATTATTATTGGTTTAAATAATTATGTTATACATTTACCGTTTTGTTAAATTTAAGTTACTTTTTTACTCAGTAAGAATGTTGAAAAAAAATCTAAAAAAATTGACCGTTGCATAAACTTAAGGTTTATATTAGGAGTCGAAGTAAGGATTATATTAATCTAAATTTCGCCTTAATATCCATCGATGACCATTAATTCTCAAGAACGTTTTTTGTAAACATTATCTCATATTTTCCTTCAAACACAAACCATTTATAAATTGTAGACATAATTAAAACTTTGTAAAAGGTCACCTAATGAGTTAAACTAACAAAGTAAACAAAAGTGTGTTTAGTACACACACTTGTGTATTAAACACACTTTAGCCGCAGTGTTAAGACCAGACCAATGCCGAATGCCGGGAATTGTAGGGAGGGAGCCGTAATTATCTCGTCCTATTTCCCTTCTAATTTCACGTTAGCTTGCCTTTAAAGCTTAACCGGTAAGCTAATTGTAACTACGTTGCCTAAATTTTGTTGTACTCTTTGTATTTTATTAGGTTAGTTTGTATAAATTTGTATAACACCTACATATAATAGACACTTGTAGTTAATGTAATATATAATATATCTTAGGGCTGGTAGGAAAAACGGTTTTTTTTTAAATATTTCACAAGTCAATTTGTCTAAATTTACAAACAATCTCAGTACGTTTTTCTTCTTATTCCGACATATTCTAAAAATGTGTTACGCGTAAAAACTAGAGACAAATAAATTTATAATATACCTAAGTAGGTTATACAGATATGTAGGTACACACATTCAATACCTCAATACAAACATGTGTGAGGACATAATTACCATATAAATTATTAACTGGACTGGATTCCAACCTGTGACTCTGCGTGTCCACCCAATCACCTGGCTATATCAGCTGGACATCAACCAATTATTTAAAAAAACTATCAAACATACTTCTTTGATGATATTATGTAACCGCGCTAAAAATCACCCTTCTGTTCGTTTTAGGGGAATGAAACGTAATAATTTAGGCACCTATATTAAAAGGGCTATTAATTTGTTTTATCGATAATAAAAAGCACATAAAACACTTTATATTTAAAATAAAA
Organism: Helleia helle; assembly: GCA_963853865.1. Classification (NCBI taxonomy): domain Eukaryota; kingdom Metazoa; phylum Arthropoda; class Insecta; order Lepidoptera; family Lycaenidae; genus Helleia; species Helleia helle. The sequence goes on along the minus strand of OY971416.1, from coordinate 12,987,540 downwards.
CATGCAAGCAGGTGATTGAAATCACTTTTTTATTTGATTAAAATGTAGTAAACATTTTAATTGTTAAAAATATGTTTTCCTCTCCTAGTTCTCACCATCACTATTTTCCGTATGTATCTAACCTTCTTTTTGAGGGAGGCCTATTATCAGCAGTGGATGGATAGAGGCTGGTGATGATGATGATAATGATGATAAATCTTCGACCACTATAAATAGGCTTAATGAGCGCCAATATTGCCAATTCCCCGGTAGGTACCTACCTACTCGCATTCGTGTAGGTAGGTTGCTATAAGTATAACATATGTTCTCCCGGGCCCGGTGGTATGCATAAGAGCATTCCCCAGCGGAAACAAAAACGGTATATCATATATTATGATATGTCAGTCATTTGTTTTTCTATTTTTTTTTTCAGAGGAGTTTATACCTGGACCCAAATGATGGATACCCAAAATATACAGGGCAAGAATTTAATATTGGTGGACGGTGTCATGCAAATACACCCTGGCTATAACTTAATTAAGTCAATAAAGCTTCAATATGCAGAGTGAGTATTTACCATATATATTACAGTGTAAAGTTGCCAATACATTTTGTTCCGCTATTGAATGGTTTGAATTTTTATGACTTGTAAAATGTAGATCGGGAGTCTGTATTAATTCCGCTTTATCAGCTTTTTGTTTTCGATAGCCCTGATTATTTTTTTGTACCTATATCTACTAGAATCTAATACATTTAAAATTTTATTAGGTATAAAAATAAGTAGTTAATATTTTACGGAATGAGGTAAATCCTAAAGTGCATTTATTTGTTAATAGTTCTACAAATATATATACTTTTTTAAAAAAGAAAACGGACAGACAGGAAACCTATACTTTATACACATTTTAAAATCAAATAATTCTTTACGTTTATAGCTAACTTAGGTCTACATAATAATCTCACTGTCATGATTTTGAGACTGGTGATTCACAGACAATTGACAGATTATTTTTTATACACTCCTATTTACTTACGGCCTACTTATAAACATTTGTAAATATTTAATCAATTGCAGAACAACTGATTAGCAAAAATGTCACTTATTAATATTAATTATGAGCTAAATTTCTTTATCTTGTCGTTTTTTTTGGGTATAATTTGTGCAAATCTACGTATCGTTCTCTGTTCCTTTCTTTACTAAGCAGTAGCTAATCAATATTTATAAGGAAACAAAAATTAATAATTGATTTATTGCTTAAGAGTTGATTAACTGAGAGGTGGCTAAGTATTACTTAACCAGATTTTTTTAAGTAAGGCTCTTAGAGATTTAGAAGAGACTTAATTCAATATATAGGTATTAAATATTGAAATAATATTTTATTCAGATTATTATAGATATATTAGAGATGTTTTTTCAGTTTTAATTATACGTGTATTTAGGGTTTTTATTGAATTCTTCGCCATGATGAAAGTTATATTAAACGTATACTAATATATCATAGAATGTTTTCAAATATTATCATTCCATTACTTTCTCAGAGCAATTATTGAAAGGGACATCTGAAGGGCGAGCGCCGGTTCCACGCACTCGGAGACCAAGCTCTCATTTGTACCGTCTAGAATCTAGTATCTTTGTAGAATGTTCTAGTAGTTTGTCTAAATTTAGGAACATTTATAGATTTATTTTTCAATGAAAAATCATAATCTAAATGATAAATGGAAGAAATTTAATGTAATTTAGGATTGACCAAAAAACCGGCATAAAATAAACCTAAAAATAATAAGAGTCCGTCTAAATAAAAGAAAACAATAAACCAAAAATTTACTTTAAAACACTTTTAATTTTACAAAAACATGAGACAGGGCTCAAGGGTCGAAGATCTTTCAAGAAAGGTTGATAGGTAAGTGACCTCGCCAGACTTGTGGCGTCCGATAATTCTTTGTAAAAGGAAAAAAAGCTTGTGTCGACGTCAAACGCATCGCCCATACGGATAAAACACATTCAGTATAGGTACTTAGCCAAAATAAAGTACCGAATCCTAATTTTTTCTTGATCTTGTTTTAATTTATTTAAAGTTATACAATAATCAATCTGTTTTTTCTTGTATAGATACGCGTCGATTAGAACACATCGGTAACAATCATTTTTGCTGCTGTCGGTGACGCGAGCCAATATTTTTTTTCCTTACCAAAAGCTTCTCAAGCCAGCGAAATAAGTTATCACTTCTAAACTTTATGTATGACTAGCTATATGTGTAGCTAGCCCGCAGCTTCACCCGCGTTAACTTAGCCGTATACGAATTGATGATGATTATATTTATAGCCTAAGTTACTCCTTAGGTATAACATCAGCTACCTGTCAGTGAAAGTCCCGCCAAAATCGGCCCAACCGTTTCAGAGATTAGCCGGAACAAACAGACAGACAAAAATTGTAAAAAAAATGCTATTTTAGTACTAGATTTTTTTTATGTTAGTTGGATAGGCAAACTGGCAAACGTGCCACCTGATGGAAAGTGGTCGACGTCGCCCATGAACATAAACTAGTTTACCTGGAACGAGCCCAGGCAACTTATTTACGTGTTGCCTATCCTGAGACATAAGATGTTAAGTCTCGGTGCCAGTAATTACACTGCCTGTCTTGCCCTTCTCTCCGAAACACAGCAAAGCTGTTTCACGGGAGAAACAAGCAAGATGGTGGTACCCATGCAGCCGGGAGCGCGGCACAGCGCTTCCCTCCCACCGGTAAATTTTATACTAGAACTTAACCAATGATGATCATCAGTAATGAGAAAAACGAGTTGATGACGACGATGGAAGAGTAGAAGGATTTCTTTATCGTATTTACGATATTAACCCAGTATAACGAAATTTTTCAATCAACCTAAGAATATAAATTGGCTCTGTAACTTCATAAAAACAGAAACATACAATACAATTATTATATATGACGGCCAGTGTAACTTTATTGGATCTTTCTCGAGATAAACAAGCCTAAGAGGAAAATACGGGGTAATACAAACATGTTAATGAAATCAATCTTTCTATTTCAGGGTTCAGTGCTGAGAAAACATGGCGATATTACACGACCAAATTCGGATGAGGGTTATTATATTTCATTATGATAAAACGTCGCCGAGGGTTCATTAGCCTTTTCGGGACGTTTACCTAATATGACTCAAACGCGAAACTTTCGTGTAAGGATTTAGTGTGTCAACAATAAAATGTACCTTTAAGCCTATTAAATATCCGCTACACATATATTACATTTGTTCTATATAAATGTATATACAAAAATACCTACACAAAAATATGTAGCAAAACATTTCATTAAAGCTTGAAGCGTCTAGTTGTTTTATTTTATCTCCAAAGAACTCGGAGAAAACAAAGGGGCTGTTATCTAAATAGCGTAGGTAAGTTTTTGCATTCACCTGCTGGCTAGGAGAATAAACTCTTTATCTCATAGAGGGAGGCAATAATTGTGGATGTACATGTTACTCACAAGTTCAGGTTGTTTGTTTCAACCATTTAAAGCCGGAGATAAAACAAAAAGGTAGGATAATGGAGGTGTTCCCACTTTTACATCTCTTAAGTCAAATTACAACTTACACGGGAATGTACGATAAACGTGAGCTGTTTGCCTACTACTTAATAAAATTACAACGAATTTGTTTAATTTGTTAATAAAACTATGTAGTTTTATAATGCTTATTTCTGTTATCTTACATATAATAATATGAAAGTAATGATATATTGTATTGCTCTATATTCTTATCTTGAAGGGTATCTTATAGTTTTCATCCGATGTCTCAGAGTAGAGGCAATTCACTGAATAAATAATAAAAAGGGTACATAATAAGTTACGTATTGTCTAAAGTTTACGAGCTCTGTCGTATTTATCTATATTTCAATTGATTAGTAGCAAATAAATTGGCATAAATAAAAATTGATTAAATATTTTTTTTATACTAGAAGCTAAGTGTTTAATGTAAATTCTGCCATTTTAAACACTGGACAATTTATTAGGCAACTTACGCATTTTTTTAGGCCAGTTTTATAATAAGATGCCCCATTTGTTTCATAAATAGGTACATGTTATATATCATCATCATCAGCCGCTATTCATCCTCTGCTGAACATAGGCCCCCCTCAATAAATGCCAAAACGGCCGATCCCTTTCTACTCGCATCTAATACGGACCAGCTATTGCACGGAGTTCCTGCATTAAAAAAAAATATTTATATAATAACGTTAAAGAGTTTATTTGTTTATTTGCAAGTGCTAAAAGAACGCCAGTCAAAAAGTACACCTATAGGCACCTAATGTTTTTTGGATATAGGTACGATTTAATATTCGAGCTATTCATCTAATTTAAAATATCTTTCAGCAGTATACTGTTACGATATCACCGAGTAACAAAGACTAAGTTATTCATTATCAGTCCGGCTACGGGCGAAGCTACGGGCAACAGTTAGTTTTATATATATTTGGAAAAATATGAAGTTTGTGAAGGGGACGAACTGTCCCCATCTTATACAAATTTCAGGGAAACGAGTGGATCATACATTTTGCATGAACGTTCGAGTCGCTCCTAAACGAAATACACACGCCCCGACAAAACTGTTACCAATTCTGTCCCGTTACGTATATTTTTATCTAAATGACCTATTTATATTCAAAAACCAAATGTAGGTCTATATTGTACGATTCTAATAAATATATTATGAGAAATATATTATATTATTATATTATATATTTTTATATAATAATAATAGTAGTAGATAAATATACGATAATAGCGCCAATCTAATTAATTTTACCTATGTACTTATATTAATTCTTGTAGGTGGTAGCTCTTTAAGTAAGAAAATATCTTAGATTTGTTATTTCGTGTCGTATTTATTTAACCAGGCGTTTGTACTTTATTACATGTTTATCTGTTGATAAGTTTTACATAGGTATATATTACATATTATTTACATTAAAATTTATAAATATATCTCATAAAACCTTAAAATTTTATTTATATAGAATTATAAATTAATAAATACTTGGGATGTAATTTAATAATTCAGTAAATTAATATGGGTACCTAATGCAGAGCTTGTTCGTTTGGAGGTTTAAAATTAATGGAAAACACCGACCCTTGTTTTAGCCTGGAGACTCTCAGCTAAACGAACTCATTAGTTTAATTAAAGTAAGACTTTATCGATGGAAACGTCACATTAAAGATATTCGGCAAGATATCTTATTTCTTATTCATTTTGAGCAAATCCTTTATTCCTATGTATAAGAAACATTTTATTATGCCATGAGACTAACAAGAATCCAGATAAACGAGTATTATTAGGAATAAACATGTCTCATGACATATTTTTGGCAAAAACGTTTAATATACATTTTTGTTATTTTCGTTCTTTCCTGTTATATTTACAGACAGCACAATGTAATATGTAGATTTCTTTGTATACTTATATTTATAATTTTCATTGCTGTCTAATGGTTTGACATATAATCCAATGACGATGAGGATTTTTACATCAATCATTAATAAGTTTACCACCGGAAAGTAGTATCTTTTTTCCCGAAAGCTTGTAAGTGGACGCAGCTCTACCCACTAAAACCCGGCTTGTGCCAATGCCGACTTTGGTGAGATGCCCCGGATCTAAAGAGCAAACAGGGCACCTCGACAGCTAGGGAGTCCCTCAGGGGTCCGACACCACCTCCACAGAGGGGCTGTCCCGCACCACAGAACAACCCCTCCCAACGTCGGGACAGAACAATGGGGTCAGGTTCCCGTCCTCATCCCTTGCTCCCTGTTCTTTTGTTCCATCTTCTTATTAGAGGGGTACAAAGAGCCCCCTCGGCCCAATTTCCTTCGCCCAAGGTGCTGGGCTCACCCTAGGTTACTGAGCTCCCACCGCCACGTCAAGGCCTGAACCATGGTGGGGACCGGGTACCTACCTAGTAGCTGTATGAAATCATCTGGTGAAGACGTAAAAGGCCTCTGAATAATAAGTATTATAAGAACTCATCAAATTGTATTTAAATCAAATTGTAGATTGTTGTAGAAGGTCATGAATATCAACCATTCCTGGACGAACTAATATTCACACGCAAGATATCAGAATTCAGATTGCTCGCTTGCAGTTTTGCTTACATTAAATGTTTGAATATAACATACAATAAAACAAATAAGTAAATTGATGGTTTTCTTCTTAGCGAAAGTGAGGGTTTCCGTTTCAATATGAAAACAGACCTGCAAACAAAGGCCTATAGAAATGACGTCATACATAGCACAAACTTGACCCACAAGACTACGCTAGAACCGGTACGTTGCCGCGCCGCAAATTAAACATTACGTCACTATAGGTACCTAAATTGGAACACAGTGAAAACTATAAGGTATTTTTATTTAAAACTAATAAAATTAGGCTACTTATAAATTAAAAACTATTATATTCCGTAATACTAGGTACATATTATAATCCCCACCATGGTTAAAGCCTTGTCGTGGCGGTGGGGTATTTTACTGAATAAATGCCTAAGGTGGGCCCAGCACCTTGGGTGAAGCAAATTGAACCGAGGGAGCTGCTCTTTGTATCCCTCTTATAAGAAAAGGGGACAAAAGAGCAGGTGGGGCAAGGGGTGAGGGTGGGAACCTTACCCCATTGTACTGTCCCGAAGTTGGCAGATGTTGTTCTGTGGTGCGGGATAGCACCTCTGGTTAGGTGGCGTCGGTCCCTTGAAGGACTGACAAGCCGTCGAGGTACCCTGTTTGCTCAATAGGGGAGGGAAGCGCTGTGCCGCGCTCTCGGCTGCATGGGTACCACCATCTTGCTTATTTCTCCCGTGAAACAGCTTTGCTGTGTTTCGGAGAGAAGGGCAAGACAGGCAGTGTAATTACTGGCACCGAGACTTAACATCTTATGTCTCAGGATAGGCAACACATAAATGAGTTGCCTGGGCTCGTTCCAGGTATACTAGTTTATGTTCATGGGCGACGTCGACCACTTACCATCATGTGGTACGTTTGCCAGTTTGCCTATCCAACTAACATTAAAAAAAAAAAAAAAAAAAAAAAAAAATAGATCCGGGGCACCTCATCAAAGGTGGCATTGGTGGCACTCGCCGGGTTTTAGTGGGTAGACCTGCCTCCACTTACCATTTTTCGGAAGCAGCGAGGCCCACATACCAGCCTAGGGAGATTCACTACCCCGCGGGATTCCTTAAAACATTTCCCGGCGTAAAATAAAAAAGGTAAGTATTATAATAAGATACTAATCACATTTGAATATTGGTGATATTTATTGTCACGCTGACTAAGCTGGTCTCAGAGCAGAGAGGATAGACTAAGATTGATGTAAGTTTGACTACATTTTACTGATATTATAAATGTGAGATTGTAAACTAGTAAAGAGATTTTGATATAGCTTTGCAATGTTATAGGTATCTCATGAGCTAATTTAGAACAATATTATGCTAATTTTTTCAACAGCACAGATCTACAACTACGAAAGACCTAAGCCTTGAACTTGAACAAGAGGTTGGTGCAATGATGATAACAAAATATAATATAATTTACCTTATATCTACTATATCACATTGCAGTAGGTATCTACTGCAAGATACGCCATCTTGTGTTACTGCACTCTTAGCATTTAATTAATATATTCTACATGTTTTATGCTAACTTATATGAAATCTCAAAGAAAAATACCACTCATTTCACATGTTCACAGTTTTAGTTTAATCGAGACGTCGGAATTGGTCCATCCAAAATAACGAACGAACGTGCCCTGCAACTTGAACAAAACTACTTTTATGCTCTTAGTTTCGGTTCGCATATCTAAGAAATATCTCAGTGGATACCTACGTTATTTGGGTTTTTAAATTCAAGTAGGTATTGTATAAAGCAACTGTTGCGTGTCTAGAGCTGCATTTTTGTCTCCCATCATCATCACCATCATTACCTATCATCATCATCATCATCATCATCATTATTAGGTATCATCATCGTCGTCATCACCAATTATTTTCGTTAACATTAGGTATTGTAAGTCTCTTTCATATGTTTTTCTTTCATAAAAGGCAAATACAGTTCAATACCTGTTTATATTTATTTATTACCAATCTTCCTCTATTAAATTATTTTCATTTTTTGTTACTGGCAGTTGACAAAGTTTGGGATAGTTAATCTTTTTTGTCATTTTCAAATTATATACGAGGGTCAAATTTTGATGACCACTATATAAAAAGTAGTAACGTTCCAATAGATATATCATATAAGACAGGCGTTATTGTTACATGGCGAATTTGGCCACTCTCAGTGCCATATATCGTGCCATTAGCTTCAAATTTCAAATTGGAAGGAATAGAAGAGCCCAGTAATGGCCCAAGTTAGATGAGTGGGGGCGTGGGGTATATCGGTTCACCACCCGGCGAGCACGTCTAACTTGGACTCGCAAACTTTCCGTCTAGAGATATTATTAAGAGTGCGCTTTTAAATTTTGTATTAATCCACTATTTTTGAATAAACTTTGATAAGACGAGATTATGTTTTCGACATCAAATCCATAATGTCAAATATAATAATCAAAGTTTGTAAGTTCATATGTTCATATGAACCACTGGGTAAGTAGTGCTTACTCAGAGGTCACGGGATCTAATCCCACGAAAAGAATGTATATAATGTGTTTAAATATCTATGTGTTAGGTTAGTGTGTCCTATGTGTTAATCTTTTATAAATGTCCTCTTATTTTCATTCCTAATTTTTATTATTGTTCAATAAACATTTAATAAGAGCTGCATTTTATGTACATGCACGTCAGAAGTTACAAAAAATAGTACCTTCATAATTTTTTGCAGTAATTAACATAAATATAATCTTTGTGGTAATATGATACGTTTCTCATTGTTAAGCTTTGTAATGTAATTAAAATACGGCAGGTAAATATAAAATTGTATTCCTGTCGTTTATTTTTAATGGCCATAATAATTCATTGTCACTTTTTTGAATAATAACGTCATTATATATCTCTTTTGTATCAGGAATAAGAAACCTTTTTATGACGTCAACGTTTGATATGCATTGCAATTTACGGAAATAAATTAATAAAAGTAAAAAGTATCGTTTTATTACTTATGTAATTATTAAAAGAATATACTCATTCTCTATTTTTTTATACGGATTATTAAGGGAATATGTGCATAAATTATTAAGAACAGTTTTTCCTAAGCTCAGGGATTTTATTTAATAATCTAATATAATAAAAGACCTATAGAAAAGGCAAAAACTGCTCACATATATTAAGTTATTGAAACTTACAAATATTTTCTAATAAAGAGGAAATGCTTTTTAAGCAACATACCTAAGTTTTTTTAAGTTACGTTGCATTTGTAAGGCGCAGAAACGAAACAACAAATAACAGTTGACAGTTTGATACGTTAAGTCACGTGAGACCGACCTGTCAACAACACAACGTCACGGAAGGAATCGATAGTAGGCACGAACCTTTTCTTAAGCGCTGAAGAATCGTATGTTTTAAATGAATGGTAATCCGTAATACTTAAAAAACATAATATCTTAGCATAAAATTTCCTGTATGATAAATTACAAAAATATTAATCATCATCACCATTGCTAAATACCTATAAGAGTCATTTAACGCCATTAAAAATAGGTATTATTACAAAATATTATTGTATTATATTGATTTCATTTTATTATTTTATATTAAAAAAATATGTATTATCATTTTTAATAAGCCATATATATAGCTATAAATAGTTGGGTTCCTGGAACATGATCTGATGATATTAATTATTATTATTAATATTATAGTATAGGAGTGTCTGAAGGCTTTATTCTCTCTCGTATCGTAGGTTTAATTAGAAAATTTACTATAATGTATACTTTTTTTACACCGCCGTAATGAAGAGATTTTAACGAACAAAAAGCCTACCGATTTTTTTTAAGTTAGATATTTTGATGTGAAAATTTTCGATTGAAGATTAGGCTGCTTTTTCTATACCTACCTACCTATTAAGTCAAAATAAATAATTACATTGTATTTGGGACATAAAAAGATAAGTTTTCGTCAAATTTAATGATTAAAATTTATTTTTTTGGAAAAGATAAAAATAAAAACTAAAAACTTTTTTATTTGAATTTTTCACATAAATTTTGAGGTTAGGTATTTGATAAAAGTGTACAACATACAAAAGTTGTAGATCTTTTTATTACCTACAAGTTTGCCATAATTTTTTTTCCGTAGGAATTTAATTTTCCCAAAAATCGAGTTAAACCTTTTTTTATATCTCTTCAATGGCTAATTGAGCCATACTAAAACCCCATCGTAGATGACATTCTAACACGGTACAGAACCATTATGAACATCCGTTATTCGACGTAATAATATGTAACACATAATATTATTTGCAAACTATTTTATTTTAATAGTCATTTTTTCATTACACTTTAAAATCATAAATTTTAGGGTAGACAAATCAAACATAAAGAGTAGTAGGTAATTATTCACATAATACAATAAACATGTATTAAAAAGTTAATGTGTTAGGAAACTACCGCTTGTTTAGATAATAATGTTAATGTACGCTCTGAAGTTGCACACACTTACAGCTGTACGAGCGGTTTGTGTACAAACGTGAAGTAAACTAGCGCCACACAAAAATTAAATTGCACAAGATACGAACCATCAATTCAGCGCCACCGTGCGGTGAACGGATGAAGCTTTTGCTTCGCTTACACGTTCTTAGTGTGCGTTCGACGCGTTTACTCACACATTCGCCTGTAACACGTTCCAAATTGTCAATGTGGGGGATTTTATGTTTTCCGAAGGTCCGTACATAAGGTTCGTACGATTACAATGCCTTCAATTTGTAGTCCAAGTAATAGATGGCACTAGTTGTATCATTATAAGGTATAAGTACCAATAAAAAAAAATCTATCTGTACTCACCAAGCAGAACTAAGCAGCTAAATTTAAGGGTATATTTTGATGTGAAATTAATACAAATATGCACTACACTTCCAAGACTAAATACGTGTTCTCCAAAGCGAGGTGCTTTATTAACTGTGAATAAAAAATAACTACATAAAAACTTATCGCGAACAAATGTGGAACGAGACTGGCCGAGCCATTGTTTAGCTAGCCGATGTAACAGATCGGTTACAGTAAAGACTTTTATTAAGGCATTACCGATAAAAACGGCCATTATAGGTTTATTGCTAGATTTTAATATCGATACGTTGAATGGCGTTATGCATTCAAATGCTGAGCCTTCGGTAATTTCAATTATATTAATATAATTTAAAATATTTTGCGAAGCGATATGTTTGTATTTTTTATATCTAAACGTCATATTATAATTATTGACTTTTGTTATGTTATCTAAGATAAGGTCTATAAATGATGACTACTAATAATATTTAATTATATGCCAAGATAAGTTAAGTTAGACGAAGTGTTCCCCACCATGGTTCAAGCCTTGTCGTGGCGGTGAAGCTCAGTACCCTAAGGTGAACCCAGCACCTTGTGCGAAGCCAATTGAACCGAGGGAGCCGGTTTTTGTACTCCTCTTATAAGAAAAGCAAAGGGGAACAAGGAGCAAGGATGAGAACCTCACCCCATTGCACTGTGCCGACGTTGGCAGGTTGTTCTGCGGTACAGGACAACCCCTCTGTGGAGGTGGCGTCGGTCCCTTTGGGGGACTGACTCGCCGTGGAGCCCTATTGCTCAATAGTTCCGGGGCACCTCACCAAAGGCGGCATTGGTGGCACTCACCAGATTTTAGTGGCTAGAGCTGCGTCCACCTTACCATCTTTCGGTTGCAGCGAGTCCCACATACCCACCTGAGGAGTACCCCCTTCCCACTGGATGCCTAAAAGCATAAAAATGATAGATGAAGTATTGGTCGACCATTAACCAGGTGGGAAGACGATCTTCGTCGCCTGCACGTCTGCGCCGTGCTAGATGCGAGTGGCAAGGTATCGATCGACTAGGCGTTCATTGAAGGAGGCCTATGTCCAGCCCCCACCATGGTTCAGGCCTTGACGTGGCGGTGAGTAGACTAGGGTGAGCCCAGCACCTTAGGCAAAGCTTGCTAGCAAAGTTGTACCCCTCTTATAAGAAGAGGGGACAAAAGAGCAGGGGGCAAGGAGCGAGGACGGGAACCTCACCCCATTGTACTGTCCCGACGTTGGGAGGGGTTGTTCAGTAGTGCGGGACAACCCCTCTGTGGAGGTGGCGTCGGTCTCTTAGGGGACTGACTAGCCGTCGAGGTGCCCTGTTTGTTTATTAGATCCGGGTTAAATCACCAAAGGCGGCATTGGTGGCACTCGCCGGGTTTTAGTGGGTAGAGCTGCGTCAATTTACCAGCTGTCGGGCGCAGCGAGGCCCACATACCCGCGTGGGGAGACCCACTCTCCCGTGGGATGCCTCAGAGCATTTCCCGGCGTTAAAGAGAAAAAAAAGATCCTCTATCAACCACTGGTCGCTATGTTTCACATCGGTAGGTACGTGAAGATAGGTTTTCTTGTTCCAAAATTTCTAATCGTAGTTTTTGTACAGGTACTTAATGTTAATATATAATATGCATAGATAAATGTTTAATCATAAAAATATACCCTTTTCATCTCTACGCTTGTATTAGATAACACCTTTAGTCATATTATTTTTAGTGCTCACATTAGGCATGGTATTGCCGAAGCTTCGCCTGCTTGTACTGTAGGTATGTGATATGAACGTGGTTGTTGTAGTAGAGTATAAAACAAAAACCCAGAGGTATATATTGGGTTAAAATGTCTATCTGTTTGCCAAACTAATTTTATTTCGTTCATATTCATGTTTGATAGAGTTACAAACAAATCAACTTTTATATTTACATACATATACCCTATACCTGTAACGTATCAAAATAGAATATACATGAAGTTTCCAGATAAAATGACTCTTTTATTCAAATAATAGTCCTGTTGAGCCGTTTTCAGAGCGAAATTAAGAGCATTTTGCAGATAAACAGACAAATAGATTATTCCATGTCTGTGAACTTCTGCAAACGGTATTTTAATAATAAATACTATATTATATTATATAGCAATTTATTCCTTAAATTTGATTTAAAGTTTAATTTTATCTTTTATTATAGGCAGTTATGTTAATTACAATAGCATAAAATTAAGTCACAATACCTACCTTATTTAATAATACCGTTTTGTCACTCCAATTCAAGTGATTTTCAATCAAGATCTTTGATTAGTAATTTAGAACAACAATGAGCGCGCGTTATCGCAGAGTTTATCGAATTTAATATGCGTAGAAAGTCGGCGCTCTTATCAGACTTGTTCCATTTCACTATCGCTCTGCACAAACTGTGATTGTATTTTTCATACAGCCCGTATAAACTATGATTCTGTATTGTTTTTGTTCAGACAATCTATATCGATTTCCATAAGGACTGATTATATAGGTATTGCGGCGTTTCACTGTGTCATTTGTATTTGTATAATATTTTATTATAGGTACTTTGTTAGTATGATGCATGTAGAAAAATCAAAATTAGGCCAATTGGCTTGTACTCTTGACCACGTTTCGGAATGTGATAAGTTTTTGATGTAGGTAACACATCTATATTGTGTGAGCCTTAGCAGTAAAATCGACTCGAATGCCTTGATAGCAAACGACGTGACGCTCTAATTGAAATCGTAATCTGTATTTCTTTACTTTATTCGTTCATTTGTTGTAGTTTTTTTTTTCCTTTATTTTGAATTATAATATAAACATAGATGTATCACATCTGCCGAGTGTCGGCTTTTTTAAATACAGTTGAAAGTTATTTCATTTTTAGGTATAATAATGTTGTTGCAATATCTACTTGTTATAACTATAACAGAACAAAGATATCTAATAAATATTTAAATTATATGATTTCTTCACTTATAAATATTTTTATATATTTTAACACAATATAATTTTTATTTTTAAATGTTACGACGAAGAATAGTTTTTTTAAATTATTTAAAATAGTGTAGGTATAGGTACAATATGCAAAATTATAGCTCCAAACGAAAAAATATTTGTTTTTTTTTTCGAAAATAAACGCTGCATAAAATTTCTGCAGCTATAAATCCTTCATATTTAAATTTACAAAATGCTAGCCGCCGTCGAGCGCTGTTTCGTAGTAGCTGTGTTAGCTGTTTTATTTTTTTCGTCTATTGGACGAAACCAACATAACATTTTTATGTGAGGCTTAAATAATATATACCTAGTATAAATATGGTCTCTGAATGTCAAGTGCTTTCTATTTTGATCGATTATTTACCTGCTATAGTCAAAGAACGTATCATTCTTTTAATATAGTAGGTAGGTATATAGAACCAGACAAACCAGCCAAACGAATTAGTCTATCTATAAATTAAATCATATGGACTTACTAAGTAGTTTTTTATATCGCTGGGAAATGCGTATGGATGCAGCCAGGATCTTCGGGTAGATCCTGACTCAATCTGGGACTAGTACCTGGGAGTGCTCACTCTAAGTGAAACCACTGTGAGCGCTTTCAGCCGCTTTTTGAGAGTCCCGGATATGAAAGCAATAGACAGGATTACTTCAGCGACAGGCTGGCCCCGGCGAAGGCCAGACTACTCCTCGTGAGGGAACACTGCCTGGCCGCTACTAAGCAGTCCCCATGACGCGGTGCCATACAGGCCCAGGTTCCCATCCTGAGCCTGACGTGAACACAGAGGCGTTACTGGAGGCGCATTAAGTAGCGCCTCCTACGCACCCCCGTTCGTCGCTTGCGGGAGGAGGCCTCGTCTGCGCGACTTACTAAGTAGTGTTAGTACACTAGTAGTAGTCTATTATCTAACTAGTTCAATACCATAATTGTAAGATACTTTAAAAACAATGGGACAGATTTGAATTCGGACAGAATTTCAAGTAGGAAGTTGTAAAAATAAATAGATCTTTTTTTATGTCATAAGGAGGCAACCGAGCAATCGTAGCCTTAATCGTAGACTGCGACGTCCATACACGCTGTATGTTATGTGAGCGAGACCTACCACCCGGTCGTGCCGGCTCAATTCGACTACAAAAAACTGCAAATACTATGCGAAACGATATACTTTATACCTATACCTATCGGAAAATAAATACGTAATGCTACTGCCAACTACAAAAAATATTAAGTCCAGGTAAAACTAAATTGCCGTGAAATGTATCTCTGGACCATAAAAAAATATACTTGGAGAAAGGAAGAAAGGAATGGCAGACGGTGCCGTACAAAGCACATCCTACAAGCATATTATGTGGTAGGGTAGTAGACGCCTTGTTTTGTCCATAGGCGGTCCCACAATTTGATAATACATTGATTATTTTAAGTACACAAGCTTATTCCCTCCTACACAAACAGGTGTAATTTTATGTACGTGTAAATGAAGAGAAAGTAGGCATTCTTGGGCCACAAGCAATTCCGAGAAACATGAAATGGATACTCATATGGTCATTGTGATTCACAGCGATCGAGAAAACGTCTATGATATGCCTTTGGCGTACCTATATATTTCTCCAAATTGTAATATATTACTCGTTTAGAATGTGATGGTACTTTACATAGTCGAATAGTTTATTCATCAATTCAGCTTGATGATTAATTAAATGAAAAAATATGATTACAAGGCCAAGGCAAAAAAAAATACAAAAAAGCTGACAAGGCAAAATATTGCGCATTGAAATGTGTAGGATATGTCGACATGATAACTGAAAGATGCTTAATATTGAATTATGGAGGTGGCGTAGGAAATATAAATATAAATATACATAATATAGGAAACTGAAGTAGAATATTTGAACATGATGTTTGAAAGAGGTTGTGTCGTAGTATGATCAGCTCTGTCTCTGCAGAGGCATCCCGCCTGAGGAGTGGGTCTCCCCAGGTGGGTATGTGGGACTCGCTGCACCCGAAAGATGGAAGGTACGTGGACGCAGCTCTACCCACTAAAACCCGGCGAGTGCCACCAGAGCCGCCTTGGTGAGGTGCCCCGGATCTGTTAAGCTAACAGGGCACCTCGACGGCTAGTCAGTCCCGTAAGGGACTGACGCCACCTCCACAGAGGGGTTGACCCGCACCACAGAACAATCCCTCCCAACGTCGGGACAGTACAATGGGGTGAGGTTCCCATCCTCGCCCCTCTTATAAGAGCCCCCCGGCTCAATACAAAGAGCCCCCCGGCTCAATTAGCTTCACCCAAGGTGCTGGGCTCACTAGGCTACTGAGCCGCACCGTCACGTCGAGGCCTGAACCATGGTGGGGTTGAATATTTCACCTAATCTTAAGGATAAAACAAAAAGGTTTAAAATATTTTGATCATTCATATCGTAGTTAATCAATTACAAAAGACTTTCGTCTCATTTTATTTGGTATACTTACATAACTTCTTGTGTTGAAGGATCCATACGGCTTTGAGTAGGAGGCCATGTTTGAAAAGATAACGCCTTGGTCGTGCGCCAATCAGATGGGGCGATGATCTCCGTGTGGTATCCGATATCCCAAGATTAACCGGTTCACAGGAAACATAACTAACGATATAGAAAGAAGTTGGTAATAATGATGTCCACAGTCGACAATATCACGCATTTTATAAAAATCAGTTAATTAAATAATTTATAAACAATATTATTATACACGTGAATAATTCATTAAAGTTCGCATAGTGCCGGTTTCATTGTTAATGCCATGCACATAACTTAACACATCGAAAACATCTCGAGTGAGCGACCTCAACAGCTGATCGGGACCTCTGGGGTTATAGCTTATGACGTCACATTATGGCTTTTTTCTCCCAATGATTTACAACCCACCATAAAGCTCACACAATAACTGTACCGATTGTTTAACAGTTAACCGCAATGTTTAAACCTTTTCTAGGTAACGTATTTTATGGTGAGCTTTTTTCGTACCTTTTTGCTACAGTTAACTTATTGGATCGAGGAAGTGTATGCAAAAAAGGGTTAGTATTTGACGAAATTGCGTCACATATTGTATTATTTTGAATGCCGTAAATAATTTATAATAGTATGCAAGACGTGATTTGTTTGTAGGTTTTTGAACATTTTTTCCTACGTTTCGTTCAAAAGTAATTTTCTTTGTCATGCACATTATTGCTGCGAAGTAACAGCTTGTTGGAGACACGAAACATTCCTGTTATTTACTACGCCAAATAAAATAAATAATAATAATTTATTATAAAAATTGTTTGTACTTCGCGCATTATTACTTTTGACATTAGCTACCTACACAATTTACCAAATTGATATTAATACCTTACCTGATGACGCAGATTTAAATCTGGAGTGAGTCTGATAAATATAAATGTGTAAATGTCTGTTTTCTTATTTTGGCTAAAGAGATTATTTATTATACCTATGTGTCTTAAAAAGTACTTCTTCTTATTCTTCTTCTAGTGCCTCATTACTAGTGAAGGTTGGCCGTCATTTCGGTATATCTAAGCCGCGATATTTCGCAAATCGGAAAAGTTGTGCCACGTTGGCTACCCCGTCAATATCCGATTTTTTTTGACCTATGATTTACTCCTGCCAATTTTTCTTAATTTTCCCACCATTATGAATGTAAAAGGCAGTAGCGTTACTGAAGTAAAAGCACTATCACAGGGTACATATTATTAAAGTGATTTTTTAAAATTCCTTAAACAAGCTAAGCGGACCACGAAATTGAGAATATAATATGAAAAATACTTTGATTTTTTTTGTAAGAAAGATATAAAACATGGAAAATAGTAGAAAATCTATTAAAAATTAGTTTTCGGTGTATTTACTTATACCTATAACAGGTTTACGCTGTTTAGTTCATAATTTACAATATACGATGTTATGAGGAAAGTTTATATTAGTTTGTTTTCGTATCTAGCTCAGAATAGACTTGTGCAAAAAAAAGCTTAATTACTCACTTATTTGTATACTTATTTTCACTCACTTATTTGTATATTTATATACTTATTTTCACGCAATGTACCTAACTGATTTCCCGGGGCAGGTACCTAGACCTATAACGGACTCGGTACTTGGGAGTGCAATCTAATCTAACCTAACTTAACTAGTAACTAAACCAACTGCGAGCGCCATTAGCCGCTTTTTTATACACGAAGGTCCTGAAGCTGTAGGCAACAGGAACACCTCAAGCGACAGGCTGGCCCCGGTGAAGGCCAGACTGAAAGGGCCGACTGTCCGGCTGTCACAAGACAGTCCTGACGACGTCGTGCCTATAATGGGCCAGGTATCCACCCTAGTCCGGCACGAGCATAGGGGTGTAACTGAAGGCGCATTAAGTAGCGCACCTTACGTCCTGCTCGTCACCCGCGACGGGAGACCTGGTCTAGTTAGTCGATCGTCTTCACAACATATCTTAGTTTTTCGTAGATGAGATCATCACTGATTTTTTTCCACCCATCAATAATCAATAGCGTACAATGGGCAATGAGATGATACATTAGGTCATTAATTGTAACCAATATTATTGTTTCTTTAGCTCTCTAAATAATAAATATATGCGTGGAACGTAAACCAAGGAGTCATTACGACTTGAGCTCACTCGGGCTGTGATTGAGCTGGATCAGAGCTTTCATTAATAAACATAGCGTTGTTGTGACTCTTTCATACTAATTCACATTTTATCTACAAACGGCGGGGGCGTAGGCCTTCACATTAATTTTAAGTTTTATTATTTCATAAAATTAAAGCGAAAGCATGGTTCTTTTGTGAGATATTTATGTTTATTTCATACAATTTATTTAACTTTTGAAACTAATTGATTCATAAATATCAGCTACCGCAACATAAACAACGCACTACGTGTTTATATTAAAATACAGATGTATTTAAAATATTTTTAATTCATGCCTATTAACATATTATTCGTGTGAAAGGTTATAATTTCGTAAAACCTCTGTTTGATAATAGCTATACCAATTAAAAGCTCTAGTCATTGTTATCGTAATTTTTGTTCGCAGTCTTAGCATTTATTTATTTATTTTATTTATTCTTTATGTACATTAAAAAAAAAAACAAATATTCCAACTTATATAACAGATACTTAAGATACATGGGTGTGCTTATCTCTACAAGAGATCTCTACCAGCAAACCATAAAGAGTTCGTGAAGAGAGTCGAAAGCGGGCACAGTACAAAAGTACACAGTACAGAAAAAAAAAGACCAAACAAAAAACCACTAAAATTAAAACATAAAGGCACTGACAAATTAATTAATTAATAACAAAATAAAAAATAATAATACGATAATAATACATACGTCTATTAACATAATAATATGAACTACTTATAATAAATACATACATATTACATATACACTCATATATATACATACCTGATATTAAATATATACAATAAAATATTAAATAATAATACTTACATATTATACCTACATATAATCAATCTATAAGGATGATAAGTAATGGCTCTTTAGTCTCGATTTGAATGTGGACACTGATGGACTTTGCTGTACATTATCGGGAAGGGCATTCCACAGCTGAGCCGCACAAACAGAAAACGAGTTCGCATAGAAGGTAGTGTTGTGGTAAGGGACTACTAGAGCTTTTTTAACGGTGCAAGATCTTACAGGCCTGTCGCTCGGGGGAGTATAATTAAAGCGTTCGAAGAGATAAGGCGGAGAATGAGTAGTAAGAATTTTGAACAGAAGCGTCAAAAGGTGAAAATTCCGACGAAGACGGATAGGGAGCCATTGTAATTTAATACGAAATTCTGTTATGTGATCAAATTTGCGCAGACCATATATAAAACGTATGCACAAATTCTGGAGGCGTTCGAGTTTATTTAGAAGCTCCTCAGTAATATCCAAGTAACAGGCATCGGCATAATCTAAAAGAGGAAGTAGAAGAGATTGTGCTAGAAGTATTTTGGTAGTAATAGGGAGAAAATTCTGCAACCTCTTTAGCGCGTGCAAAGAGTGGTGCACACGCTTACAGACATTGTTGATATGCACGGACCAAGATAAATCTGAGTCCATAAATAAACCCAAATTTTTGGCACTAGAACTAAAATGTATTACATTATCACCATATAAAATTCTGTCTAGAGTACCTACATCTATATTGCTACGTTGTTGCCTACTGCCAATTAACAATGCCTGCGACTTTTTTGGATTTACAAGTACACCAAATGTGTTAGCCCATTCTTGGATCCTCATAAGGTCAAAATTTAGCTCCTTAATTGTATCAGCAATGTCTTGAGCGGTAGAGTGCCTATAAAGCTGTAGGTCATCTGCATAAAGATGATAGCTAGACGAGATTGTCTTAGTAAGCTCATTAATGAATACAGCGAAAAGTAAAGGCGACAATACTCCCCCTTGGAACTGTACTCAGAAGTATAAATACGCTGTTTACGGCCTCTGAGGTACGACTCAAACCAAGACACAGCTGAATGAGACATACCAATCGATCTAAAAATGGCAAGTAAGACATCATAGTCTACCGAGTTGAATGCGCTGCTGAAATCTAACAAGATAACAATTGAAAGCTTTTTGTTGTCCATCGCCAGTCGTATATCATCTGTTACTTTGAGTAGTGCAGTGGTAGTACTGTGAAAAGGGCGAAATCCCGATTGGAAGGGGCTCATTATATTATTTTTGTATAGAAATAGAGAAAGTTGCTTAGATACCGCTTGTTCCAGAATTTTGGAAAGGATAGGTAAGATTGAAATAGGGCGATAATCTGAAAGAGAGTTTGGGTTAGCATTTTTAGGAAGAGGAATTACATGAGCTTGCTTCCACTCCGAAGGGAAAGTATTAGTAGAAATAGAGAAATTTAAAATATGGGCAATTATAGGAGACAGTAGATCAGCAACTGGTAATAACATGTCCTTGCTTATACCATCACAACCAAATGCTTTGGTGGATATAGATAAAAGTCCAGTGTATACTTGTTGCTCTGAGATGCCATTCAAAACAAAGGGTTCGTAAGAGGGAGGGCTTGATTGGGAAAGTAAGTCAAAGCATGTAGATTTATTATTATCAGACAATACGACTGGCGAAGTAGCAAAATGTTCATTGAGAGAGTCTATGTCTTTAAAATGAGCACAAGTGGTAGACGATTTGCCAATGCCAAATGAACTAAGAAATTTCCACGTCTGGGCAGTAGACATATTTTCTATAGAAGCGAAAATATACCGGCGCTTGGCATCCCTACATTGCCTGTTGCAGAGATTACGTAACTTCTTGTACGCTCTGATGCTATCTTCTGAAGGTGATCGCTTACATTTGTTCTTGGCTTTATCTCGTTTAGTCATTAAATTTAGGTACCTACAGTATAGGTATATAATTAATATATGCGCCTTTCCTAAAATAAACTATATTTAATCCTGTAGGGCTAGCATGCGCGCATGACAAATTTTTTCAACACCTATTCTCGTATTAACTATGTAGGTATATGAAATAATACAAGAAAAGGGGTAGACAACATTTTGTCGTGCGCGCATGCTAGCCCTACTAGTTCTAAGACAAAATAACAGTCAATTAAGAAATGTGGACGTAACATGGCTCGTTGATGGCTCGTCTCAATTTTCGTAGCGTGCTATATATACTTTAAAAGCCACGACTGGACTACATAAATAAAACAAACAAGTCAAGAGCAGTGTTGGTCAACCGCCAACCAGATATATCCCTGTTTACAGACCGGTTTGGGCAAGCGAGTGGCCGGAGATACCGTTGACTGAGGCCTACAGGAGTCGTTAATACAGGATAGGCCACTATTCCTATAGAAGCAGTAGTATTTACATTACAGAAGTAATAAGATACTACAATACTACAATGTACTACTGTAATATAACTAATATTACACTACTAAAACACTTTTATATGGCTAAGTTTACAATACGAGTTTTTTTTTCTTACATGGCTAAGTTTACTGCTGAGGTCGTGTAATCTGCTACCTTTTTATAATACACTAGTGGCACCGACAGACGTATATAATTGTACAAAATATTTAAATATACCGACATATTTTTTTGTGAATTTAAACCATTCTCGAATCTACTTGAACACACACAAAAAAATCATCAAGATCGGTTCAGCCGCGTAGGAGGAGTTTAGTGACATACCTACATACGTACAGAAGAATTATATAATACTAGTGGCATCGACAGACGTTGTCCTGTACAAAATATTTTTTCGGTCCAGTCGTCTAGGAAAAGTTCAGTGACATACACACGCACAAAAGAAATATATATATATAAAGATATTCCATTTATAGTTGATTCAGTTTTTCAGTTCAGATTGAACTAAGAATATTCTTAAATAAGTACATATATTTTACGTTTCAATCCAATTTCAAAGAATATCAGTGCATTAAATTGAACATGAAAAGAGCAAGATACTGTAAGGAACAGTAGGTATATTTATCAAGCATTTTATTCAAACTTACATTTCGTACAAAAGCTTACTTAAAATGCCTTCGATTTATCCCAACCATGTTTGGAAAAAAAATCATAAAAATTTACATATTTTAGTGGAACCACACAAACGCTATCGCTTATGTAATAAACGCTCGACTTTATCGCCTTCAAGGGCTTAAAGCGGCCATGACCCGAGTTTGAAGTAGTGGGATCGGGCACAAGTATACCAAGACGTAATGACAGTTTATTCAACTTGCTTTCATTAAGGGTTATTTATTGTAAGTGCAGAGGGATTCATGATGAGATCGAGTGGCGTCTAAATTAGGGGCTTGATAAAAAGTATTGATAACCTTATCATTGTAACTCCATATGTAACATGTAATACATGATGTTTAATGCAATGTGGTAATTAAAACTATTATTAGTCATTGGTCTAACTCACTCTTAATACGGGTATGCACGCTGTTGATTTAATTCCAATATCTATGATAATAATGTTTTTTTTTTAATTATAAGGGTACAGATACATTGACTATATATTTGTGAGATATATATTTAAAACATGTCAACCCCGCAAGCTATGGAACACGCGCTCTTGACAGACAAGATTTGTGATAAAGTCGTCCGTCTGAGAATAGAAGTAGCCGACGTCACGCGAACGATAAACATGTCAAAGTGGTAATGGGCCGATCACATATGCCCAAGAACCTGCCAAGGGAAGAACGAGGTGGTGAAGGCACAAATATGGAAAGCAGTTTGTTTAAAAAATCATCAGAGTTCGAATACCTACTATTTTTTTAGGAAGGGCTAGACTTTTCGACTTAATGGCCTTCAAGCTCAATTGGAACATAAGATAAGCAGATGGCTCACCTAAGAATTATTTGAAAGGAGATTGTCCGCCGCCGCGCCCTGAAGGGGGGGGGGGCTCATCGCGCGCGCTACTCGGGAGAGTAGGATTTAGAATTTACTTTAGCATCATGAGGCTTGGCCCTCATCACAGGCGGAGGGAGGCGGAATTTCGAATACTAGAGTCTGAAGTTAATACTATATTGCTCACAATTTTTTTTTAAATCAAAACTAAAATTATACTGCTTATGAATCCACTTTTGATAGATCCTCATTAGTGTGCGTTAATTGAGTACTCAGGATATTCAATATGGCCGACGAACGTTTTTAATTTAAAGCCAAAAATCTTTATGACTTAACACTACGGGTAAGAATCTACGAATTGGGTTAGAAATCAGTAAACACATTTCTCTGGGCCGTAATTTACACAGAATGGACCTTGATAGGAGATAATCTGACACAACTAAGCATGGCCGTGTAGGGTTATTAGTTCGGCCGTATCCCAAAACTGCCCGCGTGCAGTTTTTGTCGTAACTAATTAGTCAATACAAAACACACTTTGTATCCTATGGGGTAGAGTCTAGAATAGGGGTAGGGGAAATTTGATATAAGGGCGGGGTAATAGTCCCATTCGGTATGAAGTGTAACATGGTATACGTGTAGATGCAACGTCACATTCCGGTGTATCTGGTGTTTGTACACCGGCCACGTTACAGACGTTTTATGTATTCATTCCACCAAATATTGATGTAGGATATAGAGTAAATATTACTTTCTTTACGATAATTGTTTTGGGCGTGTGTGAAAGCTTTTGTAGGTATTTTGGTTGTGACAACTAATAACTTGATATATGTTTTTAGAATATTGATTTAGGGTTTATTTTCATTATTTTTGATACAATTGATCTTGTTTGGATTAAAAAAATTACTCGTAGATACTCCTTCGTGTATCTCACCTAGGTAAATGAATCTTTACTACTGTCGTACTATACAACGGGTTTATAGCAACAGCGAGGGGGTTTTCTTTTCAGGCATAAATTAATTTTCTTAATTTACCTACAGATTTCATAAATGTATGTATATCTAAATCAGTATGCTGCATATTCTTTTTTTTTAATTCAAAAAATATCGTCAAAACAATAAAAACTTGACAAAACAAAAAAAATAGTTGTATGTTATAAAAAATTGTTGTAGTATCCCTATAATAAGAAACCTTTATATAGTATGCATATTTTTTAAGAAAACACCAAAATCATATAATATGTAACCGCCCACATAGGAGATGTTCCGTAGCCTTACATCGGCAGTCATTACCAGCCTGGGCTTTATCCAAGGCTCAACCGCCATTTCGGTAACATAGACCGATGTACAGACTTTATATCACACGAACTTTTCAAACTTTTTTGGTTATCAAACGATAATCCACGTTAACCTTAAGCCGAATAGCACCTTAAATGTTGTCTACTCTAATTACCACTACGTTTTTGGTCACATGACGAACTCAACCTGGTGGTAAATGGTCCAGTCACACACACAATCTAATTCACTTGCCAGTGATTACATTGTCTGGCCTATATTTCTTTCCAAAATACAACATGACTGTTTGACGGAAGAAAAATGGAGGATGGTGGTCCCCATTCAGATAGGAGCGCGGCACAGCGCATCCTGCCCATCATTAGTCTTCGGCGAACTACGTGTCTATGAAACATACAAAACATGAAACATTCAAAGCCAATTCAATTATTTAGGTATAACCATCGAGCATATAATATGTAACCGGAATAGAGCGGTAATATTATGTGTTTTGTATGAAAACAAATCACGCCAAATTTGTGCTGCGACGCTGCGCCGGGTCTGCGCACTGATTGGCCGATTGGACCTACATACAGATCACTGCAGGTTGGTTGTGTGACAAATCACTGACAAATTTCGGAATTTCATGGCTCACATTTAGGTATTACTCTATCCGGTTATGTGCTCGATGTGTATAGCGAATATGAAAATTACAGTTTTTACTTCATGCTTAGATTAGTAACAAAATATTCGAATGTTATATTAAATTGGATTTTATACGATTATATAAAATACAAAATCATTTTCGTATGCTTATTTACCGCATCGTATTCACATATCGTGAGGTGTAAATGGTGTAACCTCGATCGCCTAATGACGGGCCCGATATTTTGTCAGAATGCTCATTGCGCAGGTTCAGTCACTTGGCAAGACTTCAAGGTTGGGATTACACCCGTTATCCGATAAGTATTCTGTTTGCTCCATACGACAAACATATAAAAATGGATACAACTCTATAGAATAAGTTAGGAGCTTTGTATGTTCTGTACATAATTTTGTATTTATTTTTATCAGTACTTACTTTTACGTGTTAAATTAATTTTATCTGCCATGATAGAACATAAGCAATATATCTAAGGATACTGATGAATAGTATTTATGTATTAATTAAGTAAAAATCTTAGAAATGAAAAAGGTAATAATAAAATTTGCACTTCTCTTCGCCAACAAAACTTTATTATTTCGCTTTTTGAGTATTTGCCAAGTGGTTTGAATAACATAAAAATGGAGTCTATTCTCAGCGGCGATAGACTCACGAGGTTTTAGTACCAAGTAAAGCCTATCAATAAATTTTATGGATACTTTACAAGAATTTGTTTTATCTCAATTCGGAATACAAAAAATAATGTTGTGTTGTTTTGTCAAGCTCTGAAAACATTTGATGCAATTATTATAACAAAAACAAGCTAATTATTATTATTTTATAATTTTTTAATCAAACTTTTGTAATCAAACTTTAGATTTTTATAAACGAATCATTTATAATGCTAAGCGCTTCATGAATTCAAATTTTTAAATACCCGATGTCCGGGAGAGAAGGTTTTCAGAATTTTGCTAAGAAGCTTTTAAGCTAAATATAACAATCCTTTACAATTATATAACACAATAGCTTTAATTAAATAGTATTTACTACCTACATAGTATCTTTTCCTTAGAAGAACTTTTATAGTAGACAGAAAATCATCCTAGTTCTTTATCTATTTTTGATGTACCTTTAACAATTAATAAATATGAAAATATAGCGAACAAAATACGTTGAATTAATATAAGGTATAACGGAGAAATTCTTGGAGAACCGTCGTAAATTAGGCTCCACTTAATGAGAGCACGTAAACATCGCGTGAAGAGCCCTTGTAACGAATGGGGGCGACTTGTTCGATTGTTTGTAGATGGCCGTATTGCTATTTGTCTGTCCTATCACTTGACCAGCAATTCACTCATACCTTATTATGTAGGTATAATCTTTGCAATCAGTTGTCATTCGTCCAAATATAGTTTTTTTCGAATTGTCTAAACTAATGGCCTATTGGCCCTAATGCTACATCAGTTTGTTAAAACTACTAACTAGATAATAACCCAATATTTAGATACATTTTGTGTAGATAAGCCTATAGGTATCAATATTTAAAATTGTCAATAGTTATAGGTACCTAACCTACCTACCTACGTATTTTAGCAACTAGTTATACCTATAGCTAGAATATGATATAGTATTAATTTGAACGTTCGTTTCGTTTATTGAACTGTCTTACATGTACCTACGTGAATTGGGAGACGAGACGAGCAAAGTCATTGACATTGCTAGTCAAGTTGAAGTACTTGTATAAAGTAACTGAAGTGAAAATATTTGTACAAAGTTATAAAACTAAAAAAAACACATTCAATTATCATAATTTAGTAGTATGTACAAGATTTATAGTTGTCTTGAATTTGTTATTTTCCTGATAAATATATTTTCTTTGCTACAAAAACTCTCATGACACGACGTGGCTTGTTCTAACTATGTTTTGTAAGCCATTTTACGAAGACCCTCACGTATATTATCTTCGACTTTATGTCTTCATGGATTCATAATAACATAGAGGGTATAGAGCTCACGTTAGGTTGGCAAACAATTGTGTATCTCAAAGAATATCAGTCTAACGAAAAGGTGGGTGAGGTGGGGAGGCCGAGATGATACAATTCCCCTGGGAGTCGGTGGAGGAATGAAATTGTTAAACATATGGTACCGATATGTTATACATGTTACTTTATGTATGACGCACATATACAGGCAATTTTTTTTGTACAAACATGATAAGGTAATAAACCTTTTATATTGTGTAAGTCAGAAATTAATAAAGTATTAAATTCTTTAGTAAAGAGAAGAGTAAGAAACTTAAAAAATTTAAACTACTCAAAACAACTAGGTATTTTATTATCAGTTCTACTCATGAGCTAAGCACGAATAAGATATGAAAAAAAAAAATAATGTAAGGGGAAAATAGTAATTCTCAGATAATCACACTAAACTAACACACACATAAACTAAGCTTGTTAGCCGAAGTGCATCTTGTCAAAACATATTAATATCACATAGATGGTTTTTCTTTTTTTTTTCGGAAGGGCTAGACTTTTCGACCTGATGGCCTGTAAGCTCAATCGGTACAGTAAGTGAGCAGATGGCTCACTTAAGAAATATTCGAAAGGGGGACGCCCCCCTCCGCGCCCCGCAGGGGGCGCGGTTCATCGCGCGCGCTGCTCGGGAGAGCATCATTTGGACTAGTCAAATCCGATACGGTCGACGAATCTTTTACGGTTGTTTGTTAATTTAACCTATCATCATGAGGGCCGGCCCTCATCCCTCCCTCTGGAGAGAGAGGCGGGTCATGCGCGGTACCCAAGCAATCTAGCGGTAGCGTAGTGCTAGCGCTGTTTGCGCGGTCTGGGTTTGTGTCTACTCGTATCGGATTCGAACCTAAGCTTCCGCGATCGATCCGGATCGATGTGGTTTCCATGTGTAGGGTTCGACGTCGCTTACGACCCCGAGGCCCAAGCGGTGTGCAGGTGTACCTAGCACCGTGTGTGTGTCTGTATATGCTGTGACGTTCGCGTCGCGCTTTTGAATCGCGCATTAGTAGCTGAGAGATTTCGTCAGCTGGATCTGTTAAAACATGCTTAGGTAACCTATGTCTAATTGGAACTGAGCTATCTGGGGAATAGTTTGCCGCGCTCACGATGAGCGGGTTTGGGTGAAGGAGTGCCTTTTCAAAGTGACGTTCTGACGTCATTTTGAAGTGGCCCCTAACGGACTCTAATCTGAAGTCCCTGTGCAGGTCGATGTTTCTTACGAACCACGGGCAACCGGTTGCCATGCGTAAAAATTTATTTTGGACTATTTGTAGTGCATTAAGTCGACTTTGTGGCACATGCGCGAATGCGACACAAGAGTATGACATAATGGGTCGGATACAAGTTTTATACAGGGTAAGCTTATGCCTGAGGGGCATTTTGCTGTTTTTGTTAATTAAGAAATATAAACGGCTCAAGACGAATTTGACCTTTTTGGTGACTGACTCTATGTGTGGTCTAAATGACATCGACCGATGTCATTTAGACCACACATAGATCAAGGGTGACCCCCAGGTATTTTACCTTATCTACTCTGGGTATTTCTATATTGTTTAACCTTATTACTTAGATGGTACAAGTGCAACCACTGGTGAATGTAAATAAGTAAGCTTAAAATTTCACTGCGGCCTTAGAAATAAACTAACTACGTATGCAAGATTTTATATAAAGATACACATCTATATTGCTATATATACATATATCAAAACGTATAACGTTTACGGGTAAAGTATCAAATGTAAGTATCAAATGTTATACGTATTTAAACGAAATACTATTCGAGACGCGCCTTTATCCTTAGGTATTAATTCTACTTATAAATTCATTCGAGCACTAATCTGTACCTTTATAATAATGATGATAATCATCATCATCATCATCAGCCTCTGCTGAATATAGGCCTCCCTCAATGTTCATTGAGTCAAGACGGCCGATCCCTTGCCACTCGCATACGCATGGATACGAATGGCAATGATGATAATGATGAACCAATATTTCACAAACGTAACAATGACAAGGAAGTTACGTTATGAAGTAGTGAGGTTGAGACAAAGTTTTTTGATGGCTATCACTCGTATTTATTGAAGTAATAAATTTATATGTTCGCTGGGGATACGCCAGATACGTGAAAGAGGCGTAAAGTTAATGTTTCGTAATTATTACTTCGTATATCGTTTACAAATACAATCATTGTTTACAAAATCGAGGTGTACAGCAATCCATTGATTATTGTTAATTGCAGCGTTATATAGTGTTGTTTGCACTAGTGTGTTGTTTACTAGCAAAGACGCCAAGACGGCCGATCCCTCGCCACTCGCACCCAACACGGACCGGCCACTGCACGCAGTTTCTGGTTTCTGGTTAATTTTCGACCAACTGTTCATCTACCTTAATGCAGCCTTCTCCTCGGCCTACTTAAAATAAATGAAGTAGTTTAGTAATTGGGTACTTATACTGTCCAAGTAAACTGATCAACCGACTTCGGACTTACCCGTAATAATATTATCCCATAGACTTGTTATTGGCGATTCTAAGTATCAATTTCTACTTATATGTGGGCAGTTATAACTTATAATGTATTATTTATGCGGATTACTTTACTAATAATAATGTCTTAAGGTTCATTTTTTCAATTTTTTATTCGGTATTTTTAATTCACATTCCTCGCGTCAAAAAATACCGCATAAGGACTTAATTTAAGACAAAAAAATTAACCAATGATTCCATCATGTATTCGAATTCGATACTCTTAAATTTACTTAAAAAATTGGAAAGTATTAATATCTAAACATAGCTTAAACTATAAACGAAAAATTGGGCTTTATTATATTCCTTAGAAAGTTAAACTAAAATCATCCTTAATGCCCTATTTCAGGGCACTTTAATTACAAGTAATTTAGATATAAGGACACAGTAATTTAGATTTTTATGTCCCTATTAAAGATCCAAACAATTACAAGAACAAGTTAAAATAGAAATAGAGAAAGGAAACTATGCCACCATCAGGTACGATAAATTGATAATACGACACAAAAACGGAGATACATCAGAATATAATAAAAAAAGAACTTTACCATCATCACCGGACGATCACAATCGTTCGCAAACAAAACATAGAACACAAGTCAACAAAAAGAACAAAACTCAAACAGTGCTACATAGATCGTCATGCTTATCAGAGGGAGTTCGCAAACCAGGAATACTCGGTTTTTTATCTAACAAAAACCCTGAAAACTCATCAAACGAACAATTAGACAAGAATATTAAAACATAGCAACTACCGCCCCCCTCTCGCATGAAAAATACACTAAAAACACAAACAAAAAACTTAAATCATCTTCCAAGCCGGCTGGTCACCGTGGAGGATCATGACCAAAACCCTCCAGAGAAAACTAAAACAAATTGCACAAAAAACAGTCACCAGAATACCTTATATATAGCAACATATAATGTTAAATCATTGTCAACATATTCACGATTATTGGAATTGACAGAGTGCTTGAAAAATATAAACTTCGATATTATTGGTCTCTCGGAAATAAGAAAACTTGGGAACACAATTGAGGAACATGGTGAGTTTATTCTCTACTACATCGGAGAAACGCCTGGATTGTATGGCGTAGGTTTTATTGTCAAAAAATATCTGAAAGGCTATATCACAAGCTTTACAGGATTATCAGAAAGAGTAGCGCTGTTAAGGATGAATATCAGTGGCTTAGAACTAAGCATTATTCAAGTTTACGCTCCAACGGAGGCATCGAGTGACCAGGAATTGGAATCTTTCTACAGTACTGTTGACAAAGCTATACAACTCTCAGAAAACAATATCATAGTCATGGGCGATTTTAACGCCAAAGTAGGACAAACCAATCCTAGTGAAACCGCCACCGGTAAACACGGCTACGGAGTTAGAAACTGTAGAGGAAGTAGACTCATCGATTTTGCGCACGAGAATAACTTAGTTATTATGAATACCCTTTTCAAAAAAAATAACAAACAAAGGTGGACTTGGAGATCACCTAACGGTAAAATAAAGAATGAATTAGACTACATTTTAACAAACTTACACAAAAACATATACAATATACAGGTTTTAAATATTACCTACCCATCGGATCACAGACCAGTGAGGGCAGCATTAAACATTCTTCCCAAAGCAAAAAGTCGTAGAAAGTTCGGTCAATGCCCCAAACCCCAATTGAAGAACGAAGAAGAAACGCAAATATACAAACGAACGCTGAATAGTTGCTTTATAAATTTACTTGAGACCTGGAGAGATGAGGACACCGTTCAGAAGCGCTATGACGATATAACTAACGCAATAGATACCAGCCTGAAAAAAACGCAAGAGCTTTCATCCTGTACAAATCGAGGGAAAAACCAAACACTATCAGCACGCACAAAGGCATTAATCTATAGAAGACAAGAACTACAAAAAATAAAACCGAAATCAAGAGCCATGAAAAATGAACTTAAAGCACTCTATAAACTCATAAGTAGACGTATCCATCTAGACTACAAAGCGCACCGTACAAGAACAATCGAAAAACATCTTAATACTACAAATAGTGTCAAGAAAGCATACAAGGAACTGAGAACACATAAATTATGGATTGAAGAGTTGAAAGACAAAACGGGAAATACCCAAAATAGAACAGAAATACTGAAAATAGCGACAGAATTCTACAAAAAACTATACAGTGCACCGAATCAACTAGCATATGAACTACCGGCTATAAACAGAGTAGAGGCGAGAGCAGTTATACACGAATCCGAAGTAATAAATGGGATTAAATCACTAAAAATGGAGAAAAGCCCAGGCCCCGACATGATCAACAATGAAGTTTTAAAGACTGGATGTGCGTATCTAGCAAAACCTCTAACTCTTCTATTTAATCAAATACTGAACACCTCGCACACTCCAAGTCAATGGTCAGAATCCGTAATCATCTTGCTCTATAAAAAAGGAGACCCAAACGACGTAAATAATTATAGACCGATAAGCCTACTACCATCATTATATAAACTGTTTTCCTCAATAATAGAGAAAAAAATAAGAGAAAGCACAGAGAAATACCAACCTATTGAACAAGCGGGTTTTAGAAGAGGGTTTTCAACAGTAGACCACATACACTCACTTGAAATGTTGATAGAAAAATACCAAGAGTTCAGGAGACCACTTTATATTGTCTTTATTGACTACCAAAAAGCTTTTGACTCTCTGCTCCACTCATCAATATGGGAAACTCTACTCTCTCAAGAAGTGCCTCTAGACTATATCAAAGTCCTAATAAATATCTATAAAAACAATACTAGCCGAGTGAAGCTGGAAACTACAGGCCCACCCATACAAATAAGTAAAGGCGTACGGCAGGGAGACCCACTCTCACCGACTATCTTCATAGCGGTACTGGAGGCCATCATTAGCAAATTAAAATGGGAAAAATTTGGCATAAATATAAATGGATGTTACTTGAATCACTTGAGATTTGCGGACGACATAGTCCTGCTATCAGAATGCACAAATCAACTTCAAATAATGTTAAACACTCTACACGAAGAAAGTAGAAAAGTAGGCCTAAAAATCAACCTAACAAAAACTAATATAATGACGAACCATATTAAAAGACCTATATATCTCGAAAATTCACCTCTAACATATGTCGATACCTACATCTATCTAGGAAAACAAGTTTCATTCAACCACCAAAATAACGAATTGGAAGTAGAAAGAAGAATCAACACCGCATGGAAAAAGTTCTGGAGTCTCAAAGAAATATTCAAAAGCGATATGACCATACGAATGAAAACTAAAGTCATGAACACCTGCCTACTCCCCTCATTAATATATGCCTGCCAAACTTGGAAATTTACCAGAAAAACAAAAAATAAAATTACATCCTGCCAAAGGAGTATGGAGAGGAGTATCTTAAAAATTAAGAAAATGCAAAAGATTCGCCACACTGATATAAGGCAGAAAACTAAAGCCATTGATGCTCTTAGCCAATCACAAAAGCTTAAATGGCGATGGGCTGGACATGTAGCGAGACTTAGCGATAATCGCTGGACCAAAAAGACAACATTTTGGGCAGGCCCACTAGGACAGAGAAAAAGAGGAAGACCAAACGCACGCTGGGTAGACGACATAATAAAAGTTGCAGGTACTAAATGGTCGCGAGCGGCAGAGAATAGAGAGCACTGGTCATCTCTGGAGGAGGCCTTTACCTTTCATTGAGGGGGTTCTTGCCAACAAAATTGTAATGTGATTAATCAATTATATATAAATATTTTCATTTTAAAAATAATAATTACTATTAAACTATATCGCGTTGAGCTATGAATCTTAATAACATTTTTTTAATCATATTTAGACTTAATAGATTAATTATAAAGAAAACTAGAATGTATACCACCACTTAATCACATAATTTTTATATTTTTTTATATTTTTTATGTTATTTTTTTATTATTGATTTCAAATCAATTTGAAAATGTGAATAAATTTGCATGCACATAATTACTAAAACTGAAATTGTACTATGATTAGGCAAGAAATAAAAGGCTTTTTTATTTTTATTTATTTATTTTATTAAAGATCCATTTATTAAATTTATTTAGTCGACAAACTTAAAATTTATCGAAACAAAACACATAATCATCTTGTATTAAATCAATCAAAACTAATGTTGAAGAATGAAATAAATCATTTCTTAATAGTGAATAAGTAAACATTCGTAAAACAATGGCCTTGCATTTCACGAAGGGCTGTCTAAAATATTTGATCTTACCGGGAAAGTCATCTATACGTTATACCGCCGCTTCATTTCCTTTTTGTTGCGTAGAAAAGGCTCATCTACATAAATTTACCTATTGTTATTCGACGGGTCTCTTGCCATCACTCAGAAATCCTTACGAATACAGAAGTAAATTCGATTGGACGGTAGCTGTATCGGAAACAAGTTAAATAAACCTATCTCTCCCTTTTGTTCTTCGAAACATTCTGAGAAAATTACGTAATAAATAACGAATAGACTTGTATAGAATATAAATACGAAAATAACGTAAAGGGTCGCCTCATTAAGTCGAATGGGAATACCTCGTTGTTATGTTAATAATTCTAGGATTTGAATTTAAACAGTGTGTGAGTGGCATCGGGTAGGCACGTGTCGATGATTAATTTAATGCTTCGTATTAGTGTAATTTCCATATATTAATAAAATAACTCATTATCAATAGATATTCATACCACAATACATCCGTCCAGCACCAAAATAAAAATAACATATTCAACTTCTCATTACGTATACGGTATACGTGGTTAACTAAAACAGAAAAATATGTACGATAGAAACATTACGAGCTAATGAAACATTTATATGTATGGGCTGAAATAAGTTTCCTGTTGGCTCCTTCATTACTGCCACGTATTTATATCGGAGCCTTGGATAACATTTACATGTAGGCTTCTTTTAGTAAAGGGCTTCACACGAGACGATACGTACCTACAGGAAATATATTGTAATAATTAGTTTGTGAAATTAGTTATACTTTTTTAATAAACTTTTAACTATGATTTGACTATTATTTTTTATGCTTACGCGAATTATAAAACAACTTTTACGGATTTTGTTAGAGCTTAATAAGCTTTTACATGAACTTATATTATTAGTTTTTTTATTACATTTTTTAGGCTTATGCTGATACGTATATTCTAGTCAACTAGAGTCATGCATGAAATATTTTCTTATTATCATCTTCTAATTATTACATTTAGCAGATGTACAAACTCTTAAAAAGAAGAGTAACTTTGAAAGCCTTTTGATGGTCTCAAAGTCATGTCCAATTTGTTAATTACAGAAATAATTATACTATTTTATGAAACTGCCATCACACTACTATAGGTACTATTACTACTTTATTACTTTCTACGCTATAATTATTTGCAGCATGCAATTGCAGAGTCAAATGTTTTTCATCAAAAATGCGTTTCTGCATCACCGACAACAGCCTTTGTCCCTATAGCCCTACAACTACCTATTTTTACACACTGAGAGATCAGGTTTGAAATATTACTAATATTATTAATATGGTAATATTAGATTTGATAATAAAAAATATACAACTGAGAATGAATTAAAATACGCGCGCATACGCAAAGTAGAGAGCGGTGGCGTAGGGAAGTCATCCACGACATGATAACGACATACGAGTTGATTTTACGCCAAAACGTGCCAAAGGATGTTTAACATTACAAAAATATCCAAAATAATTCAGATTCGTTCCACTATCGCACACTTTATTCATTGCTCATTATTTTAATAACATTAACATTCGGGCGTTTAATTTTGCTAAATACTTTGGCTGCAAAATTTGCAAATTTTTGTCGTTTAAAAGACTATTTTTTTTAATATAAAATGGCAATTTGAATAACGTGAATGGTACTCATTACTTACACAACGCTAATTTGTTTTTTTTATTTGGAAGGTACTAAATTATAATAAGTCGTGCTGCAATATCTTTTATTTCTTAATATGCTCTTTGTATTGAAAATAATTTAAATAAAAAAAAGATAACCTATTTTTTACGTTATAAAATTTTTATTTAAATTTTATCCACTAAATTTGCTGTCGTGCCGATCAAAATTCCCTCTTTATAACACCTTATTACATAATAGTAATAAAGAGAAACATGTCACATGTCTGATTTTTTCATATGTCATATAAATTAAAAAGCCACCCGATAATTATGATATCCTTCGCACAGTAACCACTGTCGAGAAATATTAGCCAATAATTATAACATAATGATAAACAGTGTTATATAACTAAGTGTGTGATATAAGTAAGTGTATTACTTAATGAAGTTTCAATGGAGATGTACCACAGGCGGCTAACCGTTGATGTAAATGGTGGTTTTGTATAAAAACAGAGGGCATGGGTTTGAATCACGCATCAAATAATCTTATATACATAAATCTATTTATTGTGTTAGTTTAACACCTAATAAATAGATTTCCCGTATTAAGTTTTAGCATT
This sequence comes from Helleia helle, assembly GCA_963853865.1. NCBI lineage: Eukaryota > Metazoa > Arthropoda > Insecta > Lepidoptera > Lycaenidae > Helleia > Helleia helle. The sequence goes on along the minus strand of OY971416.1, from coordinate 12,951,262 downwards.
AAGCCAGCGGACAAGCATATCATTATCAATAAATTGTGTCCTTTTTTCAGGTTCGGTCCATTATTTTTTTAATCTGAGATCTAAGTACCTAATAATATATTTAAAAAAAACTGTGTAATTTGCCGTTATATATTATAATACAGAAAAGCTGTTTCTTAGCATTTTTTTTAGTGTAACATGATGATCTTCATGAACATCTTAATTTTGTTCATTTTTTAATCATTAATTTTTTTATTTTTTCAAATCCATTATAAAAAAAATATATTTATATTTATTTATTACCTATATTATGTCATATACATTATATAATATTATGTATGTATATATAAAATCTGTTGCCATTGCTTTTTGTATACGTAATCTTATACAAGATTTCTATTCTGCAGGAGCGATCAGAGCACTTTCCTCGGGAGATGGCTATTTGGCTCGAAATTTCCAGATACTTCCTTTCCTCAGTTTCGTATAAACACAGTTTTCTGACGCAGATGAAAACGGAATTTGCGCTGCCATCGTAAAACGAAGATCTTTCGACTATTACTACGGGACTGAGAAACAGTATTTAAATATTTCTTTGAGATCTTCTGTTGAGCATTCATTTTATATTTAGCAATTCTTTAATTAACTACCCATATTTTTAATTAAACAAGTATCCTGCCTATTACATTTCGTATGATATCGTTGTAGTTATAAAATGTAAATATGACAAGTGAACAAGTTAATACCGTCCCGCAGTACTCGACTAATTAAGTCCTTACATTGTAACCGTGGTATTAAACAGTTCAATTTCAAGTGGAATAAAATTGTAGGTTTAATGAATTTGGTCTCTTTTTAATTTGTTTGCGTGTGTAAAGATATTTGTAGGAAATTATTTATTCTATTTGGAATAAGTATATAAAACAGAGTATTTGTGTCAATAGGGCCAGAATTGAAGCGTCGTCTGGGAAGCCCTAGGGATAAAAATGTCCAGTTGTAACCGGTTCAATTTCGATGCGGGTGATAAGAAAGTGACGGTTTTGGTTCATTGAAAAATTATTCTAAGACATAAAATTAAAAAAAAAAACACGGTACTAAGTTTTGTCTTGATTTATGAGCTACAATGTCGTCATAAATATGTCATTAGAAACATATCTCTGTCCCTATGACATAACTTTGTTAAATCTCGTTATTATGAGTGCTCAAAACAAACAGCTACTTATTCCATGGAAAAACATTGAATAACAATTTCTATGTCGGTATTTCTTCTGGAAATATAAAAACGAAACTTCCCCGATAACAAGTGATAACTAAGTTTCGATGACAAGGTTTTGATACAGATATATTTTTACAACAGAAAAACGAGGCTAGTTTTATGGCAGAAACTCGAAGCAAATATATTTCACGATGGGAAAATCAGAGAAGTTTTCGACCTAACATTGTGAATAAAGGCGTAAAACAACGAACAGCCATTCATTTAGGGTTATTCAAGTTGCGTCAGCGGCTCATGAATAAAGAGGGTCTGGTCCACAGAAAATATGAGAATTATTTAAAAGAAAAAGTTTTTACGGAAAAATGGTGAATAAGAATTTAAGTCCGGCCACGACAAGAGTTTTGCGGGGCTTTAAGACGTAAAAAGTAATTCGTATTTCATTTACGTTTGAAATAAAACTCGCATATACATAAAGTTATCTAACTAAAACTCTTGTACGTCTACTGAAGTTTTTCTCTTTTCAGAGCTTAAATAATTTACTCCAACATTTTTGAGCTTTAATGTCTTAGAACACGCAACCTATTTTTAAGCATTCTTGTTTATTTCTAGGTAGATTATTATTATTGGTACCTTATTTCCTATTACTCAAAGACACCAGCTTGTTCAGGCTATTCCCCCATATCATTTATTGGCGAATACCTCCCAGGGCGATTTAGAGAATTCAACGTCGCTCATATGACTCGATAAAACTCATAATATTTCAAAATAATTACTATAAAAACATAACAGGTGTCCTTAACACCTTTCAACCATTTCCAAATTCACATTAGTTGTATCCGCTCTATATTCTCACGAAAATCGACTCAGGCCGGATGGGTTAATTATTTTTCACATACGGACTCATGCGATTCGTTCCAGCACATTAGCGATGGCCGGGTAACCGAGAATAACCGATAGTTACCGAGAATAACCGAGAGTTCACCGCCGCCCGGGTAACGAGATCTTCGGCGTCCCGTGAAATTATCAAATTACTGGGCCCACCAGGATTTTGTCTTGAAATCGTATGTTTTATGTTTTTATGAATAAAGTTATAGAGATCTGCGATTACTCTTTTTCAGATTCAGGAATAATATTTTTTAGATAAATGTATTATATTTTATTAAATATTTAAAATCAGATAAACTTACTCTTTTTATGTGGGTATATAATCATAATATGATGATAGTAAAAATATTAATGTTTAATTTAATTATAAAAATAATAAAAGATTTTTAAATTTAGAACTCTTTATTTTTCACTTTGAATGCCTATAATTCATCAGTATACTATAATTCTTCAGACAGAGATAACAAATAATAGATTGCGTTTTGTTCGTGTCAGTATGAGACAGACTATCTGCTTAGTGAATGCAGGTAAAAAGGCACTCATCCATTTCAACCGCCTTGAGGCAATGAAGCTGCCTTGCCCGCAGGCTACCTGAATACGCAGCATACCTAATAGCGTTCCGCTCAAAATAATTTGCATATTTAATTTCGATTTTACTCAAGCTATTTTCTTTAGCAACCTACACAGATTTATTTATGTACGCCTTTTAAAAACGCTATTAAAAATCTATTAAGTAATAAAATTTCTATATTTGCGAACATAGTATAGGTAAGGACTATAGGTATCTAATTAGATTAGTAAATGAAGGGAAGTAGAGGTATAAAAATTATTTTTAGCCTATAATTTTCAATTGCCTTGAGGATAATTCTAAATTTTAAATATGTGCATATTTTGCTAATAAACATTTATCCAAATTTTTATACCTCAAGTATCTTTTAATAGTTTTATTCCTTCTACCAATAGATATCTAATCTTAAGTTTAGCACAGCAAAAGTTATAGGTAGCTATGTAATGCTACAAACATATTAAGTTCCGGCGAAGTTGGCCGCAACTTAGTAGTTTTAAGGATCGAAGATCGGACATCTTGGCTTTCATTAAATGATTTGATTTGCTCAGCAATGGACGAATACAGCTTAGGTATAGAAAACAAGATAACAATTTTGCAAATTAAGGTTATAACTATAAATTTAGGTACTTAGTATAAACCAACCAGCATTTTGAAAAGGTATTAAAAATATATTTAGAAAACTAAAATTTGAAACATTTTTTTAAATTAGGTACCTATGCCAATCTTTTTTGTCAAATGGTAATTCATTAGGTACTAATGTTATAAGATATAATATTATCCTGATTCAAAGAGCATATTAATCTCGCCTTATCTCATTGAAAATCGTGCGTTACTATAAAATTAAGACATAAGAAATCAAAAATGGCGTAATATGAAAGAGCCCCACAATTCATACCCTTCGAATTTCGACCTGCTCCTACGATAGTTTTTTTTAATTCTATAAATTCATTCGACGAAATATCCGACAAGCGTAACAACATAAATCGTATGGTGGCTAGGCGCCGCCCCTTCCCGCCATTTCAAAATGGCCGCCACACTAACACAGCTGATTGTTCCCTAGTCCCTTTCTGCATGTGACTTCATTTGCCGTGAGTGTAAAATAATTTAAAAATCCAATTTAACAAATGAGAAATTTTAAGAATTTTTTGCATGTATAATTTTTTTATTGTTCTCAATTTTATCGTATCTCATTTTATTTAGGTTTATGTATGTACCTAATTTTTGTTTGTTTCTAAACATCACAGTGAAGAAATTGTTCAATATGATTTTTATATGCACCTAGCTGAATGTGAAGATGATAGGTATCGAAAGAGAAAAAGGACCGAAAAACTATACTAAGTAATAGTTTTTATATGAGAAAATACCATAAGCAAAAAAAATGAAGAACACAACATAGGAACCCTTTAAGAATAGCCTTTTTATTAGTATAGACATAGGTAATGAGTAACTACTCATACTCATACTAACTAGAAAATAACTAGGGCAAAGCTGAAGTAATAAATGAATAGGGTAGGTCAAGTTATGACGAACGTAACTAACCTATATTATAAATAAACAAACACTTGGTTCGGCGACGGTTAACGGAATGTCAGTACCCGTGATACCGATTTCAGTGTTCGTCAAGACAGGCCTGCAAGACATTGGTTGTAAATGATAGTTTGCTGGTAAATGAAAAGATTAAGCACGACAAATATATGGAATCAGCTGCCACCTACGGTGTTTCCGAATTCGACGTAGGAACCCTCAAGAAAAGAGCACACTCATATCTGAAAGGCCCGCAACGCACCTGCTAATCCTCTGATGTAGCGGGTGTCTGTGGATGTCGCTTTTTACTTACCATCAGGTGAACCGATTGTCCGTTTGCCCCTCTCCTATAAAAAAAGTAATATTACCTACCTATAAGTAGGTTTCACAAAAAAAACAATCATTTGCGCCCATACAATAATAATATACCTACCTATGTTAACCAAATCCCGTTGTCTCGCAAGAATTTGAGATACCTATACTCATACACATTATATATCTATGCCGTAATTTTCACTGACAAGATTTGTCTTTTACGAACTACAAAGTAATTCAAATACCTCCTCAATATGCGAGTTCATATCTATATCAAGTCGACGTAAATTTAATAACTCTTTAATCTCTCCTTAAGATAATATTTGACTTGAACGAACATAAGTTGGCCTGTTCCGTCTTTACGATATTAGGTTAAGTTCGCTCCGAAAGGATTAAGGCGGCTCTTAATCCAACGCCTCGGGCCAAAATAAATTTCACGTTCGAGAAGCTTACCGGGAAAAATATTTGATGCACGAATGGTGAGACAGCTCTTAAATTTATCTCGCTTATATTTTATCTATATATAACCGTACCTGTACATCAACGCTGAGACGAAATTACGGAGCTTGCCTGAACCAAATTTAATTTCAGCATTTTTAAAACAGTAGGTAATTTAAATTTTAAATTAAATTGTATCGCTAACAAAGACAGGGAATGTAAATTATTTAGATATCGATTAGGTACTTATTTATTTAAGCAAATAAGTATGTACTTTACAGCTTTCAAGGTAGGTTTGACATTGTAAATAAATACTTGTACTGAACGGGATTTCAAAACCATTTCTCAAAATATGCGCATGTCCTTAATTCACTTTATGCGTTGTCACATCCTAGTACGAATATTAATTCGTGTGAAATGTGAACTCACGGACAGTTCAAAATACCGTAATTATGTAATATTCTGATATTTTATATGCGAATTTTATTTCCATGCAAGTTGAACACTGCTAGCCAAATGGTGGGTAATTGTAGGCCTCCATGTGCCAGAGGGAGCAATTGTAATAGAGGCTCCGGGTTAATATAAGGTTATGTCAGCGGCCATTCCACGTAGGCGCAATACCGGACCAAGGACGAAAATCATCTGCAGAACGAGTTTCGCAAAAACAACGCTGAGAATTAATGATTGAATGGGTCCCTTTTGCTTTTGCGAGGCCTTCGTTTAATTTTGTTTATGAGTCGACAATTAATTTTGATAGTTCAGAGGATGGCTTGTTCGGATGTATTTTGCTATGGTTTATTACGTTTAAATTGTTTTAGTTCTTTCATATAAAATTTGGTTGTTGGTTTTAGTGGATAGTAACTTTGTTTACATAAAATAGGTATATAGTATTTCCTGTTATTTTGTCATGTATTGTGCGTTGTAAAATTAATTGAAGTAAAATAAAATAAATTATTGTTAGAGGAATATGATTATAATGACGCATATAACAAAATGTATTACAATCATGCAATTTAACTAATCATGACAATCGTGACGTAAAAAAAAATATGTACCTACTTATAACAAAATAAAATAACGCAAAAATACTACTTATAATCTATTTAATACCATGATGTGATGTATTCTTAAAATACTGCCAAAACTTTTAAGAGAAATAAATTGAGACTTACATTATTCGTTGTCCAACCCCTGTCACTTTGCACTACTGAATAATTTAAAATAATGAAAACTTCGGACAGTGGCCCCTGGGCGTTTACCTTTAAAAATGCACTGCACTTGAGCTTAACTACGGCCATACAGGTTGTGCTGGAACGCTCGTACCAGACCGTAAAAAGGTACCATCCCTTCACGAAACTTCTCGAAAATAAAACGGGCGTATTTAAACAAATTGAAACATTAGAAAACAAAGTAAAGTATTTTGAATATGAACTAGTTTGCCTTGCAATGCGTAATAAATGTTTAAATTAACTAAAATTACTTAAATTGAATAAGTCTTAGACCAACGCGGTCAATGTCAGTTATGTTCTTGTAAATATCTCGAAATAAATAAAACTATACAAAATAAGCTTCCGCGTAAATTTACATTCAAATAGTGGCTCTATTTCAATGTAAGACGGCAACCGAGATATTGCTTCGAAGAACAAATCACCGTAAGAAATATATGTTGCAAGATAACCAACGAAAAGAAAATTCACGACTATTATATTTTATATCTATTATATCTTTCTATAATATTATGAATGCTAAAAAATAGAAGTTACAATAAGAGAAGAATAATGTGAATTATAAAAGTGTGATGTTTAAAAACACTAAAGAGGCGCCTACGATCGCTCTACCATGAGTGTAACTCAAGAGAAGAAGACGAAATAACGAAAGATCTGGATCTATTTATTTCGTTTTTAAATCATACATACTAAAAACATAAAAACTAAAAAAGATAAAATTTATGATATAAATCTGACGAGTAGGTGTAAAATTATAACTTAATTATAAAGTTGAAATATAATAAAATGTGCAGTGTCTAGACTGACAAGAATTATATAATACACGAACTTAAAACTATTTATGGTCGGTTGGAATATATGAAACTAGTGTTGCCTAACATAGGTGATACATTAAATTTTAAATTTTGTTTAGTTTTGTTAGATAATATTGGACCAAAATCATTACATATTTGGCACCACTTACATATTTTCACGATTTTATCAGTAAAGTACGTTAATTAATTAATTAATTATTAATGTAACTCATATGCCTAGGTACTCGTATATCACACCAACACACCAACAAGATATCATGCCAAAGCTATGCCAACGAAACAGGTTAAAAAACATGCAACAATAAACAGATTACTTAACTAATTTAGCTAGTAGGTACCTAGGTATTTCACTTTTTCAGAACATTTTATACTATTGACTACGAATAATACTTACATAAGATGTGAAATTAGTGCCTATATTATGAAGAAAGATGCGACGATCGATCTTTAGGTACTGACGCTTAACAAATTTGCTGCTATTCAAATTTTAGAGCATTATCCGCTATGAAACTAGAAAAAACCCAGCAGGTATCTCATTTGAGACGAAATAAGGCAGCTAATATACATCAACAGCGAGTCCCTAATGCTAATCAAGCCAAGAATGTTGAGATTTAAGTCGACTGCTGGAATTTACATCTTATTTAGAAGCGGGTCTATTTCATTTGAATAATTATATCATTGTTACAATCTTTAAAAAAAACGCATTTATAAAGAATGTCCAAAGTCTATCTTATTAGATCTAGGAGTGAATTTATTCATATTATAATTAAAACGTTTTCTTATTATTAAGGTGATTATTATACATCATATATAATTATTATATATAGGTATATACTCAAAATACAATTGGAAGGGATAAATTTAAATATTTTCTCTTATAATTTTCATAATATTTTCACCTTTAATTTTTTAAACAAATTTAAAAAATACTAAAAGAGAGTATTAGGTACCTACAATCAAACGTTTAGTTAACAAGCTATTTTAACAACAAATAATATAACTACTTGACAATATTTTTTTATTCTAGCTATTAGGTAGGTAGGTATATATTAATAATACCTTTCCTATTTTCTTTCCTAAATCCTAGCTGTACGGTAGACAATACCCAGGCAGAAAAAATGATGATATTCATTTAAATTAAGATACTAAATGTCAAATTTAAATGTATATTTTTTAAATGAAAGATTTATCATTTGAAATTTTATACCTTTCACAACAAACTAAAATTTATAGCACATTGAATTTCTTTATTTGAAAAATATCATGCAATACAGATGCATTTTTTAAAGTTCTAAATAAACATAAATTGTATATAAAAACATTTTTTTTATTTTTCTAATTCAAATAAATAAAATAAACACTACTTATGAAGTTCATAAGACAGAAAAAATATTTCGAAAACACATCCATTCTAAATTGAAAATTAAAATGTTATTTAAATGAAAGAAATAAATTCATGGAATAAATATTACACCTATTAGGTAAATAAGCAAATATTTGAGAATTATTCAAAATTTCATAATACATTATTGAATATATCAGTAATTATAGTAAATCAAAAACAATAGCGAAGTAAATCAATTATACATTTCCATATTTAAAGTATTATCGATATTATAAAATCTATATTTGAATAATAAATATATAAAGGTGTAGCTACAGACAAAATAAAGATGATATCGGTGAGAAATATCACAATACTATACCTATTAAGGACGGAGTGTAAATTAGTTTTGGTGTAAAGTTGGTAAATAATTACGATAATACTTTTTTTCCAAAAATTTAAAGTACCTATGTGGTAATACCTATTCTACTTACGTACCTATATTGCCATTAGATGTGTACGCTAAAGCTGTGATGATCTAGAATAAAATCCGCTACGAAGAAAATCAGAGATATTGAAGAGGCTTACGCTTATATTATTATATCATCACAAGCTGATGATTATAAGTAATGTTACCATAATAGTCCGCTTATCCAAAGAACTTATTTATAGTGAAATATACGTGAAGATAATATATACTATTTACATAACACCTATTAACTCAGGCAAGCCCATTTTTATGTGATATAAAAACAAATTAACGGTGACCATGGTTTCTGAAAAGTATCCAAAACCGCGTCGGGAATGTAAAAACGTTAATTAGCCGCGATTAAATCTGTAAAAGTTGTTTCATTATTCATTTATTATAAACAAATTAAGATTTTCAGATTTTTCTTTCATTTATTGTGAAGATTAGCTTCTTACCTCATGATTCCATGTCAATGGGATGTACCCTAGATATTTTAGTTTGACAGACAGTCGGACAACGGAGAGATCCTATAGGCAAGGGTTCCCTTCTGACATTTTGAGGAAGGGATCCCTAAAAATGATGACGATATCAATAGTCATAAAAGATACATGTAAAAGTCTCGCTTGTGACATTAAGAGCATTAAACACGTTAGGATGCACAAAATGGTTGTATAAGGCGGTACGGTCTGCAAATTGGGAGCGCTCAGTCCTCAATGGCGTTATGTCCGTATAATCAACCCGAACCGCATTTTAAATGCAAATTTTAGTTTCATGGGCGAATAAATTTTTAAAACCCCACTCGAAAGAAACTCATTTAGGAATTTTTAAACATATAATAACAAAACATTTTTAGTTTTATCAAAATTTCGTCTTATTTTTTACGATTATGAAAATAAAATAAAATAAGTGACAATTCGATTTATTTTATATGAGTATGAGCGTCTTACGATACAAGTAATGATGGCCAAAACACCATCAAATTTCAAAGTCAGTCTTGCATCGAATTAGTAAGATGCTTCTTCAATACTAAGTTTTATCCAATTAATAATTACAGAGCGAGTTTCATTTGGTAATCATACCACAGCAGACACTGTAATAAGGCTACTGTGATTATGTTCTGCAAAAGTTCATAAAAGTCTTTTACTATTATGCTCTTGCGATTTTCTGCAGGGCTATGAATAAGATCAAAACAACTTATTTAAATTATAAATAAGTATATAATCATGAAAATACAAGAACAAAAGAAGACCCACTACTACTACATACCTAAATTAATGTCAAACTTTGCTGTGAAGTTAACTGTGAATCTTTCCGAATAACATCATTTCTTACTTCTGGAATATTCTTTTATATCTAATAAAATATTAACATTCATAATAATGTAACAAAAATATATATTGATAGACTCTTTAATAGAATAGATTAATTTGTAAAATTAATACAAATCCTAATAATGTTTTTAATTTAAACATAAAATACATACCGACATCAATAAATTGTACTTATAGTGAAAGTTTCAAACATTTACATTAAACAGAATCTCATACTAAATGTTTATTCTAAGTAGAATTTCCAAAAGTGTAAAACATATCAATATTAATCCGATTGGAGTAATATTTTATACGAATATTATTAGATATACCAGTGATCGGATCGAACTGTCTTCGGATCTAATCTCAATAGTTATCGTAAGGTATAACCCAGCTGGGTACTAGCTACAACGTTCTCGGCCGTATCGGCGTAATAAATACACACTACTGTCAAACCTTAGAAAAGAAATGTCTATTTTAAAACATCTCGTGAAGCTATTGGCTGCATCACGAAACGATTTGAAGATTATACACGAACGGACAAGTGCAACTTATTTAAATTATTCATTAAATGTTTATTGACATAAATGCGTAAGTATAAATAATGTTGACTTGAGTGTGTGTATTTTTAAATTCTTAATTTCATGTTGGGATCAACGGTCGAGTGATCGGGTACGTGTAGGTCGCGGATAAAATCCCGCCAAGGGTAGTATATATTTGACTGTGTAGAGATATTAAGGATAATTAGCTACTTAGGTTATTTTCGGAAAATAACCGCATGATTGGGTCCAACGTACGTATAAAGTTATGTATAAAACTGAGTAAACAATCAAAAATTATAACAATCTTACATCGTTGGTAAATTTAGACTATCCGTCGTTAGTCCATCTATAGCCGGGCTCAAATATGTTCGGAGGGGACTTGTCTCTGCCGAGTGTCATGACCGCGATGCTCGGTGACGACGAGTCCTGGACGGCGATGGTCTCCTTCTGCGAGGCAGTAATGTCCCAGAAGGAGGCCGACGAGCGGGTGAGAAAGGAGGCCGCCGACGAGGCCTCCCCCCGTGGGCGACGAAGGGGGTGCGTAGGAGGCGCTACTTAATGCGCCTTCAGTAACGCCCCTGTGCTCGTGTCAGGTTCAGGATGGGAACCTGGGCTTGGGCCCAGGTTCCCATCTGGTACGTGTCATACTGGTATGACACGACGTCGCGGGGACTGCCTAAGCAGCCGGGCAGTTCCCCCTTAAGAGGAGTAGTCTGGCCTTCGCCGGGGCCAGCCTGTCGCTGAGGTGATCCTGTTGCCTGCATATCCGGGACCCTCAATAAGCAACTGAAGGCGCTCGCAGTGGTTTTAGTTAGGGTGGGCACTCCCAGGTGCGAGTCCCACATTGGGTCAGGATCTACCCAAGATCCTGGCTGCATCAATAAGGATTTCCCTGCGATAAAAAAAAGGACTCAAAAATGTTGTATTTTTTTTAATAGATATTCTATCTAGTAGGAATCCGTAATAATAAGCTTGCCACACGACTTAGCATCAGCAGTCTTGCAGCAAGCTTATTCTTACAGAAACTTATGTGTGAATAGAAATAATATCTAATACATATGCATTACGTAACATGAATTTGTAAGAATACAAACAGTAAATTTCCTTCAAATCTCACACAAGGGTATACGTAATAAGGGCCTGTCTACGCCTGCGACTCACAGGCGAAGACAGCCATTGGTACGTCGAGCGGACGCGGGCAGACTCACAACGAGCACAGTACCTACACGTATAAACTGTGCAAAGAGTCCGCGCCGCTTGTGCTACAAGTGTCGAGCGCTTAGCGATTTGATTAATAAGAACTACACGCAATACAAAGAATATGCAGTGATATAAAATTGGTAGTTTTAAAAATTATTGTTGTTGTGAAACGCTAGTAATTGGAAACGTCTTTACAGGCTTTAGTAATAACTAAAATATTACAGCGTGTAGCTTATATCACCAATAGCAGTTTTTCTTGTAATTTAACAATAAATGGAATAAAAATGGAGAATCCTTAAAAAAATCAGTACTATTATTTTGATTATTATTAATACAAAGCCTCATTAATCTTGCGCTGTGAATTATATTAATTTTATATTGTGTTTGTTTCATAATCAATTAAGAAGATAAATGTGAAGGTGATTTTATTTGGAATTGTAAGTAATATTAAAGTTTTCGAAAGGTGAAAATTGAGTATATTTAGGTAGGTATGTCAAAGTATAATAATATTTATTAGATTTAATAATAATTAGAGTAGGTACATACAATAAACGTAATTTTAAACAAAGAAAAGTTTTTCTAAACTGTTCATAAGTAATTCAATATGTTTTAATTTATGATGTATGCATCTTTTGACAAAAAAGACGGAAGTGATGTCTTTGGATATACAAGCTCACGAGGCACTGGTAAAAAAACTCGGTGGGGAAGAGAGAAGCACAGTATCATCTAAATGTGATCTTGATGCGGAAATCAACAGCATGATCGGCGCTGCTACTGCATCGCTTGGTAAGTTCGATGCGAAGGCCTTCAGCTCCCATGACCTAAGGCTGACATGAAAGACATTAATGAAGAGAACGAAAAAGAGAGATAAGTATATATAACATATTATGTTATATTTTTTACTATTTATATTACCTATTATTTAATTTTTGCTACAGTAAGTAAAGACTCCGTTTTCATCAACATTATAATATTATGTAGCTACGTTTGTCCACATTATTAACACTTGGACCAAGCTTATTCATCTTTGTACCTACGTGAAACTTTTACGTGAGACTTATTTTACGTTCAACGAAAATTTTATTTTGATTTTTTTCCTATGATCGAAAAAAAAAATTGGTTTAGGTATATTTTTATTATATTGTGCATTTGTTCTCGGTTATTCATATATATGTATATTAATATATTATATTTTAGAATGGAATATTTTAACACATACAAAGCCTTCAATTTGTGAAAAACAAAAGTTTTGTTTGTTACATTATGGTAATGTAATTTCGTATTTGAAAGTAACATTGTAACACACGATGTTATTGAACAAAGTCATAAGGATAAGTAAATGAAAGCATACAGAAAAATAAGCTATATACGTATTAGGTAAGTTAGGATGTTCGCCGGGCAATGCGACGCCGTCACCAATCTAAATAATTGGCGAGACCCGACGTCCGTTTTACTTTGCAACTTCTTACTCAGAACAGAAAATATATTGAGTCGCTCCTTTTCATTATGTTTCAAACGATTCTTTCTCAGCTACACGTATTTCAGTAGTAATAAAACTAGCTTTCACGTTATTCTACAACTGACTAATTATCGGAAATATAAATGATTTAGTATTCTGCCGTAACCGTAAAAAGTTTCCAAATTACATTACTGCAGTAATCGATCATTCTAGAGTTGTGGTTGTGCGAATTCAACAAGCATAGATGTTTCATGTTGGTAAATATAATATTGTTCCACGGTTATATGAGTGTATAATTTATGTAATGATAATTTACTATGTGTTCCTTGAGATGTATTGAGTGAGATCTTAGTACGTTAACGCAAAATGATAGTGACAGCGACGTTAGAAACACATATATTACAGTAGGAGCAACACCTAATAATTAAAAAATATAATTTGAAAAGAAAACTGAAGAAAGTCTCGATTAATTTTTATATCTGTTAAATAAATGAAAAGAATAATAATAATTGACAACAAATATTTAATATAAACATCCATGATTAAAAACAAATTTATCAGATTTCTATCACATATTTTATACCCAATCAAATATTCCAATATATAATTGTATTAGTCAAATTATTAAATTTGTAGAAAATATTAAACAATTAATAATGGACCCTCCACGGTATTTCTGTTCCATGTATATAACAGTAAAGGGTGGAAGCAAGAAGTAAAAAAGACGAAAAAAGTATTATTAGTCTCTTACCGAAATGGAATTGGATCATTCTGCGGAGCAACTTTCAGGGAAAATTCGCCTGCATCTACTACGCTTTACTTAGCTCTGGGCATCATACTTTCACGTTTAGGTACCATTTTAAACGATCCCGTGGATGGAATAAAATAATATTTTCCGCTGCGTATCCCATTATACTTTAACTTTACTTATATTACAGATCCTAAAGTGGATAAACCTTTTTATAAAAATGTTTTTGCCTTTTATTTTATACGATTCGACCCATTAAGTACCTACAAGATGTTAAACGAAATGGATTAAAATATAAAATAGAGCAACAATAAACCATCAAAACCAATACCAATCAGGGATTAGTGTTTTAATCGGGTCGTAAATCTATCGATTGTGTGATTCGAATTAAATCGATTAAGTCATAAAAAAAGATTTTTGTATCGATTCAAGCATCGACGTTTCTTCCAATTACCTGGTCTGTATTAATCAACCTGTCATACGAGTGTTAATAAGATTTAATATATTTTAAAATGTTCTTTGAGCCGCCGCCATCAAAGATTGGGGCAAAATTAGTGTCGGGAGGGTCCAAGCTTCATTGTAAAGCTATTCTGGGGGAAAGTTACGACCGCGACAGGTGGGATCCGAATTAACTTCTTATAAAAAAGACTTAAAGATGGACGTCTTAATCATCCTTGGGAATTTACTAGAAAATTCTGCAATATCATGATTTATATACAACAGGTTTATTTTATGTCTGACCATTTATACAGCGTATTTAGGTGGTCTTGTACTAATCTTTATTGAAAATAAGGGATTTGCAGAATAGGTAGTAGGTTTTTTTTTTCGGATGGATCTATGCTAATCTAGGCTCCTGGCGTCGGGGGTAGGTACTGTTGGTGAACCGTTATGATCACGTAGGTAGTAGGTATTATGTTTTATTGTAAGTGTAAAGTTTAGATTTACAGAAAAATAGCACAAAGTAACATTAAACCTACAATAATCAGTGTCAGTATTATTATTATTATTATAAAGGTACCAAGGACATTTAAAAATCAATAATATACGCGCTTTTGCTATTAAATTGTATTAATTTTTTCACTAACCTTAGAACATCACTAACACTCCAAAGTGCTGAAACAAAATAAAAAGCTTATTTAATTTGGAGGAATACTTGATATCAATAAAAATACATGTACATGATCTTGTTTGTCACCAAGTTATTGACCCCAATCGTTCCAATACGGTATAAAATGACAGGATCTGTACCATTTGTAGGCGGAGATAGAATCTGCAGTCACGTTCTTAAAAATCGTCTCTCTTAATGAAAGCGGATATAAGCCAATGCCCCCCGAACGATTACGTCAGAAATCGTTTGACTTAAATTGTAAATTATATCCCGTTGAACAAGAAATGTTGAGAATACTGGGTTACAGTTTTTTGACCTCTATAGCGTTAGTCATAAGATCGGTATTTCTATTAAGGTATAAGATGAGAATAATTTACCCGTAGGTATACATTACATCAATGTGGGAGGTAAGAATTATAGGCTTTATCATGTCAGCGTTGTTTATACTAAGTATATTCTGATACATCAATCACTGTAGATTAATATTTATAAGATAATAGCTACTACCTTGTCTTAGCCGCTTAAACATTCAAAGCCGTATCTAGAATGATACCTAATATAATAATTAATGGACTATGTATTTTGTAAGATATTAAAAAACAAAAAACTAATCTTTCCAAATTGTATAAAAAGCTGATTGGTTTAGACACCAAAAGGCTGAAAGTAGGCTTACTTTACAAATTTATAATACTCGTATGAAATTTTCGATTAATATCGATTAGCGGTTTGTGGGTAAAGTCGGGGTCAAATAGACGTAATTAGTTCATTATAATATGTCTAATAATATATTCATTCATTCATTATATCATTGTATTTAGGTACTAATATTTTGATGCGATTTACATAAAAAACATTTTAACATAACATGAGGGGTAAAGATTTTTAGAGAGACAATTTATTGGCTTAGAACCTATAGAATTTAATAAAATATTTAATGATAAAATAATGGAAATTAAAACCTATTAATGACAAAATTATATTGTTTTTATCGCCTGTAAAGCGAGTTATGCAACATTTATCTAAAATAATGGATTTAAGGAAGAGGAAGGTAATAAAATGATAAAATAGATTCACACCTTGCTGAATAATAATAGGAAATAAAAAGGTTTTTAAACAGGTAATTTGTGTTCTTATCAATGAAATCAAATTTTAAACTTATAATGTGCCTTTTAGAAATATTTAATTTTAAATTTGTACAAGTGTTTGTTAACGCAACAATTTAGATATTTAATATTTTATTTTATAACGTCTTCAGACTCCTTAAGATACTTAGAAGACGTGTCCAATATATACCTACAAATGTTTGCTGTGTCTCATCATCATCATCATCACCAGCCCCTATCCATCCACTGCTGAACATAGGCGTCCCTCGTTATACTTCCAAAGCGATAGTCTAGACAAATCTAGCTGTGAGTGTATGTACCTTTTGCTCGCTTTGCATTTTCTCGACACTTACAAGATATTTAGATGAAGACAATAATATTGTGATTGGATTATTTATTGAATTATTTAAGAGTTTAGTTTTCCCAGAGAAAAGTATTTACATACTTTTCCCTGGGAGAGAGCTGTGAGAATTGATTGAAGTAGGTACTAGTCTTAAGAAACCTTGTGCATGTACATGCTTTAGCGAATTGCACTTGTTTGCCTCTAGCAATACCTAGGTATTGCTAGAGGCAAACATATTCAGAAGACTATCTACATTCTGATTGAAATTTTACGGATTTTATCGGGGTTTATTAAGTTTTAACATACCCGACGGAATACTCACAGGTCATACCTTGACCATGGTTGTTGTAAAGAAACGTCGGGCTTGTAACTTAATATAGGTACCACGATGAAATCCGTAAAGTTGTTTCATTATGAGTGAAAATCGCGTAACCATTAGAAAACAATGCGGAGACAATATTCAGATTGGTATATTTATTGAACACATTTAAGAGTTTATTTACTTATTTAAATACATTTCTCTTGGAGCTGTAAAAACTAATTGTACGTCTCCGGTACGTCATCGCGGCGATAAAATGACAATTCGCGGAGGCGCCAGATGCACGCGGCTTTATTGCGAACGCGCAAATTGAAATGGTAACCATTTGGTACGAGTTATTGTTTCTCTATTAACAATACACGAGCATTCTCCGTTTGTTAGAATATATTTGTAAAAATATTGTAAATTTATTTGTTTTTATAACAGTCATAAAGTGTGTTTTCATTTTATAGGTACAAAGGCTTCACTTTCCCGGTAATGTTTTTTTTATATAGAAGAGCTGGAAAACGGACAGTCGGTTAACCTGGTAGTAAGAACCTAATCAGAGACATCCGTAGACACCCGCTACACCAGAGGATTGGCGGGCCGGCAGCCTTTCATGAACATGATAGATTCAACTTCAATAATTGGTACTTTAGTCAAGAATTGTGATGGAGCTAAGTTCGATTGTAACATTTATAGCTAAAGTATGAGGTAAATGTTTCAACTAAAACCCGTAATATATTTATCTTTGCTGTCAGCATTTTCATCATCATCATCAGCCTCTATCCATCCACTGCTGAACATGGCCTCCCTCAATGAACGTCATGACGGCCGATCCCTTGCCACTCGCATCATGTTAGCATTTTACTTATCTCCTATTATTTACCTACTTGATGCAGAGTAGAGTAGCTGTGGAGTGACACGATAGATAATGATATTGAATTTTAATGAAAAAAACTACTTAAACATTATGAAGATTAAATCACAAAAAAATCCACAAAAAGTTATAAATTCAAAGGCATTTCTTGCTGTACTAAAATAATAAATCATTAAAATTGCACATGCATCAAATCTAAAGAATTCACATACATTTAAATCCAACAATCGGTTCGTTGCATTCACAACATAAATACTTTTCGGTCGGCGTTCGTATCTAAAACTAAATAAAAGTGAGATAAGTATATTTAGCATTAATATAGCGCCGCCTTCACACCGAGGGCCGTTGATTGGACGAAGACAGGAAAAATGCCGCGGCCATGTCTATTTTAGGAAGCCGGTTTTTGATAGGTACTTATAATACTGTGAATGTGGACTTGATTTGACCGGATGACGAATATGAATGAACTGTCGTCGAAAATAATAGCATCATCATCACGTCACCGCTCAATGTTGGACTTCAAAATGCTTCTGACTGTAGGTAAATAAAAAGTAAAAAACGTAAGGACGTACAATTGGTCTAGTGGTGAGGTTCATTACACACAGTAGTTATGGGTTTATTTGAATTGAAAGTGCAGAGAATTTGTAAAATAAATATAGATCATGTCTGCACCAGATTATGGTTTTTTTATACACGTATTTATATGAATTCCATTTTTTTACTTTCTTAGTACCCGTAATACAACATTATTATCATAATACTGGTCATTTGGTTTCTTATATTAAATAATAAAATGTTTATAGCACTATGACAGGACACATTGTAATTCCTGGCACCTTCTTACCCAACGTTAACGCAGGGACGCCGGATAAATAAACGTGTTATCTAGTCCATGCTAAAGAAATCTGACTTCTTGTTTTTCATAAGACGTCATATACAAGCAAGACTTCTTAGCCTTCACACCATGGTTCAAGCATTGTCGTGGCGGTGGGGCTCAGTAGCCTAAGGTGAATCCAGCACCTTGGGCGAAGCAAATTGAGTCGAGGGAACTGCTCTTTCTACCCCTCGAAGAGGGGACAAAAGAGCAGGGGAACAAGAGGCGAGTATTGGAACCTCACCACATTGTACCTACTGTCCCGACGTAGGGAAGGGTTGTTCTGTGGTGCGAGACAATCCCTCTGTGGAAGTGGCGTCGGTCCCTTGTGGGACTGACTAGCCGTCGAGGTGCCCTGTTTGCTCGACAGATCCGGGCACCTTCCTATAGCGACTTTGGTGGCACCTGCCGGGTTTTAGTGGCTAGAGCTGCGTCTACTGCAAACTCTATATATACCTAATATATATTTAGTTTACAAATTAGATACAGTCAAAGCTAGGTCAAAACGATCAAAAAGAAAATTTTATCTTTCATAAGATATAAAGAATAATTATGTTCCTGTTGTAACTTAAGAAGAAATACTGTTTCTAACAGTTATCTGCATAGAATATGTGATTAATTAAATTTTCAACCTCATAGAAAATTATGATAATTATGAAATAAAATAAAACTGTTGTAATTTTAAATCATCATAATTTTAATGATCCTAATTAAGAATACAAGAAGCGGAATATAAAACGAGCGTTAATGATCTTAGTAAGGCTACCGGGGCTTCTCTACATAAATATAAGTTATTTTAATTGAAACATTGTTGCATTTGATATAAGCAAGAAATAGCCGCTTAACTTCAAATATAATAAGAAATAGCCGCTATAACTTTAAATGTAATAAGCACTCTGTATATATTATGTAGACCTTCAATGGCATATTATAGAAACTCTATTATTAATTTAACGCGTATATAAATCTACATCTGTCTGTAGGCTTAATTGTAAAGTTGTAAAATATTTGTAAGTACTTTTTTGTATCTATTTATTATTTATCAATGTCTATTATAAAAAAACATGTGTTTTAATTTTACTAATACATAATCTAATCATTTTTATTTCTATTTCATAGTGTGTGCTGTAAATCTAAGACAATGCATAAACCGCGGATAAAAGCTATGCTTCTATATAACAGTAAAATACTCTTTTCGTATTAGTAATACTTTTCGTAATACTCAGTAACGTACCGTCTGCAGAACAACAACATCGAATGTACGAGAATTCCGTAAAGACTGACACTTGTAACAAAAGAGCGCATTAAGATAAGAGAGTTGAATGAAACATCAATAAAAGTAAGAACGTTGCTAATAAGATTAACTTGTATTTTTCCTTGAACATGTTTTCTTTTTTGCTGTAATAGAACCCATATAAAATATTTGTCAAACTCATGCTGTTATGTACTTAAGTGGCACTTGTTAGCCATACTATGACAAGTGTAGGGAATGTCTTGAGATCCAGAGCAATAAACTACAGAGCTACTTTAATAGGCTAAACTTTATGTCACGAAGAAACTTTTTTATGTCTTGAATAAATATTACTATGGAAACAAACAGGATACTAGCAGTCATCATCATTAACATCTCGTTCGGTCTACTGCTGGAGACAGGCCCCTTCCTATAAACGGCAAGATGGCCGATCCGAGGCTACTTGCATCTCAAAATTCAAAAATGGAAAAATGCAATGCACGACAACACTAGCTAACTAGCTAACTGCAATTACAATTTGGTACCTAGACACCTATAGGTATATATTTTTTTGACTTAAGAATAATATTATTTAATGTTATCAATTTAATATGATAGTGAACTCCGGGCTTTAAGAAACAATGTAACTATGAATATGATAAAACAATATTTTAATGAAATAAATAGTTACAATCATGTCATCAGTAATAATAATAATACTATATCCATAAAAATTTCACTACATTTACAAACAAAGGTACCTATCAACTGATTGACAGTATTAGGGGCCCGGCTCCACCGCGGCGCACGGAGAGACTACGCACGTTTGTCAAGTTTCGCTTTGCAAGAAAATGTATGTGATTGTTTCCACTGCAACCAATGGACACGCTACGACTAAATTATATTTTAATACTCTGCATGCCCTATGGTGGAGCCGCGCCTTTATTGTATAATAATTATAATAAATATCGTGTATGAGACAAATACTTAAATATTATATTTGTGATACAAAACACAATATGAAGGACATATAATAGTATAATATAACCCTCACTATCACCATAAGCAAGGCCCAAAACGCTCAGCATAAATGTGGGTTGGTGTTATTAAACCATGTCCATGGAGCGACAAGGAATTGGGTGCTAATGGACCAGTCCACTCATGTACGTAAGTACCAAGGCCGGCGAGTAACTAACCAAAACAATTTACGTTATAGTAAAGTTGATAGAAACAACGCCGGTATTACTAGAGCGTATTTCTGGCCTCAATACGAATTCCGATCAAAGTGTGGATGGATCATCACAAATAAATTTTGTAATATAAATGAATGAAAAGTTTATCATTTGTTAATTAATTTATTTCCGTAGTAAGCTAGTATAAATCCATGCTACTGTTATGAAAAACAGAAAGAAGGCAAGTAATTTGTATTTTCGTTGTTTGTAAGTATGATAGAAAGAGCTTAACAATTTTGCTCATCACTACATGATTGGTGAACCCGGGTGAACTCGCCTATAGACAAATAGGCGAGTTCACCCGGGTTCACCAATCATGTAGTGATGAGCAAAATTGTTTTCGGTCTTGCAGTCTTAATCGTGGTCTGATGAAAGAGAGAAAGCAAGATAAAGACTAAAACTAAGTCAGCAAGACCAAGGCTAAGGCCAAGACTAAGTCAGCAAGACCAAGACCAATATTAACTCATCAAGTCCAAGATCAATATTAACTCAGCAAGACTAAGGCCAAGACTGTCCAAGTCTTGGTATTTCTTTGATCATCACTACACTCACGTAGCTACCTACAACCTACATTATCTCTATAGTGAGACTTAAGCAAGTATCGGAGGCAATAATTATTACTATCTGTTTTGATCTTCTTCGCTAAACACAGTCAACAATCATCAACCCTTATATGTCCCGTTGTTAGGCACAGGTCTCCTCGAAATCAGGCGAGAAAGTTCAGCGGAGCAGTGCAGCAAGCGCAGGGTCTTGCGTTCATATAAATACATAAATAATATATAAGAAGCAGACATGATAACATATATTTATAATATACAGACGGATGTCTACAGTACTATTAAAGTCTGCAGTACTCTACTAGATAAACATCATATAAATTGTATGCACGTTCAGTCGAAGCGTGTTTTCCCCGTCATATGACCACTACAGCTGGCAGTCAAATGTGATCACAAGAAAGCAATGAATCTTATGAAAAGATGAGAAGCGGGGAGTATTTCCAGATTTACTACCGAAAATTCATACTTAGATAATCATTTCATAAAAATTTCATAATCATCATCATCATCACCATCATTAGCCTTTGTACGAAAACTGTTCTTACTGTCTAGTGTAGTAATATTTCCCAATAAATGTAATTTCATTAGGTACAATATTATAAGTTCAAATAGTAACGTTTCCAATTAGCTTTAGATATTTTACTACGTACACGTGAAGTTCTAAAAATCCTAAGAGAAATTAATCTGATTTAATCTGAGCGAAGAAAGCTATTTCTTTAATCTGATAATGTAACTTGGATGGAATTTTTTAATCCCAACGAATTTACTGGAGAGCGTTTGATAACATACCTCAAAGCCCACACAACGATAGAACTTTTAAACGAAATTAAGAATTTAATCCTAATTACATAAATATTTTACTCGATAATATGTACTTACATAAAAATTTTACTTTAATTTGACACCAACATTTACTTATCTAAATCCGTATAATATGTTTTAAGGCATTTTGACGTAAAAATATAATTATGCATCTATATTTTTAATTTATAATAGAACAAGAAAAGATAGTTTTAGAAGACAATCATAAAATAATGATATATTTTCTGAAATATATTTAAATACTTCTTTAGTATCTACAGTTTCCGTGAATTATAAATTAATTTGGATATAGTAAAGGTTATCTCAATTTTACTAAGCAATAGCATCGATTGCTTGCATTAATCATATAATCTTATGAAATAACTGTAGTGTGAAATAACTTTAACCTAAGTAAGCCGTATCATTATAAAATCTATATTTATATTTATATTTTGCATGAGCAAGCAAATATTTTCAGGGATATATAAATTTTCAGCTTTCCGATCGACAAATTTCAGATGCGAACACGTATCTCATCCCGTATTAGGAGGCTCAGAACCAATACCATAGAAGATAGGGGCACCTATAGCCGACTTGCAATAACAATAATGCGGGCAAGCGGGCGACCTGCCAGAGTCCTATCGATCCGCTGTACAATCCTACCACCATAGTGAGACCCCCGAAAATATCTTCACTTACCCCTTGATATATACATTCTCCGTGAACACGGGGGGGAGAGGTATGTCATCTCAATTTAGATCTGCTGACTTCAAGTAGGTCAGAGGGAAAATTTACAAATACTATTTCTTCCCGAGTGTCGAGTTTATTTTTTTAAATAAACCTCTCTTACTGGCAATATTGTTTAGGTAATACACAGGATATATAAGAATAATATCCGTACCGACGAAAATATTTTTAAAAACGTATTATAAATTTTTTTAGAGTACCTATGTAGTAGTGTAAGTGTGTAGTAAAATGAATAAAGTACGTATTGATTTTTTATTTAAATAAGACGATATTTTTTTTTAAATATTTTGATTTTAAAGTAAAAAATATATAATATAAATGAAGTTTTTATCAATTTATTTTAGTTCTTATCAAAGAATATAATTAGTATTTAAATATAGGTATAGATATTATTAATATGAGGATATTTAATTTATATGCGACCACTTTGACTAATCATAAACTATGAAAATACATATGAACTTATGCGTTTAATGTATAACTACGAATGACGTTAAATTGTAACATATAATTTACACAAATTCGAAATCAAATCGAAGACGGGTTACATACCACTGTATCCGTCTTCGAACCCAAAAGATACGATAGCATTATATGATATTTTTCATTTAATTTATTGATTTTGATATTTTTTAAATGTTTAGCAATTGTTAGCGAACTTATAATATAATCGTCAAAACTGATCTCGAAACAAAATAATCTATCTATATTATTCTATAATCTTTAAAATAGTCCTCGTGAAAAGCTCATGTCGCAAATGACATAAAAGATAATCATAATTAACGTCAGGACACCATTTACGTACCTACCTATAATTATGTTAAAAGAGTCGAATATAAAATATACATTTATAAAAACTCATTTCATATAAATATTTTGAAAAGTAGAGAAATAAAGATAAAAGATTATCAATAATTCTTTAATTTAGGAAAGCCTTTAAATGTTTAGCACAGGATCGAGTAATCTAAAATAATTCACTACACGTGTAAATCTCAGTTGTCAGGACCAATATAAAATGATCGCTGAGAGCAGTTCCGTTGTTACTACTATTCGCAACTTTATCTTGGATAATAGGAGGGGGGAGTGTCAACTTAAAATGGTGAAACCTTGAGATTTTCAAGTGCTTTCCACAGTCGTGGGTTGACGATTAAGTACTTTTTAGTTTACTTAAGAAATATGTGAAGGTCGCATGAGTTACGTTACTTTAACTGGAAACTAGAGGTTCCAAATTTAGTTTAAGTGCTTTTTATGATAACCCTTATAAGTGACGTACATACATTTGAATGAAAAAAAATTCAACTTCAAAAAAAATTTACTTCATACACAAGCTTTTTAAGGTAAAGATACAGTCAATTATTTAAATATATTTACCTCATGTTCTATACAAAGTCTAATTAATGCTTATTTAAGTTATATAAATACTTATAATATCCACCTGCTGTGCTTATCAATTAGCTATAAACAAGTTGTAAGGAAGATGTTAGTTGTTAATTGAGACAAGTCGAATCAAAACGTACATGAAAGGGGAATTAAAATAATATTTATATCATTGTTTTTTAAAAGCCATTACTTCGTAACTAATTATAGTAATTTAAAAAAGTTGTTTCATCATTTTGTATATTTTGTATTTGCCTGGCCAGAAATTTATAAACCCTGCATTGGTGTCGCCACAGTATCTTTTATACGGTAACACATAGTTTTCATACAGAAATTAGTTCCTAAATTTTCCGCAATATGGCGAGGGTTTTTATTCTTCTGGTCATGATATACTTACATTGTATGCGTATCAAATTTAAACGTAGCGGCTACTAAAATAGTCTTTTAAAGCCTTTTTACAGCTAATGTTTCGATCGGAGATTAAATATTTTTACACCTATTTTATGTTTTGCTAATGCGCAAAGAACCCTAAAGGTCAAATTAAAATACATTTTAAGGTGCTAAATGCACCCAACCACTTTGTTAATTTTATTATATTATTTTAATTATGACTTTGATAAGCATAAGCATGAAAAGGATATTTAAAAAGGTAAGGGTAAGCAACAAAAATATTAACCATAAAAATACAAATTCCATATTTAACAGATACTTGACTCAATACTTAAATCCGTATTTTTCACTATGTTTTTAAATATATATTTTTTATATTTCACATATAAGTATGTACCTATAATATTTAATTTTTATAACAACATAGGTTTGAGTTTTTTTACTGATATATCTTATGTTAATATACGGATTATTATTGATTATTAATTAATAAGGAATGTCTTCAATAAAAAGAATCTCTCTTATCACTTTCAGCAATTTATAAGCCAATCCTCATATAGATATGCTCTACCAACTACATGGATATAGTTTCTAGAAAATACAGTATTTTCCATTTCCATCTTTAGAGTGATATTTTTACGAGCGAATATAACTTTATAAGAAATCAATTTAAAGACCGCGTGGATGTGTCGGTAAAAATATAAGTAATTAAAGTTAGTACTTCAAATAATAAATATTATATAAATGTTGTTTTATTATTGGATCGAAAATTTATTAAAACTATTTAAAACATCATATTCAGAAGTCTTTTTTTCACAGAGCTCTACATTTCAGCATTGCCTTGTTCACGAAAGTTTCGTCAACGTCATTTTAAATACCTAGTGAAAATAACTATGTATATTAATTCAAAATCTTGAATATTCAATTATATCATTTGAAGGCAAGCAACATTTTTTATTGTGCTTTGCAGCTTTGTTGCAGATAATTAGAGCTTTTTAGATGAATAGTTTAGGTGTATGCGAGTAAATGCGTTGGTAAGTAGCCGACGGCATGCGATGTTGCGTGACAGAATTCCGCCCAGATGTATATACCTACACTATCATTAACCTATAAACAAGAACTCAGACTATGAATTTCTTAAACATCTAAATATGGCCTTTTTGTGCACAATGTAAGGCCAAGGTACGAATGTTATATTCACATAAAACAATTTAATTGAGATGTGATACAGTTTTAATATTTTTATGACGCATAATAAACTTTTATTTCTAAAAATTATTTAAGTACCCCCAAAAACATATTTAAGTATCATTATAAATACCTAACTATTTACTGTTATAAAAGTGGCACAGCTCTGATTTTCCAATTTCTTAAAATCGATTCGATGAGTCGATTCGACGGCAAACAGCGTGTTGCTGTCATTTCTTTAGTGTATCCTATCTTTAGTTTTAGATTTTTATCAACTATGAATTTTAATATTAACGTAAATAATTCACATCGTTTCTTCCTTAAACATTCAAACTCTATTCCATACAGACAGACCCAACTGCGTGTACACACACTACAACAATTTGTGTCTTAGAATAAATTATGTTGTCATAATATGAATGAATTGCCTGGATATATACATTGGTAAAAGTTTACCCTAGCTCAACGTGCTATGGAGCGTGCTATGCTGGGTGTTTCTTCAGATAAGATTCAAAACGAAGACATCTTTTTTTTTCTTTAACGCCGGGAAATGCTCTGAGGCATCCCGCGGGGGAGTGGGTCTCCCCACGCGGGTATGTGGGACTCGCTGCGCCCGACAGCTGGTAAATGGACGCAGCTCTACCCACTAAAACCCGGCGAGTGCCACCAATGCCGCCTTTGGTGAGTTGCCTAGTCAGTCCCGCAAGGGACCGACGCCACCACCACAGAGGGGTTGTCCCGCACCACAGAACAACCCCTCCCAACGTCGGGACAGTACAATGGGGTGAGGTTCCCATCCTCACCTCTTGCCCCCTGCTCTTCTGTCCCCTCTTCTTATAAGAGGGGTACAAAGAGCCCCCTCGGCCCAATTAGCTTCGCCCAAGGTGCACCGCTCACCCTACTGAGCCCCACCGCCACGACAAGGCCTGAACCATGGTGGGGAAACGAAGACATCTGCCAGAGAAATAACGTTACCGATATCACGCGAAGAATATGCTCGTTGAAGTAGCTGTGGGCTGGTCACACACCCAGGAGAACGGATGGCCGATGGGCCAATAAGGTATAACAGCGGAGGCCGCGCTAGTCGTAGAAGACGCAGTGTTGGTCGGCCATTGATCATGTGGGAAGACAATCTCCGTGTAGTGACTGGCGTGTTGGATCAGTTGGATACGAGTGGCGAGGGATCGATCGTCTTGGCATGCAAAGAAAGAGGACTATGTTCAACAGTGGATGGATAGAGGCTGATGATGTTGATAATACACTAGCCAAGTGAAGTAATAAGTATGGTAAGTAGGTATGTATATATTATTTGAATGCGTCACGACAAGGTCAAGGATCATAAGATCTTGAACAAAGGGTGATAGAAGGTGCCGTTTTTGGATCGCAAGCTAATTTAAACCTCTCAACTCGCATCAAATTTAATTATTCATCAAGATAATAAAGTACACAATGTTATTTATTTAATTTCGACATCGAAAGGCTTCAAAATTATATTCTCCGAGTCTCCCTCTAAGGATCGCGGAGGGTCGCCATTTTAATATTATGAATACTAATTTGAGGGTTCAAAGGGATCGATTGCAAGAAACAATTCGATAAAGGGTACAACCCTTTACAAAAAGCTGAAAAAATTTGTTTGGTTATGCTTACGCTAAATTTATACGCTTAATTACCTACCTATGATAATTATTTTTAAGGATTTACGAAATTTATAATTTCATTATTTTAAGACAAATCATATTTTATCTGTATAATAATGCTTCATTAATACAAAATAGTACTAAGATAGTTTTTCAAGAAAACAATTTGATAAGATTTAATAAAACTGAGCCGTAATTTATTACTTTTTTTTTAAATTAACACTTGAAAGTGATAAGGATTTTTGATACTTGATAGTGTAACATAAAAATAAAAGAAAAACTTTAGCTCAATTCACATGAGTGTCTTTAATTCATATTTAATGCTATAAATTGTTATAAAATTATTATATCTAGGTAGGTTAGGTAAATTATTATATCTATAATATATATATTTTTTAATATATCTATTTAAATACATTTTAATTTCATTAAGTTTCAAAGCTCGATAGGCAACATCTTGCTAAGTCATTTTTATTATTTGGAGCACAATGCAGATATTTAATACAAAAGATTTCTAATATATTCACCATACAAATGAGTTGAATGTCGTATATATGTGAGTCATACAACGCAAAATAATATCAATGTGATATATTCATACTGAATGGAGGCAGTCACTCAGTCTTATTGAAGTTATAACATGACGCCCATAGTCACTACATCCTTACTAATGTTATAAGTGTGAATGTGAGTTTGTTTGTTACGCTTTTACGCTTAATAGACTAAACTTATTTTAAAAATTGTTTCCCTGATAAAAAGCTATAGTATCAATGAGTGTCATAGGCTATACTTTGTCACCGTATTCCCGCGGGAATGGCAAATCGCGGGTGAAACCGCGGGGAACAATTAGTTATATATATTTTTATGTCAGTAGGATAGGCGAATATGTAGATGGTGTTGCCTGTTCTGCATTTCTTTAGGAAACACAGCAAAACTGTATCACGGAAGAAATATAGTTGGTAGTACCCATACTGAAGGATACGCTTTGGGGCGCATCCCTTTCAGCGATAAATACTAGTGAAAGATACATAATTACAATAGTTTAATCTTAATAACTAACGACTTATCAAATTATTAGAATTGTTATTCCAATATTACTAAATATCTCACTCTTACAAGGAAAATATTTTTATTTGTCAATTTCATCATCAAATTAAAAAAAGAAAAATCTTTATAATATAAAAACTTCACGTTGTGTGAAGGGATTAATGGCAAGTGTAGGTATATTTTAGTTTGGGGTATCATTGTTAAGCGGCCATGAAGAGAGATATATTTCGTTCTATCATTAGATCTAACTTACAATGTCTGCCCTAATTAGTGACTCGTGTTTGAAGTCAATTAGAGATACTATGTAGAGTTCTAAGAATAATGTCAAAATCAGACACTGTGTCGTGTTTATAACATAAATTGAAAAAAAATGTAGATATACTTTACTTGAAAAATATGCTACAAAAGTATATTATTTAAAAAATATAGTTTACACATAGAAAACATAAAATGACAAATAGTTCAAAACAAGATGTGTTATATTTTTTATTATACTCTAAAACTACAAACAGGTACTAAAAGCATCATATCGTGCGTACTTTGACAGCCACTTTTTTTCAGTATAAAAATTGGATATAATAAGATAAAACTAGATATAGTGGTAAAAGCACTATAACCGGTTACATAACAATACGTCGCACTCTGACGTCATAGTGTACCAGTATATTTCACGTACCAAGTGAGCCATTAGCGGAGTTACAAACTAGTCTACAACATAAATGTCAAATCTATATTGATAATAATTGTATATTGATAAGCCTACCTACTTTGCTTCTACTTAAGTTCATGTAAGTCTTAAATATCATTTACGTATTGTTTTCTTGTGTTTACGCGAATTTTACCCACTACAATACCTATTGTCAACTACAAAATTGTTGTAGTGTAGTCAACATCCCTATGTTGATAAATTTTTAAATTGATTTTATATACCCTACCCTATATAAATAATTAGAAAAGAAAATAATTTTATGAAGAAATATGTCCAATAACTTGGTTATGACAGATATGACAGTTTGTTTACCGGTCAGTGACGTCATCGCTCAATAAGTCACGTGATAGTGGGTGATAAATAACGCATATTAAATTAATATGCTTTAATTCAAGACAAATAAATTTAAATGTTATTTCAGGTATTTATTATGTAAAACATAATTTTACATGAATTTGTAAACCTACCTATTAGGATTTTTACTAGGACTTATCTATCAGGATTTTTAGAGATTTTTAGGTTCCCATTAACAGTGGGCGTGGTTGCGGTAAAGTATTCGAAACGATGGGGATGTAAAAATCTCAGTAAATCGCGATGAAATCCTTAAAAATCTTTTGATTGTAGGTAAATAGTTCTTACTTCATACATTTAAAGACAAGAATTTTTTTGTGGGAAATATGATTAATTTTATTTTTATGAATATAATTTTAATGGTTCTTTGTTTTATTTGTGAGCATATCTATTTAAAAGCAGAATTTATATTATAATCAAGATGTAAACCATCACAAATCATATACACTACATATGTGATTTCATTATGTATAATGTAGTTAAATAGGAAAAACATAGAGCTTCAAATATATGACAACCTTTGTGGGGCGATAAGATGTTTTAAATAGTTTTTTTAATCAATACAATACTATTGTATTTACGAACATACGTTTTTATCCACGAGATTTTAATGAAATAATTAAAAGATTATTACTTTATTTGCAGATGTCTACTAGATATATAAAACGTTGGCGGCAGGTGGAAGAACATTATATGCATATATATGGTAGTAGATTATAATATAATATGTAATATGCATGTATACGAGTACCTAACAAAAAATATTAGTATAAATTTCATTATTTAAATAGACATACTTTTGGAATCAAACATGAAGTTGCCTATAATTAGTTTGTTAAATTAAATAGGAAATTTATATATCTATTATATTTATATATATAGATTACATTATCATCACAGGTATTATACTGATTATTTCATGTGATATTTATATATCTATTATATTTATATATATAGATTACATTATCATCACAGGTATTATACTGATTATTTCATGTGATATTTATATATCTATTATATTTATATATATAGATTACATTATCATCACAGGTATTATACTATTATTTCATGTGATATTTATATATCTATTATATTTATATATATAGATTACATTATCATCACAGGTATTATACTATTATTTCATGTGATATTTATATATCTATTATATTTATATATATATAGATTACATTATCATCACAGGTATTATACTGATTATTTCATGTGATATTTATATATCTATTATATTTATATATATAGATTACATTATCATCACAGGTATTATACTGATTATTTCATGTGATATTTATATATCTATTATATTTATATATATAGATTACATTATCATCACAGGTATTATACTATTATTTCATGTGATATTTATATATCTATTATATTTATATATATAGATTACATTATCATCACAGGTATTATACTGATTATTTCATGTGATATTTATATATCTATTATATTTATATATATAGATTACATTATCATCACAGGTATTATACTATTATTTCATGTGATATTTCTGACTCGACCGTAACATAAGGCTATATTTTAATCTTCATGATCAAAACCTTTTTGTGAAATGAGCCTTAAGAAAAACCGACGAGATAAGCTTAGCGGTCCCTTTTTGTCTTTTACACATAATTATTCAAATCATTAATTAGAAGATAAAAGATAAAATTGTATATTGTTATGTAAATTCTGTCTGTAATTCATTGCGGGGTATGTGGCAAGGGATCGGTCGCCTTGGCATTAATTGAAGGTGGCCTGTGTTCAGCAGTGGTTGGATAAAGGCTGACGATGGTAACGATGTAAAAAGTATTTTCAGAATTATCAAATATATGCTAGATACTGTTATATCTGCAATATCTAACTACATATGGAAGACGAAACGGAAAGAGACCTTGCAAAACCATGCATGTACGAAAAAATTACAATTCATGAATAGAGATAAAAACAGTAAACCTTTATTTTATTTTCAGTTGATATGCTTTTTATACGCTTTTAAGTGATTTAATTATGGTCATAAATAAAAAAGGCATTTACATACAACATGTTTATTGGCGCTAAGACAGAAAGGTGGGACACAAATGAGTTATCTCCGACCATTTGATAAGTAGCGCTAGAAGTGTTTACGATGTCATTTTATAACTTAACCACACTATATTACGTCGGATATTTATTGTCATTTAATGTTTGTATATTTGTATATTTTATATAGTTTGTATATTTGTATATTTATTGTATATAGTATATTTAACTAAAACTGAACCAGTTCGTCAATTGTCTTCATCTGTTCATTTGATCATGTTTGGAGGTGTGTATTGGATTTAGATGAAAAAATAATAGGCCTTAAAAAGCCTAGAACTAACTAGGAATATTAATGTAACAAGACATATAAAAAGTATCGATTATATAATCTACCTATATAGTTTTACAGAAAACCAAGTTTAGTAAACCAAGATTTAGGTATACGGCATGTAATTTTCACTTTTATATGATTCCATTTCTTACTTAACTTTTTGCCGACGGACTTACTATGTCTTACGCACGGCTGATTAGTTTTAATAATACCAAAACCACAATAATGGTTATTTTATTTATTGTATTATTAATAATTATGTATAATTGATAATAATTATGTCTAATTACTATTACCGTTTGTTGTAGTTACAGAAAAAAAAATCGTTTTAAATGGAGTTTCGGCTACAAATTTGTACAAATTTTTAATGAAGTTATTTTTGCATTAATAACATTAATAAACTAGTTTTTGGAAATATTTTTAGTCAATCGCAGCATTTTAAATATACTTAATCAAGCATGAAGTTGAGACAAAAAACTAAAGAGCTTCATTTCATAAACATGCCTCTAACACGTTTATCGAAGGAGACATATTTGTACATACACTTAAGTGACGCAGTAAATTCTTTTAATATTAATAAATCAAATCCCGTTATTTAAGGAGGAAGTGCTTCAAAAATATTCCTATCCTGTTTAAATTGACAGCTGGTTTAATTGAGACCACCAGAGTTCTGCGCTTGAACAATTGTTGACATTCAAATCGTATGTGCAGACGTGGATGGCATGAAAATCGGCATGTGTAAAAAAACTGGCTTGGCTCGGACAGGCCCACACGGACGATGGTGTAACGTTATCGTCTATTTATAATACCCACTAGGTATCTTGGCAGAGTATTTTTACTCTTATAGGTCACCACATGCGTACAGATTATTTTAGAACAATGGTTAATGGATAAAAAAATATTAACAAATACTCCGCGAAGAATTATTTTGTTTTTCTGGTAGATGGACAGGCAGAATAATGACTGGCGCCATTTTGTATCTCAGAATAAGAAACAAAAAAAAACCTCAACCGCTTTTTGATGAAATGGTTTGTAGGTTCCATTTACCACTTACCATCAGCGACTTATCTGCCAGTTACATACGAAAACTTATCTAAAAAGGATGCCATCTGAAATATTTCTTGAAATTATCATCTAATTAAACTTAACTAATGAGAAACTACTGTTTCTCATATTGTTTACCTGTCTGTAACATACCTATACCTGTACCTTACCCACGCGTACTTACCTACATGCGTAATGAGTTTTTTTTATGTTAGTTGGATAAGCCAACTAGCAGACGTACCACCAGATGGTAGGTAAATGGTTGACGTTGACCATGAACATAAACTAGTTAACCTGGAACGAGCCCAGGCAACTCATTTATGTGTTGCCTATCCTGAGACATAAGATGTTAAGTCTCGGTGCCAGTAATTACACTGCCTGTCTTGCCCTTCTCTCCGAAACACAGCAAAGCTGTTTGACGGGAGAAACAAGCAAGATGGTGGTATCTAAGCAGCCGGGAGCACGGCACAGCGCAACCCTCCCACCGGTAGTAGTATTAAAAAATTACAATAATTGTATTCTAGTATTATGTAGACTTGTACTAATAACAAGCACTTAATTGTACATAAGTTTATTTTTACACAGTTTTATTTCTTACCCATTTGATTTTAAGTTTACAAGGCACCAAATTCTTGCATTAATTTACACTTAAAATACCGTACACACTATCACACACACAATTTAGACTAAAACATTTCAACATGTGACTTTCCTCATGAAGCCGAGAATCTAAACTAAATATTTAGTTGTTAAAACGTGCAGTAATTTTTATAGAGCAATAATGTCGCTATTGTAAAATTAACGAGTTCCATACGAACCCTTTAAGGTGTTTTTCTTGATGTTTTTGCCCAATTTTTTATCTAGCCACAGTCTCAAAATAATGCGGCCTTATTATCTGTCTCGGTGCGAGATAAAAAATTAAAACGGTCCTCTTTTTAACATCCACAATACTGTTTCTTTTTACATTTTTTTATTTATTGTAACGGGTAATATATTAAAGCTACAAAATGATATTACAAAACATGAACTAATGAATCACTTATTTATGTATATTATATTGCTTCATAAATGTTGCAATTATGCTTTAAAATTTAAGATAACTTTTAATTAAAATGCAATAAATGTTATCTCAAACCAAGATCTGTTTATCTCGATCAAAATAAACAAACATGTAATGAAACAGTTTAAAAACAAAATAATATATATTACCTATCCTATACTATCCGTTTTTGATGCAAGTGGCAAGGGATCATCAGTCTTGGCGTTTTTTGAGGGAGGCCTATGTTTAAGAGTGGATGGATAGGCATTGATGATGATATATTACTTTTACCATTTACTTGATAAACTATAGAAAATTTTGATCACGATAGGTATAATAATAATAATAAAATGTATATAAAAATAATAATCACACTGATACCATTTGATAATAAATTTCCTTCTCATATGACAATAGTCACGAATAGACATTTAAAATTCAACAGTTTTCTTTAAAATAACCAGCAAAATATTAAGAATTAAGTTGTAATATGTTAAAAATTGTTTCCAAGTCTCAGGAATAATTATTAAATACAAATAAAATATTTCTTTTATGAAAAATATTAAATTATTAACAAAAGTTACTATTATATATAACATTATATTATGCAAAAATTAAAAGACAGAGATTTTTACAATATTTAAAAAAAAACAACTTTTATCTATAACTTTACTCTCTTCTAACTTCAATTAAACCTTGCATTTATATTTTCAGAACATAAATTGCTTTTATGGTAAAAATATTTTTTCTCGAAGCTTTTTCACTTTGCTCCTGTAAAAGCTAACATTTTCATCTATATTCTTGCAGAGGTACATAATTCACCCATGCTATAGATATTATACTTATTTCAATTCAAATTCTTTGATGTGTTCGTAAATACGTAACCGTAAAAGCTGCTTTAGTGTGCGTGCATTTGTCCTAGTTTTGCCATTCCATACAAGATGGCGCTGTACGCAAATGTATGAGTACAAATTTAATCAGTTTATTTATTTATTAATTATATAAAACAATAATATGAAATCAGCAAAAAAAATAACAGAAAGTTTTATAAAATAAGTGTACCTAATTATTTTATGGAGACGTAATAATTTTAAGTATGTAAATATTTATTTAATTGTAAACTATTTTCGAATAAGCAAGAAAAATAGTAAGTGAAAATAAAAAAAAATATGTACTTTCATTATTTTAGGGTAAAAATATTTTTCTATTCAATTTACAGGCAAAATAGTAAAACAGCAACTATGTACAGTGCTGCCATGAAAATGACGTAAGTATTCGGAACTAATGTGAAAATTGTAGAGAAGTTGTTACTCAGCTTAGCTATTGTCATAAATTTTATTTATACAGCAGAAGAAACTGAACCATAATTTTGTTATATACTAAATATTTAAATATAGCGTAGTTAGAAGACGCTTGTATGCCCCACTTACTTACCATCTGCTATTATTTTTCTTGACTCTATTAATTTGAAATTTTGCTTCATACTTTTTTAATATAGATGTCAAAACGATCATAAATTATATATTTATTTTTATGGGTAATTATTTTATAACTTTTCTCATTAAAAATATAATAAAAATGTATTAATGACACAATAAAAATATATTAAAAGCTTTATTACATGTAGATAATAATAATTACAATGATAATAAATAATAATGATTATTAACCTTAAAAACTAAATAATTTGAATTGCAGCGTTCAGTGCAGAGCGAGTATTATTTTTCACATTTATGTGCTATTTAATTAAATTATATTGATATTATCTTAATTTAATTATGTTTAATTTATTAAATATAAAAAAGCTGTTCAATTATTTTCATTTCAGTCTACATGTTTATCGTCCTTGTTACGTTGATCTCTTTACTACTAAACTAAGTATTATAAAATAATAGTTAGAAAAACAACCGAATGGATTTTAACTAAACTTTATAATAATAATATAGCTTATACATTAGAATAACACATAGGCTTCTTATGTTGGATAGGCAAACTGGCAGACGTGCCACCTGATGGTACTTACCATCGTACTGACCCACTTATCTACCGTCGATGTCACCCATGAATATAAACTAGTTTACCTGGAACTAGCCCAGGCAACTCATTTATGTGTTGCCTATCCTGAGACATAAGATGTTAAGTCTCGGTGCCAGTAATTACACTGCCTGTCCTGTCCTTCTCTCCGAAACACAGCGAAGCTGTTTGACGGGAGAAACCAGCAAGATGGTGGTACCCATGCAGCCGGGAGCACGGCACAGCGCAATCCTCCTGCGGGTAATATGATTGCGTGAATTGTCCAAAATCGAATCCTACGCAGACGTAGTCGTGGCACCAGCTATATCTATAAGTTTAATGTCATCATTTTCATCATTAGAAACCTTTCAATATTGATCACCTCTCCTTCTAACCACCGTATTGAATGTCAAAATGTTGAACCCAATTATACCTTATCAGAGACGTGTCACTTCGTCTTCTACCTAACATGAGAAGTCATTTACCGTTCACTTTTCCAAACGCTTAACATCACATGTAAGCATTGAACAAACTTTTTTTTGTTGACAGGATCGGGGTAGGTTCCTGAACCTATGTGGGAATCACACTTGGGCTGTATATAACCGAACTAAAATCACTGCGAGCGTATTCAGCCGCTTTTTGAGGGTCCCGGATCTACTGCTTCTTACGCATCCCCGTTCGTCACCCGCGGGGGGAGGCCTCGTCAGTGGCCTCCTCCCACACCCGCTCGTTGGCCTTCTTCTTGGACATTACTGCCTCGCAGAAGGTTACCATCGTCGTCCATGACTCGTCGTCACCGAGCATCGTAGTGATGACACTCTGCAGAGACAAGTCCCCTCCGATAACCGACGTCAGATTCCGACACAGCGCCGCCCATCTCGGGCACACCTCGAGGGTATGCAGGCCAAGTCCATCGCTGCGGTACAATCGTGACATATAATTATGTAGGTACCTACTGTCACCGGCTCCCTGTGGGCCGTCCGGCACAGGTTTGACCAAACAATTGGCTTGACGTAAAATGTTACATCTTCCTGAAATAAATTTATTTCAGTCTTGAATTATTTAAAATAATTATAATGTATGTAATAATATTATATGAGTTAACAAGTTTTAAATATCCAAAATTTCACGTTCTACGTGTCGTAAAGCGTTTCCTCTTCCGTCTCAAAATAGACAACAAATAAATAAGTTACTTGGACCTGACTAAACAGGGCCTGGCCCAGATTTAACTCTGACCTGTCTTGTTTACATCATCATCAGCCTCTATCCGTCCACTGTAGAACGGCTTCTTTTTTACGCCGGGAAATGCTCTAAGGCATCCCGTGGGGAAGTGGGTCTCCCCAGGCGAGTATGTGGGACTCGCAGCGCCCGAAAGGTGGTAAGGTGGACGCAGCTCTACCCACTAAAACCCGGCGAGTGCCAGCAATGCCGCCTTTGGTGAGATGTCTCGGATCTATTGAGCTAACAGAGCACCTCGACGGCTAGTCAGTCCCTCAAGGGACCGACGCCACCTCCACAGAGGGGTTGTCCAGCACCACATAACAACCCCTCCCAAAGGTGGGACAGTACAATGGCGTGAGGTGCCCATCCTCGCCCCTTGTCCCTATGCTCTTTTTATAAGAGGGTTACAAATAGAAGCTCCCTCGGCTCAATTTGTTTCGCCCAAGGTACTGGGCTCACCCTAGGCTACTAAGCCCCACCGCCACGACAAGGATTGAACCATAGTGGGGCAGAACGGCCTCCCCTAATAAACGCTAAGACGGCCGATCCCTCGCCACTCGCATCCAACACGGACCGGCCACCGCACGGAGATCGTCTTCCCGCTTGGTTAATGGCCTTGTTTGCATGACTAATATAAAAAGCAAAAGTCATCTTGTCAAGTGAATTAAATATAATAAGTACTTTTAAACAGTGCATGGAAATGACTTGATTTTGGCAACGAATAAGACACACCACAAGTGTTATTATAATTACCAGCGCTTATGAGACTGTTCGGTACCTACTAAATAAATCTACCTCGAAAAAATCTTTGAGTCAGTGCTGTTTGCATACTTTGAAGAATTCATGGAGATAGCACACCCTGGGAATAAGGCGTTTCTCCCAGGCATTTTAGGGTAAGATGTTAAAATTGTTATAGAATACATATTATTTAAAAAGATTAGTTCCACTGAGTTTGTTTCGCCGGTTCTTCTCAGTGGGCTTGCCTTGGAACCGGTGGTAGATTCAATTGACGTTCTAAAAGATACTGTATTGGTACTATTTTGAATAAAAAAAATTGATTTGATTTGGTTTATCATTAAAAGCTATCTTGTGCAGAATCATCTTAACAATATTAATGCTTCTGTAGGTAACCCACCTGCACCTGCTCAAAATATTTAAAAATCTATTTTATTTCAAAATATAAAATATGTATTCCTGGGAGGGCAATCAAATGCAAAATTGTATTTAAAATCCAACTGGTATCCCGCTTCTTATCGCTTGAACAAACGACTCGTTTTTGCCTTTGTATTAGGTAGAGCCATGCTGCATTGCAGCCGAATTGGGCCGGCACGAGTCACGACCGAGGTGGTACTTCTCGCTCACATAACACCGGCGTAAAGTGACAGCTATGCTGTGGCGTTTAGTGCGGTTTGTGAGTTTTTAGTGGCCCATTGGGGGGATAGGGAAAAGGAGTGCATCGCATCTGCATAACCTCTGGTTGTGCGAATATCTATATTCTATGGGCATCGGTAGTCACCATAAAGATCTGACTGCTTATTTGCCTTATGACATAAAAAAAATTAAAAACTTACTCTAATTTCTTAAATATTGATTAATACGACTATTGACTGACCTGAAGCTGAAGATCGATGTCGTGATACCTACTCAGGTATATTTTAGAATCGTGTAGTATTGTAATTTTTAAATTAACTCGAATGTTTCAGAAGTAGGATGCTGCATAAACTACGCGGTTAGGCCAGTATATGAAGCTTCTCTTTCTTTAAATGTGGCTAGATATTGGGAAATAGTTCTTCATAGTAATGTCAAATACCTATAATTTTCGAAATATCCTTGCCCCCTGCGCTTTTATCCCCTCTTCTTATAAGAGGGGTACAAAGAGCCCCCTCGGCTCAATTAGCTTCTCCCAAGGTGCTGGGCTCACCCTAGGCTACTGAGCCCCACCGCCACGTCAAGGCCTGAACCATATGGGATGGGGAAGCTGGAAACCTCTGCTGGGTAACCCATGACGGCAAAATTGCTTTTATAAGTTAGATCTACATCTAGATAGAGGAACGTAACAGAGTAGAATGTTACCTATATTTTATTTTAAACTAGCTGTTGCCCGCAGCTTCGCCCGCGTTAACTTAGATTTGCAGGCGTAGGTACGCGGATTTATGATGATTATTTTTATAGCCTAAGTTACTCCTTATAACATCAGCTATCTGCCAGTGAAAGTCCAATCAAAATCGGCCCAGCCATTTCAGAGAGAGGGAGAACAAACAGACAGGCAGACAGACAAAAAAATGTAAAAAAGGCTATTTTGGTATATGCACCGTGTATACATACATACCTATGCATTCAACAAATAGCGGTTATTTTAATATTACAAACAGACACTCCAATTTTATTTATCTGTATAGATGTATAGATTAAATTACGAAAAAATACATTTTTGTTACACTCTGGACATTAAATAAAAGCTATTAAAAGTTTAATATTTATGTGTGTTTGTTTTTAATTAACTTAACTCCTTTAATTTTATTCTTATAGGGATTATGATTACCTATTAGTACCTGCTTTACTTGCTTGTGTTTCTAATAAGAATCACACCAACTAGAGTT
Organism: Helleia helle; assembly: GCA_963853865.1. Taxonomy (NCBI): domain Eukaryota; kingdom Metazoa; phylum Arthropoda; class Insecta; order Lepidoptera; family Lycaenidae; genus Helleia; species Helleia helle. The sequence goes on along the minus strand of OY971416.1, from coordinate 12,911,095 downwards.
AGTTAGAGCATAGATCATTCGATCGAATTGTGTGTTGTTGTGTGTGAGCAATCTCGCCTCCTAGCTAAATGTGAAAATTTTTAACTAAATAGGCAATATATCAGACCTTAAACCTGTTTATAATTAACAAGATACTTTTTTTATTAAACACCATTGGTACCACCAACGTATTTTATTAAACACCATTGGTACCACCAACGTATTTTATTAAACACCATTGGTACCACCAACGTATTTTATTAAACACCATTGGTACCACCAACGTATTTTATTAAACACCATTGGTACCACCAACGTATTTTATTAAACACCATTGGTACCACCAACGTATTTTATTAAACACCATTGGTACCACCAACGTATTTTATTAAACACCATTGGTACCACCAACGTATTTTATTAAACACCATTGGTACCACCAACGTATTTTATTAAACACCATTGGTACCACCAACGTATTTTATTAAACACCATTGGTACCACCAACGTATTTTATTAAACACCATTGGTACCACCAACGTATTTTATTAAACCAACGTATTTTATTAACACCATTGGTACCACCAACGTATTTTATTAAACACCATTGGTACCACCAACGTATTTTATTAAACACCATTGGTACCACCAACGTATTTTACTGAAACTCATTTAAATGGAATCTACTACTTTTATGGAGAAGCCATAGAGAACAGCCAGCGAAAAAACTATACAGTACCTATAACCTAATTAAATGAACACAGCAGTCTTCATCAAACGACTTCTTTCAGCCCCTTGTCAACCAAGAGAAAACTGCAGTCAGCTATCGATCGATTTTTTCCCAAAGTTTTCTTAAACAATTTATTTAATTTTGTGAGGATTATAACTGTAATTTTGTGATTTGTACTGTTAAAAATTTCTGATTTACTACAGCGAAGTAGACTAAAAATACTGACTGCTAAAATGTCGCTACAGAATAACAACAACAACAGGAATAATAAGTCAAGAATCGACCAGTTGGAGAAATTAAAAAAAAGAACAAAATATGCTTAGGTAAATATAATATAATTGAGATGACGTCACATATTATGTCATTAACAACTATGATTTAAGCGGTTTAACTATTTATAACTGTATGTTTATGACATAAAACTGAGAATGACATAAAATATATTTGCGTGAGAATTGTTATTAATGATTGAATTGTAGTAAACTGATTTGTGCTTCCTATATGGGTACCTACTTAAAGACGATTTCGGTTCTTATTAACGAATAGGCAAATTAGGTTATCAAACAACGTAACGATAACCACCGGTTCCTTAGCACACCAATAAGAACTAACGAAACAAGTGGTGGTTATCTTTGAACTATTTAACCTAAAATAATGTACTTGTAGTCAATGCTTTATCCTAAATAATTTCGTTTATGTTACCATGCATTTACAACACAAATGTTTTAGAATTCGGCATGTGCTAAGGTCAAACCTGTTTAGCACTGAATGTTCATATAATTCATTCATTATAATGAAATTACTTTTATGGATCTTATCGCGGTTCATTATGATATATTTTATACGCCCGACTTTCAAGCCCGTGACCATGGTTGCTGTAAAGTATCCGAAACGTCGGGCTTATAAACTTTTAATAAACAGCGATAAAACCGTAAAATTTATTTCACTGTAATACCTACGTGAAATTCGAGTAAATATTAGAAAATAATATACCGTATTAATTCTATCTAGAATTAGTAATTCATTGGAACAATTAAAACATTTACTGTAGGTACCTATTGAGAAAAACTTATATAAGAATCTAGAAACTAAAGTAAGTATTTTTATTTTATTTTTGCTTTCCCTACAAATTCTTTTATTCAAACCTACACTGTATTATAAAAATAGCAGTCCATCAACTAAGTAATAAATTGCCTGTTTAAATTTAATTTATTAAACTCTTTTCTGTAGATACTTTTATCCTGAACCTCAACATTCCACCACGATTAACGCCTCCTAAAGTTCCACGGCGGTTTCCAATATACCTATTAATGCGATCGAACGTTGAACTGGTTGGTTCCAATTGGAATTAATGGTTATGTAACGATTTTTTTGGGATTTTAAGATTAATAAAAAAATCAATAGTTCTTGGTTGGTTCTAGGTGTGATGTGTCCGTTAGCATAGATCCATCTGAAAAAAAAGGTGTGATGTTCCTGTTGGCAATTGTTTATCGGACGAATCACTTGTTCCCATCATTGCAACTATAAGAGTTGCACTATGTAGAAAAAGGTGTTATGCAACAACTGCATAATATGAGCCTGCAATTGAGAATCCTCCATTGTTACATACGGCCTATATTCTGTACAGTTGTTAGGCATGCACAATAAAAGACTCTCAAGAAACTGGAGGCTTTCGAGATCTGTTGTTGTCGTAGAATGCTTTAAATAAGCTTGATCCAAAAGTCAGAAACGACGAAGGTCTACGGCGCGGTGCGACGGACGAGATAAAGACCTAATTTTGACCATCAAAAGGCGAAAAGTAAGGTATCTGGGACATGTTTTAAGAAATTAACGCTACTACCTTCTACAAACTATAATGATGGGAAAAATTGAGGGGGGAAAGGAGCGTTGGCAGGAGAAAGGCGTGGCTCAAAAACATTCGAGAATGGACGGGGATAGCCAACGTGGCAAAACTTTTCTGATTGACGAAATATCGCGGCTTTCCTATAAGTATACGTACCAAAATGACGGCCACTAGTAGAAAGGCACTGGAAGAAGAAGAATATGTAGCCACGATCATCGGTGGTGACCACCAAATGAAACGATCGATCTTAGAGAGCCCGAGGGAGCGTCAACATTATTTTAGGACTTGGGGAAGAATTCAGGAGTAGTAAAAAATAATAAGTCGGCTACTCAGCCGTAGGTATCTCTCCTAAGAGATTTAGTATTGGTCGAACAGCTGACGCTGAGTGGTCAATATTGTTCAAGGATTCACCCGGCCCTACTCCTTATATTGTATGCTCTGCCAACTGAGAGGCAAAATAAGTATAGGTGCCCGTCCTAACTTTGTGACTAACAGACAAAGGTGATTGAAGGTAATAAATATTTTATTAAAGAAATCACAACTTTTTGCCTTATTTTTAAATCATGACAATTATTAACTTTGCGTTGCCTCTAACACCTAGTGTGTATAACTCATTACATTGTAATTAAGATACCTCACATTGTATTACCATATTACCGAACGACAGTGAGGTAGGTCGGGGTACTATCGTGACACTTTCACGTCATCAGTTATGTTACGAGCAAACACCATTTCAAGTTCAATCAGACTTGGCTGAATATTATTTAGTCGTATATAATATACCTTTTATAGTATTATATAGTATTTATTATATGTACTATAGGTACATATTAATGAAAGATAAGCACCCTAAAGTTCATGAATCTATGAATTTCGAATTATTTTCGAAGGAGTAAATATAGAATCATGGACATTCACACAGAATTTCAAATTTCTTTGATGTTGTGATTATCGTTATTTGTTAAGTCATACAATACCTACATACCTACATAGATACTTGAGTAATATACCTACTAATTAACCCTATTGGGTTGACTGCGACTTATAACGGTTCTGCCTATCATCGTCATCATCAGCCTCCATCTGATCTGTCCCTACAGATTCAATTGGGTGACAGGACAATTTTAAGTGTTTTATATTAAATAAGGAAACTATCAGACGTTCCACGTGATGAACAGTAGTCGTTAGTCGCGCCGATCAGCAACATAAATGAGTACCTACAGCTGGGACTAATCTAGAGCATCTACTTACTCCACGGTTCAATCCGTGTCGTGGCGTTGGGGCTCCGTAGCCTAAGGTAAACCTAGCACCTTGGGTGAAGCAAATTGAAGCTGACGGAGCTGCTCTTTGTACCCCTCTTATAAGAAGAGCGGACAAAAGAGTATGGGAACAAGAGGCGAGGATTACTGTTCCGACGTTGGAAGGGGTTGTTCTATGGTACGGAACAACCCCTTTGTTAAGGTGGCGTCGGTCCCTTGAGGGACTGACTAGCCGACGATGTGCCCTGTTTGCTCAACAGATCCGGGGCACCTCACCAAAGGCGGCATTGGTGGCACTCGCCGGGTTTTAGTGGATAGAGCTGCATCCACCTTGCCACCTTTCGGACGCCTCGAGTCCCACACACCCGCCTGGTGAGACTTTACGTCGGGAAATGCTCTGAGGTATTCCCCTGGGGAGTGCCCCAGGGGAATACCTCAGAGCATTTCCCGACGTAAAAGAGAAAAAAAGGATATACTAAAATATTGCCTTTCCTAAGTTTTGTCTTTCCTAAGTCTTGCCTTTCCTAAACCTATCCTAAGTCTTGCCTTTGCTAAACCTATCCTAAGTCTTGCCTTTTCTAAGACTAATTGTCTTCTTGCCAGTAATAATACTGTTTGTCTAGTCCTTTGTTCCAAAACTAAAGCTATTTGGCGGGAGAAATAAGCAGGAAGGTGGTAGCGATGTAGAGGGACAGACGGCACAGGGCATCGCTCCCATCAGTAGGTTGCACATAAAACAAAAATAAACAAAAGAAATAGATAAAAGTGGTTGAGTGGTATTGACCACTCGACCACTTTTATCTATTTCTTTTTATTCAAGGTCAATAAAATATACGACTATTCAATAAATTTTATATAATATATTGAAATTATATTATTATATATTAAAATTAAACGTTAATTTTTAATTTAATTATGTAGACAAACTAAAAACAATGTATACATTAATAAATATTTATACATTTGTCATGTATTATACTGGTTCCATTCAGGAAATTTAATAGCTATTTAATCAATGATAATAATCATTATTATTTAATTATGTAAATGTCTTGTCAGGTCAACTTTAAGGTGTAAACTGTATCTAATATAATGCATAATGCATTGAAGAGTCTGCCTTTTTCTGGTAAACCTTTTTATACAAGGCAATCGGGTCACCCTTTGGCAAATTTTGCTCCATACTTGTCTGTCAGAAGGCAAGAATAAAACTTTTCGAAGAATAAAATAATCAATGCAGAAAACATGCTTAAGCCGTTTTAATTTTTATCTATCAAAATTCGACGTTTTAAGCAAATTGAGCTGAAATAATAGCTATGAAATAAATTTTAAGTAATTTTTTATTTTAATCTTATACCTACCTTATATATTTGAAATGAAACTGTTTACAAGTATTTCTACAAAAATGGCTTACCTAGTTAACAAGCCACTACTTTATTTAAAAGTATGATGGGTATCTATCAGGAAATTATAGCTTCCTATGTTATTGTAAAGTTTTATTAAAACACATTCAGTAGTTTTTACGTGAAAGAGCAACAAACATCTATACATCCAGACATCCCTACATTTTTACAAACTTTGGCGTTTATAATAGGTATAATTAGTAGGATAGGTACATACGATAGTTTTCATAATGCTAATGCCATGCTGTATTGCAGCCGAACTGGGCCAGCACGACCAGGGTGGTACCTCTCGCTCACATAACACCGGCGTCATGTGACAGCTATGCTGTCGCGTTTCGTGCGGCTTGTGAGTTTCTGGTGGTCCATTGGGGGAATAGGGAAAAGGAGGGCAACGCATCTGCATAGCCTGTATGGGCGTTGGTATCATAAGGCTCCGACTACTCGTTTGCCCCCTTATGACATAAAAAACGCATCATATTTTAATTATTTAATTGCCAACAAATTAATTATTGTTCGGAAAATAAAAACACATAGGTACCTAACCACAAACGCATTGTATACCTAATATTTTCATCATCACTACCTTACCCAGCCTAGCGAGAGAGCCTAGACTTTCTCATCGATCCATCCCACATAGCAACAGCATGATCAGGTATGGCCATGAAAAATCGATAGAATAGGTACCTATGGAAAACAATTGATCATACCAAAAAATACAGTATCTAATCCGTTTTTTTTCGTGAAACAGTTGTGTTGTGTTATGGAAATAAGGGCAGGGCAGACAGTATAATTGGCAGCGAGTCATACCATCTTGCGGATAAGGATAGGCAAAATTCTGGTGGCATGTCTGCCAATTTGGCTATCTACCTGCCATAAAAAACCTCTATAGGTAAAAGCTCTTAACTACTTCATTACCAGCCTACAAAAAATATCCTGCATTGAAAAACATTCCCCTATTGCCTTATCTATATCTTATCAAAAAAATATCAGTCGTAGGTAGGTAGTTAGTTATAAGGCAGGAATCTCCTCGAAATAAAGCGAATATAGGTAATTGCTTAGATATATTTTATGTACTTATTCCTAAATTATTTTTTATAAGTAGAAGAGGGGAATAACCGAAGTTGGTCGAGACCAGGTGTTAAGTCATCAGAGACATCCATAGACACCCCCTACACCAGAGTAGGTATCTATTAGCAGGGCTATTATTATTAGAGCTATTATTTATACCTATACCTACTCTTTCTAGGTCTATCCTTCGTTTTACTTACCTATAAGTATTAAGTAGGTATGCCACCTACTAGATATGTTTCATATTTTTATTATACATCCACTATAATTAAACTCCTTTTATTTTTCAACTTACATAGCTACATAAAGACACAGATACTATACCACCTCCTAATATCAACCTACTATTAAGCAACACTTAAAGCAAATTCGAAATTGTTTTTAACTGACTCCGTATGGCTAAAGGAATTAATTTCGATTATAGTTGCAGCTAAATCATTGAGCACAATACAAAAATAACGAAATATAATTTTTGAAATTAAATTGATTAATTTAATTTCAAAAAAAATTGAAATTAAATTAATTAAATAATTAATAAAAATAAACAAAATACCCATTAAATAAAAATATATACCTAACTTAATTCAATACAATAATAACGCCAAAAATCTTTAAGCCTGCATTCCTACGGTAAAAGATTGGAAGCGGAACCTCGACGCCACGCCTATTTCGTAATGGTGGTACCGTTGCTTTATTAACTTCTTAAATAAACTGTCACACTAACAGATATCTGTTTATCTCACACTAAATGCGATATCTACATAAAAAACTACGTGTGTCGAAGGGAGATAGCGGCATTTGCATGAGCGGGACAACTATGTTACAAAGAGTACTACAGAGATAAATGTTTCTATAACTGAGATCTCATTGAATGCAACTGCAGTCCAATTGCAACCGTATCTCCAAGTAAAAGAGTTGTATTCGTGATGCGACGATAGAATCGTACGTATTTCATTATGAGTCGACTGTGTGAGATGTAACATAGAATACTGCATAAGTTAAAGGGAGACGGAAGATAAATGAATTTAAGTAGTAGGTGATGTTTAAAATAGCTTTAAAAGATGGCGCTGAGAGTTCAGTTATGAACTTTTAAAATACTTTCGGTTGGTGATTGAAACTGCTTATCGGTATGGTTTTCATTTGATGATACAATTATAAGTAACATACAAATCAAGCAGAAATTTATATAAAATATAAGCTAGGCTAGGATTTAAGATGTTATAGAAAATAATAATAAAATAATGCCGAGTTGACTGCCAACCTTCACTAGTTGGAGAGGCACCTCAAGAAGAACAAGAAAATAATTGATATTTATAAGGTCCTGCCGTTTCTCTACTATATTTTACAACTAGATACTCTACATACATGTAATAGTAATCACATATACACAATACCTACTAATGTTTTAGTTATTTTAGACAAGCATTTTAATTAGAAGGAGCAGAACCAAGTGAAGAACAAAGCTACTTCTAATTTATATCATTAGCAAACATATGATCCACTCACATGAGGTTCTAATTCATCAAACCGTCATGTTCTATGCAAACATTAGAAGACTCACTTTTTTAACAAGACATTCATAGAATTGCTACCAACTTTAATATTAAAATCCCTAAATAACTTCAGCCTTTTCAGCTTAAGTTACTTACAACTTCTATTTGGACATGCAATGGGACATGCACTTAATTCCATTTTGAAACGGTTTTATTTACTCTACCTAAACTTATATGATTTGAGATTATAATTAGAGATCTAACACTAAATAGAACGACGTCTGAAATTTAATTTTCCAGTGCACGGGCTTCGCGCTTGCAAATATTTTGACAACGTTTCAAGGTAAAATTAATACTCACTGTCGAGTGGGAGCGGACGAACGTCAAACTGGTCGGAGAACACGCGTCGCACCTGCACAGCCTAGGTTCACTATCGGGAAATGCCGGGAAACGCCGACAAAATAACCGGGAAACTCTGTGAATTCGGTAAAAATACGGAGCGAGACGAGATGTGTCCGTAGCCGCGCTCACATCTAAACGGCCCGAGTTTTATGTTAGATTACAGACGTAACTTTTATAGATCCTCGGTGCTATATAACACGGTGGGCGTGTTCGGGCAACTGTGGGCCCTGTGGCGCGCGTATACGGGGCAAATTGGGACGCAGGCCCCGGTGCACGGGTGTCATTAAATGTCGCGACGAGGGGCGAAGCGAGGTGTGGGTACAGTTTTGGGTATTGATTGAATATGACTTGGATTAGTTACTAATCATAGGTTTCCTACCCTATGTATTCAAATGAATTTCATCACTCAATTGTAAAAATATAGGTACGTACGTTACCTATTATAAGTTTTGTACCTACTGTTAAAGTTAATTAACATAAGAGCTATTTTATTACATGACATCAACTAAAATAATGGTAATGATAAAATAATTAAACTAAAAAAAATATCATTAACGTTTTTCATTATTAAATAATTATTTTATTAAGTCGCGACTGCACATGCTTTACAGAGTTGATCCGAATATTGCAAAGATTGTTAAATCGTCTGTATAAGTGTTTCCCAAATGTGGGATAATTTAAGAAGGGGCGGTATTATTTAGTAGTTATTATGCCATATCAGGGTCTTAAAACCTCATTTTCTGCTTTTATTTGTCCACTACTTTACCTACATATTTATCCTACCTTTTTTACTAACGTCGTCACGGGTGAAAAAATGTAAAAATACATTTAAAACGTTTAACAAAAGCTAAACGTTTTAAATGATCCATAGGTGGTAGGTAGGTAGGTAGAAGGTACCTATTGTATATTTATTTTTAAGGTGAAGTATTCAATGATCAATCTGTAATTTTAGTCAGCATCAAAAACATAAACTTGCATTAATAATTTTATCATCATCATTACCAATCAATTAATGTGGACCACTGTTGGACATTGTTCTGTTTCAATGAACGGCAAAACGGCCGATCTGTCCACATTCGCATAACATATGACCACTGCACGAGATAGTACCTACTGAATATTATTAAGTACCTACCAAAAATCTTAACTATTGTAAAGATATTTCATTACAATGATATTATATAATAATAATGATATATCTACCTACATACTTGTAGGTAGTGAATAAATTGACTCATTAGTGGTAGGTACATTGTTAATGATAATTATAATTACTTCGCTCTGATTGGTGTTTCCGGGCAGGTGTGGTGTTTATGTGTTAATAAGTAGGTATTTCGTTATCGCGCGGTAGATGATTGACCTAAAAATACAAATGTTGGGCAAATATATTTAATTATAATTATAATTTAATAATATAATCTTGTGAACCAGTTGTTAAATGGACACCACAGGTTTATAAATATGTATTAAGCATATTATGTTGATTACTTATTCATTTATGTAGGATACCTACCTACATACTTTTTTAGTAAAGCTTATGTTCAAATTTACTCACCAAATAAGACAGATACGAAGTGACGATGATGATGAATGATTAAATAAATGTTTTAAGTTTTTAAAGTTTTAGTGATAAATACCTAAATAGTTTCAATCTCCTTTTATGTTTCCTCCTCCTTCTCTCTTTTACCGGTGGGAGGGAAGCGCTGTGCCGCGCTCCCGGCTGCATGGGTACCACCATCTTGCTTATTTCTCCCGTGAAACAGCTTTGCTGTGTTTCGGAGAGAAGGGCAAGACAGGCAGTGTAATTACTGGCACCGAGACTTAACATCTTATGTCTCAGGATAGGCAACACATAAATGAGTTGCCTGGGCTCATTCCAGGTATACTAGTTTATGTTCATGGGCGACGTCGACCACTTAACATCAAATGGTACGTTTGCCAGTTTGCCTATCCAACTACCATAAAAAAAAAATGTTCAGTGGTTATGAATACATTTAAATAAGTATCTTTGGCCTTAGGTATATAATATTCATATTTACATTGTATTTAGAATTAATATTAAGAATTTTATATAAATATAAAATTCTGACCATCTACACTTTACCTACATATGAAGTTATACCATCCTCTATAGAATATATTGCACGCCTCATACCTAAGCGAAGCGTTGAGAGTGAGACTATTCTCGACATGTCAAATAAGCAATTTTCTCGAAATTTAAAATTCTTTACATCTGTAATGTACTGATTAGGCCCAAGCTAGTACAACCTTATATAACCCGTTTTAGATAATCGTCGAAGACAGCAGCCGCTTTCACATCCTTATCAGATTGAGGTCTCCGAAGTAAAGGAGCTGTTTCGTATTGAGAGAAGTTTCAAAGAGGTAAAATGATACACTTTATTTTTAGGTAACAAATCCTTTATATGAAGTTGAATTGTCGATTGTATGTCAAATGTGACCTATCAATTAAGTAGGTATAGGTAACTAGAGGTATCCCAGAAATTAAAAAAAAACAATTACCTTCAAATACAGTCTGACTGTAGGTACCTAAAAACCTCCTAAAAACTAATGCTTGTCATCTATTGTTTGACATTGTCGTCATTATCCAACTTTGAATGTAGCGTATCGTAGTGTTTGTAACATTTTATATAATTAATTTAAGTAATGTATTTATACATAAGTACCTATCACACAAAAATAATAGCTTTCTCAACTCCCTCTCACTGAATCTTTAACTGTGCCATATTTCAAATTCCTGCATTTGCGCAATCCTCTTAAAAAGGGGTGCGAAGGTTTTTGCTTCACGTAGGTATTAATATAGGTAGGTATAGATGAAAAACTATTCAGGATTTTTTTCGCATAAATGACAATAAGATTTTGACATTGCGGACTTTTCTGATATTTACAGTAAATATAATATATAGGTAATGAAGGATCAACTGAACGAAAGATTTTGCAATATTCATAATGTAAAGAATTGAGAATGTAAAGCATGAAACTCAAACTACTTATATGAAATAGTTTTACAATATACACATTTAAAAATAAAGGAATATAGGTACCTAAGTATACTGTATATAAAAATTAATGTACATAGATGTATATACATGAAGTTATAAACGTATGTAAAAAATAAATGTTTACGCAATGATTAAACGTATTTAAAATATATAAGTTCTCACATTACATATGTAATTGTTATTTAAGGTTTCGTTCAGGACTTCTTGAATTACGTTTTAATTAATTTTTTCAAGGCAATAGGAAACAAAAAGGTTTTAATGTTTTGAAGATTCCTCAGAAATTCAAACAGCACAAAGGTTCCGCACCCCATTGCGGGGAATTATTACTTATCAGGTGACCCCATTTATCAGGAAGACTCGCTCTTCCTTTTCCATATCGAAAATACTTAATTCCTAAATCCGCTGCCTTTAGAAGGATCAAAGATATTACAATTTTGTAGAGTTATAGATAATTTTCCAATTTCAAATATGAATAGTTTATTTATTCTACAAACTATAGTATTTTTATTATTTCTTTTTTTTTACAAGTAGGTACTATCCATTTAAAGCCTGACCAGAGATATATAAACCCTGCATTGGTTGTGCCACTGTATCTTTTATACAGTAACACATACCTAGTAGGTACTATAGTCCATACAGAAATTAGTTCAGAAATTTTCCGCGATATGGCGAGGGTTTAGATATTTCTGGTGAGGCTATAATAGATACAATATAATAGCTATAATAGATATAAATAAAAGATACAAAATGAAAATAAAGAACAACAATACCGCGTTCATACTTTTAGTATTGTACTACAAGGGATTCGATTGTAGATGCTTTTGTTTCTAGTGAATATATTACTTATCTGATAAGATCTTTACAATGAATCAATTTGGGTAAACAATCACATATACATTTAATGAAAACAATTAACTTCGTACCTATTCACGCTAATTAAAGCTAGATCAAATGTTAGGCCATTAAACCCTTTGACCGAGTATTAAGAGTGTTCTCTGGCTTCGGAGAAGAACATTAAGGGGTCTTAAGGCTTAGCCCTTAGTTCCCTCGGTATTACCAAAAACAAAGAGACGGGTGGTGGGAGGACCCCCACCACTGTAACAGTTTTACGATCGGATCTACCGACTGCTCATGCGCGGTGCAGTTTCGTTCACGATTTGCATCAGATTATCGACATGTTGGGTCCTTTATTTCACTGGACACGGAGTATCTTATGGGTGATCTTAAAAGGCTGCGTCGTTGTTTTAGACAATTTTGTACAGTTTTATATATTTAAATAACTTTTATGTCTTCCTTATTTCTATTTTGATTATAATGTAATGTTAATTTAGGTTTTACCTACCTAATTCGGTTTAGTAGCTACTGAAATCATTTTTCAGAGAGAGAATAATAAAAAAAGACTGGCAGTCATAGGAACTACCAATAGATGTGAAAACTAATAACCAAGGTACAATTATGATATTATGAAATTTCAAATTTTGAAATTTCATAATGACGTCATTAATTTCTCAATGGAATTTTCGGACTTTTCACTTCAAAATACTTTCATACTAGTCTATCAATGTACCTATCTTACAGACAGAAGTCGAGAAAATTTTAACATCAGAATAGATTGGAGATTGGTCCAAATACCTACACTCACTCCCTTTTATATTTTCATGTGAAAATTCTAGAAGCTGGATTCAAAAAGGCAGATAACATAATCAATACTCTCGAATATGATATGAAATATTGAAATATGTATTTTTATTTTGAATGATTTGAAATTATTCCTTTTAACTCAGTTTAAGCTTATAAATTAAAATAAACTATAATTTAAATAAATGTTAAGGAATATTAATTTAATTCTAAAACTACGTAGCTATTCTAAATGCTGCACAAATTTACCTAGGTATACAAAATATCTAAGCGATTTATAGACTACAGATAAAATTAATTCTGCGACGTACCTAATGAAGTATAACAACAAAATTGAAACATCTATTCTTGAAAACTCTATTTAACGAGTTTGCCTGCACGTCCATCGCAAGCTGTATTTAAACCAATTTACAAACTGTTGTGAACAGTAATGCTTATTACGCTTTCATTGAGTAATTTTAATTTAAAATGTAAATTTTTACACTGATAGAGTCCTGACTCTATCAGTGTAAAAATTTACACTTTACATTACCGTCTAAGTAATTTCATTCGTACTATCTACTAATCATGTATTTTTTACTTCATAAGGGGAGAAAAAAACACATGGCTCAGATGGTTAGTAATTGTGGACCCCGTCGAACGTTTGTATTTCCAGTAATCTTGGTTAATTTGGGAGAAAAAATAAAAGTGCAAGGATAATTTAATAACAATATAGTACTTTCTTGTAAATGTTTATTTTTTATAGGTAGCCTACCTAACCTACCTATAAAAAATACCTACCATGTAGTGTTTTATATGAGCTATATATTTTTCAAAATTTAGTATAATATGTAGGTACCTAATAAACCTAGATTTAAAATGCAAGATGTGAGGGATCGGACGTCTTAGCATTCATTGAAGGAGGCCCATTTTCAGCAGTGGACGGATAGAGGCTGATGATGATGATAGTTTTAAAAATATACCTGTATATGTAATCATAGCTATGTTAAAAATATTGCGATACACGGGAACAATGTATTTACCAAGCAATTTCGTATCGTATGTTGGTTGTTATCCTAAAAGGGTACGATATTGGTGCAGAGAGGATTTCCCTAAGGACTTCCGTAAGAGACAGGTCTTCAAGAAACAACAAATTTATTTTCACCCTTTTAAGTAAGTTTTAGGGCATAATATCATATATCATTTATTTATATTTGTAGTCGGTATTAATATAAAATAACATAAGTATTATAGGTAAATTATTTAAAAAAGAATTTACCTATAATACTTAGATTTCTTAGAAAATAATGAGATAATAACATAATGTAACTTAATAGTTTGTTTATGTGTGAACTGTATTAATCTGAAAAACTACATATTTTAAGCTCTTAAAAATCTTTCTCTGCTTATTCTTACAAAGTTATGTATATATACATATATAATACAAAAAAGAACAGCCATCAAAATTGTATCATTTTACAATAAACTCTGTAAATAACTACATCATCTGCTATTTTTTTTAAAGAGAGTTCCAATAGATTTTAATGTAAATATGAAAGAAGTTTAAGACTCTATTCTGAGAGAAATTCAAGCAAAGATATTTGTGGAAAGTGACCAGATGCTTTGTGCCTTAAGTTAAACCGATTGGTGACAAACAAAAGGTTATGTTTTGTAACACCGCTCTATAATAATGCTCATTGGGACTGATTGTATATGACAATATTTCTTAATTGAAGCAATTGCCATAGACCACATACGGTACATTTCAATTGTTTTGAAAGGGAGGCAATGGACGGCCCTAATTCTTGGCTTGACTTCAAATATAGTGAATAGGGTAACTGAGGTTAGGCAAGATGACCCCATGTTCTACCATGGTTCAGGCCTTGACGTGGCGGTGGGGCTCAGCTTAGGGTGAGTCTAGCACCTTGGACGAAGCTAATTGAAATCCCTCTTGTAAGAAGAGGGGTACAAAGAGCAGGAGGCAAGGAGTGAGGACGGAAACCTCACCCCACTGTACTGTCCCGAAGTTCGGAGGGGTTATTCTGTGGTGCGAGACAACCCCTTTGTGAAGGTAGTGTCGGCCCCTTGGAGGACTGAACAGCCGTCGAGGTTCCCTATTTGTTCATTAGATCCAAGGCACCTCACCAAAGGCGGCATTGGTGGCACTCGCCAGGTTTTAGCGGGTAGAGCTGCCTCCACTTGCCAGCTTTCAGGCGCAGCGAGTCTCACATACCCGCGTGGGGAGACCCACTCCCCCGCGGTATGCCTCAGAGCATTTCCCGGCGTTAAAGAAAAAAAAGGCAAGATGATTAATAATAAAGACTTTAGCTTTGTTGATATGCACTATTCTTAACAAATTCCTGACTGACAAAGTACATACTTTTGTATGTACTTTGTCAGTCAGGAATTGACAGGACATCTTTAATTATTGTGTAAATGAATATGTATGTGTGCAATAAAGTTTATTATTATTATTATTATTATTATTATTATACATTTGACATTAATTGAAAGCGATCCACTCTCTGCAAGCGGACGATATACGAATATACGTGTTTATTGGTAATGTTTATTAACACTCAAATGCACACCACTTCTCTGATCCATAAAATTGTAGAGAAAGAGACATGGCGCTACAAACTACGGTTTTATTTAGCATTAGCCTTTCATATTTGACGTTTCTATGATAATATTAAATTTAAGTCCTTATGGCTAAGGTGGAAATAAAAGAAAAAGTATTCATCGCAAAAATAAAGATATCAATTAATAGTTTTTCACAATAATTGCTAAAACAAAAGCAATTAAAATCGAACGAATGAAATTAGTTGCGATCCTCATTAGTGGGTTATAATAAAATACTATAAATATTAACATCTCTTTGACTCAATACTATGATCCTTTTTAATTAACGATTCGACAGAAATATAGAGACCACTCGGTAGGTTGTTTTAGGGATTTTAAAACAAACACCTGCATTATATAGTATGAGATTACTTCACCTGCATCTAATATTAATTAATTATTTTATATTTACACATTATTATATTTCAATATTGACATTTGTATGTTGATAGGTGGTCCTTGAGTGTAAAGGCGCGGCTCCACTGCGGTACACGGAGAGGCTTTTTTTGGTAAGTGGACGCAGCTCTACCCACTACAACTCGGCGAGTGGCACCAATGCCACCGCTGGTGAGGTGCCCCGGAAGTAATGAGAAAACAGGGCACCTCGGCAGCCAGTCAGTCCCCCAAGGGACCGATGCCACATCCACAGAGGGGTTGTCCCGCACCACAGAACAACCCCTCCCAACGTCGAGACAGTAGAATGGGGGAGGTTCCCGTCCTCGCCCCTTGCCCCCTCTTCTTTTGTCCCCTCTTCTTATAAGAGGGGTACAAAGAGACCCCTCGGCCCAAGGTATAGCGGCTCATCCTATGCTACTGAGCGCCACCGCCACGTCAAGGCCTGAACAATGGTGGGGACACGAAGAGGCTACGCACGTTTTTCAAGTTTCGTTTTGCAAGAAAATGTGTGTGATTGTTTCCACTGCAACCCACAGATAACATTTTCTTGTAATTGACATTTTAGCACACGTGCGGTAGAGCCGCGCCTTGAAGCTAAATAATATTTTAGCTTAAATACGTGTATGTATTTTTTTTGTTAAAATCCTTGTTATTTTAAATTGTCTTGGTTTTTGTGATTATTTTTTCAGGAACTCGTATAAAACATGATATCTTGAAATTTGATATATAAGAACATTAAAGATTTTAGATATGAGCCATTCTGCGTCATGTACAAAAATTAAAAGCATAAAATTAATAAGTACGTTCTACTTATTTTTTATTGTTTACTTAATTTACGGCCGTCTAATATTGTATTTAGGACGTTTAAAGGTATACTTACATGTTCATCGAAATCCACAGTCACAAGTTCAGATCCTGGTCAGATATGAATGTGTTTGTAACATACTTAGCATTAACATGCTGTGTGTAATTAAATAATTCCATAGATTTATATCAGTGTCACCCAATATAAAGAACTAAAACTACGGGACTAAGTAATCTAAGTGTATTTATTTATCAATGTCAATTTATTTATACTTATTTTAAGCCAACCTTGTAGCACTGTTAGCCTTGATTAAACCTACTAACTTAAGTTTATATATTTATGCTTACTTATACTTATGTTTGTCTTTTGTTTCAGATATCTAACTTGTCACTTAAAATTGCGGAAAACTGGCATTTTTTCGGGTATATCTCTTAGTTTTCATTTTTGCTCGTACAACTTGCACTCCCGCAAAGCCTTACACAAAGATTTCTGTCCCTACTTAATAATTATAACTGAGCTTCACTCTGATATTAACAAATCCTTTAGGCAACCAAAGTAGAAAAAGAAGAAGTAAGCCAACTACAACAAGGCTGTATATGTATAAACATACATATACAGCTTTGTCGTAGTTGACTGACACGTATCTAAGTCCCATCGTAGTCTCTTAACCACTTATTTGTTATTATTGTTTATATGGCGTAGGCGACATAAAAAGTAGTCATTTCTACCGTATTCGGATTACATTTCTATATTTTAAGTGACATAAAAAGGTGTCATTTCTTCCGTATTCGGATTATAGTTTTTGTACTTTTCATAAATATACATTAAGTAATATCACTTATTAAGTTGATTACTTACCGAATGGACGGAACAACCAAGTCTTCTAAAACATGTAAACTTTACCACTGTATCCTTTCTTTTAATATTTTCCACGTCTACAATATATCAAGGACACACTTCACAATTAACTTCAAGTTATTTAAACTGGTCGCACGGATAACTCTTAAAGTTCGACTGGTTACTTTGTCAGCGGCTCTTGAGCGTTTCGCCTCATTTGCATGAAAATAAACCCTTTGATAAAGTAATGCAAGTAGCCCACTTTCTAAATCCTTGAAGTTTATTTTCGTGTGATTTTATTTTATTTTATGTAATCATAGTAAGGTAGTGTTCATATAATTTTATATATAAAATTTAATTAAAGTTACAAAAGTATTATATTTGCGTTATAGGTATAAAAGTATATATAGTATCTTTTTATATTTCTTGTATGTAAAAATGTAAGACTTTTGTACCTACTTTAAATTGTATTTAGTAATTTCTGTTGTAAATATGTTTTATGTCATGTATTGGAACATTTACATCTTTATAGAAGAGCACTTTATAGAAGAGGGGGGAAATGGATAGTCATTTCACCTGACAATAACTGTCTGCATGAGTGCCACCATCCTTCATGTTGCTTACGTGAAACAGCTTTTTCCTGTTTGAAAAAGAAGGGTAGACTAGACAGTGTGATTACTGGCGCCGAGACTTACCATCTTATGTCTCAGGATAAATATAATGAGTTGGACTAGTTTTAGGTTTAGGTAAGCCTGTTTGTTTCTGTATGACGCTGCCTCTTTTTCTATTCTAAACTAAAAAATGTAACAGGGTAAATAGAGTATTTTATATATTATGTTCTATAGCAAGTATCTTATCTAAGGTCTAAAAATACCTCTTATTTATAGATATAAAATTTACATTTTTTAGTTTAGTGAGTTTGTACCTAATTGTTAATTGTTGGATGAATAGGAAATGAGGCAGCGTCATACAGTAACAAACAGGCTTACCTGAACCTAAAACTAGTCCAACTCATTATATTAGATTAAATGAGAGGTCCTTTTGGAATAACGATGCATGGGAAGACTCCCGTGACCATGGCTACTGTAAAGTATACGAAACGTCGGGCTTGTAAAAATCTTAATAAACCGCGAAATTCGAGTAAAAATGAGAAACCTATAGAGGTCTTTTTGTATTAGAAGATAGATTATTTATTATTATTTAAATATAAATCTTTAGTTTTTGCATTGTAACTGTAACATTGAACCTAATAGGTAAATTCAATGCAATATAAACATCGATATCAAGATAGCATTTATTTAAAATAAGCCCTTATTAAAAACTCTTTACGCTGTTTAATATACGCGATACAAAATTATCATATTAATATGATAATATTGTGTCGTTATCGTTAGTCAAAGGATAAACCGGTCAATACTTTACTTATATTACTATCAGAAACATCAAGATAATTATCTTCGCCACAAAACAACGGTAGGACCATTCGTCCTAAAGGAAACCTGAACCGAACACCCGAACGTGACATTCCATTCTAGAACCAGTTTCCAGCGACCAAACAGGTTTTATTTATTTTATTCCAGAATATGTATATATAAGCCTTTGTATATTAGAGTCATGCATTGAACTGTGTATTATAACTTGTCTTATGTGAGACTGGTAGGTGTGAGTTACTCTTCTGCTAATATATTAAAATATAGACGCTTCTGTTATGATCATCATTATTGACTGGCCTGTTGGTCTAGTAGTTAGTGACCCTGACTGCTTAACCAGAAGGTCGTGGGTTCGATCCCCACCCAGGACAAACGTTTGTGTGATCTGCATGATCATTTGTTCTGTCTGGGTGTCATTTATCTATAATATGTATGTATTTAGAAATATATAAGTATGTATCAGTTTTCTGGTTACCATAAGAACAGGCCCGTTCTAGTTTGGGATCAGATGGCCGTGTGTAAGTTGATTAGATATATAGTGGTGATAATGAAAGACCATAATGATGAAAATGACCAGTATCGAAAAAGTCATATTAATAGTGTAGTCGTGATACCTTTAACCTGTAAATAAACTTATGAATATAAATAATAAACCTTTAAATTGAAAAATTTAAATTCCTCACTTTTCATTCTCAAACTCAAATGGAGCTTGTAGATAGAATCTAAGCGAGTTTTATAGAACGGGTGGGAGGATTGCGCTGTGCTGCGCGCTCCCGTCTGCATGGGTACAACAATTCTGCTTGTTTCTCCGGTTCGCTGTGTTTCGGTAAGAAGGGCAGCAGAGGCAGTGTAATTTCTGGTACACGGCAACACTTTATGTCTAAGGATAGGCAACACATGAATGCCTTCCCTGGGCTAGTTCCAGGTTAACTTCTCGTTCTTCATTGGCAACGATGATCACAGTTTACCATCAGGTGGCACGTCTGCCAGTTGCCTATCATTTAATACTTATAGTGTAATGTAACCTACTAATTGGCTGCATTTTAACATTATTTGACCATTGCCAATGCCATAACTAAGGACGCATGTGCTTGCCAAAAAAAGTCTCTATAAAGAAATGCAACAAACACGAAACAAAATAACACAATATGTGTCATGGAAAGTATAAAAGGATTCTGTAATATCGGCGCAAGTAAATTATGTAAATGAGTTGACTGAGCGCTGAATGACATTGTTGTGATCGCGTCTCATTCTCATGGTAATTTGGGGAAAGCCTACGAAATTTTAAGGTTATTGTTCATATATTAGAAACTCTTGTGCAATAAAATCCCAAATCCTATTGTTGTTTTATTGTTATACTTTTTGACAATGAATAGATTTTACCATTTTTGCTTTATTGGAAACAGATAACTCGCAGTGTTGTGTTGCTTACTTTTGCCTACGACTTAAAATATATGTTTATAGATTACTCACTACAAGATTTTCAAATAATATTTAATGGTATATAAGTATAATGTAGTATGATATTAATAATAAATATAAATTTAAAATGTACAAATTGTTGGATTAAATTTTATTTAAACAATTTAAATAAATACAGAATTCCTACCTATAACATCCAATGACCTCAATATACTATTATATATATATTATTTATATATTTAGGTAATAGAATTTAATATTTCTACTATTAGCAAAATTCGAAATATATTAAAGAAGCACGCTACATGACTATACCAGCATAATGTAAGAGATAGAGCGTCCCAATTGGGACGGCACGAACGGGGTGGTACCTCTCGCTTACATAGCACCGGCGTAATATGACAGCTATTCTGTCGCGTTTCGTGCGGTTTGTGAGTTTCCAGTGGCCCATTGGGGGGGGGGGGGGGGTATAGGGAAAAGGGGTAACGCATCAACATCATCTCTGGTTGTGCGGATGTGTAGGTATGGGCGTCGATAGTCAACAAAAGGCTTAAAGGCCCTCTAGTACTTTTATTAGGGAACAGTAAAAGTACGCACATCCACATTTACATAGTGACGAATATTGAGATGGGAGAATGAAAATATCAATTAAAGACTTTCTGACCATATATGTTTAATAAACTGGCTGTCTGTTTGTTCTCTATAACTGCAGCAAAGGTTGTTTTTTTATGATTAATAGGCTTGAGTTTGGCCACTGTTTCACCTGATGGAAAGTGATGACGTGGCCGACGGTGGAGCACGCTTGCCAAGAGTGTGCATTCTTATCTTGAATATCCCCAAGTTGTAAGTATCGGTTGTTCGATATCACATTGTTTAATACGCGAGCGTGTAACGCATCTTGTATAACATTATGTCAGTCAAGTGTTAGATTGCACTACTCATGCTCCATACATAGTCGTGTCACGCAAACGATACAGGAAGTTTCGAGAAAATACCCAAGGGGTTGTGTGTATATTAAATTTCTCTTATTTATACTTATTTTACATCTTTATTTATCATGTCGTAACTAAGTACACAATTTAGTAAGTAATAGGTGGTAAGGCATCTTTCACTACTGTAAAAGAGGCATATTGTAATATCGATTATAATAGAGCAGTGAATGGAAATGGTCTGATGATGATTAAGTGGATAAGCGTCAAGTTATTTGGTTGAATTAATGTAGTGTGGTAACACCTTCCACCCATATTAGGTAAGTTTAGACATTGTATGTGCGCCCCGAAGGAGTCCAATATACGACGATCTATAGTAAAGACGTGTTTCAATACCATCGAACCCTAATCGAACCTAATAAATAACCTCCTTACACAACTAACAACAGATCACCTGACATTTGCCTTTTTAGATAGATAGAATTGAATAAAAGTCATTAAATGACTGCCACATCATTGTATTTGAATCTCAGTAAAACTGGTAATTTTGATAAATAAGTAAGATCACTATCATCCACGATCCCAAACCATGGTTCAGGCCTTGACGTGGCGGTGAGGCTCAGTAGCCTAGGGTGAGCCGCTACACCTTGGGCGAAGCTAATTGAGCCGAGGGGGCTCTTTGTCTCTTATAAGAAGAGGGGACAAAAGAACATGGGGCAAGGGGTGAGGACAGGAACCTCACCCCATTGTACTATCTCGACGTCAGGTGGGGTTGTTCTGTGGGGTGGGAAAACCCCTCTGTGGAGGTGGCGTCGGTCCCTTGGGGGACTGTATAGCCGTCGAGGGGTCCTGTTTGTTTATTAGATCCGGGGCACCTCATCAAAGGCGGCATTGGTGGCACTCGCCGGGTTTTAGTAGGTAGAGCTGCGTCCACTTACCGGGCACAGCGAGTCCCACGTACCTGCGTGAGGAGACCCACTCCTCCTGGGAGTGAGGATGAGCATTTCCGGGAAATGCTCTGAGGCGTTAAAGAAAAAAAAAATCCACGGTCTTAATAATTACTGTTCTAAATTTGCATTGTTCAATTCTGCATTGTTTCTAAATTTGAGCAAAAAATGTTTTAAATTGCAAGGTTGAAGATAGCTAATTAAATTAATTACATTCAAATCGATAGCAAAATAGTTCATCATCCGGAATTGGAGGTCAATGACTTAATCATCATTATTAGCCTACACCACTCAAATGCTGAACTTTTGATAAGAGGTGGTGCCATGCTTTGCAACCGAATTGGGCCAGCACGACCGGGGTTGGTACCTCTCGCTCACATAATACCAATAGTAGTTACCTGTGGCCCATTATAGGGGTAGGGAAAAGGAGGGCAACGCATCTGCATAACCTCTGATTGTGCGCATGTGTATGGGCGTCGGTACTAGAAGGCTCCGACTGCTCGTTTGCCTCTGTGACTGACCTATCATGACTGGATAAGTAAATCATGATTTATATAAGAACATGATGTAAGAGGTATTAATTCTGCAAGACCCAAGTATTTTGCTAAATAGATCTCTAGCTAGAGCTACCTACTGTATAATATATTAAATACTATAGTTCATACTAGTATACTAGATCACAGTTATGATTTAATGTTAATATTTAACTAAAATAAAATAAATCTTTGTAATAAACAATATACTTGAAGCCAGTTCAGCCATAAATAAGGGTGAATTTTACCAACGCTATAATTACTATCGGTAGAATAACTGAACTCTGAATAATACTAATCTTGTTCAACATCTAAATAACACTTTCTTGTCTGTAGCTTCTTATCCTAAGAATAAGTAATATATGAAATGAAAGTTTCTTATCTGAAGCTGAACTTAAAAAAAAAAAACTTCCTTAAAAGCCACACAAAGGAAAGAAAACTTTGAAACTTATTATTTGCTAAAACGTGCACAATGATATGAAATCATAAGAGCGCAATCATACTATAATATAGGCTAAGCACATGTCACATTTATATGCAAAAACTGTTTGACTGTACCTAATTATGAAATACGCAAATGCGTGCGTGTAACTGTAACATAGTGCAGCGTTGGTGTCATGCAGTCGCTAGTCAGTGCGACACGACACAGCTCACAGAGGCGACGTGTTTCGTGCTTACAAAATTAAAATACTCACGGGACAGGCAGGTCACTGAAACTTCAAAGTCACTCACAGACCACTAACATCTTCCACTATCACTGACGTATCTACTCGCGAATGCCAACTGATTTTTTTCTCGCGTAACAGTCCATTAAACTCATAGATTTCTATCTCACTTGGCGGCGCGCGATGGTGAGATGCTAGACAAAGAAGGTTGCGGTTTATAGGTTGTTGATAGAATTCGTATCCGCTCAGCAACGTGCGCCGTGCATCGGAGTGACCTTGTTCGGACGGCCTTTATAATTAATTACCCTTAATGTCTTAATTACAATGTTATATTTTTAATTCAAATTGTATACATGTATGCTGTTTACTTTGATCTTTGCTTCTACAATTACATATTTGAGTAAAATGTTTATTTACGTACAAAATTTTACAAATAAACTATGATAAATACACCTATTTTGATATAAAAATTAACAAATGTCTAATCTACTACGAAAATAACACGAGAAAAGTATTAAAAAAGGTAATAAGTACGTACTTACAAGGCCACGGTGTAGGATATTATAACGTGGAAAGATGTTTAGGAAATATAGGCGTCGCCCATAGCGCAGCCGTACATCTTGTTTCATGTCGCCTCCCAGCATTGGAGAGCAGAACATCAAACGGCGTTATGGGCCCCGGACGTGCCGAGAGGGATGGAGATACGGGGAAAAGGGAGGGGTGTATTTTTATTGTTATAGCAAACATTAGTATTGAATATACAAATATTGAGACAAATTAGGACATTGGAATATATGATAGAAATGGGCTTAATTAGGATTCCGTCAGGCGTCATGATTAATCATCATCATCAAGGTTCTCTGTCTGTCTGTTTTTTGAACCAAAATTGGTAGACAATTAAAATTTTCACTGTAGTTTTAATAAAGTATTTTCACATTATATATTAAATACTTAAAATATAATTTAAAAAATATCTTCTTTTTAATGTTGTAGACTGATTGAGGTTCTTCGTGTGCGAGTTTGACTTGGTATTTTTATTGAAGTTAACAGGTTATCGTAGCGAAAATGAAACCATAATGAATATAATAAAGTAGCTCCTTTATTGTACCAGAATATGTGTGTTTACCTGTAACATATTTCGCATGACATTAACTAGGCACTCCGTGGGAGATCCGAACTACGCCGTCAGCTTTTCATGTCGTCGATAACTTATTATTTAAACTATACTTCAATACTTGATATGTACATTTAATTACATTACATTTTATTATAATATATAGTCTTTACCAATTAATAAAATATAGGTATTAATATATTTTGAAATGTATATACAGTGAAAACAGTTATACGTACAATGTTAGATAAATATGAGAGTTTTTATTAGGATCAACGACTGTATGATAGTAATCTTACTTAGCAAAGTTTACGCGGGAAAGGTGTGGGATACTAGCAGATCTGACATAATTATGTTGTCCTGTACTGTGTCATTTATTTAAACATTTAGGTGAGTGACGATGTTCTTGTGGTACGAGCTCGGCCTCTTCAGTGAGAGGTCTGGGTTCGATCCTGACGTCCTTAAATGGATTTTTCAAAAGTTTATCATAGTTATATATACCTATGATAAACTATATACATATACATGAAAACAAAGCTTGATCACACTGAAGTAAAACATTGTCAGGAACCTGCATGCCTGATGAGATTAAAAATCTTTGAAGGTGTGTGAAGTTCACCTCCCCTTCACAGAGCATCGGTGAACTATGGCCCAACAGCCTCCTCGTCTGATTTCGAGGAAGAGACTCGTGCCCTGCAGTGGGACATATTATAAAGGCTGATGATGATGATGTACAAACAAAGATTAGGTATAATGTCTTTTTCCATAGGTAGGTATATTTTTTTATTATAGTACACCAAAATTATACTTTTAAAAATATGCATATTCCTAATAAATGTCCAATAGAGTCAATGTAAAATCATTATGATAGGCACATCAAATCCCAATAATTTTATAACAAATCCCACATATAATGAATTGAGTTATAAGCGGAGTGAGAAAGAGGCAATTTATTTACATTCACGCAAATTGAATCCGCGCACAGGAAGCACATATTCATCCTGAGGGGAGACGCTGGGAGGATGAGATTCGATTTGCCTAATAGGTGGGAGGGAGGAGGGAGGAGGGCACTCAATTACGTAGAGAGCTGAGGTGTCCCGTAACACTCAGTACGTAATTACATTATCTGATAAACGCTTACGGGACGGTCGCTAAACTCTTGCCGATTTTATAAAAAAATATTCATATTTTTTGTGGAGAACTTTATTGAGTTTTTTTTTAAATAAAATATTTTTTTTACAGATGGATACCTATATTGTGTGAATAGGTAGCCATTGCTGTTTGTTTTCAATCAAACTTAGCTCAATATAATATAAATAAGGTATGATGTATCTAAACATGTTAAAATGTAGGTATAACCTATACAATACAAGAGTACTTATAGATATTACCTATCTATTTTTGAACAATGAATTTTACTAATACCTACTTTATTTTTCAAATATAAAAACATATATTTTTTATCCTCATCTGTACCCTTCCAATGGCATTTCATAATATATTTTCCATTAGTGGTCAGCTCACGTTTGCTTTAAAATTTCTTATTCGATATAAAACTAACTATTAAGGGCATCTGGCGTGGTCCCTATATTGGCGAGGTAGGCACGGAAAAGGGGGAGCGCTCTAGGTATAGATAGGTATATACTGTTAATATTATATGTTATTTTTGATAATACCGGAGGTCATTATGAAGGAATAAAAAACTAAAATAGTATCTCCATTCTGATTGAAATAATCGCCTAAGAGGTAGGTGTGTTCAAAATTAAACTGACAGCTATCATAATTTTTGACAGTATAGCTGTCTCACACGGAGCAGAAAATGTTGATTCACCTCGACCTGGCTGGGCCTATTTTCATGACTCTGATCATGTACCTTTCTATAAAGAATCGTAGAGCGTGTTTCAATTTACTTTTAATACTTATTGTGTAATTTTTAAATAAATCTTGATATTCACGTTTCAAAATATATAAAACCAGTATCTTACAAAATACAATATTATATAGTTTAAGTAACCTGATACTTTATGGTCTTTAAAGTACTAAATTTGAAAATGTGTGTGGTTTAATAAAAATAAACCTATTTAGTATATTTTACCATTATTATTGCGAACAACTCAATATACTATAGATTCAATGATCAAAACTCTTTTCCTAAACGCCAATTATGACTATTATGGACAAGACTAACTAATTTCTTTTAGTAAATTTATCTTCAGCGATTTAGTAGTAAGAGTAAAACAACCACCATCGTTTATTAAATACATAAACATATGAAAAGTTAAATAAAAGCAAACAAATATTTTCGTCGATAAAACTGTTTTTTATGTCATCGAGCCGGAGCCTGGGGCCGGCATGACCAGGATGGTAGCTTTACTCACATAACACCGGCGTCAAGTGACAGCTATGCTGTCGCGTTTCGAGCGGTTTGTGAGTTTCCGGTCCCAGCCCATTGGGGGATCAGTGTGGCCTTAGTTGTGCGGATGTGTATGGGCGTCGGTAGTCTAACGCTTCGTATGCTCGTTTGCCCTCCTATGTTATAAAAAACTTTTAAAGACAAACCAGCTTTTAAGGTGTAGGTTTTGAACTTTTGAATGCCTCCATACAAGGCTTTAAACAGTACCTTCTGTGAATAAAACCCACAAATGGCAATACATAATGTATTTTATATATAAAATATTCCAAAAAAACTAGTCACAGTAAAATATAATTTACACCGCCATCGTTTACAGCCATTGTAATAAGATACAATATTATATTGTTAATCCACGCGCTTCAATAATACTAAACAACTGAATTCATTACCAATATTTCCTTTTATACGCCGACATACAATGTTGGACACAAAATATTAACAATATTTTAGCTCTGACCGTTTGTGCATATTCAGAGCATAATATGATACGCGACCAATAGCAGATCGATGTTTAAACGGTGAATCGACCAAACAGTGAGGCCTAAATCACTGTGGGTTGTGCAGCAGATAGTCGTAGCTGTAATCGTGAAGGCGGGTCACACTTCGCTGGTCGACGGTATAAAGTTGTCTCGGGCGTATTCATTTATATGCTAATTAGTGAAGAGGCGGCCAACTCTAGAAACCGGTACCAGCGTACATTGAAAGGTATATGAATATAAATGGAAGGTTTTGTACGTGACACAATATTTTGAACGATCCCGTGTTTTTAAATTTACATTGACTTTTACACAAAAAATTA
The DNA here is from genome assembly GCA_963853865.1 of Helleia helle. Taxonomy (NCBI): domain Eukaryota; kingdom Metazoa; phylum Arthropoda; class Insecta; order Lepidoptera; family Lycaenidae; genus Helleia; species Helleia helle. The sequence goes on along the minus strand of OY971416.1, from coordinate 12,883,372 downwards.
AATTAATTTAAAATGTATGTTGCTTAATTAGAGACAACGTGAAGTAATTAACATTTTAAAATAAAATTGTATGATGTCATTCTATAATTCGCTTGTTAAGAAACATTATATTTAATATTATTAGAAAAAGTGTACCTTTTTTACATTTAAACGAGGTATTCGACAAAGGTCATCTGTCTCGACAAAATAATTTCACTATGCCATTGAACTATCTGAAGAGAAGTAATTGCTTTTCTCTACAAATTCTTACATTAGGTACCTAGAGAATATGTTTAAGAGAGTAATCTTAAGTACTGAAACGCTGAAAGGAGCACGTTTTAAATGGAAACTATTTTCGGGTAGCGTTGATTGAGGAGTTTGTTAGGACTCTTGCAAAATGTTGCATTTTTAGCGTTAAAAATTCAAGGAGATTCTTTAGCAGGTGCGCTAATGGCATTTAAGATTATGCTCTTTTCTTAAAGGTCTCACGTCTTATTGGTTTTGAAATACATTGGGTGGCAGCTGGTTCAAGATAGGTTATGTGGTTGCATGAGGCAGATAATTCGTTTAGAATCGCGCAGTTACCTATAGACATAGATGTGATACGTAAGAGGTTTTTTTTTTTTTTTCGGAGGGATCTATGCTAATGGCCCGAAGGCCCTAATGCTTCATCGGATTAGTGTGAGCCCATTCGGCTCACTTTTGATTTAAAAAGTGGGGGGTTGCCCCCCGCCTACCGTGCGGTCAGCGACCACACGGCCTCCTGGCTTCGGTTGTGTTTCAGTGGCGGGACTGTGCCGCGTCACCGTCGGGTGGAGACGTAAGAGGGGAGTTATTATTCCCGAAAGAAAAATTTATGAGTTTGACAGTCAATGTATGTATGTTAGTATTTTTAGGTAGTATATTATGTTTTAGGTGTCAATAGATTTGTTATTGTCAGGCTACATTAATATTATTTAAAACCAACGTAAAAAAGAAATGAAATTGATCGTTATTGGGTCATTGTTCTTAAACTTTTTTCTTGTTATTTTTACAGGAAAATACAAAACTTCCACTAATTTTGAAGATCACAAGAAGGTACCTACTACCTCGTATATCACTTGCAATTTTATTACAGTTTAATTGATTTAAATTTAATTGATGTTACTGAAATGCTCTCAATTAATATATTCTCACGTCGTAAACATGAATTATTCGATATTAAAACGTGATTCCTTTTATCGATTATAAACCTTATTATTCATCGATTTGAATTTACATTTTCCTATATATTTATTTAAAAGCCATAAATAAGTCAATATATTAAACATAAAATTTATCAACTATAAAACTTTATTTGATTAAATAATTTTAGTTGCCAACAGCTAATCAATACTTCTTGGAAAGTCCAGTTATGTCAGATTTAATTATAAAATCATATAGATAGAGATAGAGATATCGAAACAGCTGCTATTATAACAGCTGTTTCACATATTATTCCAGACTAAATTAAATACAATATTTTATATCGTAATTAAGATACGTTTTACGCTTATTATTATTTACACTTTTAAAATCTAATTACGCCGTTTAAAATATATAAAGTTTTAAAACAATCAGTGATGAACAAACTAATAATCACATTTAAGTATAAATTGATCATCAACAAAAGTTGAATTCGATAAGTAAAGTACCTATTAAGTATTAGTAACACATATTTTATGCCATAAGCAAACGTGAAATTGAAAAAATAACAGGTTTTCATTTTGTTTTTATTGGTAGTCTACTAATTTGCGTAATTCGGTAGTTATATAACAAGCATTTTATTATTACCAACCAAGGCGCAGTTCATCTGAATGACCGATTTTTTTATGTTAGTTTCATAGGCAAATTGGCAAACGTGCCACCAGATGGTAAGTGGTCGACGTCGCCCGTGAACATAAACTACACAAACTTTGTGTTTAGGTAGGTATTATTGATATATAAGTATGTATAATATGTAAATACATTTTTAAAAGGAAGGTGGGGCCTAATAAGCCGTAGATATTCTAATAACTAATATGTAATCTGCCTTATATACAAGGTGTACGTATTTACATAAATATATATATTAGATACTTATAATTTATGTTAGTTGTATATCTACGCCAGTAAAGATATTCTAATTTGCATGGTATTTGTTAATAAGTTATGTCTTGACCTAAATAATATCAATGTATATCTAATTAAAGTAGGCAACCAGTCATCTAGTGAGGAGTCATCATCGACTCGGTGCGTCTGGCTTTTCAAGAATGAGTACCTAAGTAAGCTCAAGAAAAAAATCATATAAGTAACATAGATATGTACCTACACCTACAAATTCCCACCAAGGTTCAAGTCTTGTCGTGGCGGTGGGGCTCTGTAGCATAAGGTGAACCCAGCACCTTGGGCGAAGCAAATTGAACCGAGGGAGCTGCTCTTTGTACCCCTCTTATAGAAAAGGGGTCAAAAGAGCAGAATACGACAAAGGGTTAGGATGGGAATGAGCTAAAAATAAAGTCAATTTGACTTCAGTGTTTGTCACGGAAATAGTTAGGTCAAGAACAATATAGACCAGCGTTTCGGTCGCGACCCGGTATCGGGCCACGAAAAAAAAATACCCCATCGCCTCCTTGTTTTAAACAAATACTAGGAGATCTTTACTGACGAGACAAAAGAGTCAAAAATAAGCAGTTTTATACTTCTCACTAATTATTGTAATACATACATAAGTAATCTTCTATTTGCAATGAATGTATTTTTTACGTTATATTATATTTCAGGGGGCTTAGAAACTTGAGTGAGTCACAAAGGGGATTGTACGAAATTTACCGGGCCATAGCAGAACAACGTTTAGAAAATGCTAATATGCAAAATTTTAGCTTTAAATCCCCTAGTGCCACTTAGAAGCATGGACTGCCATGTTACTTCACGACTATCTTTTATATCAGCACATAATCAAATCAATCTATGAACTATATATGTACCTAAGTGTAGTTATCTGTAACATAATACAAATGACATGCTACTGTGATGAAAGGCGGTAAATAATAACGCCATCTATTTACAATTTATTGAAACAACATTTTATAGTACCTTTAAATAAACAAAATCATAAAGTACTGAACTCAATTCGATGAAATAAATTTTCGTTCGAAGTTGGATTTTTTTCAGACTTCTAATCAATAAACTTCGTAGACAAGTGAGAGTAGGTAATGCGTGGCTGTGTTAGCTGGGTCAGGTAAAATAATAAGTAGCCCCGGGTAAACTGGATTACGCACATGATTACGTTTACCAGGTTCATCAAGAGGATTTCTATCAATTCGTATATCTCAATTAGCAAAAACCTGTCATTTCAGTGTTTATCGTAACATTATAGTATGCGTAAGTACCAGGGCAAAGTAAACGTCGCCCTTCCACAGACAAGACAAGACAACAGCGCCACCTATAGTGTTCAAAACTATCCTAGCTGTGAAATTGGTCCCGACTGCACATAGTGCAATATTTTATTCAAATGGAATCAGTTTAAAAGTTTATCGCGGAAAAATCCGTGGGAGGGATGCTTTGTGCTGCGCTCCCGGCTGCATGGGTACCACCATCTTGCTTGTTTCTCCTGTGAAATAGTTTTGCTATGTTTCGGAGAGAAGAGCAAGACAGGCAGTGTAACTACTGGCACCGAGACTTAACATCTTATGTCTCAGGATAGGCAACACATAAAGGAGGTAAAGTAGTTTATGTTCATGGGCGACGTCGACCACTTACCATCAGGGTGCCACCTGATCTGCCAGCTTCCAACCTATCCAACTGACATAAAAAACGGTGATAAATTTTTGATCAGTACATAAAGTTATAGTATTAAAAATGGTTTCTTAAGCAAAAGTATGCACATAATATCCTAACGTAACTTTAACTAAGAATCTAATAGGTACGTTAAAAATTTTTTTGTAAGTATTCGTAAATAATAAGCATTAAGTGTTATTAATTGTTGTTAAATTAGCATTTTATGTACACCATTCAAAATAAAAATAATAATATTTCAAAAGTTATAGTTAAATTAGCATATTACGTACAGTGTACACCATTAAAAATTAAAATCATATTTCTCAAAACCGTCAGTGTTAACAGTTGTATTATATGAGGTGTGTGTGATGTAATAATACATTTTTGTTAATAGGTTATATAATAATTTTTGGGATATTATAATTGGTACATAAGGTACCTATGCAATTAAATATATCCAGTCAGCTATATACCTACCTGTGTATTATTATGTATTTTAATCCAATAATAAATACAACGTTAATTATCCATTTAAATTTAAAAATATCAATTTAATTTCTACTCTACTCTATTAAATTACTACTGAATCGATCTTGGAATTACCTATACGCTGTAGGATGATGACATAATCATTATTACTTCCTTGGCACAGGTTTCTAAATATCCTAGCTAGGCAGAAACTAATCCTAACTTTGCCAATGTACTTACTACCTACTTATAGCAATAAGAACATTGGCAAATACTCTACATTAATTACTGTCACCGATACTTTACTTTATACGTCTCAGGATAGGCAACACATAAATGAGCTAAAGTAGTTTATTTTTATGGGCGACTTCGACCACTTACCATCAGGTAGCACGTCTGCCAGTTTGACTATCCAAATTTGGCAAATACTCGACATACCGCTCTACGTTCTCAAACATTGAGTAGGCATAGATAATTTTTGTATCTATTATGTACTAAGTACCATTTTTTAATTAAAATACTTCAAAAAATCCGTACACTAGCATCAAATCTCCTGGGCCTGTTTCCGCGTAATGAAGGATAATTAGTTTTACGAGCCTGCCGTGGTACTTAGCTACGTGGTGTGATTAACTACTTTCAATTACATACTTATCACCTGCATAATCTAATAAGTATAAATTATAAACCATGAGAATCTTCCAATCTAGAAGATCTTAAATAGCATAACTGTTACCCGCAACTTCGCCTGCGTTAAAGATTTACAACCGTGTGCAGACTGATGATATCTAATATTTTTTAATATTCTATGTCACACAATGATAGTGTATTTATTATGCATTAAAACATTTTTTTGATTGGATAAGTAGATAGTTTGGAAGTTCCCCACCATGGTTCAAGCCTTGTCGTGGCGTTCGGGCCCGTTACACTGCCACGACGTTGGAAGGGTTCTGTGGTGCGGGACCACCTTCTGTGGAGGTGGTGTCGGTCCCTTGGGGGACTGACTAGCCGTCGAGGGGACGTGTTGCGTGACAGATCCGGGGCACCTCACCAGAGGCGGCATTTGTGGCACTCGCCGGTTTTAGTGGGTAGAGCTGCGTCAACCTTACAATCTTTTAAGCGCACTGAGTCCCACATACCCACCTGGGGAGTCCCCCCTCCCTTGTAGGATGCCTTAGATCATTCCCCGGCGTAAAATAAAAAAGGTAGTTTCTTCATCTAAACATACAAACATACCTTTTTATTACCATTACCTGTTTATTATATAAAAATACACAATATAAACAATATCTAATTATAAAAAATAAATAATTATAAAAAAGAGCTTGACCCAGGAAATAAGAAGGTCTCCGTTCAGCGGCAGATTCCAAGTTAATTGAAAAACATAATTTCAGCAGTGGAGTGGTGAAATTGTTGACAAGGTGAAAGTGATGATACGAAACACCAATTTAATACAAATGTACTCCCTTATATAATTTAAAGAAAGGAGCTGCTTTTCTTTACAAAAATCTTACCTCGCTATTCAACTTTTCGGTTGACCTGGTATGAAAATTGATGTAAGGTAACGTAGGTACTTACTACGCCTAAGAGGGATAAACCATAATTGGAAATGTTTAGGGCTGCGCACACCGATATCTTACACCTTATATTTTATACTCAGGTGGAAAATACGTTTAGTGATCGCAGTAAATCCATGTTTTCTATGATTAAAATACATACAATTTGTAAGAGGTAGTGCCATGCTGCTTTGCATCCGAATTGGGCCGGCACGACCGGGGTGGTGGGTACTAGGTACCTCTCGCTCTCATAACACCGGCGTCAAGTGACAGCCATACTGTCGCGTTTCGTGCGGTTTGTGAGTTTCCGGTCGCCCATTGGGGGGATAGGGAAAAAGAGGGCAACGCATCTACATAACTTTTGGTTGTGCGGATGTGTATGGGTATCGGTGGTCTCCATATGGCTCCAACTGCTCGCTTGCCTCCTTATGGCATAAAAAAATACATTACTTTTTTTATGAAGACGTTGACCATCCATAGAATGAGTCCGATATTACTATAAGGAATTTCTATTTACCACACATTTTGGTATTCTTCTGAATTACGGAGACTAGACATTTAAAACCATTTCATTAGTTATAATCAGATAAAAGTATACATACATTTTTATTTAAATATACACATATAATTAAAAAATAGTTTGATAGAGCTGCATGCAGTTGGAACATTATTTAACAATAGATGGCGCTATTTCTACCAACGCTTAAAAAACGAAAGCAGTATAATATATACGTTTGGTATAGACTGCTTTTATTTTGTTTGGTTTGTAATATGTACAAAATATATTACTCAAAATGAGTCAATATGTTTTAGCTACAAAAAAATTATATTTATTTATTTAACTAATGAAATGATTATCTCAGATGGCGCTGCCAACTTTTCTCGTCCTTATTTTCCTAATATGTCCTCCATAACTTGTAGGTACAAAAAACATTTTAGTGTATTAATCAAGATAGATACTCCTATGTAGTAATAAAAATAATTATTATTTATAAGTTTATTTAGATATCGGTAGTCTTGGCGTTCATTGGAGGTCTATCCTATATTCAGCAGTGGACGGATAAAGGTTGATGTTGATACATCGATTTCTGTATCAGTCTTGCTACATTCTTAAAAAAATATCCCCTCAATCCTAGGGCTAGCTAATCCACGGTATTAGAGCGGAAAATAGATATACTTATATTGTACCTAGATATTCAGTTAAATGTATAGGTATCAACATAGGGACAAAAGTAAATACTTACCAAATAGGTACTGAGGTCTCATTTACTTCCCATATTCATTCATTCACTAGAATCTAATTAAATCCTGTTATGTTAATTAGGTATTGCTTATTTTTGGCATCCCTTACTACAAAACCAACAACACGACTACCTAATTCCTCTCATCACTGCCTAGGAAGTTTAGTTGAAACTCATTGAATTGGTTACGGCGTCCTGTACCTAGTTGTTAAATAGTGAAAACTATTTGTTGTAAAACCTTGTTTATAGGTTTTCTAGCGTTGTATTTAAGTTACAAGTAATTGGACGTCTTCTGATCTCTTAAGAATCACTGCGGTACATAAGCGGTATACTGCACTATGTAGGTACTGCTTTCACTCTTAAAACTTAATTGGTAATCTCAATAAGATAGTGAAAAAGGACTTTCTATTTCGAGATGGCCTGATGACGAGGGAAAGCTGGCGGGCAAAACATGGTTGAGACAGTCAGGGGACAGAGGTTATTGGCAGTAAAAAGGGGAGATCTATGCTCAATTGTGGGCAATAACGGGCTGATGATGATGATAAAGACAAAGCGAGGTTGTCAGCCCAGAATTAAATGGGTGGGCTACTAATAGGATGTCTGGTGTTCATGGTTTAGATCGTAAGACGGTACATTACACTTCGTTACTACGAATGTTAGCACCAAGCGTTTATACTTTATAGTGTTGTACTTTATACCGCCTTGCTGAAGCCTCCAGGTCCCCTACTCAAAGTTTATACCTAATCTAAAATCTCATTTTTGAATAGTAATGTTACTATACCATTGCTCATTAGCTGGATTGCTGAATTAGGTACCCACTGAATCATAAGTTCATAGACGAAAAGTAAGGAACTTTTTAGGGTATAGGTATAGTTTTTTATATCTTTAATTTTTTAGGTTAAGTATAAACATTTTTTATTGGCGTTCATTGAGGCAGTTCCGGTTCAAGCCTTGTCGTGGCGGTGGGGCTCAGTAGCCTAAGGCGTGCCCAGCACCTTGGGCGGAGCAAATTGAGCCGAGGGAGCTGCTCTTTGAACCCCTCTTATAAGAGAGGACAAATGTGCAGTGGGACATGAGGATGGGAACCTCACCCCATTGTACTGTCCCGACGTTGAGAGGGGTTGTTCTGTGGTGCGGGACAACCCCTCTGTGGAGGTGGCGGCGGTCGCTAGAGGGACTGACTAGCCGTCGAGGTGTCCTGTTTGCTCATTACATCCGGGGCACCTCACCAAAGGCGGCATTGGCGGCACTCGCCCGGTTTTAGTGGGTAGAGCTGCGTCCACTTACCAGCTTTCGGGCGCAGCGAGTCCCACATACCCGCCTGGGGGAGATCCACTCCCCCGCGGGATGCCTCAGAGCATTTCCCGGCGTTAAAGAAAAAAACTGATCGGGGCTGATGATGATGATGAAACATTTTTTATACTAGTGGGAAGTTACTTAGCTTTAATAAAACAATAACCATTTTAAATTTTTACGACTTTAATTATAAAACGATTTTGTTTTAATATAATATATACCAATGGATTGTTGTCCACTTGATTTAATCTGTATAGTGTAGAATGATGATTATGACTCTTAAAGCACTAAGATTTGCTGGAGTTTAAGAGGCCTTCAATGCAAACCCGATGACCTAATTAAAGATTCTTGCATCAAATACTGAAGACGAGATTACCAATCACACTAAAATCTAATAAAGGAAAGGTCATTAAAGAAAATGAACCAGGACACGACGAAATGTTTAATCTTTTCCCTTTCATACATTTTTTTTTCTAAATTCGTCAAAAACTGTTGAGAGAACATTAATTTTTAATTATATTATTACTTAACCTCACACTTCCTGGCGTGGACATCTACTTTATCTGTACAATGATAATTACGAAATATACGGTAAGTTCTATCTGTCTACTTACGATACATACTTGAAGCGACATCATACTTTATAAAAGCAATGTTTGGCAAAGGATCAAAATAGTCCACATAAGTACACGGCCAATAGTTTAATGTATAATTTTGTAAATATTTAGATAGCAATTTGCTTATGAAAACATTATGTATTTGTGCATAGCCATTCACGATCTTTTAATTTTATAAAACAGTATTTGAAATTAATTAAAAATAAATATATGCATATTTCGTAGCATTAGATAAAACCATAAATATTTCATTTTGCACATCAGTTTTTCTTTGTAAGATGTGAATAGCATTCATATTGTAAAAAATATTTTTTGATTTCGTTTATATTGTTTAAAACAATGAAGCAAGTTAAATTTTAGGCTATTCAAATTGCTGTTATCATTTTGATATAACTGTATACGTAGATAGTAAATAAATACATTGATTGTAACTCGTCCAAGTACACTTGGAATCATTGAAATATTCACAAAAGTTCCGTTGTACTTATGTAAAAATTCGGTTACCTAGACGAGGCCGCCACTTTGTACATCTAAAGTATCAGTAGAGCGATACAGATTGATTCGAGTCACTAACTATACGATAGAACATTTAATACATAAATATAGAATTAAATACAATTACATAGCATAGTATTCTAAGACTGAGATGATTTCTAAATACATACTACTATATGAAAACTGGAAATAACTGTACAAAGGACACCTAACATACATTAACTTCGATGTACTAAACGATACAGTTATCGATAATATTTAATACATTGTAATAATATTCGTGTATAAATAAATAATAAAATATTTAACTAAAACAAAAATAAGGCAGAGTCAAGCAAACAGTGCGACATCAGGACAGTATAATGCACTTGCCCGTATTACCTAATATTGATTATAACATCAACTTCAATAGTTTCAAATACTCATAACAGTAACTTAATGTATAATTCTACTGGAACCAAGTTAAAGCTTTGTCAGAAATCCATAATTTATATAACAAAATTTAAGAATAATGCGATTAGAAAATTAAACAGTAATAAATATTTGATCAACTTGTATATCAATCTTATAAGACAGAAAGGATGCAACTTTAGTAGACTTACCGGCTAAGTCTGCTGCCTTCGTTCTTATTAATACATATCAATCGTTACGAGAGATACAACTGCCACCAAAGCAACCCGAGTAATTCAACAATTTGGTAACGAAAATAAAATTAACTGAATAAGACATAACCACCCGAACAGCGATACGCGTACAACAGTGAAGCAGTCTCACAAAATATTTTACAAAATTTCTCAATAAACTATCTAAAATTAGATACAATTAATCGATGAATTAATTAAAGTTTTAAATACAAATCCGCACTAAAATATCGTTCGATAACTACGCACATACTTAGTCTCTTTAATATTACAGAGCATTCGTAATACTATACACAATCGACAACACTTTATCTTTAGGGATTCTCTGGGACTAGCGGCGCACCAGCTCGGAACGTCCTTACGTAAGTACAGCTTCACTCCTCAATAGTCCATCGGATAACGAACATCAAACATAGACACTTCCTCGAAAGTATCCGCCGTCACTATAGTCTTTTGGAACTTTCCTTGGATTTAGCTGGCTATACCGTGGTGAAGAGGGTAAGTCCCAGAGAAGGGTGCGGGTCACTGATGGTGTTTGGCAGGCGGAGCGTGGTGCAGCCCCACGTGGTGGGACGCGTGGTGATGACCGTGATGATTGTGGTTGTTCGCGTTCGAATTGTTGTTGTTATTCTGGGCAGCTTGCGCCGCTTGCCGCTGCGAATTCTTCTTGTTCTTCATCCGTCTGTTCTGGAACCATATCTTCACCTGTCTCTCTGTCAGGTTGAGATTCCGCGCAAGCTCCCATCTCTTCTGTTTCGATACGTACGCGTTAAACAGGAATTCCTTCTCTAATTCGAGGGTTTGGAACTTCGAGTAGGGTTTGCGCTTTTTGCGCACTGTGACTTGTCCAGTCCAATCTAGGGGATTCGATGAGCCGCATCCAACGCCGACGCCGACCGACATTGACAGGGAACCTGGACAAAGAAAACACCATTAGAATGAAATAGACTTAAGATTAATGATCAGGAGAGATTGTAGAGTAATTCTTTCTCTCGCTTATGTAATGCTGTTGATGATTGAGTCAGAGATCTGAAGACATTCATATTCTAAGTTTATACGAAGAATGTATGAACGTTAATGTGGACATAGTCATCGAAGTCTTTCTGAATGTCTAACGAATGGAAAATTACAAAGGCGCTACTAGAATGAAGACCACATTAAATTGAAAGGATAACGTTCAGTAGCAGCAGTAGCTGTACTCCAATTGTTTAGAAGATAGGTACATGTTAAAGCCAAAAAAAAGTTGCAATATTCTCCATTATAAAACGTAATTACAATATTTATAAATATAGGTAATATTTTATTTGTAAATTCCAAACATTATATTTAGCATAGAAATATTTCCATGTATTAATTACAGTGCAGTGGAGGTGCGACCGACCGCCGTTTAACAAGCTATTTCTATGCTTCGCAGAAACGTGAGCGCTCAAATGTATATAGCGTGCCGGCGGTCCCTTTGATGAGATCATCATAGATTTTGTATGCGAGCTGCGACCTTCTCGATATTGGATGCATTTCCTATTGTACGGTTGCGAAATCGACGCCTTGATGTCTAGCGGATACGTTACAGCGTCACCTTAACATCAAACATGGACTGGGAATAATTGATTGAATACTCTACGTAGGATTATATTATGTTCATATTTTAGTATTACTACAAAAACTTCCAATTACTTCTAATTTGTATAACTTATCTTGAATAGATACAAGATAACAAAAAATGTTTTCTATTAATAAACAAAATCATTGATGCAATATTTTCAATGTTTTTCATTGATTTTCATAGTATTCTTAAAATACCTTTAAGGAAGGGAATATTTTTGTGATCCTGTCGAAAACCAAAAGTTTACGTCTTCTAAATTGAACACATTAGCACCCACCACCACGTCGAGATTTTAAACGCAAATTTTATATGGATTTGCTGGTTATAAAAGACGAATTCATTTAAAAATTTATTGAAATCCATGACCAAATAACGTTTAAATTCGTATGAGCACATCAATTTACTCGAGCAAATCTTTTTATTTACAGCAGTATGTGCTATTTTACAAATAGTTGTTACATTAATACACAATAAAAGTTGAATATTTTTTCACCTATTTTGTGTTTCTGTATTGACAAGAAAATCTTGTAATAAATGTGTTACAAACGCTATGAAATACAAAAAAAATCCTTATACCTTGTGAGAAACTTACTTTATATTCTTTAAGATTTTAATAAATAAGCCATAATTACGTGAAAATAAATATAAATTTGTTGCAAAAAAAATTTAAAATTAGTAAAGGTAGTGCCATGCTGCTTTGGAGCCGAATTGGGCCGGCACGACCTGGGTGGTACCTCTCGCTCACATAATACCGGCGTCAGACAGCTATGCTGTCGCGTTTCGTGCGTGCGTTTGTGAGTTTCCGGTGGCCCATTGGGGGGGATAGGGAAAAGGAGGGCGACGTATCTGCATACATTTTGGTTGAGTGGATGTCTATGGGCGTCGGTAGGCCCCATAAGGATCCGACTGCTCGGTTACTTCCTTATGATAAAAAAAGTAAAGTAATAAAAATATGTTTTAAATATGTACCTAGTAATAGTCGACAATTAATAAATAGTAAATTATTTTATAATCATTTACTAAATGAAATATTACCTAATTTATTATAAGTAATAACAATCAATATAAATGTTGTATCAATAATGATACAACATTTATATTGATTGTTATTATAATAAATTAGGTAATATTTTTGTAAGTAATACCTTCTTCACACCACCGATTTTTGAAATTATGTTTTTATTTGCATGTGTGGTATTTCCAACATACAATTAATCTGATTGTTTGCTTACAGTAATTTATGTTAGTATATTTTCATACATTACACATATAATTATTACGAAAACCCGTATTTTTCATGCAATCATTAAAAAAACTAGTTGCAAGTATTTTTTTTTTGTTAAAAATATATAGGTAGGTTTTTAAAAAATAGGTACCTACACACATTATATTATGTTTTATTTATATTTTATTCTAAGATAAATGTTGACTGAATACTTCGAGAAGAAACCATAGAAATAGACACGCAAATATTTTAAGAGTTAATTTTGATTTTTTGATGTTCATGAAATCAACTACATAGTTTTATTTATGGGTATTGATGGCAGTCAATCGTGAAAAAATATCATTTATTAATGGCATTTATTTGTTCTATTACTATGAATTATATTTGTAGCTTTCCAAATTATGCCATAATTAAATCCAATAATACATTTTACTAAAGATCTAGAACTCTTTATAAGCGAAAAATGCTGATTCTGTAACATTTATCAAACTTACTGAAGAATTGTCAAAAGAATGGCTAATTTTCTCATTTCAGTAAACTTCGTTTTCTTATTGGCGTTCTGCCCAAACTAAAGCTTATAAGCATAGTGTTTTGAATAAATTGATGTAGATAATATCGCTTAGATCAGCTCCAATAAGTATTTTGGCTTTAGAAATAAGTAATATTACCAGTTTAGCCTATTCGTAACCAGATTTTTCTTTAGATTTATTATTTCTTAAAGTAAGAAACACTTATTTGTGTATGGGAAGTGCGGTTTTCTTCTGACCACAAAAAATAGCTATTATAGCCTGACCATAAATATACCTTGCGTGGTGTCGCCACTGTATCTTCTTTACGTCAACACATAGTATCGTTCACATAGAAATTAGTTCCGAAATTTTCCGCAATATGACGAGGATTTTTATTTTTCTGGTCAGGATAAACATGTAATTATTAATACCGTGATTGCCAAGACATAATAACTAACCTCAGTTAAATCAAAAGTATAGACTTTTCATTTATTTTCCGTCCTTAAGTTTTCTCCGTAAAAGGATAAATTTAAGAGGAACATAATGACAAGTGAAGTTGTCAATTATGAGGGGATAGGTAGCGATCACGGGCAATAAAAATGCGAGTTCTGGGCGCCCGTAAAAGTGGATGGCCAGACAAAGACCTCTACATGGGAATTATCACAACGGCGTAAGGTCCAATATAAAGTGGTTTGAAGATTTGCTGATGATTAAAAATAAAATGTATTTAAACATTTTTTTTATTTGCAGCATTTTTATATGTAGGTTGGTGAGCGGTAAACTGCATTTCTTCTAAACATAAAATACTGGGCGCCTTGTAAAATAGTTTAGTTTTTATACCATAAAAATGTAATTTATGAAGTACCTACTTCTAAAATGAATTTTAGAAGTAGGTAGGAAGAAGAAATATTATTATAATATATTTTTATATTTTATAATTTTTGTAGAAAATTATTTTTAAATAATTAAATTTAAGTATTTTTTTTTTACATTACTAACTTACATACCTAAGTACAGTCAATCATATCGATGTATGACTTCGATGAAGATGTTAAGAATGATCAGATAAAATAGAGCAAATTATTGCAGTCCCTAAATATTATTATTGCGGCCTAACTATAGGATATATTTTAGATCTAGATCTGAGAAAAAACTGTAGGTACCTACTAAAAATCTTAAGTAATACTCTGTTTTATTAATATTTTAAAGCAACAAAAAATAATTCCGACTCTACGACGTAAAACAACGACTTTTTAATTTGTAACTTTTTACTTATTTATTCTAATCAAATTATAGTTCACACTCAACACAATGTTGATTCTTCAAATATCTTTTGTCCATTGTTCTTATATAAAAAATTGTGTTGTAATGTTTTTTTTTTTTTTTTTAATTTAGTTGGATAGGCAAACTGGCAAACGTACCACCTGATGGTAAGTGGTCGACGTCGCCCATGAACATAAAATAGTATACCTGGAACGAGCCCAGGCAACTTATTTACGTGTTGCCTATCCTGAGACATAAGATGTTAAGTCTCGGTGCCAGTAATTACACTGCCTGTCTTGCCCTTCTCTCCGAAACACAGAAAAGCTGTTTCACGGGAGAAATAAGCAAGATGGTGGTACCCATGCAGCCGGGAGCGCGGCACAGCGCTTCCCTCCCACCGGTAATAATGTTCATCAATTATATGATAATTAATCAAAATAGTAAATTATTATTAACAATTGTGGAATTTCTTAAAATTGTGTGCTTGTCTTGCTTGCTTTTCATTATTAAAATATGTATTATAAAATTATTTTAATAATAAATGTCAAATTATCAAGTGTAAACCAAAAAAAAGAGAAAAGAAATCCTAAAACTTTCTATCAGATTAGGACAAATCCATTTCAGATGATCAACCTGTAGAATTTTTATGAATGCAAGTATGAACCAAATCGGATTGGCTAAGTCAATTTCAGAGGGTCAACATGTTTTTGTCATATTTTCGGAAGAGATCCTCGAGTTGTAAGTCCATAGTAGACTGGTAGGTACGGTGGGCAACCTTCCTCACTCAAACTACAAACTCACGTCTCACATGACAGTAAACTATGCGGTCGACTGTACAGCCGATCGGGTATCGTTCGTAACCTCGTTCAAATCAGAATCAATGTCACCTCAGGTACGCCGTAAACATGGCTCATAAAGTGACGTGGACTCGTATAACTTTTTCAACAATTGTTTCCTTTTAATGGCCCATTATATACGCGTTTTACGCAAAATTATGTCAAGTTACACCTTCGTAAAGGCGCGATAAAACCCATCTTTATGGCTAGTACGATCTGGCGCTAGTATGAATGAAATTTTATTGCGTATCGAGTGGTGATCATAGTAACCCCGTGAAGATGAATTAGTCTAGACTAACTCGCATAGTGTATAAATGAGGTATTTAAATTGCACTTTTAGTCATTAGATGATTGATTCAGTGGGCAGATCAGATTTGAGAGATGCCAATAGGTTTAAACGTATAATACTGGCACATAAACTACCTCCCGTCTAAGGTTTGAATGAGTTGGCCAGGCCTTGCTTAAACGGGACCTTTCTCTGTCGTTTATGTTTATAGACAAATTTGATCACTTTTTATCACAATTGAGTGACTTGGTAAGCGCCAGTCTCAAAAAACATCTACAAATTACATTAATTTAGTGAATCATTAATTATTCAAAACATGCACTCACTAGTGTTTTTTCCTCCTAAACGGTTTATTACGGCAATATTTGGTTTATAGCTCAATCAGTTTATTGTCTATCGTGTTCATTTATTAGTTATACATTTTTATTGACGCTTTATTTTACGTAAACTTTAATTTATTGTCGGCAGTATACATTTACACTGCCCATAAAGAGGTGCTTACGGTTGGTTTTTAAACATTTGTAGCACGTGTTTGGTTCATTCATCAAATTTATGGTGGGCGGTGGGAAAATGTTTTGATTTGTGAGTTTGATTACTTCGGATGGGTTTGTGAGGTAGCGGTCTTTACGTTTTTTAATCGATTTATTAACTCGTGTAAGGAGTGTGATATTTGTAAGACATGCATCATGGAATTTTTCCATGATTACGCATTAAATTAATTTTACATTCGTTACGTCTAAATGTCAGAGAGACATACTACAGACATGCAATAATACAAAATGGTACGTTATTTCAAGTCATAAAACGTTACGACTTTACATGATTTTAGTGCAGAATAATTTCAAATTATCTTTACTATTGGAAATCATAGAAGCATAGCTGCAGAGTTGTGCACTGCCTGATAAGACACTCCCACTAGCTTCCAAGTGTGCACTCCGCAGTCCGCACTTGTGTGAGTGCACGCACACATCCAAACCGGCAGGCCTGTGTGCGTCGATAGTGGGCAAAACCGCCATCTAGCGGTAAGCAGGTTCCAACTATCGTAACTTGTCTCAAGGTTGATAAACTCATTTTAAAATTTAAATTAATTCCCCAAATCTATGTATCTTTAAGATGCATTCAGAACACATAATAAGCGAATATTATACAAGCAGCATTCAACTCCTCGAACCGACGAAAACAAAATGCGAAGGCGTATTTTTGTTTACAAAAATGTGAATTGTTTTGCGATATACAGTGTGCTATGTGACTCTGATAAGTTCGGTTAAAGAACATAAACATTGGTCTGTCCGCGTGTGCGGTTCGAGGAGTGATATCACGTCATGCTACTACTGGTGAAGCAAGATTATAAATAGATACTGACCGGGCAGGGCGCTCGGGGGCGGATAGGGCGCGCTGGACACGGACTCCGGGGCGTAATTCCGCAGCCCGTACGCGTCGTGGGAGAAGCCCGATGCCTCCGACACGGCGGTACGTCGCTCCTCGCCCACGTACGACAGCGGCTGCTCCCCACGGGCCGCCCCGTACGGGTAGTTCCAACACGGCTGCGAGAAGCCCTGGTGACAGCCATCAGCATAGGGCTTGTACTCTCCTCCTCCGGTCGGCCAGAATGGCAGTCCCGTCTTGCGCTCCCTCTCCCCAGGCAGATTGTAGTAGGTGGGCGCGCTGGGGTACTGGTGCTCGAAGGATCCGGGCGCGTCCGGCGGGTAGCCCCAGGACTGCTGAGCGTGCCGGATGACTCCGGGCTCGGGCTCGTAGCGCTTGGCCGGGATGTGCAGAGGTTGGGGCGGGTTGGAGCCCACCGATGCCGGCGACGCGCTGGACGCGGACGGCGGCGCGGCGGCGGGCGCTGTCGGCGGGGAGCCGCCAGGGGGCGACGCGTGCGCCTCCTCGTACAGCGCCCCCCCGACGCCGTTCATCATGGTCCACCAGGCCGGCCCGGCGGAGTGCCCGGAGGCGGGCGCTGGCGACGCGGCGGCGGCGTCGCAGGGCGCGCCGAGGCCCCCGACATGGTTGTCAGGGTACAGGGTGGCGGCCGGGCAAGCCACGGGGGAGCGGGGGGGCGGAGCAGGCGGTTCACGCGCGCCGCGGGCACATCGCAGCACGCGCACACGCGACCACGCAACGGCACATGAAAGTTAAAACGCGAAGCCCGATTTAGCTAGCCGGATCACCGAGCGCTCGCCGATCCCTGCTGGACGCCCTGGCCGGGCCGGTCAGAAAACTATGTGGCGCACGCTGGCTATCCGATGTCGGAAAGCCAGGAATAACTTTGAAAAACGAGTCCAAGTATCACGAAAAAGTTTATATATTTTAACAGTCTATAAGGTTTTATAATATTTTTTATATTTTAGAACAGTTTGTTCGACGTTAACTGAAGCACAAAAATTTTTGAAAATATTTTAGTAGCACGAAGTCGCGAGTGTATCGTAATGTGTTCGCGACGCTGTCTGAGTCTGTGAGACGCGCAATCGGGAGCGCGGTCGAGCGCGGAGTGGAGGCGCGGCGCGCGGCGGTGTGCGGCGCAAGGAGCACACAGGCGCGGGTGGAGCCGCCATCTAGCGGCGGGCGGACGAACCGAACGCCACTCGCGCCGGCCGCCCGCCCCCTACTTCACGCTCATCACATTCATGAACCTGTGTCATCTATTTTTCGAGACAAAGAAGACATTTATATTTTTTTCGTTTTAGCTGTTTTAAATGTTTGTTTAATTGATATAAAGTAAAATGTACATCGCAAATGTTTAATTAATACAATGATTATCCCTCAAACATAATTAACGTATTCAGGTATTATAAATTAATGAAGTCCCCAGTTCCCATCGGCGATCACAAAAGGGTTGTCAACAGCTAAGAGTACGGGTGTCGGGTGCGTAGTAAAACGATTAATGGAGGCAAAATAGCCATAAACTGCCGTTTAACCAAACTGCAAGCGTCACTCGACCAACGCCAGGCTGCCACCAATAAAAAACGCGAGACTTTATGACGGCAACTCACTCACATTTTATTGTGAGTATAAAGTTAATTTTATCGTCTGTTAATTTTACCACAAATAATTCTAGCCCCTAGACAGATTATGTTTTATAATTGCATGTCAATGGCAAGGTCAACTCACATCGCTAAATGACTCCGAGTTCTGAGATTTAAAATGGCGGCGCTTGTAGCCCTCAGACTACGGTACATTTTTCCTGTTGCTTGACCTGAATTATATCTTACTTAATATACAAGCCTTACTAATCCCACTAAGTATATGTTTTCATAAAAAAATTCAAGATATATGCAACGTCTAAAAGCTACGTCAGGGAGACAAAGTTTTTTCGAGTAACATGATAATAATATGACGATGATATTATCTGGCAGCAAACTTACGTTGTAAATAGCTGGAAATGACTCTATCTGGCATTAATCAAACACGCCTGAACTAAACTGATGTTAAGAGCAATAATGAGATCTACTCATTCTATTTATAACTTTACGATTACGCCATGTATAAATTCATCCAATAATACAGCGAAGGCTTTATTGAATGTATTTTCATTAGAGGAGGCATCTGCACCTATCCCATAAGCACCCCTCCATTGTCCTCTATTCTATATGGGTATATTATATCCTAGGAAGATCCCCTTATCCGCAACACTGACATATTACAAATGAAAATATTTCCTTTTTTATTTTATACTTTTTTCGGTAGCACCCATTTCTTATTAAGTAAATGAGTAGTATACAGTACATATATATACTCAGATGAGTAGGTATACAAGTAACAACTTTTAACGAACGGATGTTAGTGTTTTGACATTTGATTTATTATGATGAGAAGTAAGAAAATATATTTCAGTCAGTAGTAAAAGAATTTTCTCTACGAAAATCCTGAGCTGTGCATCAAAATGTAAATTACTTACGAGCACTTCAAATAGCTACTTCATAAAGACCAAACATGTACATACAAACCAGAAGTACTCTACAATAAGAAAACCCGTTGCATACTTTCCTTACACCAGTTATACGGACCCATACCCTTCGACCCCGGAGCTCCAATAACAGCCCCTTTGAAAACCAACAATACAGCGCCGATAAATCTGCTTATTTCACACCTTAGTTACAAGTTATGTTTACACAAGACGCTATAAAACATGTCACCGAACAAAAGTGATACAGAGCTAAGTGGTATTATTAAGTTGATTGTATTCTTTACAAATGGTAATGTAACATACGGACATGTTAATTCCCACTGCAATTAGATGTTCTAATGTCGTTGAGGTAATAAATTTGTGAATTAAAATCATGTCGAAGAAATTTATTACGGTAAAATTTGAACTCTTTGAAAAGGTTCAGTGTTCGAAGTACTTCGAACTGCCTTTATACAATTGAATACATTTAAACCCGAAATAGCTTATATTAGATAGGTAGGTATCTATATTTTTTTATACTGCAGAAGAACAAAAAAAATCCATGCAGTTTAAGTTACTTACTTAACTTTTACACAATATGTACCTATGTAATAAGTTTAACCTGATATAATATGGAACTAGATAACTTATTTTGAGAATAAAAATAAAACTACCTACTAATACACAACAAAAACTAAATCCCTGAAATGAAAGTTCATACAATCTTCAACGATAAAGACGGCACTAAATTTTCTAGTTATCTACTATTAATTTGCTATATATTCCAGTGAATATACTAATGAATGGTTGTTTTAGTCAACTTGTTACATGAGTGAGGATAGACAATATCCGTTTGGTCTCACTGGCAGCGTGTTGAATGACAGAAACAAACAGAAGTGTGCGTCGTTGGTCTATAAATATTTACGTTAACTCTTCAGGCCAATGGTCGACATGCACCCAAATAAAAGTTTTCTTATCGCTGGCATGTGTGTATTACGTAACTAAGATAGAGTTACCTACCTATTATTCCTATGTTAGCTTTGCCTTTTAAGCGATATAATTGACGTTCATTGAGGATTATATCTCGTGGAGAGATAGGTACTGATAATGATTATGAAGTATATAAAAGATGTGCCATAGATACAATATTAAAAAACATAAAAGAATTGGAATTGGGGATCTTTGTATGTAGAGCTTTGTAACAGAAAAGCTCTTGCTGTTGGGTTTTTAGTCTCTATTAATAGACTGGGTGTGCCAAAGAAAGTCCATACATAAGGTATAACGTTTACTAAGTAAAGAGAATAAATTAAAAAAGTCTTTCCTTACTAACCAATTTCCAAAAAGGAGGAGGTTATCAATTCGACTGTATTTTTACAAATAAAAAAAGAATCATCAAGATTCTTTTTTATTTGAAAGCTGGTGCTTCCCGTGTGGTCTTATGATGAGGAAACCAGGATTTAATGATGGCATCCCAGAGAAATCGAGGGGAACTTTCGAAAATCGTAGAGGCGACTAATGTTTCCCCCTTCAAACAGCTCTGTCGTGTTTTGAAGAGAAGGGCAAGATAGGCGGTGTAATTACTGGCACAGAGACTTAACATCTTATATCTCAGGATAGGCAACACATGAATGACTAGTTCCAGTTAAGTTTATGTTCATGGGCGACGCTGACCACTTACCATCTTGTGGCTCGTCTGCTCGTTTGCCTATCCACCTATCATGAAAAATCTATGCGAATGTGAAGACTATGACACGCAGTATCCCTCAATAGGAGTAGCGATGAGGTTCTGAGCATTTATTTTCTTTTTTTCTTTATCTTTTACGCGGGGAAATGCTCTGAGACATCCTGCGGGGGAGTGGGTCTTCCCAGGCGGGTATGTGGGACTCGCTGCGCCCGAAAGGTGGTATACAGCTCTACCCACTGAAACCCGGCGAGTGCCACCAATGCCACCTTTGGTGAGACGCCCCGAATCTGATGAACAAATAGTCAGACCTTGACGTCTAGTCAGTCCCTGAAGGGACCGACGCCACCTAAAAAAGGGGTTCTCCCACGCCACAGAACAACCCCTCCCAACATCGGGACAGTACAATGGGGTGAGGTTCCCATCCTCGCTCCTTGTCCTCTGCTATTTTGTCCCCTCTTCTTATAAGAGGGGTGCAAAGAGCCCCCGGCTCAATTTGCTTCTCCCAAAATGCTGGGCTCACCCAGGCTACCTATGTACCTGGCTACATGTATGTATGTAATTATAATACAACTGGTGTCGTCACTCGCCATAGCCCCGTGAGACGAATACAGATGACAAACCTCCCATCGACCTGTCATCTGCTAATAGCGGTGACGAAGTAAACATGTTTAGGTATTCTTTGGCGTACTATTCGTAGCCTTGAGGCCGAGGGAAAATTACAATGGATACAGATGTCAGTTTGAGGGTTGATTGTGTAGGTGCTTGTAAAGTATTTTTGAGTAACCTAGCATCTAAGCCTGTAACATATTTAGTAAATGTAACACGGGGAATAAGTAGTTATTGGTTATTTTTATTTATAGGTAGGTGTTAAGGTTCAATTATATTGGAACGAGACGTGATTCGTTCCTTAAAAAGTATAATAATGGATACAGAATTGTATTAACATAATATTTAAATTACAATTTACAAAATCTTTACCTATTGAGACCGTTACATATTATTATATATTATCCACCTAAATAAATTTTCTTCTATTCTATTCTATTCCAAGGTGTAGGTAGATTTTTTAAATCTAAAAATACATTCAATAATTATTATATAAAACCTTTAGACTTTCTTCGATATTTATATTTCCGACTTAATAATAGCTAAGTCGTGCTATATAATGCCTAATCCGTTTTTATAATAATTAAATATGAGCGTAACATGCTTTAAAGCTCACGCGATACTTGGACTCTACAAAAACGTAAAGAAATATAGCTTAGAATCGTAATAGGATTTATAGTCACTTAAACTACAATAAAAGAATACCTTACATAATTAGAGACGCAAAAATATACTGATATTTAACATAAATATAGCTTGGAAAGTATAAAATAACTTCACCACTTTACTTCTATTACTGATAATATAATGAAGGGCAAAAATTACAGCAGCAAAACGTCTCTGGGCCATTATTTTTAATTATAAACGTATTCATTAAAGTTTTTATAACTAATGGTAATTTTAAGTTTTATGTGTGAAATAACATTATAGTTTATTAACGATGTGTAAATCATATTATCTGATCATACAAAGAGATTATTAAAAAGAGAAAAATTAAGCCCTTAAATGAGTATTTCGTCCGTGAAACAGTCAAATGGCAATAAGCTGTGTAATTACTGGCAGGGAGACTTGCCATCTTACGTCTGATAGTCAATGTATAAATGAGTTGCTTGGGCTCATCAACCACATAACCGGATAGAGTATTAATGTGAGCCATAAAATTCTGAAACTGGTCGGTGATTTGTCACTGACGTAATAACAATTCAACCAACCAGTGATCTGTATAAAGCCCCATCGGCCAATCGTCCATCAATGGCCATCAGACGACCAATCAAAGCACAGAACCGGCACAGCGCCGCAGCACATATTTAGCGGAATTTGTTTTCATACAAAACACATAACGTTACTGCTCAAGTCCGGTTATATGCTCGATGCTTGGGCTAAAATCGGAAGAACTCGCTTATGTTCTTGAGTGACGTCACACTTACCATTAAAATATGGCTTGTCTTATTGTGCCTAAGTAACATCTAAAAGATATAACAATAATCACCTTGTCTTAAACTGGCTAGCGAACACTGGGTGAACGGGCTTGGCAATCTGCAAAAAATATACATACAACTTTAATATGCATTATTCATCGCCTTATATACATTATTGTACAAAATTCTCACAAAAAAGGTAATTAAAGAGGGGGTGTGGATACAAGTGTACAACAATTTACTCATTAAATATAATAGGGCGGTAATAAATTTCATTACAATGTAGTAATAAAGTTCATTGTAAAATAACTTATCGTAATATCTTTTACGAATTAATATAAAGACTTCCATTATGTGGAGTTTACAAGAGAGTATTACAGAAAGCGGTCGGTTGAAAAGCTATATCTATAAGATATCATCATCATCAGCCTCAATCCATCCACTGCTGAACATAGGCCTGCTTCAATGAACGCCAAGACGGCCGATCCGAATAAGATATATAGGTACCTAATAGGTGTTGAGGCTCGGCTCTTATCATAGTGATGATGACATAGATTACCTAATATCATTAGTGAACGGCTGGTTTATTTAAAATCGCCCCACCCGAGCCCATTTGGGCCTCACAATGCCAGTCTATTTCCTAACGAACGATCGGAATATAAATAAATCCTTTCTAAGTCATTCGATACGGAGCGAAGTCACGAAGTTTACATAAAATAGGTGATTTGCGCCGATTGCCACGGTTTTTTCAGTTGGGGGTTCGTACGACCCACTTGCGTTTGAAAGAAAAAAACATGTTTACAGGCTTTTTCCTTAACGATTACAGGCTTAGCTACGTGTTGATCGTAAATTGTGTTACAATCGCCATATTACCGTGCAGATTGATTTGACACAGGATTAAGGATGTTTAAAAACTTTAGACGCCTTCCCACAAAAAAGTTTTTGTACTATTATGGGTTATAAATATATACAGGGCCATACGAAATGTTGTAAAAAAATTGTTTGGGCACCTATGTTGGCAAAATAGTCCGATGCCAGCTATTCTTGCAATGCTGTCAACTTTTATCAAACAAACAATATTGTATTACATTGTTTAAGGAATTAGGTAAATTATGCTTTAAATTTATCGATTTGACTAGCCCTATGGTAAGTTTGAAATTATCAGTGGCACTTAAATTATGTCTCTGGATTTTGTCAAAATTACCGTTTTGTTTAATGTATGATGCAATCGTAAAATACGATTAAATTACACAAAATACCGCAGGATTAGTACCTACGGTTTTACGTTATAAAAAGTCACTACATTAAAAAATATATATCTTAATCAGCATACAGCATATATTAACGCTTTTTTACTTTCAAATATCCGCCCAAAATGATGTCGGTTCAGCAAAGACCTTATCCTTACCCTATCAGATATAATATATACAAACATTGTTTAACTATTTTTTAAATTACACGAGAACGATAGTTCGAAGCTCAAGAGCTGACATTTACGACTCAATCCCGGAGCCGCGAAGAAAACGCGTGCATAAAAACCACTCTAATCTGACCTCTTACTCTAGCGCCCCACCCATTTCTCGTAGCCCAGTATAAAATAACTAGATAGTTCATTCCATTTAAGAGATAAGGGTTTTAAATGAGCTGGCGATGGACTAGTTCATTCTTTATCATCATGGCGCATCCTTTCAAATATTCTAAACTGATTAGAAGTCAATTTATTGAAGTTGTCTCTCCCTTTGAGAGTTTCATATATCATGGTAATATTGTGAGGTACAGTTATTTTATCTTTCCGAAACATACAGTTAGGTATACAATATTTCAACATATTGAAATAGCCATTTAATATCAGAATAAATTAAACCACAGCTTCATAAATAATTGAATTTTGCATAGATATTGTAATAAAAACACCGATTACAGATTTTATCGCGGTTTATTAAGATGTTTACATGAACAGCAACGGGCATGTAGGTACAAATTTTAATCAACTAGGTTTAAAACTGTTAATAGTAGTTTTATTACAATGAGTGAAATTAGCGTAAATATTAGAAAATTATATCCTCCATAGATATTATCAATAGTGTCTTATTAAAAGAGAATTGCTGGATATCACAAGGTGTACTTCCACAGTAGGTATATGTTATCTGAAATGCCAATTGCCATGACAACAACAGCTATATTTTTACGCATTCGGGTTTGTATGATATTATATATTCCTTTCCTTTCCAACCTGTAGATAAACTTCATAACGCGATATGTCGATATAATGTTTCCTAATGTATGTACACTTATTTTATGATCATAGCAAAATTATTGCATTGAAATGTAGATATGTATGGACAAATTAATACAGACAATAACAATATAAGGGAGTCCGAGCTTAATGGTGCGACAACTGATCATATCACGGGGTTTACGATACGAGAGTAAATGCCCGATTTGCAATTCTAAAGAGACGCGTCCAAAATCACCCAAAAAACTTTATACCTACTCTATATTGGACTTTTTAACCCCCGACAAAAATGTTATAAGTTTGACCGTTATGGGCGTTAAACCGAATTGGATGTGTTTTTTTATATTATGTTATATATCAGCATTTTAAACATGTTTTATTAAAAATAATTCAGCAGTTTTGATCTAAAGTATAACTTTTTATTTAATTAGTAAATACCTATCTAACCAAAAATCAGCGAAGGCAATGACAGAATTTCTACCCGGATGTAGGCTACCCGAAGGCTAGGCAGAAAAGTATATACCTAATATACTCTTCTGCATAGCCTTTTACTATGTTGGGGTTTAGCTTCCAGTCTAACAGCTGGATAATAGTATTTTAAATGGAGCGACTGCTTATCTGACCCCACAACCCAGTGATTGGGTAATACGATACCACGTGGTAAGACTTGTTGTCAAACTTTCTTGGTTCTGATGACCCATAACGACTATCCACTAGGTACTAGTAAAGATCCAAGAATGACAGCTGGGTCCAACGGCTTCAAGTGCTTTCCGAGGCACGGAGGAGTCTCGATATGTAAAGATGGTCACCCATCCGCGGACCAACCCTCGCAAGCGTAGCTTAACCTGATGTATCGATTCGTGTGGCTGTTATTACTTAGCCTCGAGCTCCTCAAGCACCTACCTAGGTATATATAATAAACATAATATTTTTATAGGTATATTTCTATCGTTTACCGACAAGATATATGTTAGGAATGGAACGCAACAATAAGCTAAAAAGTACAGACTGTAAATGCATCCTTAAAGTAGTTCCCTTTTATGCCGCTGTGCGGCGCCTCGCTCTTTCTCTTCCTGTTCCGAACTTGTAACGAATGTAAGTCATAATAGTTTTATGTTACAAATAATAAAATACACAAATATATATTTAATACTTGCTTTATTGCCACTATTCCTTCAATATAACTAGCAGCGAATTTCCATGTCATAGTCACATTAAAATTAATAAGAACCATTTACGGACCATAGGTACCTTATTTATGAATGAATCTGACCGAAGGAATGATTCAATAATGTTGCCCATATAATACACACTTTATTAAGCGTATTTTATATAAATTCAATAAACTATACTATACACATATATCGTATATAGGTATAACTAAGTATCTATATTTTATTCATTATTGAACGTATTCTACGTTTAAAAAAGCCACGTAAGCTCTTCTCGAAGGACGTCATATCCCATAGCCTACACGCGTGACATACTAAGCCATTGATTAGCTGATTACTCGGTGGTCCTTGTTATTCAGTATTCGATCCACTCTCGGCCATCCGACGTTATCTTCAAGGGCGGGCCGTGATTCGTTCTCCCGGAATAGATCGGCCGATAGTCGGTACTCGTTGAATTTGAATTTCTATAGCTCTTTCGTTAAACATTTTGAATGTACTTAAAGGGAAATACCAATTTATTATTGAAGCAAAACCTTCTTTAGCCGCGTTGAACAGTTTTGACTAGGGGAAAATCTTAGGTATAGGTTTGAGTCACCTGCGTGCTATTTATTGTACGTTCGCGTCATTAACATGCTTTTGTGACATTATGACGTCATTATTAAAATTTGAAATTTCATAATGTCATAATTCTAAGTTATAAGTATTCACTTCTATTTTTAATGTTTATATTTGTTAAGATAGACAAACAGGCTAATGATACACCGATTGTAAGTGAAGACTAGAGAATAGTTTTACATGTGGGTAATCATTTTTTTTAAGACTCTTTTATATTCGAAATATAGTTGGAGCTATGAAATACATAATAGGTATATTATAAATTCTTTTAAATAGGTATTCTTCAAAAACATTCACACAAACAAAGTAGCTACAAGAAATCCCGTGTCTGGAAAAATTACATCATTTTTAAGCATGAGGTTATTTTGAAATATTATCATTAAGAATTCGTAATGATCGCAATCTCAGTATGCTCAATAATATTCTAACGATAAAAATAGAACAAACATAAGCAGTTGCTTAAAAACGCATCATTCTTCATAAACCAGCCTCTTTCATTATTCTTATAAGCAAAGAGCACCTGACACTTACCTACGATATCTACACTAGCTATATAAAATTAATGTTTCTTTGTCTATACGTTTGTAAGCTATTCATCCCATTGACATGAAACTTTAGTTCGTATTCTTATTGTTCAAGGACTTATAGAAGAATTTGTAACCAAAATGAGATCTAAAAAGTTAATTGTTGTGTGAACTAGGAAGAATTTACAGTAGTAGATATAGTGTGCTTTAAAGGCACACGTACAATGCTACGGGCATGATAGCTTCGGTAGCAGGGTTAAAATTATACCTTTGTAAAAATGCTAAATATAAATTTTTTCCTTAACTATAAATAATAAATTAAATAGGCAAACTATTATTATTAAAAACATAACCGTTTATTGACATCTTTATTACGATTATAATATGTAAATCAATCAACTATAATATCAAATAACTTAGAGATTATCAATTTAATAATAAATTATATTATAAGTTTGTAGAAACCAGAAAATATACCTAATAAATACGTTTTCTGTAATTCATCGATATATAATCGTATGGTACAATATAAGCAGTATCAACATAAATAACAAACAGTCGATAATCATAACACTAAAATGTATGGAACCTGTTTGTTGTAGAACAATAAAAGATAAATATTCAAAGAAATAGACACCTCCGCCTACATGTTGAATATAAGACAAGAAAAACTCGTCACTTAATAATAATTCTGTATTGTAGAGTGGGATGAAATAGCTTTTTAAAATACCTTATACTTATTTATAAAATATATAAAAATTATGTAGATTACACATTCATCTTAAAAATAAATAATAAAAGGTTTAAAGCTTGATTATTTAGTTTATAACTGAGGTATCTACATCCATATTTAATAGGTATGATTAGAAAAAGGCCAAAACTAGAAAATAAGAATAATCATTACAGCACTTATATACCTTTTTTCTTTTCTTTTACTAATGCTCTGAGGAATTCCGCCTGGGGAGTGGGTCTCCCCAGGTGGGTATGTGGGACTCGCTGCGCCCGAAAGATGGTGAATGGACGCAGCTCTATCCACTAAAACTGTTCCCCGGATCTGTTAAGCTAACAGGGCACCTCGACGGCTAGTCAGTCCTGCCAAGGGACCAACGCCACCTCCATAGAGGGGTTGTCCCACACCACAAAACAGGGGTTGTTTTGTGGTGCGGGACAGTACAATGGGGTGAGGTTCCCATCCTCACCCCTTGCCCACTGCTCTTTTATCCCCTGTTCTTATAAGAGGAGCACAAAGAGCCCCGTCGGCTCAATTGGCTTCGCCCAAGTGTTGAGCTCACCCTAGGCTACTGAGCCCCACCGCCACGTCAAGGCCTGAACCATGGTGGGGAGCACTTATATACCTACAGGTATTGTAGGTAATTAATAAATTAAAATTCAACCCCCTATTTATCACAGAAATAATTACGAAACTTCATTATTTTAACATTTACAGTAATTTGTATGATAAACACTAAAATTCAGTAAAAATCCACCGCCTGTAAATTATCAAAAATTCGCGCATAACATAACTATGACGGAAAACTTCGCTTGAAATATAAATCATTAAAATACAAAAATTATACTTCATTACGTTAATTATGTAAATGAGTTCTATTTTAACTGAGGAAATGAATCTTATGGGGAGAGGTGGGTATATAGCTTTATATAATTAAAACAACGAATAGAATTACTTGAAATACTCGTAACGGAAGAATATAGATAAAAATGCCCTTTGGTATATCAGAAATGATAAAATATTTTAATTTAAATATTATAGTAATGGTCATAAAAAAGCGACGATGGCCTAGTGGGTATGGGCTCGGCCTCTTAAATGAGAGTCGAGAGGTACGGGTTCGATCCTGACCCTCCACCCTATTGTATCTTGCAATATGTTTTTTTCTAAAATTTCTACCTATGTGCACCTGAACATGAGACCATCGCTTGCTCACCGGTGAAAGAAACATCGTGAGGAAACCTGCATGTCTGATGAGATTAAGTCTTTGAAGGTGTGTGAAGTTCACTCGCATTGGGCCAGCGCATCGGTGAACTATGGCCCAAAACTTTCCTTGCCTGATTGCGAGGAGGAGACCCGTACCGAGCAGTGGGACATAATATAATAGGTACATTATTATTTTATACATTGTAATAACCTTTATAAGGACTGAGAATGTTTTTAAATGTTACTTCATGGTTAAAGTTTTCGTACATTTATTTCTATAGATAATATCAGCCATTCCGTTACGTGTACTTATGTATGGACTTTCTATGAAATATATGAATAATTGTATATGAAAGACAAGCGAATCGTCTTGAAGAAATGAAACGCCTACAAAACATTTTCTAGCGGTGGTTCAAAGGGTCCTTTTCAACAAAAAATGCCAATGTACGGATAAGCTACCTGCGGGATACAGGTAAGCTGTTGATGTGGGAATCAAACTTTTTGACGCCTTTTTATTAAATTCGGCACCGCTATAAAAACTCAGCAAAAGTATTACTAAATTATGAGCGTTAATTTTCGGTACAAATATTTTTATTAAATGTCAGGTGACAATAAAAATTGGAATTTGTTTGAAACTTTCATCTGTATGTTGTGCTTTGTTATGTTTTATTTTATTCTGTATAATTACGTTGAGAATATGAGATATAAAATTTCATTCAATTTCAAAGTCATTATCATCAGCACCTGTCCTTCCAGTGCTGACCTCATCTAGACAGTTTGACATATTATGGAGTTAAAAAAGTGAAGCTAATAAAGGCGTGTTGTAAAAAAATATTTGCCCATACCGACTGGCGACTAGTCTAGCATTATCCGGTACTTTTAGTCGATATCTAGGTATTATAACCGATAAAAGAAAAGCAATAAAAAATATAAGAAAAAAAATTATGCGTGAGATTTTTTTTGTGTATAAATAAAAAATTGTAAATACCTATTTAAAATCTGGGCAGAGTCTTTACTATGTACTAAGCCCGCCTGGATCGCAGCAGCCTTGTCTATTTCGGCCGCAAGCCAGTGTGCCCTAGCAGAAAGCAGAATTGCCAGATTTATTCACTAATTTATTATGGTCTGATTATAAAAAAATAAGATAAATCCATCACCGTTGTCAATCAAATTAATTTTAAAAAAATATAAATATATTTGTTTATTTTTTCGAATAGGTAGTTATATTTACGCTTAAAAATAACATATTAATTATTAGGTATTAATTTTCATGAAAGTTTTCAAGCTGTGAAATGACTTAATCATTTGTATTATTAGCAAAATTTTGTTTGGGAATAGTTAGTAAAAGCAACGATATTTTTGAGTCGTGATTCCCTCAACCATCTTGTGCACTTTATCGTAAATTATAATTAGCAAAGAAAACGCCACAACGTAATGATACTTATCATAAATCAACATGCAATTTTAAGCTAAAAATTATAATATTTGGTTACCTAGAATACAATTCTTACCTGGATATATTATATATCATTCTTGGAATAAATTAAAATCAAAATACAACTGCAGAAAATAATATATTTTCGTGCTGTTATAATAAATAATTTGATACAAACATAAATAACTACCAATATTATGAAAAAATATTACTCTATAGACTAAGAAATAGACTTATTAATGGGCATATTAATTGTTTAGTCCCACTGAGTTTCGCCGGTTCTTCTCAGTGGGCTCGCCTTAAAACCGGTGGTAGATTCAATTGATGCTCAAATAGTTTTAAAAAAATACTTTGTTGGTACTATAATGAATAAAAAAATGATTTGATTGGATTTGACTTTGTTAACTATTACAAATGTATAGCTAGTTTGATGAAATATTATGTACAGTGAAAAAGATGTGGCATGAAATATCCGTAGCACGCATACACAAATGAGAACATTGACCAAAACCGTCATTTAAGCTAAAATATGTACATGCTTGAAAGAATAAAAAATAAAATTCAAACCTTAGTATCATGTTCTGTGCGGCGTCGTCGCCTCACCTGTTTGTAAGGTCGACCGCAGCACGGCGCGTCGAGACCTTACCCGCAACACGCCTGCAAAAATAACATTATTTAGACTTGTTTAATATTATTTTCCACATGACTTAGGATAGGTAGATAGAAAGATCATGGTAAGTGGTTTTTGAGCCTTGACTGATTTCACCCAACCCACTATCATGCGAAATGAGTTAATCTATGCGTTTTCTTTGCCCTGAAATATTATTACATTTTCTATCCTGTCTTTCTTCTGGAACACTAATTAGTTGTAAAATATCTGCTTTGTTTACAAGCGAAGAAATTAATTCCAATATAGGCAGTTCATAAAGTCTATTTTTCTTAAACTCTAGGTTTCTATATTGTGATATCGTAGATTATTTTATGGTGATCTTTGTTGATCCCACGTGACAGTTATAAGTGTGGAAAATAGTTTAAAAACAAGCCCGTTAAAATATCAATCTAACCTGATAAACTTTAGTGAGTCCATTTCGGTCTCTTACGTCTAATTTACATTAAAAGATAGACAAATATAACAATCAACAAACTCACTTTCGATATTATGTAAATAAGACATTAATCTTACTTTATGTCTATATGGTTTTTGTGAAACTAGCGAACTACATGACTTAAGAATATAACTTTAGTCGCCATTTTGGATGAAATATACCCACCATTCAAAGTTATACATATAACATAAAGTTTATATTTTAATTATATTGAGTTATAACAGCTTAAACTTGACATAATTTGACACATTCACAAAAAATAGTACCTATCCTTTCTCTTGAACAAAACATGGAAGATCGTCGAAATATCGAGCTCCGCGTATCCAAATTGAAAAACATAGGTAGATCCATAATATACATAATATCGTAGTAGGTAAATATGCAAAATTAAATAGTTTTAGAAGTGAAAGTAACCATGTTAATAAATATTTCATTTGAGTAGATATTTTAAAATATATTAAAATACTTTTAGATAAGTGATAATAACTTTCATTAGAATAATTTTAATTTAATAATAGTTTTCAACTATCAAAGCATCTTACGATGCTATATTATTTTAATTATTTCACTTATCGCAGTTTATTGTATCTTTATTCCCCAATTCCGTGCCGTAGGGTATTTTATTCTTATTAAGGTTATGCCCCTTCAATTACGGAATTCGTTATAGGAGTAATGAGATGCACGTGAAAATAATAGTTGGACACCTCAAGAAACATTTGAGGTATAGGTACTTACTTATTTAGTACTGAAGTTTATAATAGAAGATAAAAACTATATTTGTAGGTAATTATGGTTTGTAAAAATATATTTTTGTAATTAGATACAAGACTGAAACACTTTTGATGCTGTAAATTTAGTATGTATAAAACATACCTATTTATATATAAATTACTATGTTTCTTGGAAATGGAGTTGTAGCGATATGCAGGAGTTTTCAAAAGATTTTTTTGTTAAAAACTTATATAGAGTTTACCAATCTACGGCGTGAATGCCTTCATATAAAAAGTTAAATACACGATTAATGTACATTTTATTGGATAATTAAATAATTATAATGCTATAAAGACATTAAATTGATGTATTGTATAAATTGCTTATAAAAATGTCATTGAGGCGATTTATAATAACAAACATTTGATAAATTATTGTGCACTAAAACTCAAGGATAAACTTTTAAAATGTTATTCACAATTATGTTATATTTTAAAATGTAATATTTTCGTTTTGGTAAGAGGTGAGATTTATTTCTTTATTATAATTTTTATCAGAATATATTGGTCCATGCCTATGAATTAGAGCCCTATCACTCTAATTCATATGCAAGTGCACAAACGGGAATCTTAACGATATACGTTCTATCACATTCGTGAACTACATTGGCATAATAGTAATAATAGTAATAATAGTAATAATAGTAATAATAGTAATAATAGTAATAATAGTAATAATCAATTAGATCGAGGAACTCTCAGATGATTGACGCTTATTTATAATAAAAAAAAAATGTTGACGATAAGAAGGCTATATAACTAATATTTACAAATAATTAACTCTTTATTTGGGGCTATTAAATATTTTAATACCTCATTCAGATTTGTTAATGGGCTCTTAAATTAACATTAACTTTTTGCTTAAAACTTTGTCTTCATTGAACAATAGCCTTATTGTCGAATTGCGAATCGAGCCAGAAAATTGAACTTATTTGAGCTAAAATGTAACATTTCAATATTTTATTTTAATATAAAATGTGAACCAATAGAGTTATCATTTTTATTAGTTTTTTGGTATGATTTTGCTAGAGGTTCTTTAAAGGATTTTTTACATTAATAAAAGGTTACGTAGCAAAAAAGTATACATACATTCATAGCTTGTGAAATGTATTCAACGTCACGTATATTTAGTGTAATCACATTTTATAAATACCAAGTAATAACTGTTGACAGTCAATTATAAATGCTATTAATGCAATAAGCTTTATTAACATATATATTACATACATTCTTTAATATATTACATGTTTTAAGCCATTTACACATTAATGTACCATCATTTGTAATTATTTTATGTATGTATATTTTAAGTCCGTCGTTAGCATAGTTAAAATTGTTTTATAAATGTAAGTAATTAGTGAGACTAGAATTTGAACATATATCAATATATAGACGATTATTAAGTTACCTTTGATTGTGTTATGATATATTTGTAACGAAACCTGGCATAGGAAAATACCCCCAACGTGGCAATAATGCTTTATTATATTATTATTTTTACAGTATTTGAATTAAGTGTCTCACGACGAAGCTTTTGTTTCTGATTTACTCAACCTTGTCTATAAAACTTAGTAGTATTTATCTAGTAATAATTCATCACATTTTCAACATAAATAAAAGAACCCTTTCAAACAATTTGAGAAAGAGATAAAATGTATGAAGAAGCGATCTACAAATCAATGAAGATATCGTTAAATCCAGATTATAAAAATCTCAGTGATAAATTGCCACAAGCGTTGAATTTATATTTATTGTTTGTTTCACTTAAGAAATAGCAGTAGAAGAATGTTTCCAATATTTCCTCCTTAGGAATGTTTTTTCGTTGGAGGCCGTAAAATATTTACGGGATTCGAATGAATATGGGAGAGGAGATGCCTCCTTGTTTTACCAAATTAATTCCCCTCTGAACAAACGATGTATTATTTTGAGACTGAATTATATTTTTAGATTCAGAAGCTGTAACAAAAAGTAATGAACATTAATCTTTTTCTGGCTATACTTTAAGGTATAGGTACTTTAAGATTTGCGTCCCTCCTCATTTTTACCTTTTATAGACATATTCTGGCATATTGAAGTAATTAGATTACGCCTGAAATATTCTATTAGTTTTCACAATGACGATAGAGTTATACAGCCCATACGATTTTCACAGCTTAATATTCCCATGTTATCAACACATAATATGGAAGTTTCATAATTCAAACGTTAACATTTCTTAAGTCTTCTGTCAAAAGATCAGATGATCATTTCAAGGATTAAAGCAAAGGACAGCTATTATGTTTATGATTTAAGTATCGTCTTGTTTTTACAACGATATAAACGTGCAACCTGATTTAAGGCAGTGATACGAATACATAAGCGTAAGGTTGCAAAAAATAAAGTGCAATGCACTCAACATTCTGAGAAGTGCAATAGCAGAGTACACGGTCGTTCCGCTGATACCATGATGCACTCCCAGATAGCGGGCTAAGTAAGACACAAACCCCTTTTATATCGTTCTTGCGATAACTGTATAGCTGCTATTATATATTTAATATAAATATTTTAAAACATATTTGAAATTAAGATTTGTTCAAGCTATATATCAGTACATAATTCAATAACACGTAAAAGTCATCGACAATCGAATCATTGAAAGCTCGAAGCCATATACGGTAACTGTATTAGAATTAATGGATGTGTTGTGAATACAAACATGTTTTAGATAATTTATGTCTAGATAACATCGTTTTTTGCTTTCAATATAGACCTCCCACATAAAATAATTATTCTTGACTCTACTTTTAATAATATGTAAGTACTATGTACTATAACATTTTTAAGAAAATAAATATTAAGAGATAGACTTCAAGGTTATATAAGGCTCTATATACATGTATTATAGGCTTCTACTACACAAAGGACTAAATATTATATACCTCGCCTACCGCCTACGCGTCGGTCAAATATGCTGCCTATGTAATCATATAGGAACCTTATTTGATTTTTCTGTAAAGAAACTTATATTTTGTTTTATGTTTCCCTTCATAATAGTCTATAATATAATAAATCCTTTGTACGTGTCATGACCAATTTTTTCAATTATGACATAAAACATCAACATTGTAACCTGTAACTGTGACCCGTTTCTGTGTCATAAATGAAACGTATTGTTCATTATAACGTGCGTATTGCAGCGGCATGTACTCTGTTATATTTAGGGGCGGAGATAAATGCATGTCTTTGTTTTAAGATTTTATGTTAGACTTTATTGCGACACGTAATCTTAAACTGAGTATTTACATGTACTTTTAGATATTTACTTTTGTATATGGTATACTAAATATCCATGGGTTGGGTTATGGCCTATGGGTATCCCCACCATGGTTCAAGCCTTGTCGTGGCGGTGGGGCTCAGTAGCCTAAGGTTAACCCAGCACCTTGGGTGAAGCAAACTGAGCCGAGGGAGCTGCTCTTTGAAGAAGAGGAGACAAAGGAGCAGGGGCAACAAGGGGTGAGGGTAGGAATATATATATAATGTCATCTACCTACTTATAATATGATTAATAAAATATTACGAAATATTTAATTGTTTAATTCGTAATTATATCGCATCATCATGGTAGGTAGGTATAGGTAATTTATAGGTACTATCGGTCAGTAATATCTTGAAAAAGAAAGGTCCTCCTTATATATAAGAAGCCATATGAGAATTATCTAATGGTCCTTTTAATCACTTTTATTGGCTAAAATATCAGTAGGTACTTAAATTGAATTATTGAACAAGAATTTTATGAGTAGAATAAGCTATAAACGCCATCTAGCGTTCACAAAATGTTATTAGGTACATTATTGCTGGGTTTTCCTCTATTTTAACTCTCTATTTATTGTTACATGTTTAATTAGTCACAACTAATAATTACTTAATAAAAAGTACACTTTTTACAACGTGTACCTTACTATCAATTTATATATCTTAAATAAATAGTATTAAAACAAGTACCAAAATACTCATTTCAATTACATTATATAATATGTTGACGTAAAACAGATACAGTAGCGACACCACGCAGGGCTTATTATATTTCTGGTCAGGCTATACATGATCTCTATGATGATACAACCTCGTCAGTACGTATGAAGAAATACTACGGTTGAAAACTGTACCTATAATATAAAACATTCATTTGGAATTGGTTCCTGATTTTTTTTATAGCATAGGAGGGCAAACGAGCAGTCAAAGCCTTTTGAAGACTATTGACGCCCATACACATCCACACAACTAGAGTTATGACGATGATTTGCCCTCCTTTTCCCTATCATCCCAATAGGCTACCGGAAACTCACAAACGGCACGAAACGCGATAGCATATCTATCACTTTCCACCCCGGTGGTGTCAGCCCAATTCGGCTTTAAAAGAGCATGGCACTATACCTCTTAAATATAGAATTCTAGATACTAATTAGTTAACGTTAAGTAACATTGATTATTCCCTAGTGTTCTAAAAGTCCAGACAAACTTCAGACAGACATCGCGATCAATATTAACACAAAGGATATCTAAGGCTCACCTGAGCAGATGCGAGACTGGTTGGTATAAACTTAAACAAAGACAGGTGGTTAAAGCAATCTTGATGTTTTTAAAATAAAGTAATAAAAGTATAGATTGAATTGCATTATGAAATAACTTTTTCCAAGGCAATGTCGCAACCCGAGATAAAGGGGGCGACCGCCCGCAATGACTCAATAAGCCGAGCACATATGTTCACGCAACACATTCACCGAGGATTTATTCGGAAAAACAATTTTGTTTTGGACACGGATATTTTACGATAATCACTGTACATGAGGGATATTATGATTGGTTTTTTGGATTACATAATTACCAAACAGCCTACTTTGTTATAAGTCTTTCCATTCGCTACAAGGCTTATAACATTATATAATAATCATAAATAATAACATATTTAAAGTGTAGTTTGTTACACAGGTCTTCTTAGTGGGATAGCATAAGTAATAACCTGAGCTTGACGTTCAATAAGATACTTTATATGTACATTATATATTCTTCGTATTATATTAGGATAACATCAATACCTACATAATAACCTACCTATGGGCAAGGTCCCGATTATTAATTAATAATAAATTATTATTATTATTATTAATTATTATTTTTAATTATTTTATTTTATTTTTTAAGGTTTTTAGTTTTAGGTTCTTTATAAAGTGTTGATCCAAATTGCCAATAAAATTGACATTTGACAAATGAAAAAAAAACCTACCTATAATGTATTATACCTCGATACCTGTATGAAAGCTAGTTAGAAATATTTTTTTTGTGTTGTGTTCATTTGAAATGTTTACATTTCATTACATTTAAATTGTTCACCGGTAAACCTGCTAAAGCTTTTCGTCTTTTATTTATTACGAAGTATACAAAATAATAAATTATTATTTTTAATTTATTAAGTTATTATTACATATGAGTGTAATTAAAAATTAAAAAGGAATCTAATTATAACTATATTTTTATTTACTTCGCAGGCATTATTTTATTTAAATTTACTGTATAAATATATTAATAAATAAAATATGCCAACTGACTTTATTTTTTCATACGTTTTAATTATAATAATAATATAATATACGTTTAATTAAAATATTCTCTTGATATATATTTATTTTATTAGCTATAGGTACTTCTCAAAATTTTAAATAAGGTTTATATCTATACCTACCTACTTGAAGATGTTTTATAAAAAATAAGACAAAAAAAAATATTTGTAGTAAGAATTTTAAAAATGTAACTATTTTTTTTCTTTCAAAGAATAGATAGGCCTGATAGTGGTAACTCTAACTTTCAAGACTTAAAAATTCCTACTTTTTAATTATTTAATATCCGGGAGATTAAACCTAATGTTGCCAGTATTTTTATATATAATATAATATTATAGAAAAATATTTGTAAAAAGAAGCAAAATATAGTTCAAACAACTTGAAACAACAAATAAAAAATATTACCTCCGCCTCCAAAATAGGCGCTGCTTACAAAATGTTGACTGTGAAATGTGTTAGGTATTTTATTTGTTATATAATTTTCTAAAGTCACTGGTCCAAAAGATAAGGTCTATAAAAGCAGGATTTATGCAGAGTGTATTTATAGAATAAATTACATTAAAATTTATAATACATAAACGCGCTACGGCAATATATAATCCCGGTCCATTAGTTCCGTCTGGCCTGGAAATTATTTTAGCCGCGCTCCTAATTCTGGTACATTTGCGAGCTTAACAAGAATAAGAGCCGCCCGCTTTTCATCTTTGAAGCGCAACATTTACATTTTCGTCTCATTTATTTGCTATTTCGGGCCAAGGAACCCCCCACCCTCTTTTCCTCGTTCCGAATAACTCTCCATACTCGAGAGGAGCGAGGAGGAACGCTCTATAAAGTCTAATTAACTTTGAAGTGAATGCACAAATGTAAGGAAGTATAAAAACCGCCGGGAAATATTAACGGAGCTGCCGCGTTAAAAATACACAGTATCGAGGATCTAATGTTTATTATTTCAACGTTAAACATCCTTTAGTATGTATTTTTTGATGTTTGGATGTTTGTCGCCGAGCCAGAGGAAGGGGATTCCTGATCAGAATGTAATTACGCAATCCGTACTTTTATTAAGATATTTACAAAGAAAAATGCCCTCGTGTTGTTATTCAGTGGGTGTCTCGTATAAAAATAATACGTCTTAACTCAAACCTT
Organism: Helleia helle; assembly: GCA_963853865.1. Taxonomy (NCBI): domain Eukaryota; kingdom Metazoa; phylum Arthropoda; class Insecta; order Lepidoptera; family Lycaenidae; genus Helleia; species Helleia helle. The sequence goes on along the minus strand of OY971416.1, from coordinate 12,843,455 downwards.
TGTCTCGGGGCTCGGCTCCGCCATTAGAAATAATTTCGTCGCCACCCTCCCGTTTGTCATTCGCCGCTCGCCTGTAGCAGGATGCAACTGTTTTTCGTGATAAGATTTAAAAATGTTTTGACATATATCTTGATTGTATTGTAAAAAATATAATTTAAAAAGGTATATTTCATCTGTTGTCATGTGAGTATCGCTTATGGTCGAAATTCAAAAGCTAATTGTTATGTTAGCAGGCATTTGCTTTTATATAATTGTTTTCTAATATATGTAGGTACTTGTAAAAACAAATATATATACAAAAAGTAATTAATTTTTTTTGATGTTGATGTAGAAGATATGTATTTAATTTCTTTAATTCTTTTCGTCTATATTTAAATTCTAACATAGCTACGACACATTAATTAAAAGTAAAAACCTACACCATACTACATTTATCTCAACATTATCAGCGCGTCTTATCATACTTTCTACAATAAAATGTAATAAATATTATGTACTTATCTACGAATATAAAATCGAAAATATTTAAGTATTACAATTTTATATTTTACGATACGTATCACGGACCAGATTTTAGTTATAGAAAACGGGAAAGGCCCGCACCGCCTTCGAATATAAATTGTCTTGTTATATTTTCCGGAACATTGGGATTCATGAAGTTTGCGAGGCTTGACGACGTTATTTTTTACAATCTGGCCTATAGATGTTATTTGTTTTAATTATGTGAGCCGCCATTTTGTATATAGGTATGGTGGGTCCCTGAATAGTTTGAAAAATGTCGCCGGCGTCGTGTTTCCATGACTGTTCACCTGTACGATTACCTTGATAAGTCAGGAATATCCCAGAAAAAAACATTCCTTCCCCCAATTTTGTAGATACGAGGAAGAAATGAATAAAATAGTCATCATAACATTAATATTATAGGTAAGTTTAAAGTGTTTACGAAAAACTAAACTTAGGACAGTATAACGTTTGTCGGGACCGATAGTTTTTAATAAAACTTTTAGAGATGTTTCTTGTAATAGTGAATTAATAATAAAACTTTTAGAGATGTTTCTTGTAATAATGAATTATTAATAAAACTTTTAGAGATGTTTCTTGTAATAGTGAATTTTTAATAAAACTTTTAAATATGTTTCTTGTAGGTAATGGTGAATTATTAATAAAACTTTTAAATATGTTTCTTGTGATAGTGAATTATTCAAAGGCAAGCCCAGAAATTACACCACTGGTTTGCGTTTATGACAGCGCTTCGCAGTCTGGTTGAAAATTAGCAATTTCCGACGGAACTGTTGAACTGGTGTATTTTAAATTTTCATGACTATTCCGCGTACAACTGTTGCTTTAGGATTTCTTGAATTATGTAAATATTATTAGTTTTAATTAAAATTGGTAGATCAGACGACGGACGCTGTTTTTTTTTTCAATTTACATAATTGAATTCATAGATTCTTATTTACTTAAGCGTTAATGACTAATGAGTAGGTACGTAATATTTTTATAATTAGCCAAGTGTTTAGGTATGTTGGATTTTTTTTAATGTATAAATAAATGGCGATAAAGGTTTATTTTTTATCTTCACAAGTATTTACCCCTACTTTTAATGAAGTAGCCGATGGAATCTTTCAGTTAATTAAATCGTACAGCCCGACTGCGTTATTTATGTTACAAAATAAATACCTTATCTTCTTATCTCCATGATCAGTTTCCTGGTAAAGTTAACTGTTAACGGATACGGGGGATACTTAGCTCCAAATTAACTCAAATCTGTGTGTCATATCTTTAAATTAAAAAAGAGTAAAGTTTAAAGACGAAGTCGAAATTTAAATGTTAATATATAAAATCAATAGGTAAAGCAACAATATTTTTTTTTTGTTTTTTTTTTTTTGGGTGAAATGGTCCCGCTGATGAGGACTGATCGCCCGTCTGACCTAGTTGGTGTCCCCGCCCTTAAATAAATAAAAATAAAATAACAATATTATTTATAATATACATTATATACATACAGTGTATACTAAGATTATTTAATATTGTATTATAATTAACAACTGAGGCCAAAACATCTCTTTTATAAGGCAGGAACCTACCTAATACCTATATTATCAACGCCCTTATCTACTTAAGGTATAAGCTGTGGTATAAATAAACTGCTACATGGTCTTATTTTTTTTTTAATTGACCTATGCTGATGGTCCAAAGACCTATATTATAGACGTTATTATGCGTAACCGGAAAAGTAGGAGAGCTGATGGCTTCTACCTATTGCTACATGGTCGTGAAAGTTCTAGGTCTTATAAACAAAATATGTATTATAGAGGCTTGTCCATCGATATAACCGGAATATAACCGGAATAGGGCGGTAATTTTATGTATGTGTTTTGTATGAAAACAAATTCCGCCAAATTTGTTCTGCGTCGCTGCGCCTGTTCTGCGCTCTGATTGGCCGACTGATGGCCATTGATGGATGATAGGCCGATGGGACGTACACACAGATCACTGGTTGGTTAAATTGCTATTACGTCAATTACAAATCACTGACCAATTTCGGAAATTTATGGCTCACAATACTACTCTATCCGGTTATATGCTCCATCGATAAGAAATAAATATAAACTTTTGATAATAAATAAAATAAATATAAAATGATCTTATTGTAAACTCTCAATCCTATATACCTAGGTACATAAAAAGATCAATCTTTTACTCGTTCGCGACGTAAAAGAAGACAATAATAATATTAGGATTATATTTAAATAGCAACATTCTGAAATATTTCCTATTCTCAGACAATGATGAATTCTTCACAAATTATTTTGAATGACAAAGGGCAGGGTAACGCAATAAATTAACAAAGATTGGGTACAATGGGAGTTGCGTAACAGGGAACAAAGGGTGAAAGGCGGTATGAATATGAATGAATTGCTTGGTGAAATTGGGCCAGGTTTGTATTATATTTTTTGCTTTCCTTATAAAAGTAACTTCCTATTTCTGCCTCTCTTAACATATTTTTGAGTTTAATTAAGAAAAAATAAAAGCACAGCCTTTGATAATAGCATAATATTATATAGATGTTTGGTAATAGACGTGGCAATGATAACATCAGATTAAAGAGTTAGAGGAAGTGACATTCTGGTATGCAGCCGTCTTGGGTCAGCACGATCGGGGTGGTACCTCTCGCTTACATAATACCGGCGTCGCGATAGGGAAAAGGAGGGCAACACATCTGCATAATCTCTGGTTGTGCAGATGTGTATGGGCGTCGGTAGTCTAAAGCTTCGACTGCTCGCTTGTCCTCCTATGCTATAAAAAAACAGTCCATTTGCCCCCCCCCCCCTCGGTCCCTCTTCTGTAAAAAATCGTTGGAGACGAGACGCATGCTGACTGATATTAATGTTGATGTAAGGTTATCTATCCATGAGAGAGATTTACATAATAATAAATTTTAATCACAACGTTCAACCATTTAGGTAGTCAAAAAATTTCGGATGGTACCTACTACCTACCTATCTACCTAGTATCTACCCATGTACCTACCTAAACGATCACAACTCTATGCGAACCCCTCTCACATAGGTACCTATCAAATATGTATGTAGTATTTTCTTCATAAAGTAAATAATCCTTGTGCAATGTTTTTATACATGACTTCTACTCGGGTCGACCTTCAATTAGACAGAAGCGACACAAGCTCTGGAAATTTGCCAGACTTGCGTTTTGGCGTTCATGTATATTCTACCCTGATCTGAATAATTTACTATCTGTATTATACTAATTTTGCGTAATATATCTTTATATAATATAATTCTTTTGTTTGTGTATGTGACGAACCTTCTCCTAAATGGTTAGACAGATTTTGATATTTTTTTGTATGTGACAAAAAATTCAAGTGGATTCAAGAATAGTTTAGATTCAAAATTCGGTTTACTACAAAATGTCCAGGACGTCTGCCGGGTCTAATATATGTAAAATATAAACGTAAATAGAGAAACAAATGTAGGTAAATATTATAATTTGATGAGACATTTAATATCACAATTTCCCGGGTAAATGCGAGGTACGGTAGTACGAATAAGGGACAATGTAAGCCCAGCGGTCTCCTAAACGAGGGATCGGGCTTATATTGAAATGCGTACACGGCTTATGTTGGCTGGATTATATCATTTACCAACTGTATTTTACTTCGTTTGGGTATCTATATATTTTTAGGTTCTAAGGACTTTTGCATTTTTTGTACGCCAACTCATAAAACCATATACATAGGTACCTATAGATTTATATAAAAAAAGATTTTGCTATTTAATTACTAGCATCGAGCTATCCCCCGGCTGGACGTACCTACATTTTTAAACAATAAGTAATCGCTGTGATTGAAATCTGTTAATCAAAGACTTTTAGTAATTTAACATGGTCGTTATGTAAATCGCAACTAAGCAGATAACATCAGTAATGCTGCTGCGCGTCACCAATCCCCTGTACTTAATATAAGCTCTTATCAACACATTGAAGTATTTTTTCAAGTGGTTATGAGGTCATCACTTTCCTACGATCTCTAGGTACATATATAAGTGGATACTTTCGCCCAAATTGTTTTTGGATAGTTTCATAATACTTATTAGGTATACACGTTAAGAACGTTTAAGAAGCTGGAGGGTAGGTAGATCTTCAACTCAATGGAATTATTATTTCTATACGTGCGTTCCTAATGAGAGGCGGGAATCGTTCGTCTTGGTGTTCATTTAAAGATGCCTATCCATCAGTGGACGGAAGATGATACTTATTATAAAGTGACGTACTCATACCTCATGCATATAACAAATACCGCAACGTGTCATTATAAGGCTATATTTAACAATAGCTGAAAGAAAAGTAATATCGATAATGATTGCTAATTACCTAGTACCTATTACTTTAACGGAGATACTATAAATATAGGTGTGGAGTCACAACTACATATATTTCTTGTTTTGAAAGCACAACTTCGTATCTCCTGGTGTTCCACAAATTATATAACTTAAGAGAAAGTATATTGAAAAAGCATCATTATGATATCCAAGCATATAATCCCTATTTTGATGAACACAAGTTCCATTTTAACTTGCAGTAATGTGTGTATAAGAACCATTTCTCCATACAGTGTGAGAGCTCCCGTTTATTCCAGTTGTGAGTAAAGTTACCGCAGAGATCTTACTATTCAAATATACTGTAATATATCCGAGCATGTTTATATGAGATATGTACATGCAACGACGAAATTATACAACTAGTTCCTTATTATTTTAATAAAACATTTCATACCTTATGCGCTGTATCTTATAGGTGCGTATAACGTATCTATTTTATAGGCGGAATGCGCACTTAATACAATGTAGAGTAGAGGTGAAAGAATCTTTTCTACCAAGATCTCTATAATAGGTCGCAGATTCGATTCTCACCTCTGTCAAATATTTTCCTGTGCATACATACTCGTACATTAGGACACTTAATTAGTCTATTACGCAGGTTGATCTTATGTGTTTTCATGCATAGGTAGGTGCCACTTTTATGCACCATTCAAATATATTACTTATGTCATATGTACAACCAAAGGACTTATTAGCTTAATACAGTAAAAACGTCCTCCTGCATAATGAAGTTAATTTAATTAAATATATATTTTCCAAACAAAAATGATTTGTTTTAATCTAACAAAATGCCGAGCCAGGAGATTGTCAGTTGTGTAGAGAGCGATGTGCTGAATCAGTGAACGTCTAAAGTGATCGTAAATCTTGTAAGCTCTTCGCCGGATGAAAATAAAGACACGGTACGACTTTAAGGCGATCATGCATGAACTTCAATTATAGGTATTTTCACAAAATTGTAATGCACATTATATAAAAATCGATTATATCATCAACTTCTACTAATTTTATAAACGCGAAGGTTTGTATGGATGTTTGTTACTCTTTTACGCAAAAACTAGGTAGGATTTTATTGATAATTTACAATAATTTAGCATATAGGTACCTACATCAGAATAACATACCTATATAGGCTATAGCTTATCCCCGTTTTACCACGGGAGTGGGAAGTGCACAGGCGAAAAAGCGGGGTGCTGCTAGTTACTTCATTAAGTAGCAATAGCCCGGGTTTTGCTTGCATTATCCCAGCTTCACAGTTGTAGGCAAGCTTATTTTATACGCATTGTTTATAACTAACCTATAACATTGTAAATATTTCTTAGGATAAGTGCCTACTATGTAACAAAATATCGTTTTTATTTATATCCTCAAAAAATAATGTATTTTATTTTGTTTTTTTTACATATATTTAATTTAATAGGTACGTGTCTATATTTATCTTAGGTACGTACCTATATATTTTTTATACCAAAAATAAAACCGAATTTATATTTTTTTTCATCGTAATTTTTAAATGTCCCATCTTTATTTAAAGCCGAATCTCATTTATTTTACAAAAATCTCAAGATTGGAGCGGACTTTTATAAAACTCGAAAACGTTAAGACTAACATTAACATTCCTGTCGGAATAACAAGGCGTTTTATTAACCGTCGTCGAACATTAAGTTTTATGATCACGGCATAGGGTATAGTTTGATTTGGGGAGAGAATTCTATAATCGGTCTCAACAGAAACAGGCTCCGTCGAGCGTCTTTTAAAAATACACCGGCAACCATGTTGCTTTAACCGCCAATCAGAACGGCCGTGGCATTATGGCGCATAACTATGGTATAATCACTGCCTGTTATCTGAATGGCGAACCTATGGTTTCCGAACAATAATTGTAATATAACTTTGTGCATTTCGATTTTGGGTTTAATTTTTGAATATGATTGAATATGTAAAATTATTTTTATAATTATATAAGCATATAAAATAAAATCAATAAGTAATTATATCAAATTTTCTACCTATAGTTAAGTGCTGTTAGATGAAATTCTGCTATTAAAACCTAAATTGGTCTTTGTTGATGGGTAAAAATCTGTTAATTATAAAACAAAAAAACCTTTTTAAAACGGATTTTATATTATTTACTTTCACTTAGTTATTATAGTCCTATTGTATGTAAAAATATACAACCACCAGCTTTTACGTAGAAAGTTAAAGCTGACAAAAATAGTAGTTTACTCCATATAAATATATAGATGTTTATTGGCATTACGTTAATAGCTCTCGGCGTATTAAGAGCCTTGATAATTATATACTTAAGTAAAGTAGTCGAGTGTATGTAGGTACTAGGTAATGTGATAGCCGATACATGTAACCGGCTTGATAAGTCTGGGACTGAAATGTGGGAACAGATGTTTGGGGTGAACGACCCCGGCGCAGCGGCCACTCGCTCTTGCTTGATTTATTCATGCGCCTGCGCAACACTATTGTAAGAAGATTTTTGAATCATTAAAATCAATCACAATATGATAAAAGCACTCTAAACTTAGCTTACTAAACTTAACAAAAAAGTTAAAACAATTAAACCATAAACTAGAGATGAATAATCTGATGTTTGTCAAACCTAATTGCGATTAGGTATAGAACATAGGTTCTATTTTGTATTTATTTATATACGTACTTACGATACTCGCCCACCTTAACATATAATATAGGTAATGATAATCAAAGGAGTATATTTATATGGGACTAACAATTTTATGGAAAATTAATTTACGAAATTTCATCAGCACAATGCAAAATTATTAATTACCAGAAAATGACTTCTTTATATGTATTTAAATTTAGATCAAAGTTATGAATTGTCTACATATTACTTTTAAATTAAATAGTACCTATTCGTTTTTTTTTTGTTTATATTTGATTTTGAAAATTTGAGATTGTGAAAATTTGCTGATGTTAACTTACATACCTAAGCTAAAACATAGATGACACCATTGCTAATGTTAATAATAAAATGCTAATCAGGATAAAACAATATAAATTATATGATAAATTATACTCATTACCTACTTGCAGTATTTTTATGCAATTTTATTTTATGAAAATTACAAACATTATCTACTTTATTTTATTCCCTTCTAAAAATATAATTAAAATTCCTTATATTCAAGGTTTATGATTTAATGATGAAATTTGTTGATTAAACATCCAAAGGTGTTTAAATTATGTTTTTTTTATTTATAAATTAAATAAATAGTAAATTCATAAGTCCATATTTAACTGCAAGTATAATACCTACCTATATTGATATTAATATAAAAAAACAAACCAGATAATAATGTCAATGCATTTTTATATGAGGTATATATATTATTATATTAAACTTAATAGATGTATTAATATTTTGTTTAATTTTTTCCTAGGAGGGCAAACGAGCAGTCGAAGACTACGACGCCCATACAAATCTGAACAACTAAAGATTATGCAGATGTGTTGCCCCCTTTTCCCCTATCCCCCAATGGGGTTTCCAGAAACCGCACGGAACGCAACAGCATAGCGCTCTGTTACTTGACGCCGGTGTTATGTGAGCGAGAGGTACCACCCCGATTCAGCTGTTCTTCCTAAAATGATGACAAATTATGAAATATTTTATGACTTAACAACGCGTTTTTGATATAACAACTGAAATAGTATATCGCTACACTTTTTAGGTTCGAGAATAAGCATTCACACAATACTTATCAGCACGGTAATCGTCATCAAAGAACCTATACCTAGGTACCTACTACTTCAAATATTAAGCAAACAAAGCTAGGAAAAAGAGACATTAACACGTATTTAATTAGTGATAAAATAAAATATGCAAATTAAAAGCACGCGGATATCCGAAATTACAAACTAGGAGTATTAAAATAGCTTTGTTTATGGAGTCAAATGTTAATAATTATATCAAATTCCTATCAAAACCTCATTAAGGGCCATGTATATGCTTTTATAAAATACCTAACAATAATTTGAGGTTAACAGACAGGTTGAGGGGTTCTGAGTGCATCAGGTGATTTAAGAAAATTACATTATAAAAAGAAAGAGGGGATTGGGCGGCCGGCTTGAAGACATTATTATAAATGTACCAATTTAAATTCAACACAAAGAACTACCGCGCGCGGTTTGTATTAGCCATAACGAATGAGAAATAAGATTATTACTTAGTTTACCATTAGATTAGTCGATAGGCAAACTTTTACAATATTTTTCTATTTGTAAGTCTTGTTGAGTACTTTATAGAGGGTAATATTATTTTTAATTTCTGTAGTGAGTGTACCTGACTTTTGGAAATCTATCCAAGTTTACCATTTACATTCACATGACATTTTACTACAAAATAATACCTAGTCATTTTAGGCTTACCTTCTGTTGAATATGAAAGTTCTCTATCTCCTTTCTAAGGGATTTCTCATTTGAATGGAGATAGAGCACTAATAGTTATAGATTTTGCGTCTCTAAATTCTGGTGTAGTTCCTACCTATTTTAATAAAGGGCTTCTAAGGGAATTTGTTATAATGATAAATGATATGTATCCAATACTAAATAGTCTTACATAAGGTTGGGGGGGAGTTTTATTGCTCCACCTTTGGTTGGAATTGGAAAAGCAGACCCGGGATAAATCTACGACAGCCAGAACTTAAGTAGTAAAAACTTTGTTTGTTATCCGATACTATCGGAACTCTTTCATTCAACTTGAGCACTCCTTCTGAGTAATGGCCGGTAACTTCTTGAGAATATGCTTAAGGTCCACAGATACCTATGTGTATATCTAGTACATACATAGCCCCTAAATATGTCTTATATTTTTAATAGTCCGAAACACATTCCGGTACAATAATTTAGATAGGTACCTGTACCTACCAATATATAAACATCTATTTTTTATATTTAAAATACTAAATAAATACACGCAATTGCAAATTATAAAATCAATAAAAAACGAATTGCGTGAAATTGTAAGCTTAAAATTTTAAAACTTCTTAAGAGAAAAATACAATAATTTATATACAGAGTAAGAGGATAGAGACGGTACAAGTAAAGTATTTTTTTAATACTTTTTTTCTTTAATGCAGGAAACACTCTGAGGCATCCCGCGGGGGAGTGGGTCGCCCCAGGCGGATTTGTGGGACTCGCTGCGCCCGAGTTGTGGTAAGGTGGACGTAGCTCTACCCACTAAAACCCGGTGAGTGCCACCAATACCGCCTTCGGTGAGGTGCCCCGGATCTGTTGAGCAAAGAGGGCACCTCGACGGCTAGTCACACTCAAGGGACCGACGCCACCTCCATAGAGGGGTTGTCCCGCACCACATAATAACCCCTCCCAACATCGGGACAGTACAATGGGGTGAGGTTTCCATCCTCGCCCCTTATCCCCCTGCTCTTTTGTCCCCTCTTCTTATAAGAGGGGTACAAAGAGCAGCTTCCTCGGCTCAATTTGCTTCGTCCAAGGTGCTGGGATCACCTTACGGAGCCCCACCGCCACGACAAGGCTTGTGTACCATGGTGGGGATTTTTTCAATACTGTGAATCAACATTGATAATTTTAGAAACAATCAATAGTGATAATTTTAGAAAAAATAACACATAAGACTGCCTAAAAAATATTTAAAGTTAATTTATAAACTTTCTCGTGAAAATATTTAGACATTGTTGAAATATATGTAAATATTCATTCGTAAGCAAAACATTTACGAAGGCATCTCGACAATTAAGGCTCCGACGCCGCGGGTTACAATTACAAAAGGTTCCCGAGCGATCCAATTAAAGCGATTATACACAAAATTCCGAGAGAAAACTTTGCACCTTCCCTTGGGCGGGTAATAACCGGGCATACTTCGGATATCTCTCGCGAATTACTTTTATAACTATATATAATAAATTTGGTAACTTTTTATTGCATTTTTATTATTATTTTATTAAAGTCTTTCAACACACCATAAATTATTTGAACCTGACATATTTTATCTAGCAATTATAATATCCTGCTGAGCATTGAGATACGTCTTATTTAGATTTAGAACTGTTTTAATTTATTGTTTCAGTCATTAGTCATTACGGATAAACTGTTATTTTAAGTGGATTAGTTATTATAGTTGTATCTGATCGACCGATCACGATTAACGCGATAAACAATGTAAAAACATCGATGATTCTGAATTTCAGCGAAAGGAAAATTTAATCAAGAAACTAAGATGGAAAAAACAAACAGTTCCAGTCTTATTTCCGACGAAACTTCACTTAAGTAAAAGCAATTTGAGCAAGCGATATTCAGCCAGCAATATTATAGAACAATATAATAGCCTTAAGAGTTCACTACATAAAGTTCGCCCCGAGAATAAATGGATTACTTATGTTCGTGCGCCATCTAGCGGGGGGTGCGCGCAACTCTATGAGTTATTGTTATTGCCCGGATTTCGCGTCTTCCGGCGTGTTTTCACTTACAACCCCCTTGTATCATAAACATTTATATGAAATATTTTACTAAATTGAGTTATCTAATATTGTTGTGTAAAAATCATAGAAATATTAAGAACATTTGTGGTAAAAATAGTTTTTATAAAATGTAGTGATCACTTAATTTTTGGCTTGTGTAACTGTGTAATGAAAATATTTTATATGACACAAAGTTCAAGTAGATACTTGTAATTTTCCTAAGTTGGGCGAAAAAGAGAGCTTATGGCTTTAGCCAGACAATGGAAAATTAAATTAAAAAGTGAGTGCATTGCCTCTTTATTTTCCCTTTGCCAGTATGTTTAATATACAAATAGGTACAATGCATAAATTAAATACCCCAACGTGTTAATGTGGTATTAAAAATTCGAATTAGGTAGTACATTACAGACATCGTGAGTAAAAATACAAGATGGTCTCAATATCTTCACTAAACTGACTAGACACCAGTTTCTCATCGCGTGATGAGAAATTGGTGTTTGGTGTGAACTAGGAAATGATTAAAATCTTGTAAGATATCTTACAATGCTCTTATAGTATACGGAATGTAGGAAGATCTTCTTATATTCTTAAAATATTATCAATAAAAGTCTCTTAAAACTTAAATACGCTACCAAATTAGTTTGTCGCCAAACCTGATTGACAAAGATTGGTGACCTGTTAAAAGACCTGTAAAAATAAAATGAAGAGTCGTGGAAAAGTCTAAGAAAAGTTGAAACCAATAGAAGCGAGATGTTGCTTTAGGGTTCTAACCTGATTTCGAGGAGAAAGGTTTTGCTGTAAATGTCAAACAGTCTCGCTAAATAAAATACCGATAGAGATCTTGTGTAAAGAGAAGATTGCGCTAGTGTGTAATTAGTAAAGCCCGCTTTATAGCTAACTAATAACAAACCAAGCTGTTCTATTTAAAACATGAAATCATGATTAATCTAGATTTCCAAGTGCGACTATGTGACTTATGAATATTAACAAATGGATATCCAAAGTTTTTCATAGCAAAGAAAGAATTCTGAATAGCACTGCCATGAAGCACGCAATAATATGATTCCATTTGATGCGCAATCCAACGCAATTAACGTATTACTTAATTGTAATAATTGTAGGTACTAGATATTACGCTGGTGGCATTTAAGCCAAAAGTAAAAAAAAATAGGGTATTGAATTCACGAATAGAAAAAGCACTAGGGGTACTGAAGCGATAACTAACCGACCTTTAGAACTAAAAAAGTTTTATATAAGAATATCTAATTCTTAACGCAATTAATGCCTTTTACTTTTCTGGTTGAATGTACAGGCTTGCGTTGGCTTATTAGCGCGCGGCCGTAAACGCGTTGGTTGTCGGACGCATATTTCACTACCAACGGAACACCCGCGTTGCAACGCTACCCATTACCGTGCACTTAAACTGAATATAAATAATATTATGGGAACTTTTTCCCACTTTCTCATTCTAATAATATTTTTCTATTATTATGTAGTAGGTAGTAAGAATTTAATCGATGTGACGTAATGATTTACGTAGGGTATGCACATTATGTCATTGAATGCGTGGTACCTAATTAGAGGTTCGTTCATTAGGCAGGTAGGTTCCTTTGCACATGATGATTAGGTAGGTACCTATACTCGAAATACTGCACGTGAATAGATCGCACTTAGACTTTGGACAGTCTTATCCAATAATTATTAAAGTTAGTATTAATTAGGGTCCTCTGTAGAATACGACGACTACTTACGACTTGTGTGAAAATTAAATTCACAGCGCAACATAATATTTCACTTTAATTATTTGTACATTACTTACCTTTTATTATTTTTATTATTGCATAAAACATGCATGACCGTTAATACCTACCTACTGAATAATTTTTAAATTTACGATTATATATTGTTGTAATATAACCAACCAAGATCATTGTTATATTGAAACAACTTTTATGGAATTTATCCCGGCTTATTTATGTGTTTTACAAACCCAACGTTTAGGATACTTTCAGCAACCATGATCATGGGAGAACTGAGATGTCATAAATCATAATAATATGGTCTAACGTTACAAAGTTGTTCGAACCCTATGATACCTATATCAATATTTTGGTTAGTCCTATTTATGCAGAAAGTGCTAGTAAGTCTTAAATCTGTGACATATTATGCTTGGATTTTGATTTGATAATTTTAATAATGGGATCCCAAGCAGGTGGTCAAGAGCCAGCCATCTTCTCTAGGTATTGAAATTAGGATGTTTTTTTCTTAATTTCATTATTGGAATCGGTGTACCCATGTCACAGATTAAATACTCAGTTAGCTTTTTCTGCGTCAGGACTATTTAAAATTTTATTGATGTATCATAGGGTAGTTTCGGATAACTTTGTATCGTTAGGACAACTGACACCTCAGTGCCCCCGTGCCCATGGTTGTTGTAAAGTATCCGTCGTATATCGTAAACCGCGTTAAATTCTGTAAAAGAATATTGTTTTTTTTTTGTTTATTGTTTGCACCTATATTAGGTATGTGAAATTCGCGTAGGTAAACATTAGGAAGGACAATAAAATTGTTGTTAAAGAAAAGTAGGTACCAATTAGGTACTAATTAATGCAATACCGATAGTAATTCTTATTTTGCATTTATTTATTTTTAAAATGCAATATTTCACAATTTTATAGTAAAATTAGATAGCGATAATCCCTTACCTATGTTATATAAACTTGATTTTTATGTAGGTAATCAAGTGTAATTTTAGCTTTTTTAAATACCAAAAACGAATAAACATGATATTTAGGATTTTCACAGTATAAATTATTCACTTAATAGTGAAATAGGTAATATACTTAATCTTAATCGTTTAGTCTATTACCTACTCTTACTTGAAAATATAGCTATTTGACCAACCAAATAGAAATTTAACGAATTTTACCATTATATTATATAAGAATTCTTCAACGTATTTGACCGGGCCGAGAACGTTCTGGAAGGACAATCATCCGACAAGACCAATTTCTGAAGTCTGGTGAACACGGCGGTCGTTGCGCCCGCGTCCGTGCCATGCATATTATGCTATGAACATACACAAACACTTCCTATTTCCTTTGTGACGATGACTATGGTTTATGGGGTTTATTAAACTATTTTGTTTAGGCTATGTGTTAGTCAGTCAGAGCGAAAGGAGGACACCTATATCGTCAAAAAACAATAAAAAACTACAGGGAGCATCGGAATATAACTTTTTGAACTTAGGTACCTATTACATACTTAATCGTAGATAATAGCCTGTAGATAGGTATGGAAATAAATAAAAATACGAAACATTTTGATCAAATTAAACTTTGGCATTTTTTAAAACCTAATAAAGAACTTAGGTATACTTAGGTATACTTAGGTAACTTAGGTACGTATTGACCTTTTACTATTAGGTAAAATTACCTATTATCATAATATGTGAAAAGTACCTTTTCCGCCGATATCGCCATCTACCGTGTAAAATTTGCATTGCACTCAAATGTTTTTTGATAATTCCTACATTTAATCTAGCCATTTTTAAGGCTTTACACGGCACTACATTCCCGTTCAATATCTTTCACTGCACTAAAACTGCAAGAGCTTTCTCTTTAGTGCCAAAAAAACTAATTTGAATTTCATAGAAAACTGGGTCACTTGATGCGTATCTCGGCACGCACTTTTTGTTAGGATTCTTCAATTTGCATTTTGTTTGTGCTAGACAGAAAGGGTGTTTAGAAAGTTTGGTTTTTAAACACACACTGAACAATAGTAATATTTTGTAAATTTTAGAATTTAGTATCTAGCCTACCCAAAACATAAGTTTGCAATACCTAGATACAAAGGTTTTCGCGGCCTCAATAATTCGAACAAAAATATACACTTCTATTCGAAAAAATCAACTGGGTTTCAAAATACGTTCTGCGAGTTCGAAAGACAATATGATCTTCATCATCATTTTGTCACGTCAGGTTGCCACCTACTAAAAGTGTAAAATTTTCTGCAGCGCCATCTATATTTCAAGTGGTGAAGTAATTCTTATCGCTGTTTTTAATGTTTCATTTTTCATAAAGTTATAATTATTACTTGTCCAGGTTAATTCTAAAACGTTTAAATGTTTTTTTATAAATAATGTAAATAACAAAAGAGTACAGAAATACATTTTTGACGAGTTCGAAGGAAAAACATAAAAAGATTAAGGATCTTTCTACTTTTCTTTGCTTATGTTAGTTGGATTGGATAGGCAAACGGGTAGTCGAGACACATGATGGTGAGAGGTTAGCGTCACCCATGTACATAAACAATTTCACCAGGGACTAGACCAGGCAACTCGTTCATCCCCACCATGGTTCAGGCCTTGATGTGGCGGTGGGGCTCAGTAGCCTAAGGTGAGCCCAGCACCTTGGGCGAAGCAAATTGAGCCGAGGGGGCTCTTTGTACCCCTCTTATAAGAAGAGGGGACAAAAGAGCAGGGGGCAAGGGACGAGGACGGGAACCTCACCCCATTGTACTGTCCCGGCGTTGGGAGGGTTTGCTCTGTGGTGCGGGACAACCCCTCTGTGGAGGTGGCGTCGGTCCCTTGGGGGACTAGCCGTCGAGGTGCCCTGTTTGCTAATTAGATCCGGGGCACCCCTCCAAAGCCGGCATTAGTGGCACTTGCCGGGTTTTAGTGGGTAGAGCTGCGCCCACTTACCAGCTTTTGGGCGCAGCGAGGCCCACATACCCGCGTGGGGAGACCCACTCCTCCGCGGGATGCCTCAGAGCATTTCCCGGCGTTAAGGTTACATAAGTCGCTCATCTTTCATAAATTGATCTCGTCGTTATCTATGTCTGTATGTAGGTACCCAAAAGCTTAAAAAAAATATACATTTAAAAAATACAAGCTTCTAAACTTTCGTATTTCAACACTGATTTTAGCCCAACTTTGGGCGAAAATAAATTTTATAGTATACAGAGCACGAAAGCTCAAAAATAAAGCCCGTACAGACATAGTTTAGTTATTCAAAAATTGAAATAAATTTATTTTAAAAATATACATTTAATAGTTTTTCTATAATAACTGTTTTGCTAAAAGGACATTTTCGGAATGAATCATTGTGCATTTCATTCTAGCACACGTCATGTTCGCGCACTATGTCAGGTGAGATAGCAATCATTTTGTTAGACTCGCGCCGTCGACTAGTTCAATCTTAAAGAAAAAAAGGCAACTCATTGACGGTGTAGTACTATCTTGAGACGTAGGTACACGTACCTAAGTTGGAAAATCTCGGTACCTATCAATAAAATTTACATAGGTCATTTACATAAATCATTTATTTAAAGTCAAAATAGTACCTATCTACCTACCAACAAAGTATATTTTTGAACGTCAATTGAGTGTACCATCGGTTCTAAGGCCCACTGAGAAGAACCGTCGAAACAAACTCAGTAAAACTAAAATTTATAACAAATTTTACATGTTGTTATCCTGAAATGCCTCATTTTTTTACTTTATAATACCTATACTTTAGATACTTATAGGATACAAACGCTTTTTGATAGCTTTTTTTTTTGGATAATTTGAACATTATTTGGGATCCGATTGTAAAAGCGTAGGTATGCTGTTGCCTGTACGTAAAAGAATTGCTTAGGTGTTTTTGTGAGTCTGATCACTAGTAGGTAGGTACCTAGGTTAGTACCTATACCTACCGACATCTAGCCTGTGTCTAGTCCGTATATATATATATATATATATATATATATATATATATATATATATTATGTTAGTTGGATAGGCAAACTGGCAAACGTACCACCTGATAGTAAGTGGTCGACGTCGCCCATGAACATAAACAAGTATACCTGGAACGACCCCAGGCAACTCATTTATGTGTTGCCTATCCTGAGACATAAGATGTTAAGTCTCGGTGCCAGTAATTACACTGCCTGTCTTGCCCTTCTCTCCGAAACACAGCAAAGCTGTTTCACGGGAGAAAGAAGCAAGATGGTGGTACCCATGCAGCCGGGAGCGCGGCACAGCGCTTCCCTCCCACCGGTATACCTAGGTAGGTAAGTAGTTTCCTACAATGGATGTCACATTTTTACAGAGTAGGTACATAACTATGTCGTAGGTACCAGACTTACCTATACCTAGGTAAGAAGGATGCAATTGCAACCTTATTTTAGCGCGTTAGCAACTAAGAAGGTAAAACTGGCAATGCTGTTGCGGATCACTGATTTCGATTTATGTCTTGGCCTGCATTGTCTAATCTCATTAGAGATTCATCTGAATGGTGGAATTTATCTACTACGATCAACATCTCTCAATCGCCATAAGACTGGTTTGGTAGGTAGGTACATTGGTAGTGCCAAGGCATAGGTAAGTGGTAGATAATAGTCGCTACCTAGGTAGGCACGTTTAAGAGTGAAAAACGAATCGAATGACCATAATATTCGTTTGTGTATTCGTTTTTCATTCTTAAACGTGAGTTGAAGACGTAACGTCTCGTCTTAGTTCATCATAATCAAAAAGTGACATCTGTTTTTTTGATCTGGAACTTAAATAAAATGTTATACCCAAACCCCCCCAGCTTAATTATTAAGTCGGTAGGTATTTATTTTGAAACATAAAATTTATAGAGGTTATTAACTGTGTTTGTAACTACATTGATTAAAGTTTGAATAAGGACTACCTACGTGTTAACTAAAACAACAGTTTTGATAAATAATGCATTTAACACACTTAGTGCTTATTTAAAGTTTACATAAAGGTATTTCTACTTATTATTATTGTAAATCTTATACTATACATAACAGTAATAATATTCTTATAAATTTTATACGCAATCACTTTTTTATTCTATTTTATTAAATTTTGCACTATAAAATAAGTGAACGTGTAAGTCTAAATAGCGCCATCTGTGTAAAAAAGTGCTTACTACGATAACCCAGACATAACATAACTTGTCCCCACACCATAATAATTTATGGAAACGTTTGTAAGTAGAATTATTATTATAAACCTGTGTATTTTGAGTATTTTAATATATAGCTGTGGGTACATATATAATTTAACTGCAATATAATTTAATATCATACTTCGTCCAAACGAAAACCGATTTTTTTAAAGTTAACATGGTTATTTTAATTACTAAAATTATTTAAAACGAAATAAAAATGGAAAACATGGTAAATATCCCGTTTTAAATAATTTTAGAAAACCAAAATGTTTATACTTAAGGGACTACTTTTTATCCTACTTAATAAAATATAAATTAAATTGTTGAAATTAATTTACTTTTTACTTCTTTTAAGTCGGTAATAAATTTAAGTTAATTTAAAATTCTTCTTCTTAAACTTCTTTTAAATAAAAATCATCTTCAACAAGTTCAAATAGACATAATTTCCGTATCTCATAATTGATAGATGTGTTTAGATAGTTTGCTCAAGACATATTATTATATTATGAAATTGGAATTTGGAATCCACACTACAAACGCATTGGTGTGAGTAAGAATTTCAGGTGCCATATATCCAGTTCTGAGCCGCCATGTTTGTTTAGTTTCTATCTCTTTCTTGCTTCCACGGAGCGTGATAAGGAATCTGAGACAAAATACATTCATCTATCTCATTCTTACGCAGGGCTCGAAGCACAATACAGATTGTGTTATCTGGGCTTTAGACGGGGAATGGAAATTCAATGCTCGTACAATGGCGGATCTTTATCCAATGCATTTACGATAATCTTATTTACAAGTTTTATTCGTGGATACGGTTGGTATCTGATTTTATCTTTTAAATACCTAAGAAGGTATCGTAAGAAAGTAAGATATAG
Source organism: Helleia helle (assembly GCA_963853865.1). Classification (NCBI taxonomy): domain Eukaryota; kingdom Metazoa; phylum Arthropoda; class Insecta; order Lepidoptera; family Lycaenidae; genus Helleia; species Helleia helle. Next base: position 12,824,268 of record OY971416.1, on the reverse strand, counting down.
GTATATGCTATATAGTATACAAAATTTTATTAGATAGGTATGTACCTAATTAAAATAGGTATGTATTTTGATTAATATAAATTACCAATACTTATGTATGTAGTAGGTAATTAAATTTTTAGTAAAATATGTGTAATAAGGACCCAAGATTACCTAATAATTAAAAGATTTACTTAAATAAATCTATAAATTGTTAATATAAAATAATAGGTACCTACCTACTCAGAAGGTAGGTACCTACCTACTCAGAAGGTACAGCTTGGCAAAAAATAGTATGGAAAAAATGAGGGCGCCACTTTCACTTAGGTGTCATCATATTATGGAAAATCAGTAAGATAATTTAATCAAATCATTAAAAATAAATGTGAAACCCTAAGCTTTACCTACTCTAGTATTTGTCGGCCAAGTATTGTCAACATCATAGGTTTCCATTTAGTAAAATATTTAGTTCCAGCTGTCACCACGTCATACTCTTATTTGCCAAGCTGTAGGTACCTACCTACTCATATTATTTGATTGCTTGTTATAATTTAATCCTCAAATACCTGTTTAGTGGACCTCTTAGTGACTATAGTATCTACCCTATTTTATATATATTTTTTATGTATATAGGTATTTGTATCTGCTTTATTTACCTACCTACTTATATCTATTATTTTTATAGAAATTGCATATATATGTAGGTAAATCTGTTCACGTACCTTTTAGGCTTCTTTTTGCGGGTTGTGTAGGTAAATAGTCTTCTGACTCGTATTTACACCATCTTGACAAGAACTGAAACAATAATAAAATATTTATATAACAATATTTAGATAAAAACCTACTTAGTTAGATATTTTTCCGGTTCCCTATTTATACGAATGATTATGAAATTTCTAAATACCTTCCTCGGAGAAAAAAAAAACATAAAAACAGCCATATATGTTTATAATATTATAGGTACCTATTCCCTGTTTATACTCAGCGTGAAGTTAAAATATATGTGGCACTAGCGGTTGCCCGCAGCTTCGCCCACGTCAACAGATTTACAGTCGATGTTAGGTAGCGTATTCCTCAATAAATAAGCTATAAAATACAAAAATAATTTATCAAATCTGATATGTTAGCGTGCTTTAATAAACAAACTCTCCAGATTTGTTTAAATAAATATTAGAAACTACATACTAAAGTAAATAATTATCAACACTTCTATATTACCTATCTACTAATAGATAGGTATTATTAACGCACATTTACTTATTAAGAGGTAGTGCCATGCTTTGCAGTCGATTTGGGCCGGCACGACCGGGGTGGTATCTCTCGCTCACATAACACCGGCGTCAAGTGACAGCTATGCTGCCGCGTTTCGTGCGGTTTGTGAGTTTCCGGGGGCCCATGGAAAAGGAGGGCAGCAACACATCTGCATAATCTCTGGTTGTGCAGATGTGTATGGGTGTCGGTAGTCTAAGGCTTCGACTGCTCGTTTTCCCTCCTACCTATGCTATAAAAAATCATGTTTGTTTCTTTTTCGAGACAAAACTACTGCTCAGATTTCGATAAAAATTCGCAAATGTAGGTAGGTATAGATTATATCCTTAGAAAGGACATAAGCTATAGAAACATAAAATATTGCTCTTAATACGACGGAAATACATTTTCCGTCTTAATTAGAGTGATATTTAGATATGTTAGCAGTGGTTAAAAGGATTAACCTGGGTCCAAATAGGCACGACGTCGTCGGGGACTGCTAAAAGTATTGTGAAAACGAACGGCCGAGCAGTCCCCCCTTTCGAGGAGGAGTCTGGCCTCTCGCCGGGGTCAGCCTGTCGCCGAGGGTCCTGTGTTGCCTGCAAGATCCGGGACCCTCAAAAAGGCGGCGGAGGGCGCTTGCAGTGGTTTTAGTGGGTCGTTACCCACTAAAACCACTGCCCAAGTGCGAACCCCACACACGGCTAGGTTTAAAACCAACCCCGGTCCTAGCTATGGTTTGGGCTGCAAATTTCCGCTGCAGACCAAAAAAAAAAACAAAAAAAAAAGTGGTTGGGTAAAAGGAAAGTTTTAAAATCATTTTGTTAATTTGTTTGTCTGACTCCCACGCAGACACGCAGGCTCGTAAAGTAACTAAGTAGGTACCAGAGTGCAGTAACGATGATTATTTACAGCACATAATCTCCACTGAGCACTTTTACTAAATTCCAGATCTCAACCACTTCAGGTTTTTACAGGCCAGGCCCAGTTAAGTAAATGTTAATGGTGTTGAATTTATGACTTTTTTATTTTTGTACAAAATATTATCTACAAGCTTTACTAAAATGATAAATAACAAGATATGTCAATGAAAAAATACTAATGAGGTTCTTAGCTTTGAAGCTTCTTTCAGCTTATTGCGTTCTTTGAACTAAAAATAAATTGTCTCCCTTTAAAACTTATAGGTATCTACCTACCTAATGATTTTGTGTTCGATTGTTTTTGTCTGCAACAAATTTCTTTCCTTCTGAACCAATTTTAAAGAAACCTTGCTCTGTATGTGCAAGCTTCATCCAACTTTTTTTTATAACATAGGAGCGCAAAAGAGCAGTCGAAGCTTTTTGACAAACCGACCAAGATAATACAGATGTGTTGCCCTTCTTTTCCCTATCCCCCTAATGGGCCACCTGAAACTCACAAACGAAACGCGATGGCATGTCGTGGTCGGTCGTGCCGGCCCGATTCGGCTGCAATGCAGCATGGCACTACCTCTTGCTACGTACTTGAGAGATATAATACTTTGGGACACGATCGTCACGGTGAGAACGTCAGCTGGAGCCACTAGTAGGTACATACATGTTTCATGAAAATTCCATGTCACACGAGGTGAAAACTCGCGAACTAACATTTTATCGTTCGATTAGCGATTATGGCAATCTATGGAAGTCAATAAAATATAATTTACTACGCGTTAAGGTCAAGACGCTGGGGCACGGGTGCTCGGCATGATTGATACCCCATAAAGTGAATTTATTACGAGACCGCCATAAACGCGGCCCTGAATGGCTAATCATCTATTAATCGCAATTTAACGCATCAACACTGTCAAATAATACTTGAAAGAACAAGCGATAAAAGTTTATTACAACTTTGTGTGATGTGATGGAGTTCGAGTTTATTGAAAATTTAGGTAAACACTATTTTTTTCAATAATACAGATGATAAAGAACGGGGACCTAAAAAAATATACGGATAAGATTTTCTAAGAATGAAAATTTTAAGAGCCTATATCAAATACTACGTAGAGTATCTAATATCACTATATTTTGATAACATTATCTTAATTTTTTACCAAGAATATAATAAGTCCTATATCATTGCTAGCCAACGTCTTCATCCGTAATCCTAGTAAAATCTTTGAAAGTAGGTACTTTTCTGACACACCTGTGAGTGACACCAGGTAACTTCCCAATCAAATCACAACAACACATTCATCAATAATTATATTGGTCAAAAGTAGAAGAAGGAGATTATTTTGACAGCTGTCATTGTAAACAAAGTTTAGTTTTACGATAGTTCATACACCCGGAACGAGTCGTATTCCATAACCTACCACAAAAGCTTGACATAACACCTCGACGAATGTTCCATTGTTTATTCAATAAATTTTATACTGCCTTAAGGTTACGAGACCATTAAATTCCCGTGATTGACCTGCTTTTATTATGTATTTTTCACACTGATAACGAGAATTTGTTTTCTTATTGATAACACTTCATTCATATTTAAAACGATAAGGCTGTCATTCATAGAGCTAGTGACATTAATTTGTTTAGCCACAATATGTAGTACTTGATGACGTTGATATTTAACGACATTACTATGTCTAAATATGTTTATAGCAACATGATATTATGTGCACATACATGTAAAATGATTTCCGAATGAAACTCTTTTATGACACCGCCCTGTAGGAGAGGTTAGCTCAGTCCCCGTGGAGAACCCCTCGAAGATTATATAAGTACCTATATATACCTACATAAAGCTTTTAAAATTAGTGTTGTTTAGTGAAGATATAATAAATATAGTCATACATTTTTTTGGCTTAAAGATTATTCTTTGAAGAACAGAAGAGAAGACAAACATCATTTGAAATTTTATAATTGTATCTAATCATAGGGTAGAGTGAGATAGTTTCTTTATTTTTATTGCTTTAGAAAATAATACTTGTTTCTAGCATCAACAGATTCACTATAATTAGACACAAATAATGTTTATTTTTTGTAACTTTTACTACTACACTTTTGAACCGTTGCAGCGTGTTACAAAGATCAACCACCTTAACGAACCCCGGAAAAATCTTAGGGAGTTGAATGGGTATACTGAAAAAGTTAGCATCTGCAATCACTATAATGAAAAAAAGACAAGATTCGGCGGTTAAGTTTTAGTTGTTTTCTCAACCAAGTGGTAAAGGGCACTAGATAGAAAGAGACAAGAACACATATCACTAGACATTCCTCTCTATTTCAGAGTTCTTAAAGTGTATCAATCGATATCTGAATGATAAAACGTTACACTGGATCTTCTCTATTTATAGAAAGGCATGCGATTTGTTTCATTCAAAGGCTGAACCGTATTGCGATCACCTAAACACCGGTTGTTTAGTGATGTTGTAAATCAAATCATCAATTATCGACAAGCGTTTATACTCGTGACGCCGCCGTGTAAACAATCTGAACATTAAAACTGCTACCTACGTTTAACGACTATTCAATTTGGGGGAAAATCGATTTTATTCGCTCGCGGTCTAATCGATTCACGGATAAAATCGCTCGTACGGTACATAGACTGTGTTTTCATTTTTTTACCATAAGGAAGTAGTTAGCGGATGCCAAGCTGTACGAGACACACGAATGCCATAAATTTGAATATATCCTCCCATAGCTATACAAATTACAAACAACGTTTTCTGATGACAATACACATAACTTGACTGCAGTAGATATTTTTTTTGTCACACATATTACCTATACCTACACTAAAGGAATACATTCTTTGATTCTTTGGTGCACCTATGCCAAAAAACGAAACAAAATAAAGCTGGCAGAGCAATGTTGCAGTATTTTCGAATGGCGATCGTCCGGCATCTGTTCGGATAGTTGACGTCACAATGACCAACACTTTGTGATGTAAAAAATATGACAAACCATACTGTCGTAGGTATATTGCAGTATAGTCTGGCTGTCATTGCCGGCAAGTTGCTGGCCAGCCTGTTGCAGCCACACGTGATTGCCCGTTTAAAAGCACCTTTACTTATTATAAGCCTTGTTATGAGAAACTTAGTTCAGTTTCTTTTTATCGCTTCATTTCTAAATCTTAAGGGTTTTGATAATATATCAAAACCCTTAAGATATAGCGAATCATAGTTGAATTATATTTACCTTAAGGTATTGCAATTACGAATATAATATTTCATTCTTACCTATCTGATTGTAATTATCACCAGCACTTTAATAATTAGTCTTCACTTTAAAATGGCCGAACCCAAGTGCACTTGGTAGCGTCAACAACAAAACTGAACATAGAGGTCGTCCAAATTGTAACACATATTTATTGTAACAACAAAACAGCAACAAATTGATATGTTTATCTACAGAGAGCAATAAATTCATTCCGACCAGACCCACCCTTTAACGAGGGGATCCACCCTTCGGGTTTAAAAAATTGCAAAATATTACATATATAATAAAAGGACTATTGTCCCTTTAAGTCCCCTTTCTCCGTGGTGGATATAATTTTGGCTGGTTCATAGTTCCGGGGAAATGGTCTGTGAGGCTCATTTGAATAATACCCGGATATATCTTTATGATGACATCAAGTAACAAAAGCATGTATATAAATATGATTTTCATTATATTTTTATATTTTGTTGAATTTAAAAGAGAAATCGAAAATAATGAATGTAAAAAAATAATCAGGGCAAGCTAAATAAAACCGTTTAAAATGACTACCTATATCATAGATAATTTTGATGGACAGGAATTATTGAGAATACAAAGGTTTGGTTAAAAGGTATCTAAAAAGATACTAAAGCTCTAGTACCAATTCCTTATGCCAATGTGACTTTAAAAATCGTAGGTATGTATTTTAAACTAAGTAACAAGAGGTAGTGTCATGCTGCACTGCAGCCGACTTAGGCCGGCACGACCGGGGTGGTACCTCTCGCTCACATAACACCGGCGTCAAGTGACAGCTATACTGTCGCGTTTCGTGCGGGTTTGTGAGTTTCAGGTTGGCCGTTGGGGGGATAAGGAAAAGGAGGGCAACACATCTGCATAATCTCTTCTCTCTGCAGATGTGTATGGGCGTCGGTAGTCTAAAGCTTCGACTGCTCGTTTGCCCTCCTATGCTATAAAAAAAATTTAAATTGATTTAAATGAACTGGTGTAACATTTTTATTTTAAATATCCAAAAAAGTAAACAATCACAATCCAGTGATTTTATCACAGAATCTTAGTGATGTAGTCACAGAATTTAGTGAGGACTAGATGAAAGTAAAATAATTATTAAATCAATGTCGGACTGAGGTAGAAATCAAAATCTAAAAGAGCCAGTGGTCTCAACAATAATGTTCACTCAAAACTTTTCCCACACTCCCACCCCTTTCAAAATATTTTTGTGCGTAGCGAATGTCAATAAAATCAAGTTATTTTTGAATGCAGGATACGGGTTATATAGCTATTATGTATATACTTTATACTAGGGTCAGTCCTTTCATGGGCAACGTCCTATATTATAACTATTCTATCGTTACTTGATAAAACTATTTCTTGAAACAGTTGTAATCATATTCTATACTTAGTTACAAAACACTTTGTTTTATTATTACAAGTTGTAATTAATATTATTAAATTATGTTAATAATTAATTATAGTAATTATAAATTATAATTATATGTTATTTATGGGTAGGTATTTTTGATTAACTTTAGTTAATATTTATGCAACTTCAGTAGTTTATAATATTATTTATATTATATTAGTAGTTCATAATTATTTATATAGGACTCGAAAGAAGTATGCTAAAGATCAGAAAATCAGATAAAATACGTCATACTAAAATAAGAAAAATAACCAAAGCAACAAACGCTTTAAGCTACGCAAAAAAATTGAAATGGAAGTGGGCAGGACATGTTGCCTGGCTGCAACTGATCACAGATGGACTAAAAAAGTAACTTTCTGGAAAGGCCCACTAGGCAAAAGAACAAAAGGTAGACCTATTACACGATGGGAAGACGACATTAAAGCGATAGCTGGTCAAAATTGGAGTAAAGTAGCTGAAGACAGAGACAAATGGGCGTCACTGGAGGAGGCCTGCACCCAACTTGGGGTTCCAGTAGATTAAAAAAAAATAAAAAAAATATGTATATAAAAATCTAGGTACACATACAATTAAGTAAAGGAAAGAGAAATTATACTAACATAGATTAAACTTCATGAACTAACACTAAAATAAATTGTAAGAAGTGTAAACATAAAAAACTGGAAATAAAAGGCTTTTTTATTTTTATTTTATTTTATTTTAATTATTTATAATCATACGACGCAATGGATGATTCTTCTAATTAGTATTTAATAATGAAAATAAATAAATATTAAGGCTCGTTGCCCTTCAGAAAGGCGAATGGTAATTTTTGAAAGTACATAATAACATCAACAGCATTAGATACATGAGCAAAAATAGTCGAATGCATTTCAGTGGTTCTTTTAGGTGTTATAATAAATACCTAACATAATGAAATTTCGGAAATAATTCATGACCAAAAAACCAGTTAAGCTTTTAGTTCAATATTGCAATAAGTAATGTACCTAACGTATTTTTTTTTATTTTTCAAACATTTCAAACAAAATCTAGGTACCTACCTACTTACCTATTTATATTTAAAATGCCTGCCTACATTCTGTTGAAAATTATGGTTACACATAGAAAAGTGCTCATGGAATCATTTGATCTCTAATTCGATGCAAAAAAGTTTAACAAAAAGCAACAAAAAAGTTTTTAAAAAGTAAAAGAGATTGTGATTTAAAAAAACCGATGCTGGAAAAACGAGACTTATGTATATAAATTAGAATCCTTTTAAATGGCATCCTATCGACGATTTATCAAATACTTTCGGCCCTCTCCATCCAGCGTGTTCAGATTACCCGGCGTCTAATTATAAACGTTTTTTGTTTCATGGACTACACCGGCTAGTGTGGATAATTCTGTATGTTTACGACTGCGCCAGACCAGCCCGTCCCAGATTCTGCTCCCACGCCGACACAAATGTCCCGACATATTAAATACGGCCATTTTGTGATCTTTTGCGTGTCGTCACTCGTGAGGATACAAAGATATGGTTTATCGTTGAAACCACTTTATTTTTTCTTAGAGTACATTTAATGCCATTATGATCAGTATATCTATGGCTTTAATTGGGTATGATTATATGAATGATGCGTACTTATTTATTCATAAGGTTTTTATAGAAACAATACTGCTTAAAGCCTTAAGCTACAACGGAATAACAAACTAAATCCAGTTAGAATAGAATTTTGCTAGGGCGAGTAGCTGTACCTAGGTAGATCTTTCTTGTGGCCTAACATAGATCGTTCTGTAATGTCGTATTTAAACAAGCTTCCTTATATAGAGAATTTATCTTAACTTCAGAAACCGCATGAAAGGGAAACTAGGTATCCATCTATTTAATATAACGCTTATATATCATAAAGAACTTACAAAACTATTAAAAAATATGTTATATGTGAAATAAATTTGAATTCCAATAAAAGCGTATTACGAAAAGATTCGTTCATAAAATCAAGATTTAAATAAATCAAAAACTCCTCAAATACCGCTTATATTTAATATCAAACCATCTCGTAAATATAAAAAAACGTATATAAAATGCAATTTTCGAAACATAAAAATAAATGCTAAATGGTCGGATATGCGAATGAATGAAATTTAATCTAAAGAATAAACACCTAGATTTAATCACATTGTAAAACGCGAGTCGGGCAATAAGTTATCCGTTATAAATCCCAACTTTTTATGTACTACTAAACTGTTTTATTAGTTATTAACACGTGTTGAAGACTGAGCAGTAGAAATGGCCGATCATTAACATACAAGTGTTATGAACCATTCATATTGTTGCTTAAATTACGGTTTCCCACCAATAAATGTGGTTTTACTTTTATTTAATTCGCCGTTTAATTGTACATTATAGTTTACTGGGTTGCCACGAGTTTTCCACTAAAGGGAGTTTTGTTTTAGAGGCTTAAGTTTCTGCTAGGAATAGCACAATATAATAATAATCACTAAGTATTATAACATTATAAAACAAGTTTTATCCTACATAGCTGCGAGTTTTTCCGTAAGGGTCGAGAGTTTTATTTTCAAGGCTTAACTTATTGTAATGAGGAATATAATATTGTAAAAGTTCTATTATACAAAAGTTTCATATAACATTAAAACTTGTAAAGGATGGATACACTTAGAAATGATATCCCTAATTTTACTTTAAAAGCTTCATTAAAATCTTTTCCTAAAGCACTCATGTTATAAGTAGATAGTGGATACATATAAATTTAAGTAGAGGATAAGATCTTCTTAAATCTAAAATAACTAAGTATAAAATTTTTGAGCTTTGGATTTTGTATTATATAAATTTATAAGTATATACTGAAACTGTAATAAATAACAGTATAATTCTTTTTTATTTTATTGTTATTGATAAATTTAAATCAATTAATCCCTCAGCATGATAAAACTCAAATTATATCACCAATTCGTGTTACCATAAACGTATTAAATAGGTAAATAAAAAGTAGGAAATCACCATCACTTAACGCTTTCATTAAATTAACACTAATACACTAATAACCACATAAATCAATTATTCATTTTAAACAGTCATCGACTTTTAAATCGTAATAAAATGTACAAGCGGCAGTCAATTTATTTATTGCCAGTTGTAAAGCGATAATACGTCATAATGTTATTGGTCTTTATTTTGACCATTTTACCACCATTGACCACATTAAGGTTGTTTTGTATCTACATATTGTACCTAATAAAATAATATAGTTGTACAACTTTTGTAACAACAAAAACAGGATTCTACAATTTTCATTAAAGTTGTAACGTAGGGCAAATAATTTGAAAAATTAGGAGTAGATATTATGTAACTTTTATTCTAGAACACGTAACATCAACTATCCTAAAACGTTTTTCACATAATAAAAAATATGAGTTCTCTTCATGTCTAAAATGGATGCTTGTATGATTATTTGTCGAAAATTTTACTGCATAATAAAAAGCATATACACATCCTTTATATGCTGAATTGCCTATTCGTGTTTTGTATAATTTTCATTTGCTAATATTATTTATGATTTTATTGTACGATAGTAGGTAGAGATTTTCGGATAAATAATTTTTAACACTCGTATTATTTCAATAATTATTTTTCCCAAGTTTCCACATATACAATTTTAATTTAGATAGATAAGATACGATGGAGATTAAACTTATGTCGAAAATATTAATTTTAGCGGTGAAAAACATTTATTTAGATGTTCTCTATTCTATCAGAAGAAATATAGTGAAAAACTTACAGACTAAATAAACAGCAACAGAATCACACAGGATCTATTCTAAATTATAAATTCAACTCAAACTGCTACAAGTTTGAAGTTTCTTTAGTAATTTTATTAGAACCCTTCGGATATATGGTTCCGATGAATTCACACATTATGTGCATATAATCCCACATTGTTGCACGCCACATGCGCCCAGACGTATTTTGCTCTTGATTTATTTATTGCTCATACAAATTGTCAACAATGAATTATGTTTAAAAGTGAAACGAAAAGGATTACTCGAAGGGTCCTTTGTGACTCTACCCAGTTATGCAAATCAGTACCCTGAAACCGAAAGTGCAGTGTCAAACAAAAGATCGGCTTCACCTTTTCATAAATTATCAAACGCATTAGATAGCCTTCGTACAAAAGGCTTTAGTCCCATTGACGAAACAATACGTTTATGGTCGTTGCGTAATTCCAATGAAAGGGTTATTTGCATAATTCTCGGTTTGCCTTTTTGGTAAAATATTTTGATGTCGGGGAAAGTGAAATTGCCTTATTGGGTATTTATGGTAATAGTCATGTAGTAACATCGTTGCGGGATAGTCATGCGTGATTTTGCGTTTCATAACGATATCGATAAGCGAAGCACGAAGGGAGTTCGTAAAACACGATCGTGTCGTACAGTTTTTGATAAGGTACTAGTGTTGTGATTTATCGAGGTGTGTTCGTGTTAGCTGATAGTTAAGTTTTATGATCGATAGTGGGGGTTGAGTGGAGTCGATTGTATCGAGTAGGCCGCGACAACCTAACCCCATGTATCTCTAAACTGTTTATGTAAGTGTTGACTTTACTGTCCCGTTTATTACTTTACCGTGTAAATATTACATTTCTATTTCACTTATGGCCCAAAAATCTTTTAGCTGCTAAATTATCTTATCTAAATACGTGTTGGATAATCTGTCATTCTTCTTGAGCTCAAAATTTGAAACAATCATATTAGCCTCAATATTGCATGTACTTCTTACATTGCGTACCTATATCCTTTGTGTAGGTAGGTATGCCTGAGAAGCATTAACTACACCACACTATTGAAAAAATACCAGAGCTACAATATGGAATGATGATAGTTTTTAGTGCACTTTATATGCAAGTAGATAGAGATCATTACGACGATTTCTTTCTGAAGACATAGGCTTAGTAGATACGCTTCTTCTGCTTAAATGATTCACCACATCACCTTTCGCATCTTATAATTTTTTCTACATTTCTGTTAACAAAGAATAGGTTATCAAATAATAACAGATTTTTTGACGAAAAAAAAGTTAGTTAGATAGGCAAACTGGCAGAAAAAACAACTCATATTTTATGTGTAGCCTATCCTAAGATATAATGCTAAGTCTCTGAGCCAGTAATCACACTGCCTATCTGGCTCTTCTCTCTAAAACACAGCAAAGTTATTTCACGGGAGAAAAAAGCAAGATGGTACCGGCATGGTATATAAAATTATTTAATCTCAGAGTAGGTAAAAAATAGGCCTGGCTTAACCTAAAAATAAACCTGACTATTGATTTTCACGATTAGCGTAAAAGTCACTAATAATTTGGCACGTGGCATATCTGACGTAGATTTTAACTCTTACAAAATGTTAATATTTTCTTCTAGGATATACCTAATTCTTTAGTTTATTATATAGTGAAATTATCGGAATCATAAAGTGATGCTTTCCTTTAAACGAATTACTGGATATATTAGTTATTTTAGTGGAATGTTTGTGAACAACCACGTATCTGAATGAAAAGATCATGTAATACAAAACACACTGGTATACGCGCATACCACTGAAATGACTAATGAAAATTATGCTCTAAACAATATCATGACTCCATAGACTGCGTATTCAGCGCGACCGCAATTTGAAGCGACATAAAATGGCGACCGCATTACGTCATCCATCACATAAAATAGAACTCTCACTCTTTATCATGTCCGATTATGATTACTCTGATCATCATAAATCAGTCCCGCAGAGCCCGCAGGCCTAGATCCCTCGGCTGTAAATCAAATTATTCGACTGTGCGGGTATCATTTTGTAGGCATTAATATTGGGACGTAAATCATTATCAAGTTTCGTTACATTTGATTAATTAATTTTATCAATTACTTTTGGGACATGAAAACTATTATAGACTAATGTGTCTATATATCTGTATAGGACAAACGATGGTTTCTGTGTCACCGTTTCAAGTTATAGGTATGCATCTTTTACTCTATAGATTGTAGAACTAGATAAGTGCACGGACCCCTCCATGGTTCAAGCCTTGTCGTGGTGGTGGGGCTCAGTAGCCTAAGGTGAATCCAGTACCTTGGACGAAGCAAATTGAGCCGAGGGAGCTGCTCTTTGTACCTCTCTTATAAGAAGAGGGGACAAAAGCGCAGAGGGACAAGGGGCGAGGATGGGAACCTCTCAACCCATTGTACCCCTCTGTGGAGGTGGTGTCGGTCGCTTGACGGAATGACTAGCCGTCGAGGTGCCCTGTTTGCTCAACAGATCCGGGGCACCTCATTAAAGGCGGCATCGGTGGTACTCGACCCCTGGGGAGACCCACGGGGGAGCATTTCCCGGCGTAAAAAAGATAAGTCTACGGAACGTGTTTTAAGAAGTAGGTCGTAGTTGGTGAATGATCACGGGGTGATGACAGTAAAATGATAATGATTATATAAAACCAAGGCTATGTAGGAATTATTCATATACTTAAAATATACCAAAGCTAAGTTTATAACTAGATGTTACAAGCCCTTTGAACTCACCGTAATTATCTTTAAACATAAGGCATGTCATTGTCACTGGCTATAAATATTTATACATGAGTTGACTTGCTTTTGCCCGTGGCTCTGTTTCACTAAAATAAATATAAAATAAATAGTCCACTTCTTAAAATATTTTTTCAAACGGTATTATAATATATGTTCTTGTATCCAGTTTATTGCTGATAGTTACCGCATTAGGCAAACTCAGCGAAGCTCAGCTCATGTATTGCCTATCTTAAGACGTAAAATAGCAAGTGTCGGTGTAAGTACTGCCTGTCCTGCCTTTCCTCCAAAATAAAGACAAGCTGTTTCACGGGAGAAGCGGTGCAAGGGTACCCCTCTTATGTCTAGTGTGTTGTAGTGAAAGAAGATTAAAAGTTATAAAATTCACTCTGTATTATGTTTACTTATAGTTGCTCAACACATACAGCGCATAAATTACAATAGAAAAAATATACGACTTGAGTTTTTTATCATGAAATAACTTATTTAATTTATTGTATTGCACACGGTGTTGAACTTAACTATGTAAATATGTAGATAAACATTCACATACAATTACATAAATAAAGGGATAAAGAATTACCGGTGTCATTATTTGGAAAACGAAAATAATTCATTTAATTATTATATTACGTTTGTTAACCCGTCGAGTTAGGTTATAGTAATTGACTCTTGCTGGGAACGCCATAAACACATTGATAGTTGCAATAAACTTTCACAATTAATCTAATAATGCTTAACTAATTTAGAAATCGTAAACTCAAATTCACTTCCAATACTATTAATACTTTCACTTGTATATTTAAGCGTTTCCAAATCAATCGTTGGGGACGCTTTGTAAAGTCTATATGAGATTGCTTATTTCTACAGCAAAGCAATTTTCCAGTGGCAGTAAAATAACTGGCATAAAAGTCTACTAACTTCCTACTTTCTTGTGTCTTAAGATAGATAACAGACAAACTCTTATATGTATAGACCTAACATCTTGACTAATAGAAAATAATATAACCGTCAGTTCGTTTGCCACACCTTATAAATTCCTGCATTACGTGTTTAGTTTTTGTTTAAAACAGGGTTGCTTTAAGTCGAGAGTCGCATTCTATTCAGTTTATTTTAAGTAGTTCTCCCTACTAACGAAATTCCACAGGACGATGGAATTTAAAAGAAGGAAATAGTCTAATAATAATCTTGTTGTATTTTAATGCAGAATTGTTCAACTGTGTTGTTTTAGTAAGAGTAAGTACCTAGGTCGAATTGGGCCGACATAACCGGGGTGGTACCTATAACTTACATGATACTGGCGTAAAATGACTGCTATAGATACTGTTGCGTTTCGTGCGGTTTGTACGTTTCCGGTGGCCCATTGGGGGATAGGGAGAAGGGCAACTCATCTGCAAAATCTCTGGTTTTGCGGATGTGTATGGGCGTCGATAGTCGCCAAAAGGCTTCGACTGCTCGTTTGCTCCTCCTATGTTATAAAAAACTGTGAAGGTATCTCAATCTATTAGTTAATTTTACTGAGATTTATCCCAAACTCATCCCTTATACCTTTGACTTACCTTTTAGCTCTCATATGACCAATAAAACCTATGACTTTACATTTAAATGAATAAATTACTAGTATTCCCCTCTTCTAGTGTAGTTCGATAACTACGCCTTTAAACCGTAAATAAGTCTGGCATTTTCAGAACCTCGCCTAGTATTTTACGTGCATTGGCAAATACGTACAATGCGACCGGACTGCCGCGACGTAAGGGTGTACGTAGAGGTCGCTCTATTGTAATTTATTCTCTATGTTTTGGTATAATGGATGAAATTCGTTTGCGAGGTGAATAGTATATAAGTTTAATACGAATAAAGCCTGCAATGGCGACTCACGATTTGAAAACAGATTTATGATCGGCCACGATAACGGCTCGCGATAAAAATTTTGCTATTCCAAAGAGCACGTATACCAGAAAACGTACAGGGATATTTAGATTTCGTAATACGGGCTGCAAGAAATGAGGCTATATATGAAACTTTTCTTTATTGTTATCAGTAACTGCTTATTTCTATAGGTAACAATGTTTTTTTGTGTGTCTGTATATTTCTGTTTTAGTGTCACATTCGTTTTTTTTATTATTTAACCTACTATTAGATACTTTAAATTAAAAGCCTATTATGCTTGTAAGAAATAAAACGCCATATTTACAATGTCAGCAATCTAGAATATCACCCACGTAGAAACAGATAGCTGAGTAATAAATTTATAAGCGTAGATGTGTGTTAAGAACTGTACCTACCTACTCTGCTGTATATAGGAATGTTATATTAAATATATAAATAGCATTCCTTTATATAATCCTGTTTGTTAGGGAATAAAATGGAACCTAGAAAACAATATATTTCTTCCTTCAGTCGTACGTTCTTGGCAGAGCGGTCGCCACTGCTTCTCTCGTGATGCGACGCCATGTATATCTTGACGGAGTGCGAGTTGTCATTTATGTTGGTATCAGAGATTTGATTAGATCTTTCCATCGCGTTGGTCGCCCACGAGATCTTTTGCCTTCAACTTCCCCTTGCATCACCAAACGTTCGATAGAGTCCTCGATACGAGTGATGTGCCCAAAGAACTTGAGGATTCGTGCCTGCACAGATGACGATAGTCTCTCTTTACATCAAAGAGAGACTATCGTCGTCTGTGCAGGAGTTATTTCAGGAGCGAAACGTTGGTACGGTGCGGTCCATGGGATTCTGATTATTTAACAATATATCTACTAACATTTAATAGTTTTTTTAATAATTGAGATATTTTAATGTAACGGGTAGAATCCAATGTTAAATTATTTGAAACAGCCAAACATTATAACTTTATAAACCTAACGCGTCGGTCGCACATATTATGTATGTATGTGGTAGACTTACCTATAGGTATTTATCCGTTTATTATAGCTTCGTGTGCCACGACAATTGGAACAGTATCAAAATCACGACTTTGTCGTAGACTCCAAGAGTTAACTACCACAAGTTTCAGTCACGTTTTCTACCGAACCCTTTTCCTTGAAATATATTTCAAAGGCTTATGTGGACTTATTTAAAAGAACTTCCGCTATTCTGAAGTTTTAAAATTTTCGTTAAAATTGCCACAGATTGTACAGATAAGTAATTAATCTTGAATAACGATCGCGCTCTCGATAAATAACGATCGCGTTCTCGACGACTAACGAGTCTGAAACAAAATCTTTTTAATTCAAAGGTTTAATTTTTGCTGTCAAACCGAATGTCGAATCATTTAGTCAAAAATATTTGACTAAATGATTCGGCAGCTTCTTAATCTGTATTCCAGCTTTTAAATAAGGGTTATATAGTAAAAAGTAAAATTTTACCACCACCTTACTTACCACCTAGTCTCAATTATTATATGTGTTTTGAATGTCCTGGAAAGAAGGGTAAGAGAGGCTGTATAATTACTGGCACTTAAAAGCGCAGCCTGGGCCTGGCTCAAAGAAGACAAGTCTTGGATAAACTCGATTATACCTATGTATGAGCGGCATAAACAAAGATCTTCTCATTATTTTCATGTAAAAAAAACATCAAGTACTCGAGAAGTCGGCCCTATTTTATTGTAGATAACATATCAAAAGTGACAGACCCGTCGCAAAGCAGAGATCATTATTTTTTGTTTCGGAGGTTTTCTTGGGGATGTTTTACATGAAAAAATCATGTCTGAAAATTCGGTTTATGCAGGCGCCATGTCAAGCGATGTCGGTTTTTAATTAACCTTATCTACCTAAGTCCGATTTCACTATCTGAAAGGTTTAGAAATACATGCGCATACCTAATGTTAGATAACAGGTATTGTTTGTAAAAAGGAATATTTGTGTTGTAGTCAGGAAGACTACATTTAAATGGAAATTGGAATATATGTTTTTATTTTATTAAAAAGCAATGTAGGTAACGTGGGCAAATATTATTATTTTTATTTACGTCTAGGTAGTTTTCGTGGATTCATAAGTTACTAATACGTATTACTCTTGCTTGTAAGTACCTAATAGGTACTATGAATAACAGTTACATCAATATATACCAAAGTACATCAGTTTTTATATGTAGTTTTCAATAAAAACGAAATTTTAAATCAATAAGTAATCAAAGGGTATTTTCAAAATGTCACATCAAGGTAAATGCATTTTTTTCCTGAGTAGGTATCAAGTCAAAGCAAGACTAGGCATACAAAATTTTAGTTTGAATAAATAAGTGTTAAACATTTAGCTACTTATTCTGTAGTAGCTTGTACCTACTAACAAATAAGCTGTATGCCTGTCAGAATGGTCGCGTGCGTGTAAGTGGCTAACGTCGTCCATTCAAATCGTTCTTTCCATCCAAGGCGAGCTTTGGTACAGACGCATGAGCCGTCAATGTCCCATTATTTTATAATAATAATAATAACTACTAGGTTAACTAAAAAAAATAGGTAGGTACTATTGTTTTTACTTTTTATATGCGTAATTATTATGATATTGTCTCAACAAATAATAATATTATCTACCTAATATAAAATACAATATACAAACGTAGTGCGCTGTTCAAACTTCAAATTTATACCACTTCATAATGAGTGACATCGCTCTTCCTGAGGTTATTTAACGAATAATGTTTTATCTCGTCTAATTGGTCAACATATATACATAGGTAAAAGTGAAATAACTCTCATTATCATGTATCTTTGCGGTGTGGCCTCGCCACCTTAAGGAATGCTTAAATAAATGTAGATATCAAAAGATAACTTACGTTCACATCTCTTCCAAATATAACAGATACAGTTCAGAACTATCACCATTTTACGCACTGTCTAATACAAAATGATCAGAAACGTAGTTTTCTTCTGATCACTTTTTTATTCGTTTAAAATGGAATTACGCGGCCATGTTTGTCCGTGCGTACGCGCCTGCGCGCTGCGAGCACCGCGAAATTACAGGCCGCGCGGGCTCAACCGTTCTCGTGTATAAAAATAAAATAAACTTAAAACAACGTCATATGCACGTGTGTGTGAGCCAGTATTTATTTATAGCCTAGTAGCTAAGTAAATATAATCGACCAACGCCAGGGCATTTGTTGCGGCTTGCGAAACGTCTCAATTTGATTGTCCTGAACAATTCCGCCAATTTCGCCGGTAAGGTCTTGTTACCACATGGTATAAACGTTAAAACATTATTTTATCACTCTTTAAGAATATAGTTTATTTATTTAATACCTACAGTAAATAAAAACTCATTATGTGAAAATTATTTATATACCTAACTACCTAAGTTCTACCTAAATCTTTTGCTTACTCTCTTCTCTATCTTAGGTGAATCTATAGGTACTCGATCATATAGGTAATGTTGCAAAAAGTTAAGAGTTGTTAGATTTCATGTAAACACGATCATCATCATCAGCTTTTATATATTATGTCCCACCGGGCAATAGACGAGGAGTCAGGAGGGTGTTGGGACACAATTCATCGATGCGCTGGCCCAATGCGGGTTGGTGAACTTTACACACCTTCAAAGATTTTAAATCGCATCAGGCATGCAGGTTTCCTCACAATGTTTTCCTTAATCGGTAAGCACGCAATGTTCTTATGTTAAGAAACACGGACAAATTTTAGCAGGACCCATTAATCAATCACCAGTAGAACCCATCAAGGCACCAGGATCGAACCCGGACCTCTCACTTAAGAGGCCGAGTTTGTGCTCACTTCGCTCCATCGTAAACACGATACTTTTAAATATAATATAATAATAATATCTATGGACGCTTTCACACCACGTCACTTACCACTGAGCTACGGAGGTCGTCAAATATCACCTGCAAGTTATTATAACTCCCGATTACTAACAATCTAAGTTCATGATTGTGCATACAAAATTAAAATACAGATTATATAGATAATTGCATCATAAATAAAAGACAGGTGATATTTTAAATTGATTCGAAATAACTTGCAACGCAAATTGTCTACAGGATATCTCGAATACAATAATAATATCGATAAAAGTTGCATTAATATTATGATTAAATGTAGATACATATAAATTATTCAGACGACACGAGACGCTTATCATACTTTTGTCACTATGATTTATATGACCATGATAAAACAGACACATTTTTAATTACTGATGATCTACAAATAAGATAAATAAGATTTTTAATTATGCTAATTGATTAATATCTAATTATTTCATTTCTCATTATTTGTCTAGAATAACAGCTTTAGAACAGTAAGTAGAAAAAAGATTAAGTAGAGAAAAAATGTCATCTGATTTACAAGACACCTGCTTGTTTTTTATTTTTTATTTTATAACGTACCTAGTAATCGGTTTATTTTGGAAGTTATTGCTAATTAAATTATTATCAGATCGAGCTCATCGCCTCACAGTTTGCCAGAGGATAAATTATGTTATATTACTAAGGACATACATATTAAGGAGAAAAAAAAATTTTTTTTGAGAATTGTTGAAATTGTCCACTGAATGATTTTCTTCATTGGCTTAATATTTTCAAAGCCTTAGATGAAAACCTTTACCTACATGCAATCAAATACAACATTCATTCATTAAATTAGGTATGTACCTATAACATTTTATTTTATATAGATACTTACTAATTATAAATTCTTAAAATTACAACAAAATTATAACACCGTTAAGATTTTTAATCTTATCAGACATCCAGGTTTTCTAGCAATGATTTATTGGTTCGTTTCAATTTTCATTGTCTACTTCATAATTCATAATCAGCTGTTTTAAATCATAAAAGAAGCCTGGATAGGGAAATTATTAGTAAATTATTTTTTACAACCATTTCATTTTTACACGCTTTTTATTAGCTTCACCTGTATGTATGTTTGTATGTTCGTAACCGACTTCTTTGGGCGCGTTTTGACCCACTTTAAACGGCCAGATTTCGTTACAATAAGTAATATCATTTATTTATTTTGTTAACCCATTTAATTCTTCTGTTAAAAATTATTTTCACATTTATAGTTCGGTTTGCTATTAAAGCGTGTTTTTTAGTTTTTTTTTAACTATAATTTATTTTTACTTCCATTTTTCTGCCTTTTCTTTTATCAAAGTGTTTTTAATATAGTTGTTAGCAAACTCGCAGATGAATCTCTTGCTAGGTACAAGTCAAGTCTAGGCATTGCCTAAGTTATTTCTACTGGTTGGTAGGTGATAGGACCTACGGGTGGGAGGTGGCTCACACAGAGGATAGCGCATTCTTCTAACTAGTTAATTTTTTTTTTTTTTTTTCGGATGGATGCTATGCTAATGGCCCGAAGGCCCTAATGCTTCAACGGATTTAGTGTGAGCCCATTCGGCTCACTTTTGATTGGGGGGTTGCCCCCCGCCTACCGTGCAGTCTGCGACCACACGGCCTCCTGGCGTCGGTTGTGACTAGTTAATTATGTTGTATGTTGTATGACGACTTCTGTGGCTCAGTGGTAAGCGCGTTGGCGCTCAAGCCGGCGGTTGCGGGTTCGAATCTCGCCAGGGAATAAAAATATTTACTGTGTTCCCGGGTCATAGATATGTATTAAATATGTGTATTATATAATAAAAATCTTAAATATATGTATAGTATAACAGTATTAAATATATTTCCGATGTCTGGTACCCGTAACACAAGTTCTTCGAGAACTTACCACGGGACCAGATTGACGTGGTGTGAAAGCGTCCATAGATATTATTATCTTATATCTTTAAATGAGCAATTCTATAATTAGATTATTAGATAGATTAGATAATTGGAATCTCGGAATGGGCTCCAACGATTTTCATGAAATTTAGTATTTAGGGAGTTTCGGGGGCGATAAATCGATCTAGCTAGGAATCATTTTTAGAAAAAGTCATTTTATTAAAAAAAAAAAAACCGAGCAAAGCTCGGTCATCCAGGTACTTATGATTATGTTGAATATCAGTATGAATTTTTTATAGAAAATTAACAATATTCATGTGAAATGGACCTAGATGGATATGAATATAAAAACTAGTTAAGGGACCACCCTTCTACTATTCTACTAGTCCAATATTTCTTTGTAATTGTTACCTACCTACCTATAGCTTGAGAAAAAGGAGGAACGTGGAGACAGCTGCTATTATTATTACATTAACTAAAAAGAGAAGAAATTAAAATAAAAAATGCTTTGGGTGAAGCCATGGATTCAAAGGAGAAAAGAAAAAACATTCAAGATACTTAATTACAGGTGGAAGAGAAACATCTATAGAGGCGTTTTCTACGCATAAATGATCACGCATTAATTTAATTATATAGATAGTGATTAAAATACCTATCACCGTAGGTATATAGAAAGGCAAAATACAAACTTTCGGGATGCTATCAGTGTCAAGGATATTTGATCATATCTTGGTATCGTTAGTAGGTATATTTGATCAAATTTCTTTGATCAAAGTCAGATTGGACAAAGAAATTTGACTATTGGAATATCACCTTAATGAATATTATTGAAACTATATTATAATATAGGTACGTTGGATATCAATTAGAATACGATATATTATAGGTACTATTATATCAATCTGTATTCGATTAAACAGTGACGTCCGCGTGGTTTAAGTTGCACTAGATAAGAAGGGCGTCGTCGTACAAAACGACGAACACGTTTACTTAGGTATCAAATCTTTTCCTTATGTCTTCCATGTAGAAACCTTCCTATATTCCTCAGAACATGCTGTGTACCTATTTATAGCATAGATACCGTCTTTCTTGACAGCATAGGCAACGCGTAGATAATTTTTATGATTGCACGACGGGTGGATTGTTTATGTTCGTCAGCGACCACTTACAATCAGTATCTACCCGTGTACCAACATTATATTACTCTAAAAAATACCTCTTGGCCATTTAACATCAGGTGGCAGGGCCTATCTCTTATAAAAAAGAGATATGTAACAAACCAAGTAGGTTTGTATTATAACATGGCTCATGATTAAGTCGAGATATCGCCAGACGATATTTGAGCGGAGAGCGGTCGTCGACCCCACGCCCCACGCCGTAGGGCTGCCCATGTTGCAGGTAGCATACAGTATCTACATTGTAGGTACAATGTAACCCATATCGAACACATTGTGGGAAATTCTAATTTATTAAGCACATTTATACCTGTTGCGAAAAGAAACAAGTCTGTATCTGGTACGTTAAAGTATAAAGAAGAAGTTTCTTTTCGTTCCTATTTATATACAATTTAATCCTCTTTCTTATGGCTCAATTATTTAAATTAACATAAACCTCTTTTTCTTAAATCATGCTCAAGCTTATGCTGGACTCAGATTACAATCGTATATTATGTCGGCTTGCTGACACATTCGTAAAATATTGTAAATTAGGTATACCACTAGAAACTGGGATGAAACAAAATATTTGTCCTTATCATGGTTTGAATATGTGCGAAATTTAAAACAGTTTATGCGTGATCCGAAAACTTTAAAATTACACATTAATAATTTTAGCTAGGATAGTTTTGTAACATTCATTGTCTTACACTTATTTGAAATCATAAATAATTGTGGCAATCAAGTTTTATAACCACATCAAATTTTTAAACATTTCCGGTGGGCTCCGCTTTAAGATAGGGTGCCCAAGGATGATTCAACATTACTAAAGTTACCGAGTGTAAGCTACCAATAGTATTCTATTTAAATTCTCTCTCTCTTCCTGGCTATGTGTCCCACTTGGTGGTAGGGTCAGCCTTCCTTATCATACTCCTCCACTTCGTTCAATCCTTGACGTCGTCTTCGGAAACGTTGTATTTTTTCATTGAGGTTTGATAACTTTACCATTATATTTCCTTACATTATAATATAAAATCACTCTCATTTATACATTATATTTACTGCCTTACCATTATATTATACCATTAATTACCATTAAATTCGCATCGGTAACCCTATTCGGTTTTCTGCGAGCGTATTTTAATTTGCCTGCACAGCTGAGCGCCTGCTATATAAACGTTAATCAAGATAGACATTGATACAAAAACCTTTGGTTTATTCATTATCAAACAAAGTCCTATACATATTGATTTTGAATTTTAAAAAGTTTTCCACTTAGCCACGGCGTAAACCGAATTGTTATAGGTAGTAGGTAATTTAGAGACTTCGTACACTTATCTAATACCTAATACTATGTTTCCACTGCTGGGCACGGGTCTCCTCCTCGAAATCAGACGAAAGGCTGTTGGGCCATAGTTCACCGAGGTGAACTTCACACACTTTCAAACACTTTTAATCTCATCAGGCATGCAGGTTTCCTCACGATGTTTTTTTTTCACCGGCATTTTTTTAGTTAAAAGTACCTAGATACTTAAGCTAGACAGGCTAGGTAGGCTACGGTCACTCGCGTCACATATGCACGCCGTCCGGTCACACCTTGCATGACACATCGTGTAGGTACAATCGCGTTGTGCACAAAGCAATTAGGAACCAAGAATACCTTGATTAAACTAATTTATTGTTTTCTTATATTTATGTGAATTTTACTTAAAAACTAAGGTGTAGGTACTGAATTTATTTCTATTATCACAGGACTGCGTCACTATTCCCATAGGTAGAATGGAAAATGTTCAATAGATCGAGAATTTGAATATAAGTTTTGGATGAATCTAATTTTATTACATACCTATTATTTACATACCTACATCTATTTATTACATACCTAGAAAATAATAATGTCTGACACAGGTCGGAAATTATAATATTTGATTACATTACTTGACATATTGTCTGTTTTTCTATATTATTCTATATTCCTATACCTAACAAAATAATGCAAATTAGGTATACACTTCATTTTCATCAAAAACTAAGCTACCACAAAATAGCTGGAAGTACCTATGTACATAGGTACTTCTATACTACCTATGTATACTTATACAATATTAATATAGTTTATATACTGTATACAATATAGTATTACTAAGCATGTAATTGTTTAGACTTATGACTTTTGTCATAAAACGCAATATGTTTATGCTTTCAGATAAGTAGGTAGGTACCTATCCACATAAACAATATTTTTAACTTGTCAAAGTTGAAAGTTTTAATTATCTAAATATATAGGTAACCTTTAAGTCGGAGTCGTTAAAATATCCAGATATCATCTATAAAATAACATCTCAATCCGATTTTAAATATGATAAGCTCTTTAGTGAGTGATTTGTTGGAAAGCATAAAAATAAATTTGTAACTTTTTGTGTTATGTTTTCGTATTTTGTAAGCATCCCTTGTTTAATAAAACATCGTTCCCCCAAGGAAGCAACCCCCGCCCCTCGACAATAAATATGTCAGTGGAGATATTACAAGACGCTAAGACGCTGGGCCCGTCTTCAACTAAATTATTACCCTCCAACTTTCTGATGAGTTTTGTTCTGTACTAAATAACTTTTTGCTTTTATCACCGTGTAAGATCGAGTTTATTTTGGTACATTTAGTTCTGACGTAATTAAATACATTTTCTTATTAATGTTTGTTTTGTATTTAGCAATTACAACAACAAAAAATACCTAGCTGGTCGACATGAGACAGCAATAGATACTTTTTCGTCAAATTAAATATTTAGTAGGTACCTAAAATACTTATATGTAGGTAGCTACTTTATTTATACCTACACTTAATTATTTCTTTTTCATCTAGGTATTAACAAATTATAAATAATGAAAGGAAGACTGTTACCTACCTACTGCAATAAAAGTTAGGTACCTATTCCTATCCTAGATGTCTAAATAAAGAGGAAGTATCAAATTTATAAACATTCCGATTTTTTATAAATGTTTTTTTATTCAAATTTCAAAATGTACAGAAAGTACCCTAAGTATCGCAACATTTTCGTATTGTAAGTAAATGAGGCGATAAAATGCCTATATTTTATTCGAGTGATGGAAAAACACTTAAAATACATTGTATCCGCGCAAAGCAAACAAAACAATTTCCCACAAAAAACCAGGAAAAATAGCACAGAAAAACGTCGACTATAAAAGAAAAAGCAGAGTTGGCGGGAGAGCGTGCCCGCTCAGCGAGACGCCATTGGTCCGCCCTGCCCCGACCCACACGCTCGTAACTCACTCTTCACTCGTTTTTACGGCCGCCATTTTGTGACGTTAGCGTCGTCCACACAGCCGCGTGCCTGTGTGCGTGCAAAGCTTTGTTTTTTTTATACCGACGTTGATATAGCTGGAATAGAATTACAATGCCCATATTTTTGTTTATAATAAGGACAATTTTGTGTGTTGTGGGGATATAAGTTTTAAGTAAGTTATATTACCTAGCTATTTTTATGTTTCTATAGATTCGTAGGTACATGCTATATTTAGTGTTATATAATATGTAACTATTATTTATTATGTGGATATTTTTATTTTTTCATCATATCTTAATTCTTTCGTATTAAACTACTCTTTTAAAGCAAATACTGAAATCTGAATCACTCAAAATGGGTACCTGCATTACCTGTACCTACCTAGGTATTCATGACCGCAAAGTTGAATTTCCAATGTAACCACCTACTTTATTTATTTTTGTGTACCTATCTGGTTTAAAAGTAGGTACCTATATCAATCTAGAATATATTATCTTAGCTAGTATTTTCAATTTTGTACGAAAGCTTTTAAGTATCTGTAAGCTCTGTGTTTAACCCAGAACTTTGAAGACACTTTTGCCTTTGGATGTCATCATCGTTTTGTGATTTTAATTTTCTTGTACCTATATCACAATACCTACCTACTTAGATGGCAGTACAAGAGTAGTTAAATAAAAAATAAACCTAAAAATATTTTTATTTTTATCTTTAAAGGATGTCCGAGCGTTTTAGATTGGAGAGTTTTAAACATTTTTTTATTCCTTTTTACTCATAATATAAATATCTACTTATCGCTATACGTATCTCTATAATGAGGACCGCCCGGTGTAGTAGTAAAGTGCCACTTCATGCGATGTGAATATAAATGACTGTACGTGGGTTTTGTATATATAATACACCTACGTACATTCATTACACAATATACATAGACAAGCACATCTTGAATACCCATAACGTAAGTTTTTACGAACCTTGGACTAGCTATGTTAATCCTGAAGGCGCTCGCAGTGGTTTTAGTTTGGGTACTCTTAAGTGCAAGTCCAACATAAGGTCAGGAACCCACCCGGGGTAATCTGGCTACATGCGTAAAAACTATTTCCCTGCATCATTAAAAAAAGGTATGTCAACAAGATATGCATACTTAATATTGAGTAAAAAATACTAACATTTGTGTAAAAAATTTATGCGGTACAGGTATTTACGTCCATTACTTAATCCTACTAATATTTTAATGTGAAAGTTTGTAAGAATGTATAGATGTTTTTATCTCTTTCGCGCAAAAAACTACTGAATAGATTATGATGAAACTGTACAATAATATAGCTTATACATCAGAATAGCACATACCTAGGTTATAATTGAAGTGAAACTTATTTATCGGGGTTGGAAAAAAATTTAGTGTAACATTTTTTCGTTACGCGTCACATTCTTCCGTTACGCGCCATCTTTTTCTTATCCCTACCACGCGTGATTTGAAAAATAACGTCATGAAGAAGTTTCACTTCTTACGAGTGTACGCTACTAGCGTACACA
Source organism: Helleia helle (assembly GCA_963853865.1). Taxonomy (NCBI): domain Eukaryota; kingdom Metazoa; phylum Arthropoda; class Insecta; order Lepidoptera; family Lycaenidae; genus Helleia; species Helleia helle. The sequence goes on along the minus strand of OY971416.1, from coordinate 12,797,227 downwards.
CACACACTTTTTTTATTCATACACTACAACGGGAATGGAAAGTACGCGGGTAAAACCACGGGGCGCTGCTAGTAGTTCATAATTTTAGTTTCATAATATCATTGATAATATATTTTAATAATTATATACTACTAAAAGACCCGGCAGGTGTTGCTTTATCATAAGAATGTATGTAAACTGTATTTCAGAACGATTAGCTGGATGGTAGGTATAAAATAAATATCAACCCTTATATGTCCCACTGCTGGGCACGGGTCTCCTCCTCGAAATCAGGCGAGGAGGGTTTTGGGCCATAGTTCACCGATGCGCTGGCCCAATGCGGGTTGGTGAACTTCACACACCTTCAAAGACTTTTAATCTCATCAGGTATGCAGGTTTCCTCACTATGTTTTCCTTCACAGGTATGGTATGGATGGTAGATATATCAGTAGGTAAATCAATAATGTATCAAATAATAGGTAGGATACCTATAAGTACTAGACGTTGACTAAGTATGTTAGCTGAACATAATTATTATTTGAATAGCCTATGTTCCTTCATGGATATAGGCATTATATTGCCAATTTCTAATCATGGAAGCCTAAAAATTAAAGGGCCAAACTATGATAAGCATTTTACGCGTGACAAGGCGGATAGTTCTACACACATTTTACAACTTACGCATATATATACATATGTAAGTTATAGATAGAAACATACATACAACAATACGGTATTAAGTCACGTGATACGCCGTAATGATCGTGAGGGTCCCTAATGGGAAGTGTCTTAATCCCTCACATTAGACCTCTGTCCGGACATCTCCGTCTCATTAAAGGACGAATAAATTTGAGGGGTCGCTTCTGTTGAGACATTACCCTGATGACGACATCATCATTAGGTAGTAGATACTTATCAAGAACGCTTGTTCATTATTCGGTAATGTATTTTTATATTTTATTTAGTAATGATATTTACCATTATGACAAAATATAGGTACCTAAAGTGGTAGTAGGTAGGTAGGTAGTTATAAGTTTACTCCCATCTAAATGATTGTCGAAGCTTTCTGATTTCATATTCATTCAGACATATCTCTTATTTAAAAAATATCTGAAAATCTCCATATTATTGGTATTATTAAAATTACGTCATATTTTGACATCAAGTTGTCGTGATGTTTTGAAACGGTCAAGTTTATAGTAAATGTTTATAGCAGTAAAAGTGAAACGGGCAGTTAACTGAGCAATTGTCGTGAAGCAGTTAACCCTTGCTAATACCTGGTCTTCATTTCTACTTCTACTCCACTTTTAAATTACTTACGACGACAAGTGACGTATAACAAATTCTAACTTTATGCGGTCCGCTAAAATACCAGTCATTTATATCGTCAATATTCAAATTATTAGTAGACATAAGGAAATACACAGGCAAAGAAAAAATGATCAACATCTTAAATATATTTATATACAGTACTAGCTGATGCCCGCGACTTCGGCTGCGCAGGATAAGATTTTAGTTTTATTTTTCATAAAAAGTATCCTATGTTACTTCTAATACCTCCAAGAATATGTGTACAAAGTTTCATGATGATTGGTTAAGTAGTTTTTGTGTGAAAGCGTAGCAAACAAACTTACTTTCACATTTATAATATTAGAAAACTGACTGGGAATAATTATTATTTCCAACACCAATACCACCCGTAAACCACACGCCAAAACTAACAATACAATTAGAAAATGTTACACTTTCTTTAAACTGTGTTAACAAATTCAAATTAGCTTAATTACAAATGATTTGAGTTTATTTTAAAATTTAACGCTCCGTAGACTAACTTATTTATGACGAGCTTGTACAACGAGACAAGGCATTTGCATTACAATGGTGTATCCGTAATTATGGTTATTGTACACGCAAAACACTTTTTTTATACTTTTCAGACCTACCTAAGTACTGGTTATTATACATATTATAAAATGAACGGCCTCTAATGAGGCAGAGAATCTTCTCCGTTTTCCGCCTTTCTCATTATTTTATTAGCAGTTTTACTAAATATGTGCTCGATAAATGAATAAGGAAGAACGCGGAATAAATATATTCATTTATAGTAGATTGGGAACAATAAAGTCAAATATAGAACAAATATAAGCAAGCGTTTCTTCGCGTCGTAGGCATTAAAATTTAACTGTAAAGTCACCTGAAAGATTGATGAGATCTGTCCCGGCTTCCAAAAATATCTACGGGAAAAACTTGCGAAGAAAAAGGAGCCATATGTTCCATGATCGACAAAGATATATTTACGGCTGGAACACGCTTTACGGTAACAAAATGGACTCTATCGATTGTGTTTAAGGAATTCTTGTTGGTCTTGTCGGAATTTGCGTTTATAAGAAGACGTCCACCTTCTAGGTGACACACGAACTGTCGATACATTTCACAATTGTCGTAAACCCACGGAGACGGAAGGGGAGCGCAATAAAATTATCATTTTATGCCATTCGACGACTGAAATGACACAGGAATGCTGTAAAACTGATTTATTGGATACATCCCAAGAGTCATATGTGGAATTTGGATCTTTGTTTAAAGTATATCGAGAACAAACACATTTTATGATATGATTAATAAAACCGGATTTGCTTTTGTATTTTAAAAAATGACCTATACTTTGTGAATATTACCTTTTTTATTTCTAAAGACAGTGAATGAAAATTCATATCAAATAGGAGTAAACTAATATTTAATTTGGCTGATAGAGCCTATATTTTGATGAAATATCTAATAACATAGTATTAGTGATTGGGACGGAAGAGCCATTTTGGTCAGCAACCGACTAGTTAAGACTTTCATCTAGTTATCTTGGTTATATATCAAATGATCTACTTATAAATCACATTTCTTATGGTCCTCAGACAATAATTAATACTTATAATCAATCAAAAAAATATTTATCCCTCGGGTCTGACGCCAATAGTGCGCCCATTTTTACCTTTATTGAGGTTTTGCAAAGAATGCTACACTATGCTTACCTACAACAAGATATTTTATCCTTTTTATAGCTAATGGCACCAATTTCTTATATACAACAGAACCGATTTTTATTCACATTTTTGTATTTTTTTGAGACTTAAAGATAATCCGAGTGAACATCACATGTAGATACCCCATCAGGTAGGTATTAGCCGGCGGTCTGGGCAATTTGATTAAGTCGCCCTACCACTCGTTTTATTGCCCAATATTTTCTGATTAGGCTCTCGGTCGTTGTCACGGCTACATAATTAACCGGAATTGGGCAGGATTGCTTATAGATACCTTCCCAGCCAGATTAAAGGGTATCATATGTTTTTCTAAGGTACGTATATCTAACCATTGTGTACGTACGTATAACCATACTTAAGCCTCAATAAAAGGATAGGTATTTTTTTCTTATTTAAATTTTACTATACTGTTTTTAGAAAAAAAAATACATTCTCTTGAAATATAAAAAAAATAATTTGTCTATTTGTTAAATAGGTATTTATCTTATTTTGTTATGCCAGCCATGTATTACAATTTACAAAAGTGCAGGTTTTGCAAAGACCGAGGTTCAAAGACTTTTCTCATAATAAATAGTAGGTACCTAATGATACTCATCATAATATATGTTTAGATTAATTAAAACCTGTGTTTGGTTAGAGAATTTTTCTATCACAAGAACATGTACCTATTTAGTAATAATGACTATTTTATAACATCGTATTAACATAACACAATGGAACCATAACCGGTCAAAGGAACTCAGTCACAGAACGATGTAATGTTATTTACTTTACAATCCAGTAGTACTTGTTAATGCTGATTTGCGATCTCACCGTGAAAGATGATGACGACATAAAGAAGAGCAATTGTCGCCGCCTCTCGCTAAAAACGCATTAAAACAAACAGTGCAGTAAAAATAAATCTAACTGCCTATATAAAGTGCCATAACTATCACTTAAATGGCGTTGTGTGAGCAAATTTTATCTGCCATACTTCACGCAGGAACGAGTGTGTATAAACAAACGCTAATTTCTCATAGCAAATTAATTTTATTGCACATTAATAAATGTATGAAATTATAAAATTTGAATATTTTAATAATATAAAATGTCGTCAAGTTTGTCTTTAAAATTGAAGAATATTTTAAATGTGCCATAAAATTTGGCTGGGAGTATTTTTATTACAAAAAATTCTTAAATTAATACTAAATTGATTATTACATAAATGCTTAGATGCACCATCATTATTATTAACCTATTTCCGTCTAAAGCTGTACAAAGGCTCTTTCAATGCACGAACCTATTTTTAACCGACTTCAAAAAAAAATTGTATGTTTTTTTATTTCATACTTTAGAGATTTTGTATCTCAAATAAACAGATATACTTAGTACTTACGAGGAAGAAAAAAACTATCATATACATACAATTACTATACTTATTTTTAAATTAAAAATCATGAAACTTGCTTTGAACAAAACAAAAAAAAAAGTAAGTTTGATAATTTTAAAATGAATTTGAGTATGTTTTTTTTATACCTATAAGACTTCACTTAAAACTCTGTGACTTGTGAACTCTACATCCGAGTACAAATATAAATTTAAAACCTATAAAATTTAAAATGTATCAGCTATTTACCATAAACACGGATTTCATATTAAATATAAAAGGGTTGATATAAAATATAAAAAAGATTCGAAAGACTCTCGCGGCCATTTAAACAAAATGTTTATTGCTGGCTTAACACAATAATAAAGAAAGTTTATTAGACGGACGGAGACACCTTATCGTGCTCAATTAAATATCATTTTTATTGGGTATCGCTGGTAACGCCCCACGGCTACTTTGGAACTTTTTCGTTTTGTTTAGCCACAAGCTAACCCGCTTATATTACAATGTTGTGTACCTACCTATCATTTTGAAATATCGCCATAGAATATCGGCTTTTAAAATTTAAATATAACTTCACAAACGATCGTTATGCGTAATTAAAATAAATTAGTTTAAGAAAGAAAGAAAGAAAGAATTATATTAATTTGTCACAAAAAATAGTGCCTACACTTTTCTTTCTTTAATTTCACTCTCGAATATGGCAATACTTATTTCTTTGTGGTAAATTTCATGATTTCAATTACCTCGTCACGGAATGTTGGCCTAACATTTTTTATGTAGGTAGGTAATGCGTATCATTTGCTATGTTTCGTGTAAATGTCCCAAACAATAAACTTTATTGAAGTAAAACATGGATTCCATTTGATATCGTTTCACCATGCTATATTCAAATATATTCAAATCTAACGACGGAAAGAAATTTAGTGAAGATCTTTCTATAAATCATCAACAAGCTGGATCCAATCTATGAACACCAAAGAACACCAAGACAATATAATTAATTTAGTGTTCTCCCAAAGTATTGTACCACACAGAAAGAAATATGATAATATTACATATTCCCCATTACTATACACAAACAGTAAACCAGAAAATATATTATACATTCCGTAACATAGCTGAACAAAATAGCAAACCCTACTAGCATTATTTATTGTTAAGAAAACATCATGGGCCGTAAAACTTCAGCTCGCGTCCTTCGCTACAATGAATACGAAAAAAGCATGACTCGAAGCGGAGATCGCTTTCCTTCGATGGTTACTTTATATGCAAATTCTGTGCAATAAAAGGAACCCTTCTCTAGCTTAGATAGCATAAGACTCGAATCTTTATGTATTTCTGAATCAATTCTGTTTTATAGACGCGACGTATCGATATTTCGAAATTTCAGTTTTTGTGTTGTTTTTGTATATTTTGGTCTCGGATCAATAGATTCATATTTCCTTTATTATTTTCCTTTTCCTTTATTATTATCCTTTATTTCCTTTATTAGTAGTTAATTAGTCGTCTGATATTATTGAAACGTTGAGATAAAAGAACTTAGTTACTCTTATTTCTAAATTAGAAATTGATACAATTTATAAAACGATACCTACATGTTAACCGTAAGAATCTACGAGAATACGTATTTTTAGCGACCCAAACTACTCTTTAAAGATATTTTGCGGCACGAGCTATGCATATCTTACAATTAAAATTCAGATTAAAAAGAAAATAGCCACATCGAAACTCATAATATGCCATAGAGATTCTCGTAATTTCCATCAAAAACATCACTACAGTCCGCAATTTATTGCTTTATGTGGGTATCTACTAGGTATACATAGAAATACAAGGAATGGTAAACAAACTATAAAATGTGTAATAATCATACGCCATACTATCTCTTGGAGCAAATATTTGCTCTGCACATATTGATTAAAATTCCTCGTTGGTCGAGGATTCCTATTATTCAGGGAGATGAAGATTCCCCCACCAAATTACAATTCCATTCAACGCTGTGACCTCAATTCAAACCATTACCAGCGTAGGTTCAATAATTGAATACATGAAATATTACTTTAGATATGCTATTAACTTACTGTAGTCTGTAGCTTCGTTCGTAAGGGCAAACTCTACCTACGTAATTACTATAATATATTATGTATTTTAGCGGTGGGAAAGACACGCTGTGACGCGCTCCATAACGTCTTATATCTCAGGATAGGCAACACATAAATGACTAGTTCCAGGTAAACTAGTTTATGTTCATGGGCGACGTCGACCAATTACCATGTGGCTCTGCTAGTTTGCCTATCCAACTAACATAAAAAAATTTGGTTGTCTGTAAAGTCGGTTTACGGACGATAGTTTTACGTGATAACGTCATAAAGAAACATTGATGAATTAATTACCGTTTTTGCCACTGTTTTCAGAAAAATAGTTAATTGAAGTGAACAGAATGAAATTAGACTGAAATTTATGGGGGAATCAATTACATCTTATTAAATTGTTGAAATAAACACAAAAACACAAAACACGTTGTCACGTATTAACATTTGTTATAAATAATGGTTTCCAAGCCAACGCTTGTTTGACAGCGGAACGGGATGATTTTTCGTGCACGCTGCCGGTGTTCATCAATTTATAAGACGTTATCACGCCAAAAACATATGAGAAACAGCTAGCTTAGGTTCAAGTGTAGGTATTATGATAGTCACGTATTGTTGATGATTAAAACATTATTCTGTGTAGTAGTAGAGTTTTAATTTATGTATATATTTATTATTAACGCGTATCGTTTACTCTTCCGTCGGCAAACCGTGCTCTATGTGCTTCATCTCACGCAAAATGTATTCAGCGTCTATTCTAGTTCAATATAATTTTAACAGAGATTGCTTTTTAGAATTACTGTTTAATTCATGTGAAATCTTTAATTATTATTACTAATGAAACAAATGAAATATATATAGGTATTATCAGCAAAACATATTTAAAGACTTTACTAGTTACTACAACTTTGCAAGTTATTATTTATTATACACATACATAAAAGTTCTAGCAAGCTTTATTTTCCAAAAAATATTTGTCTATTTAACTACCTATTATAAAGATATAGCCTTTATTATAACCATTTCTCAAATATCATAGTTACTTAATAAAGTTTATATCACGAAATTTAAAAACGTACTCGTTGTAAATGCCTGTCCGCACTCTTACCTAAGTTTTTATGAGCACACCGCTCCCGACACAATGTGAGCGGAGGAACCTTTTAGAATCGAATAAAAATATCGATTTAAAAAGGTTTTACAGCAAAAAGACAGACTGTACGGACATTATACTGATCCAATCTCAGTACCTCCCTCGCTCTCTCAACTATTTTTAATATGAAAATCGGAATAAAGGATGGGCGCAACTATATCAGAAAGTATATTTTATAATATATGTTTTTTCTGACATACGTTACCTAAACATTGAAATAAAAAAATCATATTATAATTTTAAACAAAATAGTGAACAAAATATATAAACATAACAAACTTATTTGGATACTCAAACTTTTTTATAAAATAGGCGTATCAACAAAATTACCTAATATTGTTTCTAAAACATAAATTCTTCGACACTTCCATATATTCATATCTTAATATAACCATTTACCTACCATGCAAATGTGTACCTATCTACGGCTTAAAATATATTTCATTTCAACAAATTCCTGTAGATATTTGTCTAGTAAAATCGTTTCGAAACTAGGATAGTTTTCGAACCGTTTTTTACTTATATTTCTTTAATAATTCGAAATTTAAATATTATTAAAGCATTTGAAACCACAATATCCATATGGGAGATTCTCGCTTTATATTGTTTATCCTCCTAATAAGCTTGTAACTAGAGCCTTGCCGCCATAAACTCATAACAAACTGCCATACAGAGCCATATCTTGTCTATATTATGAGGTTTTTCTGAAAAGTATACCGTAATTTTACCTAATAAGCCTTAATAATTTAATATGACAAATAAAAAACGACTCTACACGTAAGCATTACAGTTCATATTGTTAAAATTGCAATTGATTATAAAATAAAGGTGTGTTAAATAAAAGTGTGTTCACAGTCTACTTAACTGAGAGATAGTGCCTAAGTGCAGATACGTTTATTAACTAAATAAGTTCTTTGATAAATTTCTACACAGATTTGATATTTAGAATGAACAAAGAAAAAGGTTATTAGAAACCAAACCAGTATGGTGATTTAAAAAATCGGTTGTCTGTAAAGTCGGTTTACTGACGATAGTTGAACGTGACAACGTCATAATAAAATAGAATGCCTCAGAGCGAGGTAACGACGCATGCGTCATGTTTTTTCATTCGTGCAGCCAGCTCCATCGAATTATAAGACGTTGTCACGTCAAAAAGAATATATAGCAATATTCCTCTATAATACCAAAATGTTAAGAAAGAGCAAAGTCTTTACATGAACAACAATTTTATAATATGGCATGTAACGCGTATGAATCATACGGTGATCACTGATCATAGAATAGGCAGTACTTTTATGGCAAAAGTCCGTTCCTCAGTAGTGTCATAATAAAATGATTATACATTTTATAATAACGATATAGCAAGGTAATAATTAATGTAAAGATAAACTATACACGTTGAAGGACATAGCCAATAGGCGTGTCCGTCTGGCATTTACATTTTCTAGAAAACACACGCGTGAGGTATTTTAATACGTTAGAAGGCGCCAGAACCCACACAATTTATCTATCTTTTTAAAATTTAAAATAAATGACATATTTTTGACTTAGACTTATTTGCAGTACGCGGTAAATATCTTAGTTGTAAGCACCTCCTCGTAGTTCTCGTACGTTTACAAAAATATTGAAAGAAATGGCTTCTTTTCTGTAAAGCACTTGAAGCGTTTCGTAGGTAGAGCCTAGAGACTAGAGCACAAAGACATGACCCCCCACTAATAATAAACCATAAGGCAGCCAAATCGGCTCACACTAATCCAATGAAGCAAGGGCCTTTGGGCCATTAGCATAGATCATTAAAAAAAAAAGTGCATGAATTAATTATTCCATTTGCTAAGTTGTTTTTAATACTCTTCTGTGACTCATTCATATCACTTCTTTTTGTCAGTATTGAATCTTTATAGATAATAATAATTATCCAAATGTACTTGATATGCACGCACTCGAAAGAAATACGTACGTCTTATTACGACATTGTTGCTTGAACATCTAAATTAGGAAAGATACTCGCGCTTGAGTTATTGTAGCATAAATTAGCGAACCCTCACACCTACGGAACCACCATTGTAGTTAACATGAAAATATTACTCATATTACAATCTTTTTTCTTTTTGTATATGAAAACACCGTTGGTTTCATTAAGTCTCAGATACTTTTTGTAAAGCAGATATACGTTTCAACGTTTTACGACATTCCAATAAAGTTGTAAGATTAAGTTGTGACATAATTTATATCTTTCTGTATTTAAATTGCAGCATATACTCATTTTGAAATGGCAAATCCGCCATTTTTTATAAACGAAAAAGGCATCGCGATCGCATTTGTGTAAGTTCTTTTATGTTAATCCTAGCTTTTTCATATAGTTTTTGTTTTATTTTGTATAGATAGTAAAAGGACTACTTAATTTTATTGCGGTCAGTACTTTAAGAACATATTTTCTTGTTCTTCTTTTGTTCGTAGCTAAGGCTCGACCTTTTACCATTCTGACACTGTGTTATATTGAATGTCAAATGTCAATGTTTTCTGACGTTTGGTCTTTATAAATATGCTTATCAAGCAAACCTGAAAATATTTACCTGAGTAGTTACGATATTTTCCTGAAAATATACAAATAAAAGAAAAGCAACAAAAAGAAGATCGTTATGGACTCGGGGTGGCACGTCCGCCTCAGCCTTAACAATTCTTTTGTACTCGCCCCAAATTGCCAACATAAAACTCGTGGAGCCGGCATACTATATCTATATAAATATACTCATCAGTTGTACGCGAATCACGTTCCTAGGGTACATCGTAAAATAAATTATTTGAGCTGCCCCGACGAAATTTAAGGGGGAGTAAGAAACTTTGGCAGTTAATTTTGTAAGAAGATATCAAGAAAGTTTTTTTTTCATCCCGCGGCATCTCATAATGAGCACGCCTACTGCGGGACCTCGTAAAAACACAACACAACTTAATAAATAAAGTTGGGTTTTGTGATTTATATCTGGTGGCCATATCGCTGGGCCTATCGCGGTTTGAGCCGGAGGCTACGCGATACGATAAAAAAGAAGATATATCATAGGGCGCACCGCCTTACGCTTATATTTTGTATGAAATATTTTGACAGTTCCTAGTAAGAGAAACCATGCGACCGTGCGTGTGTTCCTTCTCAGAATCTAGTAATAAAGATGTCAATTCTGCCACCTAAGACATTTTAATATATCAGAAACAACTAATCTACTACATATCGTAATTTAATACATAGACTTGCTTGTTCAGATTTAATTTTGACAACTTAAAAATAACATTTAGCCACGTACAAATCAAAGTCAGAGAATTAAATAAATTTATGCCCTAGATTCTGTATTTGATTACAGATTCTTAAGTAGATAATATAAAAAAACGCCACCAGTGTAGGCACGTACTTAATTATTTCGTCTAGGTATGGTATACCTACGAATAGCGGTATATGTGTCATCTTGACGGGCTGATGTTCATCAACGAACGCACACGGGTTCATATTGATTATGATGATTCTAATAAAATATAACCCTTATGTACTTTCCTAATATAAAGTTTCATCCAGCCGTGTTGGCTAAAAAAACATTTAATCTCAAAATAATAGAATACAATCTAAAAAGCCAAAACGAAAAAAGTGGAAATAAATTTCAAAGTATTGTTAGTAAAAAAACAAAATCGTCCAATTTTTTTATTCCATCCACGTTAGAACACAGGTGATACATAGCAGAGCCGTTTTATTGTAACACCCACTCTGTGGATTGAATTTGAAAACAGAGCGCGATCAATACTGAGCAAACCCTCTGTTATCTATTCATGGGAAACATATCTTTGTGGGGCATTGTTGGAAATTATGCTTACATATTTTATCCTTTTTTAAGTAGGTATATAACGTTTAGATTATTAGTTTTCAATATGAATTTAATAGATAAGTATCTAACGGAAATGAATAAGTAAATACTTTGGACTAAACTTTATTTAGCCTTAAAATACTTTAAATCTGGTTTATTTACGTCTTACCGTTAAGTAAACTAGAGTCAATATTCCGAATTTGTTTTAATAATAATCAATCTTGCTTAAAACAACTTCATACCAAAATATTATTTTTACTCAAGATTAAAAAAACAACACTTAATGATTTCAAACTATAAATTCAGCAAAAGAAATGACAAACGATTATTTCTGAAATTGAGGCATTTTCCACGATTTTAATTTTGTTTTAGAGCTGAGCTAGCGCTGGCTTACCCGGGTGCTATTATCTCAGCCATTTTATCTCAGATGTAATCTTGTTAAGAGGCCCCTTCCTCCCCCTTTCCTCCGTCTACCCTTCACTCGTCCTATGAAGCAATAATGCTGAAATCCCCGGTTTGGGAGCTTAAACTAAGCTACGTATTACGACGGAATTTCAGGCTAAATTATTATATCTGTCTGTTTACGTCGAATATGTAAATATGCTATGTATTTACTTTTGTATCTTAATATTGTGTTGTATGTATGTAGGTAATCTAATAAGTAAAAGTGAAATTTTGAGCAAAATATAGTAAATATTTACCGCGATAGAATGCGTAATACCTATGTAGTTTGATATAACGAGGGAAATTACGAAAATATAAGACAATGATGAATGACAAAAGGTAATAAAAAGTACAAGACTTCGTCTTCGAGTTCGGAACTCAACTCTTTTTAATTAATGAACATTAACATGTGAAATAATTATATCTTAAACAAAACTACTACCTAATGATAGGATGAGGAAGGGTACCACTACTTACCCGGAACCAATATAAACCCGGAAACAGGGATGCACTATATTTCGACATTATATATGCGAGTTTAAGAGGGTTGGTGGTCATATTGTGCGCTACTAATTTAATTAGATGTGCAATCGATAGAGGACTAACTAACTTAACTACTAACTTTTTTTAACAAACTGATTTACTTTTTCTGAGCAAACGCGTAGTTTTTGTGAAAAACGAAAATAAAAATCGCAATTTTTTGTGAATGAAACTAAATATCAAAGTAAGGTAAAAATCAAAGATTTAATTAATTATTGATGAACATCTGATAATCTTAAGAAATAACGAAATTTTTAATTAATTGAAATATTTTATTTTATTAATGAAATTAGAGGCTGCAACTCTAACTACAACAAGATTCCAATTTGGTTAGGTTATGTTAGAACATGACTAAGCACCAGATCCGAATTTACAGATAATAAGTTCGATCATTTTATGGAAATGATAAAAGTAATAAATTAATATAAATAAAGTAAGTGAAACTTATTAAAAAAAAATTGTGTTAATTTTTCTTATAAATGTTAACAAAACCTCAAATTTAACCAAATTTTTTTTTTCTAAAAAACTATACGTCATTTGCTCAGAAAAAAGTATATAATACCTATATAAGGGAAAGGGGACGGGAAACATCCCCTCTACCCTTACCCCTCTCTCTTCAAAAATTCAAAAGATTTACCGTTTAAGACCTAATACTAGCCCAGGCAATGCATGAACGCGTTGCTTGTCCTAAAACCTAAAATAGTAAGTCTCAGTGTCAGTATGCTTTCTCCCTGCCCTACCCTCTGAAACAAAGCAAATCTGTTTGACGTAAGAAATAAGCAGGATGATGGTACCCGTGCAGACAAGTGGGACACAGGGCATCCCTTTTTTCCTTTTATTTTCTTTGACGCCGGGAAATGCTCTGAGGCATATCTTAGGCAAGTGGGTCTACCCTAGCGGGTATGTGGGATTCGCTGCGGCCGAAATGTGGTAAGGTGGACGCAGCCCCACAAAAACCCGGCGAGTGCCACCAATGCCGCCTTTGGTGAGGTGAACTGGATCTATTGAGCAAACAAGGCACCTCGACGGCTAGTGAGTCCCCCAAAGGACCGACGCCACCTCCACAGAGGTATTGTCCAGCACCACAGAAGAAACCTTCCCAACTTCGGGTCAATACAATGGGGTGAGGTTCCAATCCTCGCCCCTTGTCCCTATGCTCTTCTTATAAGAGGGGTACAAATAGCAGTTCCCTTGGCACAACAAGGCTTGAACCATTGTGGTGAACACGGGGCATCCCTCCAATGGAATAAAACAATGATTTTCTAAATTTAGATTCAACTTTGACCATTTCATTGATAAGAATTCTATTAGAAGCTAAGTGTTTATTATTATTATTCTTCTTCTCTATTAGTACACCGTTTGGCAAATTCTGACACTAATTCTTGAGAAAAAAATTAAAATGTCATCTTTGAAATGCCTTGTCAAATTGACTTAAATACTTTTCGCTTTTTTATAATTTATCATCACCGTAAATTATTTACATTACTCGCGACATTGTATGATTTTTTGACGACAATGCCTTTTTTAGATAAATTACCTATTTTGAATAAATGTTGTGGTTGTGTTACGGATTTGAAAACAGCGGTTGCCATTATTGGCGTGCTTGCAATTGTTAGTTTTTGATTATATTATAATACCATTCGATATATCATCTTTTTTAACTAAAGTTTTAAATGTTGATAATAATTAGTTCACTATCAAAAGTGCACTGTTGATAAAATGTAGGAGTTGTACCTACCTGGATAAATAGAAAAATGTTTTTGGACTTCACAAGTAGAGCCAAATTCTGCGTTGAAGTGTCCTCAACCAGTGAGGAGATCCATATATTCGATCCTAATCATTTTGTTGCAACATATAATAATATAAAATTGTCAAGAAAAACTTGTACCTACCTACGTACTTCCAAGGCGGGGTATCTTTAAAGCCAAATGGACTAGCCATAAAAGTGGTATGGGTACAAAAGTAAAGTATGGGTATGCTATAAAATACATTTTTTCCAGGTCACCAGCCCTTTGGCATCGTGGGCGATAGTTCGGCACGTCTATGTGATTCGTGTCGCCTGCGATGTGTCCACCAGATACTTACGACCAGACGTCGTCGACATCAACTTTAACAATGCTGTAAGTATTTATTAAAATTGTTCTATTTCCTTCTAGATACAATGGAAGCTTCTAGGTAGGCAATCATACCCACTTTACTTTTGAAGTCAAGACATTTCACCAAGTATTTTAAATGTGCCATTAGGTATATTACCTATATACACTTAGGTCTTAAAATCTAAATTATAAAATAATGGAAGAATTTTTCTTTTAAGTCGATATAAATAGCTCGCAACCAGTTTGCTTTATTCGCAGATGAAGGAACTATCATACTGTCTAAATATACACTTGAGATGACTTCGATTTGAATCCCATTAAAGCTCTAATTATACCTCCATAGGATGGAAGAAGATTAGACCACACAAACAGTATCATCAAAATTTACAAAACAAGAAAAAAAAAAAAAACAATTTCTTTTTTTTCAACAGCTCAGTTTCGGTTTTGGTACCAACGCAGGTTTGGGTGCCTCGTGCTTTGTCCCCAACAAAACGGATACAACAGATGCCCAAAAGGGACTATTCGGTTATGTGAAATTCGTGAAGAATTCCGGATGGATAATACTTATTGCTGATGTTATTTTGCTCTGTGCCAGCTTCATATTTCTACTGAGGCTCTACAGGGTAATGGTGTAAACTTCTTTATAAAGAAATCGTTATAGAAAATATATTTAATTTAATGAAATATTTATCTTACAATGTATATTTTTTACTTTTGTATAACAAATAATATAGGTAGGTATACAAAACAACCGCAACTAATTTACTTAAACCTACTTTTTTATAATAATATAGCCCTTGTCATCGTGTAAACTTAAAATACGACGAAACTTTAATTAATTAGCTCGAATTTCAACTTTTATTAATATTCAAAATTGTAAATAAAATTTTAAAAATGCGTTATAAATTGTTACTAGTGGGAGTATTATGTAATTTTATGTGTTGTTTTATAAGAGAAGGTGATAAAGAAGCCATTAAAATTTATGTATTTTTTATATATTAGGTATCTACATGAACTAGGAAGGAGAATAATTATGAAAAAATAATGCGTTACCTATGAAAAATATTTGTGGTTGAAAATATTTAAACCTTTAAAAATTTAAACATTGCAAACCTTTAAAATAATATTATAAGCTAAGAAAACCTTAGTTTCGATTATGTATATACGAACAGAGTTTTATTCTAATCGAAACATTTGTAACAAAAGGCAAAAAGGTAGCAAAGTCTTTGATTGCCTCACATGCCTCCTGGTTAAATATGAAAGCTTCCCCATATTGATGGAATCTTGGAAATTACTTAGCTTTTCACCGAATTATAATATATTTAATATCGTATTTTATATAAATTAATAAATATGCTACCAAATCAAAAATCTCTACCTAAAAAGTATTGTAGAGGATTTTATTGTATGTGACTTTTAGTTTATACTAGTCTAATTAACATTTTCACTTTTTTCAGGGCGACAACAAGATGGCAACAAAAGTGTTCATGATATCCGCTTTCATCTCCACGATACTCACTTTCATATACGGGCTACTGTATATATCAATATGCATAACAATGGGTGGAAAATTTCCGATTTTAGAATTATTTTTTGCCTTAATTGATTTCATAAGTAAGTATATTAAGTTTTTTCATGTAGGTTGAATTGGTAAAGTAGCAGACGAACTAACTAAGTAAGTGACCAACGTCTTCCATAAACATTAACAAGTTATCTAAGAATAATAATGTGTCAAATGTGAAAAATCCCGAGATGCAATATGGTAAATTTTCGTAACTACCCGTCCAGCTTCAAAATAAAATTTGATAAAAGAAACCTTAAAAACAGTATTCACTCAAAAAAAACATATTAATATACTTACTTCTGTACATTTTAAAGTATTAAAAAACCTCTATGCTGTCTGTGAAATCGGTTTACGGATGATAATTTTACGGAATAACGTCATAATGCGTCACAACAGATAATCTCTCGCTTGTTCCGCACTCTAGCTTGCACGCTCGACGGAACGTGACACTTTTTAGTGCGTGCAGGCGGCTACCAACAATTTATAAGACGTTATCCCGTCAAAAATGTATGTTTCTCTACCAGCACATTAGGATTGTGACATAATATATCTCTCGTCTATAACTTTAGAAATAAATATAGTTTTCATGTGCTATGAGCTCATAACAGACACCGTAATATAATGTACATGATATATTTTATTTACAGTGTGGCTGTACTTCTTAATAGTGGTGAACTCTTACAGACGGCATCCAACGTAAGACGTGAAATGTTTAAAATAAGGAAAACATAAACCTCTTGTCGATGTGTCAAATGACCTATATATTTGTTTCTATATAAAATATAATTTGATAAATGAAATAATTAAACACTGATGTATTTTTATTTACAACAAATCCAACCTTTTTCTCCCAAAATAGCTTTGCTGTGTTTCAGGAAGAAGGACAGAAAAGCAATGTGGTGCGAAGACTTAGGTAACTACATCTCAAAAAAGGTAACGAATGAGCTCATTAATGTTCATTGGCTAAGCTTACCTATAAGTGACACGTCTTTAGTTTTCCTATCAATTTAACATAAAAACACTTAATACTCCTTATAAGGACGTTAGATAATGAAACAATGCTATTTCATGGCAATTTAAGTAGGAGGACGACGTATTCAACTCCTAATGCAAACATGCATCATGCATCAATAGATTTAGTTTCGTGTCCAGTAGAAAATATTACCTATATAAATGAAATTAAATTAACATTCGAATTTTACTTAGTTTTTCCTTCTTTGTAGTCTATTAAGTTTTAGAATATTTTCGCCTGTGTATTACAATCGAGTTTATTTGCTACTAATTAGTATTTTAGTTTAATTTCTAGTAAGAGTTAGTGTTACGCTGCTTTGCAGCCGAATTGGGCCGGCACGACCGGGGTGGTACCTTTCACTAAAATAACACCGGCGTCGAGTAACAGCAATGCTATCGCGTTTCGTGAATCGTGCGGTTTGTGAGTTTCCGGTGGCCCATTGAGGGGGATAGGGAAAGGCAAACGCATCTGCATAATCTCTGGTTATTCGGATGTGTAATGTGTATGGGCGTCGATAGTCGCCAAAAGGCTTCGACTGCTCGTTTGCCCTCAAGCTATAAAAAGTACGTTTAACCGTGTGAAAAAATATTAATATAGGTACGTATCATATACCCCATACCCCCATAAAATATAAACTACATACTCCAAAGAGTATTGTGAATTTGAATATAAAAACTCTTGATTCGATTGACAGTTCGAAGAAAGATTGAAAGAAGTCATATACTGAGACATAGACCTCCTATTGACAGTAAATAAAATAACACCGTTTTTCAACAGTTTTTTTCATAGAGGTAGGATTTTTTTTACTCTACGAAATATTTATATTTAGCGCTTAAATATTGCTGCAGGTTACTTTATACGATTATTAAGTTTTATAATATAAGATTTTATAATGACTTGTTTCGATGTATTGCCAGTGGTACGTAACTGCTGTTTTAGCATTAACCTGAAGCTTGGTTCTGTATTAATATGCGTATTCGCACTCGTAAGTAACTTTCATTATTTTCTCTCATTATTATTATTATACAAAATATAATCATAAAAATCGGTTGTCTGTAAAGTCCGTTTACTGACGATAGTTGAACGTGACAACGTCATAAGAAAATGGAAAGCCTCGCAGCGAGGTAACGCCGCATGCGTCATGTTTTTTCGTTCTTTCAGCCGGCTCCATCGAATTATAAGACGTTGTCACGTCAATATACCTAAGTAGAAGAGTCAGGAGTGGCAATTTTTTTTGGGAACGCGTTGGTGCCGCGCGCACGCCAGCTTATTTCTTCCTAGAAACAGCTTTAGTGTAGAAAGAAGAGCAGGGCGGACAGTAATACTGTCTATAATTACTGACACCGAGACTTGTGAAGACTCCTTAAGGTGTTCACAAGTCTTGAATTACCATGGGGTGGCTCCTGTGCCAATAAACTAAAAACAATTAACAAAGAATCTTGATGGAATGTCAATCTTCGAGGAACCTGTCCAAGATGAATATGAGTCTTAGCGTTCATTAAATGAGAATTCATGAAAAGCGACATTCCAGCAGTGGATGGTTACAGGTTGGCAACGATGATGAGGAATAACAGAATAAAGTAATCGTATCAAGCGGTTTTTTTTTGGGTGATGGCCTGTGCTTAGGTTGACGATCGTACGCCATTGATGTGTGACGTCATAATATTTAAATTTGTTTTTTTTCAGTTGTCGAATAGCAGCTACGCCTTACTAGGAAACGACTGTTATGTTGCTCTCCAACGCGTTATAATCTCAATTATAATCTGTTTAGACATTCTCCTGACGATAGCAGCCATCGTGTTCCTGATTGGAATTCTAATAGTAATTATTTTCCATTTCTTTGTAGATCGGTAATAGACTAGTGTCTTCGCTTTCGGAGATATGCATAATCGGTCCGTCGTTTTCAAACTATAATGGTTGGAAGTAACCGTTTTGGCGTCGTTCAGTGAGACAGTAGGTAGGCGGATTGCATTACAATTTAAATGATGCTATTGAGGAAATTCCGTCATTACAAATGCGTTGCTAAAGCTGTGAATACCAAGCCGTCTGGGATTTATGTTTTAGGATAAAATAAGATAATCAAGTGCTGATATAGCTTGTAATTTGTAAATGGTTTCTGACAACATTATAATAATAAATATAAGATGATGATTGCAGCCGAGCGTATACACGATTCAGTGCAT
The DNA here is from genome assembly GCA_963853865.1 of Helleia helle. Lineage (NCBI taxonomy): Eukaryota > Metazoa > Arthropoda > Insecta > Lepidoptera > Lycaenidae > Helleia > Helleia helle. Next base: position 12,777,920 of record OY971416.1, on the reverse strand, counting down.
GTTCGAACCGAGCGCTCTTAATGTAGATTGGAGCCGATTAAACACGATTGAGTGAATCACCGACTCGAGTGCACTTAGATCTGTAGCAAACCTCCGTCGCAACATACGAATAGCGAATCCGCTGGATGAATTCCGCTGCGGCGTTGATTGACTAGCGGAACTGGGCGTCGAAACGTCGAGCGATTTAGTTGAGTTAGTCAAGAGTTTGGAAAGTCGAAGACACCGACAGTAGTTTCTAATTTTTTAATTTTAAAATAAAATTTCAGGATAAACAAATAACGGCGATAATATTCTTACACGCTATGGCTTTAACAGTCATCGCGAAATTAATTCTGTCTATCGTCGGACATATCATTGCATCCCTCGACGGAACTAATTACGACTGCCATACTTATTATTCTCTTGCGGTTAATATAATCTTTACCCTAGGTAAGTATCTCATTTACCTAATGGAAACCTATAGGTATTAGTAAATAATTTTCTCCATGTCAGATTTACATTTTAACATATTTCCAGTCTTTCAGAAGTTTATTCGACTAATGAAATGCTTCGCCAAATAATTCATATTGAAAGCTATTTTCATTATTTTAGGCAACCATTTTTTTGCTGCTCTAATGCATTTACGCATGTATGCAGTTATCTCGGGTAAGGGTTCTGAACCTATGTGAGTTGGGCAGTACATTTGGTAGTGGTAGTACACTTGGGCAGTGTACTACCCAAACAAAAACACTTTTTGAGGGTCCCAGACCCATAACTGCAGGCAACAGAAGCACCTCAGCGACTAGTGCTATACTGGGCCCAGGTTCCCATCCTGGACCCGACACGAGCAGAAGAGCGTTACCTCCATAACATAGCATGATAGTAACGCATCTCTCACCTACTCGTCTGCTAGACTGCCACCTTCTGGGACATTACTATCTCACAGGAGACCATCGCCTTCTAGAACTCGTGTCTTATCCCTATTTTTTTTGCAGTAATGATCTACTTTATGATTGTTGTCAGAAGTTACAAAGATGAGATGGAGGATTAATTGAGATTGTTGTAAGAAGTTACAAATCCGAGATAATGGAATATTTCTTTTTATGATATAAAAAGTTTAGTACGTTTATTTGTTTTAAATTAATTATATCAAAAATAATATTATCAAGTTAATAAAGTTGTGTTTAATAATTAAAGTTGTTTTAAAAAAGTGTTATTATTTCTTAGAGTAAAAAATAATAATAAAAAATGGCAAAAGTATACCTAAATTAAAACAGTCGACTATAAGAGCTAAAGCGACATCGCAAACGGCACTATTATTTATATATTTACATTTCTAGGTATACAAATTTCTATATTATAAGATGTGAGTGATGATGGTCCAGTGGTCGTGAGCTCGGTCTTTTGAGTGAGAGGTCTGGGTTCGATCCTGACCCATGTCACCTGTGATGCCTTCTAATTTTTTCCGTGCATCTAAAAATGAGACCTTCGCTTTCGGTGAAGGAATGAAGTGAAATGAATCGTGAGGAAACCTGCATACCTGATTAAAAGTCTCACACATCAAGTGTGTGAAGTTTGCACTAACCCGTATTGGGCCCGCGCATCTGCTATGGCCTGACATCCTCCTCGCCTGAGGAGGAGACCCATGCCCATCAGTGGGACATAATATGAGGGTTGATTTTATCATTATACAGGTTGTGTTTGACAATATCAGTAATCTTTCACGATCATATTCTAGTAAAGTACTAGGTATCCCTGACACTTAGTACAAAGAAAACCGATACCCTAGGTACACATTCTATATATTATTATATACAAATTGCATAAGATGTCCATCGCATGTGTTACAAGATATTCCGATCAAACATTCGACAATATAAGCTGAGACATATATCGTTTGATAATTCTAAAAACTGGTTAAACGTGTTTATCAGGGGGTAATTTAACAAAAGATATATTTATATACGACATCGCTGCTACACAAAAAAATAGTTTTATATTAATTATCAGCTTATACATGCACAATTCCGTAAAACAACCAATTTGAATTGCGTTGAAGTGAGTACCTAAAGAGCAGATGCGGTAGATAAAATTTGGGACCGAACGTAAATCCTAAGTTTGAAATTTAGTACAATATAGAATGGGAAATGTTAATTAAGGGGTCCGATATTCGGTCAAAGCGCCCGCCCTTCATTACAGTTCCTCGTATCAGCATAAATGTCACTGCAGAGGTTTTAATTATCGTACGACCCACCGCCGACTCGATCTACTCGTAAAAGGGTTTAATTCAGCCTCTAATCTTATGGAACAAGATTTGAATTCCATTTGGAATATATGACTATGTGTTGTGTGTATACAAACACAGAGACAATTACACACACACATATGGCTATCTTTATATATATACTTCTTGTATGTGTATATGAATCTTCCTAAACGGCTGTACTGGACCGATTTTTCATAAATTTGTGTGTGTTCAAGTGCATGGTTTAGATTCACAATAATTCGCTACAAAAGGTTTTTATTTTTTCTCCAGTATAGGTATCTATTGTCTTCTTTGTATTGTAGTGATTTGCATATTAACACGATGTACAACCTATTATTATAACTTATTAATTATTCTGTGCTATAGCACAGCAAAACATATTAATGGCCGAAGAATATAGGTAGGCACCTTTTGGTTGATCGGAGTATTTTGAAAATACCTAGTAATTAAAAATTCCCAGTTTTTTCTTAACTTTCAATAGTTATGATTGATATATTCAGTGAAAATTTATAGAAAAAGATTTATACGAATACAACAATAGGATACAGAAGTGAATAAAAATTACAGTTTAGTTGGTAAACAGAATATTTGTTGTAATCCTTATTTCTTATCCAATTCTTTTATTTTGACCTATACCTAATACCATTAGTATTTTTTTATTTTGTGACCAAGGTGTTCCCAAATCTGAAAATATACTAACAAAAAAGCTCAGGATTTTCTTATGTCCTGTCTCAGCGGGAACGTAAAAAGTATATTATAAAGGAAAAAAGGAAAAAGAAATTCACTTTCCTTTTCGTATTATTCGTACCAGAGTTTATTACGCACGTGATGCGAAAAGAAATGTAGGTTCTTAATGCCTGATTACATAAGTTATCATATATACAATCTTATGTAAATAAAGAATCGCTATTTTAGTATAATCTCATACATTATTTATTTAATATCGTCAGTCTCTTGGTTATTCATGTTAGTAACGGATTTGCTTTTATAAGTTTTATATTTACGAATCGACTATATTATGATGATCTCACTTTAATGATCGAATACACAATAAATATTTATTCTTACACTATCTGTTAAGTACCTACCTATCTAGATTACAATCTAGATAAGATTGTAATCTTACCTATGGTATTTACAATTTTATTACAATTAACAAAAATTTTAAGTGTCATTCCATAAAAAATAAATAGTCTAATAAAACGGAATAGTCGAGAAAAAATATTTTAATTAAGTCTTGTTTAGTTATTTAATGTATAAAATAATAAAACTTAATCTGCTTATACAGAAATTAACACGAGTAATAAAATAAAACAAAGCCAATTATAATAATAATAATATTGATATCTTTATTCACAGTAACTATGATTTATGAAGTATAAATTACAAAAATAAAACGTGTTACTTATTAGTCCTTATCTACAGCAATAAAGTCATAATAAGAAGCATAATAAAAATATTTTTGAGGTACCTATATTTTAACGAATAATAAATTAACTAATTAGGTATATTTAAGAGGTAACTTTATAATATTATAAAACACTTATCTACAGTTATATATCTACTTACTTTTATAAATATGACTCATTGTCATGCAGTTCTGCCTGAGCCCAGCGTAAAAGCGAGAGCGTGAAACAAGCAATAGACAAGCACGATCGGCCTAACCGTTCGTCTTGTGACACATTATCACGTTATCACGTGCCCTGTTTGCTCATTAGATCCGGGGCACCTCTCCAAAGGCGGCATTGGTGTCACTCGTCGGGTTTTAGTGTGTACAGCTGCGTCCACCTTACCACCTTCCGGGCGCAGCGAGTCCCACACACCCGCTTGGGGAGACCCACTGCGCTGCGGGATGCTTCAGAGCATTTCCTGGCGTAAAAGAAAAATAACAAAAAAAAAAGGATAAAAATCAGTCGTGCCCTGTTGCTCAACAGATCCAAGGTACCAGACCAATTGGTGGCACTCGCCGGGTTTTAGTGGGTAGAGCTGAATCCACCGACCACCTTAGGTACCAACTTTGGGGCGCAGCGAGTCCCCAAAACCCACCTGGGGAGTCCCCCCTCCGCCGGACAGAATTGTCTATATAATTTCCACTACCTTTCACCGGTGGGAGGGAAGCGCTGTCCGCGCTCGCGTCTGCATGGGTACCACTTCTTGCTTGTTTCTCCCGTGAAACAGCTTTGCTGTGTTTCGGAGAGAAGGGCAAGACAGGCAGTGTAATTACTGGCACCGAGACTTAACATCTTATGTCTCAGGAGCCTATCCTGAGTGAACACATAAATGAGTTGCCCGGGCTCGTTCCAGGTAAACTGGTTTATGTTCATGGGCGACGTAGACCACTTACCATCAGGGGGCACGTTAGCCAGTTTGCCTATCCAAGTAACATAAAAAAAAGCCTAGTGTTTAATTTGGCCACCAAAGAGCTTAGTTGTGTTTCAAGCACTGGACACTGCAGACCATTGCATGCCATTCACACCATTGTAAACAAATGTCCTACAAAACACTACCATACCTACTATAGAACATAATAATATGTGTAAGAAACCTACTTTAAGAAAAAATACGCCAGTAAAGTGAAGTAGGTACCTAAGTAAGGTTTTACAAATAAGTTATTATTACAATCGTAGGAACATTGGATCATTGGATCAGGATTAAATTTAATATGAGACGAATGATCAAGCACGATAATCATTTTAATGATTATTATGACATTATATAAATGTTTTCTTTAATAATAATCTAATAAAATATTATCTATACCTATCATAAATATATCAATGTCTATGTACATTACTATGTACATACTATGTATATATTACTGTCGTAGAATATTATAATAAAAATAAAATGTCGTAGGTACCTTCTATTAGACCTTCAAGGGCAAATAAAGCCTAGGTATATCCGCTAATGTAGAAATATTTCTTTTGATATTATGTTAGTAGCCGATCTCTTATATTACAGTTATTGTTTTACCTTAGGTACCTACCCATTCGTCATTTCGTATATCCATTCCAAATTTTTTTTTTTGGTGGCACAACATTAAGTACAATTATTCATATTTATGCCTATATAAAAGTCTTTAGTACAGGTAGGTACTTAACAAATAAAAATCAAATTAAATTTCCCTTTTTTAGGTAGGTAGGTATAATAAAACGAAGCAGTAAAAATTATATCTATCTAATGGTTGACACTTCTAATCATTAAGCTATTTAATAATATACCTATCTAATTAATTTCTACAACGGTAACATAAATAAAAACTAAACGGAAACATCTAAAATATTTTGTAAATTAAAAATTATTAGGAAATAAATTTTATAAAATTTGTACCTAACTACTTACCTCCCTACAAACGATTAGTGGAAATATTTCCATATTATGCTTTATAAAAAGTAAAATCGCGAAATGACGGTGTTGTATTTAATAATATTATATAATATCTAGTTTGTATAAATTAAATACCAAAAGAGTGTTTGTTTAATTATTTGTTTAAAAGATAAACAAAAAGATTAATTCATTGAAGGCAAGTTAAAATTTAAAACGCCGTCGGGAAAATGCCGTCGGAAGAAATGTACCAAGTGTTGAGTATTAACCTTTTAAATGATTTAAGAATATGTTATGTTTTTTTTTTATGTTAGTTGGATAGGCAAACTGGCAAACGTACCACCTGATGGAAAGTGGTCGACGTCGCCCATGAACATAAACTAGTTTACCTGGAACGAGCCCAGGCAACTCATTTATGTGTTGCCTATCCTGAGACATAAGATGTTAAGTCTCGGTGCCAGTAATTACACTGCCTGTCTTGCCCTTCTCTCCGAAACACAGCAAAGCTGTTTCACGGGAGAAACAAGCAAGATGGTGGTACCCATGCAGCCAGGAGCGCGGCACAGCGCTTCCCTCCCACCGGTATAATTTAAATAACACTCAATATATATAATAAAAAAATAAAAAGGAGTCGTTTTTTATATAAGTAGGTACGTATTATAACTTAATAGATCGATGTAGATGGTAGAGTTAGGTACCTAAAGTGATAAAACACATGAATATGGTAAATCAACGTTTAGTTAAATAATTTTATCATTAATAATAACTTACTCAGTGATTTCTTCTTTAAAAATCAAATTTGAAATTGTAATTAAAATGTTTACTTGTGATAAAGATCTAAAAACTCAATTAGGTGTCTTATCAAAAATAAGTAAAACGCCTTTGAAATAACTTTTATTATACTTATTACTCAGATACGATTTTTTACTAAGGAATTTTACCTATTTTAACATACATAAATAACAATAATTTAACGACGTTTGGGTAACCTACATCCTAAGCTTCCATCTTTCAAAATCTTTTCCGCGAACCACCTGATTTATTCAGAAAGCTTCTGAAAATATATGTAATTTATATTTTTGATTTAAAAATAATTATCAAAATGGAAAATAAACAAAAATTTTCAGATTAAAATACAGCGCCATCTCTTCTATTTCGCCAAGGAAACAAAAGAACGAGAGCGCATGCCCGAATCCAAGATGGCCGCCGATCAATACGAGGTTGCCACCCTATTCCCCCCTTAAAAGCTTGATTTAGCAAAACGTTGACTAAAGGAATATAATCTATAATTTATTCGGCCCACGATTCAAAATTCAGGAGCCGACTTTGAAAGTTCAACATTATATTTTATCTGTTCCTTTTAGTTCCAGCAATGGCGTAGGTAATATATCTTACTATCTATACGATAAGAGATGTCTAGAATATTCCGATGTGTTTTTCCTTAAAAAAAATCTTGTTGAGCATTTCTTTCTACTTGAGAAAAAGTTATTAAAATAGTTTTGAATAAAAATGGTGGCCAGTCTTAGAGAAACAACTAGATGTAGGAATTTTTGAGGGCAAATTATTGACTTAAAAAAATTTGGATGCCCGGCAGATGGTTTACATCTTTGTTAATATTCATCATTAATAAAAATCTATAGCGAAAGAAGAAATAATAAAGAAATGACAGCGTCATGTTGTTTGCCGTCACGACATTCGAGTCGATTTTACTTCCAAATCGCTAATAGATAGGTAGATGTTTCACATCAAAATCCATTTCTTTATTAGCGCCGTGACCTATCTTGCAAGTAGGAAACATATGAGGTAGTCCCCAGCATATTATTAGGTAGCTAGCCGATTTGCCTTCTTTTGTTCTCCCTGGGGCTGGGGGTTATGTTATGTTATGTTATGTTATGTTATGTTATGTTATGTTATGTTATGTTATGTTATGTTATGTTATGTTATGTTATGTTATGTTATGTTATGTTATGTTATGTTATGTTATGTTATGTTATGTTATGTTATGTTATGTTATGTTATGTTATGTTATGTTATGTTATGTTATGTTATGTTATGTTATGTTATGTTATGTTATGTTATGTTATGTTATGTTATGTTATGTTATGTTATGTTATGTTATGTTATGTTATGTTATGTTATGTTATGTTATGTTATGTTATGTTATGTTATGTTATGTTATGTTATGTTATGTTATGTTATGTTATGTTATGTTATGTTATGTTATGTTATGTTATGTTATGTTATGTTATGTTATGTTATGTTATGTTATGTTATGTTATGTTATGTTATGTTATGTTATGTTATGTTATGTTATGTTATGTTATGTTATGTTATGTTATGTTATGTTATGTTATGTTATGTTATGTTATGTTATGTTATGTTATGTTATGTTATGTTATGTTATGTTATGTTATGTTATGTTATGTTATGTTATGTTACGTTATGTTACGTTACGTTATGTTATGTTATGTTATGTTATGTTATGTGGGGCTCTCTGCTCCCGAAAATATGAAAGTTGGACGCAGACTCTACCGACTAAACTTCAGTGTTCTCCTCGTCGTCCCAACGCGGGAGTTGTGGATGTCTGCGTCAACCTCAGCGATGAGGGGCGCAAGGAAATAAAAAATGAGACTGGAGGCTTGAACCTGGCCTTTTTGGTTTTAGAAACCGCCCGATTTCCCACCTGAACTGTTATAACATTGTCCGATTTGCCTATCTCAACTACCTAATTGATAAAAAAACTTTATATACCTAAAATAATTTACAAAGGTCCAATAAAAACATTTTTGTAATCAATAAAGTCCACATTAATTATTCGTACAATCTTACTGCATTAAAGTTAAGAGTCTCGCAGTATGCTGCAAGGGTTATTCCTTTAAGATAGAAGGTTTATTTTTGCATACTTAATGGTCTTTTAAAAAGGTTTTATCTAGTAAACGATATGAGGGTTTATTGTAACCTGTATGGATACGAGATACAGATTTAATATAGTCGGTGAGAGTGATGCGCTTTGTATGGTGTTTGTCCTCACGGATATCTTGTTTTATTTTAAATCCTTTATTAAAGGCTAGTCCCCGCAGTCAACCACTCTAAAATTGATAATAAAATATTTTTTTCGTCGAAAATAAATACCAAATACTTACTAGGTACTTATAGGTATAATAAAAATAATTAGTGTAAAAAAATTGATTGCTGGCTGCTGAGATTAGCGTGCACAAGTAGTCAAGTTTTATTATAACAACACATAGAAATAAATGGAAGAAAGTAAACTGCCGTATCCGTAATTCAGGATAGACTTATAATTGACTTAGTAGACACCTCTGATCGATATAGACTATGTCATGATACTTGGCTTGTCTGTAAAAATGTCTACCATATTATGTTAGTGGATACGCCAGCTCTGAAGATGATCTTTTAAAAACGATAACAAGCTAAGTTATATAAAAATGTTTATTTATGTAAATGAAAATTCATATAAATAAACAAACTTTTTAAATGATTTATGACACTTAAAAAAATAACATTACTATTAATTGATGACAACTAATAAAGGAAAACAGCATCTTAAGTAGTATAAATCCTTCCTCACAAAATGAACTTTATTCGAGGCTACCTGCATTCTTTTATGTTTTATTATTCTTGCAAACAGTAGGGCTATTTATGACCTACGTATCTCGTTAATTACATTATAAATAGGGCCCATAAAACCCTAAAGAGTGAAATTATTTTGTCGCTTAAGGATTGTTATGGCTCACAAATTATGTCTATAAAGGTTAATTGATTTTGAGCATGAGTTGTTTCTAAATAAAACTCCCCATTATTTCGTTGCTGGAAATAAAATACTAAATTAGTAGCGCCATCTATAATAATATGAAATGCAACATGCAATGATCACGGATGCTAACTCTACATTTAATAAAAATATTTCCTAACGTAAAAAATATCGTATAGGTACTTTATGGTCTTCAGATAAGTTAAGTAGTTACGATGCAATACCGATCTGAAGCACCTCCATGGTTCAGGTCTTGTCGTGGCGGTGGGGCTCAGTAGCCTAGGGTGAGATCAGCACCTTGGGAGAAGCCAATTGGCCTCTCTGGCCAATTGGATTGGATGCGTAAGTGCATTTCCCGGCGCAGAAGAAAAGGACCCATCTGAAGTGAAAAGAAACGACTAGCATTGATTTGCATTAGTAACTATAGGTATAACTAGATACCGTAGTCTTGTAGTAGTTGGTCGTTGTTTTATTTTTGTAAACGGTCATATTTTAGCAGGTATTATAACAGCGATGTTTTCTAACTGGATATTTAGAAAACATACGACCACATCTATGTTGGGTTAGAAAATGTAAATAGAATCACAACGTAGGTATAGACTACGTACTTATCTTAGATTACGTTTCGTTAATAAAATTTAATTAATGAATGCGGGGAAATGTTAATTGTCGACCGATCTTAAGGTTGAACTAGTCGACGGCGCGAACTCTAACAAAATGATTGCTATCTCACCTGACATAGTGCGCGAACATGTGTGCTAGAATGAAATGCACAATGATTCATTCCGAAAATGTCCTTTTAGCAAAACAGTTATTATAGAAAAACTATTAAGTGTATCTTTTTAAAAAAAATTTATTTCACGTTTTAAATAACTAAACTAGGTATGTCTGTATGGGCTTTATTTTTTAGCTTTCGTGCTCTGTATAATATTTATTTTCGTCCAAACGTGGGCTACAATCAGTGTTGAAATACGAAAGTTTAGAAGCTTGTATTTTTAAATGTATATTTTTTTTACGATTTTGGGAACATACACGCATAGATAACGACAAGATCAATTTATATTATACTTAGTTTTTCATGAACAACGTCAAACATTGTAGTTATTACTGTTCTGCGTTTGTATGGAAAGGTGAGCGACTTGTGTAACCTTAAGCTTATACTAAAATATATTTGGATTTCATTACAGGCATTGAGAGGTCCCGCTTTGATCCTGACCGGTGTAATGCCCTAAAATGGGATTTTCTAAATTTCTAAGTGCACCTGAACTTATCACCATCGCTTGCTCTCCGGTGAAGGAAAACATCTTAAGGAAACTGATAGGATTAAAAGCCAGTGTGTGAACTATGGCCTAAACACCCTCCTCGCCTGATTTCGAGGAGGAGATCCGTGATCAAGGGATATAAGGGTAATAACATACACATACGTATAAGGGTTAATATTATGTTACGTGATGGTCAAGGGAATGCAGAGCATTTCAAATTAACGCGGCTTCTATCAATACCTATTAAAACTGTTTATAAGGCTACTTCGCAATGTCTATGAACGCATTGACGTTCGTGTCTAGTGAAAAAGGCTTTTGATTTTCGAAGATAATGCCAAAATATCGAACTCTACTCAATGGGCGTGTTTGGCCGAAGTAAGTACCTACTTAGGTACTGAACTAAGTAGGTAAGTCACTCACTATACTTACAAAATTTTTGGCCGGGACACAAAATAAGTGCTAATAAAGTAATAATTTCGTACCTAAACCTTTAAATTTCGTTGCATTCAAATTTAGTTTTCTTAGAAATAGCAAATTGTAACAGCACGCAGGCGAGTGACCTGATATTAAGTGATCAATACAGTTTTTGTACATAAACGTCACTGTAACTAGCCCATCTGTAGGTAGGTACCTATGACTAATATGCCCAGATATTATTTGTTTGAACAGGGCTGTCCCGTTGTCCTGAAAAAAAGCTCCGTGACGCAAAATTGACCCGTTTTTTAAATCCTTAAGGTCTTTTTTTCAAATAAAATCAAGAAGATCACCTATGACATAACTAACAAATGGATGCGAAAGGCAAGGAATTGGATGTCTTGGCGTTCATTGAACGAGGCCTATGTTTAGCACGAATAAAGGCTGATGATGATGATGATGATAATGATAACTAAAAAAGGACGTCAGAAAAAACGTAGTTACTAAAAATAAATACCTAGGTACATATTTCCTGTAAAATTTTCTCGTTTTTCTAGAAACTGAATTGTTCATTGATTAGGTACTTTTCCTCTTTTTATTTTCGAAACATGGCATTTTTTAGTCTGATTTAAAAAAAGGAAAGTGGTTTTAATGTTTGCAAATAATATATATATATAAAAATACACCCAACCACGTAAATGAGTTTTTACAATATTTATATTTTCAATAATGAATAATTGGTATATCTATTTCAGTATCGTTTTTCATTACTCGAGCTTAAAAGTGTCATCTATCAAAGCTAATCATAATTATTCAAGATGCACCCTAACTGAAGTGGACGTATAACTTGTATGAGCACTAGAAACAGTTTGTACCGAGACTCCGTAAGTTATGTGATTTATTACATTTGGTACCATCCCTCTAAAGAACAGCATATAATAACATATTTATTTTATGCAGTTTATTTATTACATTCATAAAATTTGTTGTTGCATAATAACAACTTGGAGGTTAACAATATTAATAGCGCCATCTGTCGTTCAATATAATAACTTCTTGAAACACAACTTGACAATTTAGAACACCTGAACACTGGGTGATAGCGACATCTATTAAAAATCTCGTATACTACTTTCTCTCCCTGTTGGCTACTTTTGAATCGTCTCTCTAACTAGTAAGAAGTACGTAATAATTGTTTTATACACTTAAATCGTATTATAATATCGGTTTCTCTATAACTGTTTTTTTAGTTTTGATATATGGTTCTTCTTTAAAGATATAACATAATATTTAAAATGCATTATTATTATATGTCCAAGTATAAATATCGGTCAATTTTCATGATTTTGTTGACCTTTGGACACAGAATAGGTAAATAATATGCTTTGGGCTACTTACTAATACTAGTGTGAATTTATTAATCTTAGTTTAAAATAAATCTAAAAAATGTGTAGGTATAGTATCATCATCATCATGAGCCTTTAGGTATCCGTCCACCACTGAACATAAGCCTCCTTCAATGAACGCCAAGTCAACCGATCTCTTGGCACCCTTATCAATAACATGCGTAGTTTTGCTTGCTGATATTAATATATCTACTATATTATATAATACAACATAACACTCGGCCATAAACATAATATTAACTAAATTATTTAATATTCATTGAAATCATGGCATCCATGTTTAAAAAATTCCTTCCATATTTAAATCAACCAGTGACAGATGCTCTTACGAAATTGGAATGTTTCATCTTCGCGGTATTGGTTGATTTGGGCGCCATTTGCAAAGGGTCGGTCGCGGCGAGGCCACGCCCACCACCGCCGAAACCCGAACCGCCTCCGTCCTTCCATCTTTGAATCGCAGGTACTCATCTTATAAATTGTAGGCATCCCAATCGTTAGGTATTTTTAAACATTTTGTTGTACCTATAATACGTTTATTCTATTTAAGCATTTAGAATATGAAAGATAAAATTTAACTTTCAAGTGATAGGTTTTTACCTAAGATTACCTACAGTAAGAGCGATCTAACTTTGGCCAAAACAATGAAATAAATAGGTATCTACCGTATCTACTTGAAATAGGCATTCAATCAAGCGTATTCTTTGTTTTGCAGTAGGTATAATATTATGACGAGGGCAATTAATTTATCTCGGTTTTATACTTACAATATACGTGCCTACAAATCCCATAAATATCTATGACTAAGCTGTTGTAGTATCCATTAGTAGTTAAGTACCTACCTATTGATCGGATATAGTAGGTACTAAGTTACCTATAATTTATATTCAGACTGTACCTATTTGTAAGGGATTATTCAGTGCGACGCGGATGACGGACGAATGTAAAAAGCATAATATAAAGTGCGTTCAGTGAGACGCGGAGCGCCCGCGCCGTGGAGAGCTATCGGCGCGCGGATAGAAATTCCTCCGCGCCGCGTGTGTCCGCAAGCGGCCGCCTAGGCCCTAAAGTAGGTGTTCAGTGCTCGAAGGACAGTCGTGTGGGGCATAAACATTTGTGAATGTTGTAACAGTACCACTCTCAATCACGATCCGCGTTGAACTGAACGATAAATTCATTCGCGCCGGATGCATGCGCTAATCCGCAGGCGGACGGTTAGTGTTGCATTGTATAGCGCCTTATTCTTTTTTTTTTCTGAGCGGAAAATGTTATTAATATATGTATTTTCTCGACCACAGTTCTTTTAATTTCAAAAAAACGCGTAAAATGTAGGTATACCTAGTTAATAATATAATATAAAAGTTCGTAGATACTTTCACAGTAGACATGTATTGATGTATGGATATACCTATGTTATTACTCTTTCACGCAAAAACTACTAATTGGATTTTAATGAAACCGACCAATAACATACATTATACATCATTATACTAAGATATAGACTATAATTTATCCCTATAGGTACTCCTATGAGAATGGGAAGTAGGGGGATAAAACCGCGGGGCGCTACTTGCTTAAAATATATTAACTCGATATGAACTATAACACCTGCGCGTCTCGGCGCTGCTCTTGGACCTCAGTATCGGGTGAATGCGGGCTGTTGATGATGATGTAAATCTTGTTTAAAATAAATCGATAAGTTACCTCAAGTCTCAAGCCCACGTGTAGAGCACACATAACTTGCACTGAGCTAATCATTTGTGATTACACGCCACTACTACGTTTTAGTATCCACTCGTAACCGTTTACGAGAAATAACCGTCCTAGGCGTCGTTCCCACGATTTATTGACTTAAAACTTCATAACCTCAACAAATTGCCCGTTGAACTTGTGTAAATACTCTGTGTGTTAGTAGAGAGCATCACCTAATGGTAAGTGGTCAATATCAATCTTCTTTTATGTGATTTGCATACGCAAACTGGCAAACGTGCCACCAGACCTACGTCGCCCATTAATATAAACTAGTTTACCTCGTTGCCAGTAATTACACTGCCTGTCTTGCCCTTGTCTCAAAAACACAGCGAAGCTGTTTCACGGGATAGACAAACAGAATGGTGGTAGCCCTGCAGCCTGGACGCGGCACAGCGCAACTCTCCCACCGGTATACGCGAGTAGTTAGGTAAATATAAGCAAGTTTACCTGGAACTAGCCCAGGCAACATTGTCTGTTGTAGTTGACTGACAACCAGTTGAAGTTATAATAAATAGGTACTGACAACCTATTACCATTCTACTTTCAGTCAAATTAGTTTAGCCGTTTTGTAGTAATCAACAAACATCGAAACATCACAACTTATAAACTTTCTCCTTTATAATATTATTAAGATTACTGAAATTGCACTACATATTTTTTTTTTATAGAAGAGTGGGCAAACAGACAGTCGGTTTACCTGATGGTAAGTGAATAGCGACATCCACAGACACCCGCTATACCAGGATATACATATAGGTCACAGCATTCGCAAAATGACAATTAATGACTAAAAAACTATTATTAACTATTGCCTATACAAGCTAGTTATCTATGGCCTATTAATAATAGGTACCTATAAAAATTTCATATAATCTAGGTACTAAATATTAGAGACCTGGTTAAACACGGCAGTTTTGAAAACATTGAGAGTTAAGTTCAACGGCCGGCTGGTCGAGTGGTCACTGGACACTTTACGTAGCGGTCGCGGGTTCGAATTCCGCCAAGTGCAGTTAATTTGTATGATGAATATAGTTGTCTGCACCGGGTCACGGACAAATTACTTATTTATATAAATTTCTAAAATTTATTTCCATTCCTAATACCTACTAACGAACTTACCATGGCTAGGTTAACGTGGTGTGATCGTGTGAACTATATGTAGATGTGGGACCAATATTGTTACACTATTTTTCAACCGTTTTGATATTTTTAGGTTATGCTCACTTACTAAACAGATGTAGCTCTACCTAAGGTCTTCGGATCTCCAGCATAATTCCATTCGAATAAAAATTTTGGTACACTATTTGGTATTTTTTTTATTTAACGCCGGGAAATGCTCTGATGCATCCCGCTTGGGGAGTGGGTCTCCCCAGGCGGGTATGTGGGACTCGCTGCGCCCCAAAGGTGATAAGATGGACGCAGCTCTAACCACTAAAACCCGGCAAGTGCCACCTATGCCGCCTTTGGTGAGGTGCCCCGGATCTATTAAGCTAACAGGGCACCTCGACGGCTAGTCAGTCCCGCAAGGGACCGTCACCACCTTCACAGAGGGGTAGTCTCTTCTTAGAAGAGGGGTACAAAGAGCCCCCTCGGCTCAATTCGCTTCACCCAGCGTGCTGGGCTCACCCTAGGCTACTGAGCCCCACCGCCGCGACAAGGCCTGAACCATGGTGGGGATATTGTTACATTTTATGTGAACGTATAATATTTATTATTTATTTATTAAGCATTCGTTTTTATTAACCGACTCCAAAAAGGAGGAGGTTATCAATTCGTCGGAATCTTTTTGTAGTTACTAGGTATCAAACTGTATTTGAAGTTATATGATTTTATTTAAATTCTAGTATTCTACTAGATTATCATCTATCATAAGAGATCATACTCTAGTATAGATCTACATATGTATTATATATATATATATTTTTCGCAGTTTATAAAGATTTTTACATCGACACTTCAGTTCTCCCATGACCATGATTGCTGTAGGTAGATACCATTTTTTGTTGACGAAGTGGAAACACTTTGCGCATTCACCTGGGGATGGCTCGTCCCCGGGGATATTTGGGTCTCCCGGTGCCCTCCCCCGCTACCCAGCGCCGGTATACTTCCACTTGAAGGGGAGTGTCCCCTGACTAGCATAGGAAACCCCCCGCGACCGGCCGGTTCCCTCAAAAGGGCTAACTGGGCTTCCTCCTAGAATGGGGAACCCGACAACTTGAAGCACCCCCGTCCGATGTCGGAACTTTTATACCAGGGTAGGTACCCAACCTAACCTCGATTCCCATTACATAGGAGGCAGGATTTGCGCGTAGCGGCTCCTCCGCATTCCCGTCCTACGTTGACGGAGCGAGACGGACGTAGCGTCGGTAAAAAGATATAGTAAGAGGTAGTGCCATGCTGCTTTGCAGCCGAATTGGGCCGGCACGACCGGGCTGGAACCTCTCGCTCACATAACAAGCGTCAAGTGACAACTATGCTGTCACGTTTGGTGCGGTTTGTGAGTTTTCGGAGGCCCATTGGGGTGGATAGGGAAAAAGAGGGCAACGCATCTGCATAATTTTTGGTTATGCGGATGTCTATGGGCGTCGGTAGTCACCATAAGGCTCGGACTGCTCGGTTGCCTCCCTATGACATGAAAAAAGAGATATTCCATCATAATCCGTTCCAACTTATATTGACACTTAGGTACCTACATATTATCATTTAAATATACATACCTACCAATACCTAGTCAATTCTAAAACTAGACAGAGATCGTTTGAAAGCTCAAGACCTATTTCAATTTCACATAGCGGTTCCAACTTCCACCAGACCTCACTGCCTCACTTAATTTCCCGCTTAGTTAACTTTACTACCGGCCACTGATTGGATATTGATTAGAATCCGTTTCGACGGTAATGGCGGTTCTTTTCAGAAATAACATCGCCCGACTACACATTTACACTCACTAGAGTTGTAATTACTAGTGTATATTTTATTGCTGTATAAAACATGGCATTAAATCGCCTTTTAAATCGAATTTCGATATACATGGCAACACTTTATATTGATGTAGGTATTGATACCATGAACAAAATCGCGCTTGATTTTTTTAATCATCATTTATTAAGAATATAAATCATTTATCATGAATATGAAAATATAAACCCAAGAGAAATCTTATCCTATGTGTACCTATGTCACCAAAAATTTAAATTTTTGTATGTACCTAATAGGTACATTTTTGATTTCATTAGGTATTTACATTTTTTTATATTTTACGGCCTAGTTACGAAACCTTTAAGCCATCATTATTTACAATTACTGTGGTATTCAAACTATTTAAGGAGCTTGATAGAGGTACCCCCCGGTCGCGACCGGCACGACCGGTCGTGCCGGTCCAGTTCGGCTGCAATGCAACATGGCACTACTTCTTACAGAAGGCAAGGAATTGCAAAGGAATTGAGGAATTATTTCAATATGATAATTGCTAATATATTTAGTAACTAATACTTTAATCACTAATACTAATAATAATTAAAATTAAATTATGTACCTAATTGTTTTTTTTAAATAGATTTTTTTACATGGTTAATTAACGTAATAAATAATAATAATAATAATCTTCGGGGGGATCCTAACCCAATGTGTGACTCGCACCTGGGAGAGCCCATCCTAACTAAAACCACAGTGAGCGCCTTCGGCCGCTTTTTGAGGGTCCCAGATCTTGCAGGCAACATGACCACCTCAGCGAAAGGCTGGCCACGACGAAAGCCAGACTACTCTTCGTAAGGGACGTCGTGTCGTGCCATACAGGCCCAGGTTCCCAGCCTGAGCCCGAAGCCCGAGCATTGAGGGGAATTAAGTAGCGCCTCCTATCTCGTTCGTCAGGATTATGAAACCTTAAAGACTGCAGCTTATTGTCCCTTAAAAATATAATTCACTAATCTAGAAGACACGAAGAGATAGCTGAGTAGGTTTTTTTTATATATTTTTTTATATTAGTTGGATAGGCAAACTGGAAAACGTGCCACCTGATGGTAAGTGGTCGACGTCGCCCATGAACATAAACTAGTTTACCTGGAACGAGCCCAGGAAACTCATCTATGTGTTGCCTATCCTGAGACATAAGATGTTAAGTCGCGGTGCCAGTAATTACACTGCCTGTCTTGCCCTTCTCTCCGAAACACAGCGAAGCTGTTTCACGGGAGAAACAAGCAAGATGGTGGTACCCGTGCAGCCGGGAGCGCGGCTCAGCGCTCCCCTCCTACCGGTATACATATAAGTATTAGATATGTAATATAAAAATAACAAAATTAATTGCTCTTATACCATACAATTTCCGGCTACACAACCTTTGATGAAATTCTATAACGGTATAGTTATAAATAACTCAACAAAACCATATGTAAATCATCCTCGGGCTATCTGATTCGCTAAATGAATGACACGCACCGTAAACTATAATAGACAAGCCATTCACAATTTACAATCTTCATAAATCCTACATCACGAGGGCATAGAGTAAAAACTGCTTTGAAGCTCGCACGGAAAACGTCGAGGACAGTTTATTGGCCTTTATGTTGTTTCATATAAACTTAGACACCCAAGCAGCGGATTGAAGCTTGCACAAGAGCTGTAAAATACTAGGAGGTCAATTTTAAGTGTATTTTACGATTTGTTGTTATTATCTATGTCGTATTATTTTTGTATTTCACTTTTAATTTGATTGCACCCATTAGTATTTTATTTCTTTATGATCATTACGGCCATTTTGCATGCGCTGGTAAGGAATTAAAAAATGATTTATGTACTCGATAATTATAGCTAGAACATGCTTTGTTTAGGTTGTAATGATATAGGCAGAGAAAATAATTTATTGGATGTAAAATAAAACTATTCGCTACTGGTTTTGGTTATTTATTCTGTAATCTTCACACGATTAAACTGTTAATTATTCATATTACCAAGCTTTCGTTCATGCATTTAATGAGTTGAAGTAGTTTTTAAGACGTAAAATACATATATTAGGTACTTTGTTAGATTTTGTTGTAATTATAATTTAGAATAGATACAGGTTTTTATAGAGTTTAAGTGTACCAAGTACGAGCTTTTATAAAACAGCCGCTTTTTTATGCGGATGATCGCCAATTTTATTCCCTCCTAGTACCTACAAACATATTTTTTTATAAATAGCTATTTTTGCGTTAGAGACATCGATGTGTGTTAGCCCTGTGCCCATAACCTGTGATTTTGTAATGAGAGTGGAGTGCATTTCAATCATTTTTTTATTTTTGTCTTTAATTCAAAATGTGTCACATTATCGAAGCTAATATTAGATTTAACACCTACAACTGACGGGCGTACGAAAAGGAAGCAAAGCCTTAGTAATTGGGAACCTTTGGGCACATAATTCTAATTATGAACAAATTACGATACCATAACAATTATCAGATAATAAAAATGGTCATTTATCATTTACCTACTTATTAACCTTTTTTAAATGCAGCTTCTGTCTTTTAAAAGAAGTTGTATTCTAAATTCTGTTGTGTTTTAATATTTAGCACCCAAAAATGATCATACAATATTAATTACGGAATATTATTTGAAAATAATTTTTAATTTGAAATTTTGTTATTCAAAATAAGAATGCAAATCTGTTTTTAATTTTAAACAAAATGTTAGAGGTTTATGCGAATGCAAAATACAGGGATAGCAAGATTGAAACAAGTTATTTGGTTAGCGGGTGTGATGAGTTTAAGAAGCGCGCGAACGCGTCGTGCAAATGTTGATTTTAGCAATAGACATTGTTTGTCTTACCATCCTAGGCTACATTTGCTTAACAAAGTCGAAAAATATATTGATTGGTATAATATTCACCTTAAATGTCTCGGTGTCTTTTGACTGCGGCAATTATGACAAAATTTTATTTATAAAATTGATACAAAATGTTTGTTTCGAAATTCGAAAATCGATTAGATAGGTAGGTACCTACTACATAATTATAAAAAAAACATCACTTACATACCTACTTAGAACAATTTTATTACACTTATCACTTATCATGTTAATCAAAATTCGACGGCTACTAATTGTAACTATGTAAAGTAACATAAACTGGTAGGGTCGAGATCAACGTAATTAGTAGTAATTCATCGTCATCATCATCGTCATCATCATCATAATCATCATCCTCAATCAATAGGCCTCATTTAATAAACGCCAAGAGGACCGATCCCTTAGACTATCCAAGGGGAGACTTAGCATGTTACATTATAGGTAATGTATCTTTATATCACAGATGCCCTTGTAAGCTTTCGACATTAGGACTTTCGACATGTGTGAATGTACCTAAACGAATATTGGATATAAAGTGAAAAAGTTGAGATAGACTAGGTCACAATTGTAATAAAATACATTTTACAATAGACACAGAATAAATAAAAACCGGCCAAGTGCTAGTCGGACTCGCGCACGAAGGGTTCCGTAATATTACATAATATACAACATTAGACTCTAACTAAAAATATGGTTTATGTTAATGAAATTAAATGTTTTTTTTTATATTTGAGTTGAATGAAAGGTAAATTGCGGTTTACGATTTATGACGTATAAAAAAAAACTACTGAGGTTCAAAACATTTTCGGTGGGAGTTTGCATGGTAGGTAATGTAGGTACCTACCTACATCATATATTTTTTTTAGTTTTATCATTCTCTTATTTTAGAAGTTACAGGGGGTTACTGAATATCATTTTTGAAGACCTATCCATAGATACCCCACACGTAGGTATGGGTTTTATGAAAAAAAAGTTTTTGAGTTTCAGTTCTAAGTATGGGGCCCCCAAAATTTATTGTTTTCTTTCTACGTCTGTGTAAAGATCTTAATGCGGTTCACAGAACTTACTTACCAAGTTTCAACAGTATAGATCTTATAGTTTCGGAAAAAGTGGCTGTGACATACGGACGGACAAACAGACAGACAGATCTATATTATATAGGCACGGTCGTGTAAAGTAAGTACCTACGTATCGTAAATTGATTGAAAAATGGTCAGTGAAAATTGCGCAATTAATACTGCTAAAAGTTATTTTAAAGAAAAAAAATTATATCAATTGATATAATATATCTCATACCATTCATACAAAATACGAATCGAGTTAAAATTGATAAAGCCGTTCAGCCTACTGAGCATGACAAAGAAATATACGTACCTACTCAAAAGCATAACCCTCCTTTTCGCGCAGTTGAGTAAAAGTCCAATTGTCACACATTAATGTTAATTGAACATAATTAAAATAATTATATACGATTAATGTAAAGGTTTTATTCCACGACATAAATGATTTAAATGGTACTGAGTACTTTTATCTCTATAAGAATCAAGAGACAAAATTCGGCCAAAGATTTATCTTTGGCCGAATATAAAGATTGTTTTTAAACAATCTTTATAGCGTTCACCTGTTTATAATGTATGAACTGAAATTTGTTTTATATGTATTTTGTAGACTGTACAAAGATATTATTGTGCCTAGTTTAACGAAGTTGTAATAATCTGATGAAATATTAAGAATATTTTGATAACAATCAAAAATGAAAAAAATGCTGATATAATTATGAAGTAAACTATTGTGTGGGAGTCGTCGATTATTCACTATCGCTTGATCAGTGTTTCCTTCAACACCTTCCTCGAGAAGTTTTCTATTTTTTGGCTTAGGAAGTTGTATAGTAGTGATGCTCTGTTACTCTGTGATTCGTTCTTGTTGTTCGTTGTTCAAACAAAGAAACAAACAGACAAACTTCAGTTTTATATAAGTACAGATAACTTTTACTCCAGCTTATAAATGACGAATACTTATAAATGACGAACACTTATGAATGACATTTATTGACCACGATATCCAGGTTTTATGGCGTGCAATCAGATCGTTGTAAATTAAAATTAACATATTTATTTGGGAAGTAAAGTTATTTCTGTATTACTTTTCAATATACTACTTAATTTAGGCGGATTTTTTTGTCATTTTGATAATTCCAGCTACAAACTAGATCTTTAAAGTGAGTGTAAGACCCACAGCTGATGATAGGCCTAAAAATATAATAGCTTTATTCGTTTTTTTCAGGCCTATCAAATATCACTTGGATTCATATTGTTTTAATTTTTTTTATGACATAGGTAAGGAAGCAAACAAGCAATAGGCGCCTTATGGTGACTACCGAAGCTCATAGATATCCGCACAACCAGAAGTTGTGCAGATGTTGCACTCCTTTTCCTTATCCCACTGGGAAGTCACAAACCGCACGAAACGCGACGGCATAGCTGTCACTTTACGCCGATATTATGTGAGCGTCAGGTACCACCCCGGTCGTGCCGGCTCAATTCGGCTGCAAAGCAGGAATGGCACTACCTCTTACTAAAGCAGCTTAAATTAAACTAGTCCACGAAATTATGACACATTACATTACACTTGGATAACTAATATTTCTCTACCTATGTCTATAGATACTTTTTTTTGTTATCGCAGGGAAATGCTTTTTACGCACGCTACCAGGATCTCGGGTAGACCTGACCCTATGTGGGACTCGCGCCTGGGAGTGCCCTACTCGTAAACTTAAACCACTGAGAGTGCCTTTAGCCGCATTTTGAGGGTCCTGGGTCTGTAGTCAACAGGATCACCTCAGCGAAGGTCAGACTACTCTTCTTAAGGGGGGACTGCCAGCCGCTACAAAGCAGTCCCCACGACGTCGTTTATTACATTAAGTAGCGCCTCCTGCGCACCCCTGTTCGTCGCCCACGGGGGGAGGCCTCGTGGCCTGGGCGGCCTCCATGTCTAAAGATAAGTACTAATATAATAGAGCTAGAGTTTATTTTTTGAACGCGCTCTCTCTATTCTTATTATTATCTTTATTCAGGTTATAGATAGATAGGTACCTATATAGTTACCCATACATAAATTATTTAATTTTTTTATTGTAATCTGGATGAAACCGGAGAACAGCAACACAAGTATGATTAGATCTATAGGGTAACAATACTATCCATAGCTCTTGGTAAAATCTCCAAATGGGACCCTACGATGAACAAAACCACTAACAGTACCTTCTATCTTTTTTCTATACCTATGATATATCACATACCAAAGGCGTTCTAAAACTAAAAAGGAGAGAAAGGTGCATGAAGCACTTCATAATACTATTAGCCCCTTGTGCTTAGAACCCCTGACATTCTTCACGAGGATGCGTGTCTATCCAATGATTCACCAGCACCCATCAAACCACTCTTGAATATACTCATTCCTTTATGATTAAGGAGGAATTGTTTTTGGGTTAAGGTAGCCTACTATGATCGAGAAATCGAATGATTATAGGATAATAGATGAAGTTCGTTTGTGATCGTCCAATCAAGTTCCAGGACAGTGTTAGTAGAATTCAGTATATAACAGTTTCAGGATAGTATTCGTAGAACCCAGTATACGTATAACAGTTCCATTATAGTATTAGTGGAATCCAGTATACCTACGTATAACAGTTCCATGATAGTATTAGTAGAATCCAGTATACATATAACAGTTCCATGATAGTATTAGTAGAATCCAGTATACGTATAACAGTTCCATGAAAGTATTAGTAGAATCCAGTATACGTATAACAGTTCCATGAAAGTATTAGTAGAATCCAGTTCATCACAGTTCCAGAACAGGCTTAGGAAAATCCAGTACAAAACGGTTTCAGGACAGTGTTAGTAGAATCCTGTGAAAGTTTTTAAGTTAAGTCGAAGAAAAAACAATGGAGTAGGTAGTTCTTAAATCCAAAAATCATCAAATGAAAGATCTTGAAGATTTATTTATTAATATTGACCAAATAAATGTACTGTTCACAGATATTTTTTGTTATGTGAAATATTTATTTTAAAGACAGAGAATAAAAAAATATATTTTCTCTATTATGTATGCATATATGTTTATATATTCATAAACAATATATCAATATACTCTTCCTTATATTTAAAATTTTTATATATGCATTCAAAATTTGGGGTTTACATTTAAAATCTTAAAACACAACTATTATATTATATACACAATAAAGATCCACTTCAAAAAGTATAACCGTAAGAATACTCCACAAACGTATTGTTATAGAAAATAACGTTTATATTAGTTTACCTAATAAAAGTTAGCAAAAAGTAAGCTTATAAGAATAAGCATTGTATAAGAATAAAGAAAAAAAAACAAACAATAACAAGATAAGAAGTTAGAAGTATATTTAAAATAGTTTTGATAATCTCTCTATCTCTAGTCTATAAAATATTATTCAGATACCAATATTTAATAAACTTAGAAACTGCCAGCTATTAGATATTACATATTAATGTCTCTATCTAAATAACATTGTTTAGATTGCATCCATGATCCAATAACAACCGGGATACCATTTATAGATGGGAAAATAACATATGGGGACATCCATTCATCAAAGGTAAATTCATAGAGACAATAAAATCATAACATAGTTTAGTTAGGCATAATAGGCATTCATATTTGTTTTTTACAGATTAAGCTATAAATCAATAGCCAAGCGGAAGTATCTTCGAGTAAAATTCAACGAAAAGTGTCAAATTGTCACACCAACACGAGTGTGTGTTTGTGTCCCGCTCAAAAAGACCACCGCTTTGTCTCAACTTGTTTGCTGCACAAACAGCGGCTTGCGAGAGAGCAATTATCACTTACCTGCGACACGCGATCACAACACTGCACTTGGTGGATAAACTATCATCACTTGCACTGTCCGCGGTAAGGTAAGGTACGGTAAGGCGCGGCCGTCCGTGGCGGCGTCGGTCGGTGGTATGCGCTAGGCGGGGCGTCTGAGGCTCAGCAACATCCCTAAGCCAGCCTCTTGGGGTGCGGTCCTGCGCGTCAAGTGTAAGATGTTTAGGTATTCGTGAAAAAAAATTGGGTTTTTTTTCTTTTGTTTTTTTTTTTGATTATATAATGTATGAACTGTTTATATTATATTTGCTGTATTGGTATGGGAGGAGAATTGTTGTTAAATTTAATTAAAACAAAATAATTTTTATTTTTTTATTTTTACTTACCTATGTATTTTTAGAATATCAATAATTCATTGGGTGTATTTAATTATGTCAGAACATTTAATTTAATATTTGTCAATTCGAGTTTCTTATAATATTTTTTTAAAGCCTGATATCATAACTATACCCATTAGAGATTGTTTTGTGATTGGCAAATAGGAGTTCTCCGTGTTTCTTATCAATAAGAAACCCGATATAGAGAACTTACTTGTTGTAGAGATATTGTCGTATAAATAGTATTTTTTAAAATAAATATATTTATTATTTTAAGCAGTCAAAATTAAAAAGACAAACCATTGTTATGCATTTTCGTACCTTTAAACCTTCAACATTGTTCTATTAGATGGATTTGTAATATGTTATGAATATTTAACGGTCACGTGATGTAGCCAGGTGATAAGCGGGTATCATGGGATCAAATCCTTTTTTTTTAACGCCGGGAAATGCTCTGAGGCATCCCGCGGGGGAGTGGGTCTCCCTATGCGGGTAGGTATATGGGACTCGCTGCGCCCGAAATCTGATAAGTGGACGCAGTGGGTAGACCACTAAAACCCGTCGAGTGCCACCAATGCCGCCTTTGGTGAGGTGCCCAGGATCTAATAGGTACCTAAACAAACAGGGCACCTAGACGGCTAGTCAGTCCCCTAAGGGACCGACGCCACCTCCACCGAAAGGTTGTCCAGCACCACATAACAACCCCTCCCAAGGTCCGGACAGTACAATGGGTTCCAAGTCCAATGAGGTTCCCGTCCTCGCCCCTTGCCCCCTGCTCGTTTATCCCCTCTTCTTATAATAGGGGTACAAAGAGCTCCCTCGGCTCAATTAGCTTCGCCCAAGGTGCAGCGGCTCACCTTAGGATACTGAGCCCCACCGCCACCTCAAGGCCTGTGCGTGGTGCATGGTGGGGTGCGATCAAATCCTGCAATAACTTCCAAAATTGTATTCTACTACATATATAATACTACTTACATAGATATATCTACTAACAGTAGGTATACTTTACTACTTGAAAAGCTTACTTACATATTAACATAATGTAATAATAATTGTTCTAAATATAAAATTAAAAAATGATCACGCTGTGATAATAATGTGATCTATTTTACATTTAACAAAACGGTATTCAACTAATTAACGAAGAAGCCACTTTATGACCTCAACATATTTATACCTCCCATGATGAATTACAACCATCAGCACTTTTATCAGTACCTACTTAGTATAATAATGGAGCGTGAACTAAGGCATGTTGATAAAGACTCGAAAGATCTCCTAATGTTTTCCTTCACCGGTGAGCAAGCATGACAGAGTTAGGTGATCTAGGAGTGGGAGGAAGTGTTGCTCTGGTCTGGATCAAACCCAGACCTTTCACTTCGAGGTCGAACCAACACGAACTGGTCCATTGTCGCTCTTTTTATATTTTAATTATTAAGGACATAATATTTTAAGGTACAATGAGGTAAAAGATAGTAAAAATTCCCTGATAATGAAACCATGTTAAGACCGTTTGCTCACCGGTGAAGGAAAACATCGCGAGGTCTACTGTCTTTGAGGGTGTATGAATTTTTTTTTTACGCCGTTTTACGCCGAGAAATGCTCCTAGGTATCCCACGGGGGAGTGGGGACTCTTCCCGTGGGTATATGGAACTTGCTGTGCCCGAAAGATGGTAAGTGGACGCAGCTCTACCCACTAAAACCTGCGAGTGCCACCATTGCCGCCTTTGGTGAGGTTAGTAGATCTATTGAGCAAACAGGGCACCTCGACGGCTAGTCAGTCCCTCAAGGACCGACGCCATATCCACAGAGTGGTTGTCCCGCACCACAGAATAACCCCTCCCAACATCGGGACAGTATGCTCTACCCACTAAAACCCGGCGAGTGCCACCAGTGCCGCCTTGGTGAGGTGCCCCCGATCTGTTAAGCTAACAGGGCACCTCGACGGCTAGTCAGTCCCACAAGGGACCGACGCCACCTCCACAGATGGGTTTTGTCCCGCACCACAGAACAACCCCTCCCAACGTCGGGACAGTACAATGGGGTGAGGTTCCCATCCTGGCCCTTGCCCCCTGCTCTTTTGTCCCCTCTTCTTATAAGAGGGGTACAAAGAGCCCCCTCGGCTCAATTAGCTTCGCCCAAGGTGCCGACTCACCCTAGGCTACTGAGCCCCACCGCCACGACAAGGCCTGAACCATGGTGGGGACCCTTGTGGGGGACAAGGGTCCCCTTTTGTAAGAGGTTTTTTTATAAGAGGGATACAAAGAGCTCGCTTGGTTCAATTTGCTTCATCCAAGGTGCTGGGTTCACCTTAGGCTACTGAGCCCCACCGCCACGACGAGGCTGGAACCATTGTGGGGCCACCCGCTTCGCTACTTTATTATTGCCTACTACTATTCTTGTCTGACGTCGTGGTGACGTCATCAGTTGAATTAGAGAAATTATTTTTGCATTTTATAGTGCAATTATTAGGAAAGTAGACCATTTATTTTACTGGAAAGATTATCATATTGGGCGGGTGAAATGCAGGACATAAACAATAAGCTAAGGGTGGCCTCATACATCCGGAATCACTCTCTTCATAATCTGAATTCATATTATTAATTCAGAAAGCCCGGAATACTATACAATATCATTATGCTCCACACACATTCAGATTTTTTCAGAATATGATTCTCTCAGATTCATCTGAAGAATGATACTGACGAGCGTTCTGAATTCCGGGTCGGATTATTTAAGATTATGATTTCATAATGCGCGTATTCACATACAATTGAATAGCAGCACACAAATACTTCAATGAGATTATGAATTAAATATTATTTCAGTTCAGTAATTATTTTATTCCCCAGTAAATATGATAATTCATCAAATGATGCTACTGACATTCTATAGTAATCGAAGAATCTGTCAAGATACCGTCGTAATTTTCTCGCCGTAATGTGATACTGCCAGGTTATTTTGGCGTTCTTTGAGATAGATGCTAATGATGATGATGATGAATGTGATACTGACTCTCCTTTACTCTATTCACATTTAAAGTTTGAATCCAGTGTTTGCGTTTGAATTTTTTTTTTAATAAGCAGAAGCCAAAAGAAATGCTATTAGTATTAATTCCTCCTCAAATAGACATTTGCATGTGCTAGAAATCACGAGACTACTGATCAATGTAATTTTTTAAGATATGTAGAGGCAAGGTGCTGTAATTTAGATTATGAATCCAGAGACCCAATCCGGATGTATGAGGCCTTACTATTAACTATTAACTACTAAATACTATTAACGTAATTCTATACTAATATTATAAAGCTGAAGTTTGTTTGTTTGTTTGAACGCGCTAATCTCAGGAACTACTGGTCCGATTTGAAAAATTATTTCAGTGTTAGAGAGCCCACTTATCGAGAAAGGCAACATCACGCTGTGACTTATAGGACTTGAGTAACGCGGGCGAAGCTGCAGGCAACAGCTAGTATTATATAACAGGTCCAAGTTCTACCACTAGTCTGGGCGTGTGTTGTTGGCTCCAAAACTGATATTCTCATAGTCATTGAAGAGTATAGTGTCATAAAACAGGACCCCCTTATTCGTTTAGCATTAAAGCATTTCATTAGCCATTCATATCTTACAGGGAATTTCCTGCCATGATTAACAATTATATGGAACCAGAGCGGCGTAACTCTGACACCTGATACGGTGGCAACTTTTTTGGATAGGGCCTTGGAGTTTGTTGGTAGTGACGGATTTATACATTTTCAAGGTGTTACATTTTATTTTCAAGTGGCAAGGGATCACTTGTCTTGGCGTACATTTAAAGCCTATTTTCTGCAGTGGAAGTATAAAGGCTGATGATGATGATGAAAGTGTATGCTGTAAAGATGTTGCTGACCTTTTCTTTTACCTCAGAAAACCAAATATTAAAAATGTTAGGTTATTTCTGAGCTCGCGGCCTCTCGAGCCGGGGCCCTCTCGGATCGAGGGCCGTGGCATTTTGCCAGCCACCCTATAGTTACGCCACTGTGGAAACAGCTGCCTAAAATACTTTCGAACTGATACGAATCTGAAAAAAGACTACCTACTCAAGTCTTGCCTGCAAAACATCTGGTCACCCTGTAGCTAATAGTGCGGATATTCAGGCTGAAAATCAGGTGAACATATGTTCTGGTAAAACATAAGTTGTTCCTCACAAAACTTTTCATATTCTTTTAATTAGACATCTTTGGAACCAGTAAGACCTAAGTTAACGTTCTATATTAAATAATTAAAAAAATGAATGTTTGAGTATGATAAGGTTACACTTGCACATTTGTAACTTCGATGCTCGAAGTGCTGGATTTGTTAGCTAAAAAATTAATTTAAATACGTAACGCAAAGGTCTATACATATTTTCATTTATCCTTAATCATGATCATTACGATAACGTATATATTTACCACAGTACAAAGAAAATGAAACAGTACTATAACGTCTTCATAAAAACGGCAGTTATACCAACCTACGCACCACGAATTCTCAGCATACCTCGGCAACCATCAGTCTTGAGTGCTCCACAGTTACGTACGCTTGGTGCGGGACTTAGTTTGGTACCTTATTATGTCAAGACGATAGGATGAACAACTCACCCAGAAAGGTAAGACTAAAAATAATATACAGTTTTAATGAAGTTATTTATCACAATACCGCACGTCCTCCGTCGAGACGCGGGCACTGGAGGCGGCCAATAAAAGGCTGTCGACAGAGGTGGCTGAGCTACGCCAGGAGCTTGCGACGCTTCGGACTGAGCTGGCCTCCTCCCGCCAATAGCCGGCCGTGGCCATGACGCCGCCGTCACCCAATCTGGAGGAGATCGTCCAGAGGGCGATGCGGGAGGCGGTAGCCCAGTCGAGTGCGCGGCTCAATGCAAGGCTCGAGGGCCTGGAGTCCAGGCTCCTGCCTGAGCCACGGTCTCGCCCGCCTCTCGCAGCGGACAAACGGCTGGTGGTGGCAACGTCAGTACCAGCAATGAATCCGGGGCCGTCAAGCACGTCCAAAAAGGCGCTAAAGAAGACGGTGCCCGCGGCATCGACGACATTGATGCCGCCGGCGAACTCAGGGCCTTCGACCACCCTTAAAAAGGTGGCAAAAAAGAATAATAAGGCGACGGCCAAAGAAGCCCCACGAAAAGAAGCAGCACATGGAGGTGATGGTGACGGGTGGACGACCGTCAAAAAGAAAAGCCACAAAGCGGCACCGCCGCCAAAGAAGAAGGGTCCGCCTAAACTACGCACCCCCAACAGTTCGGTTGTGGTGGTGCAGTTGCAGCCGGCGGCGGCTGAACGTGGGGTGACGTATGCCAACGTGCTGGGGAAGGCGAAATCTGGGATACGCCTTCTCGAACTCGGAATAGAGCCGTTCCGCTACCGTAAGGCGGCCACGGGCGCCCGCCTTTTAGTGCTGCCCGGCGCGGCCAGCGGAGAAAAGGCTGACTCCCTGGCCCAGAAAATATGGGAGGTGGTCGGGGACGACATCGTCAGGGTCTCCAGGCCTACAAGATGCGTGAGCGCTCGCATCTCTGGTCTGGACGACTCAGTGACCAAAGACGAGGTCGTCGCGGCGGTCGCAGAGGCAGGTGGCTGCCCCTCCGAACAAGTTCAGTCGGGAGAGATTGGCCGCAACCCTTCCGGTCTTGGTACGGTGATCGTTCGCTGCCCTTGCGAGGCGGCAAAGACGATTATCACGAAGGGCAGGCTGCTGGTGGGCTGGGTGTCGGCGCAGTTTCGACTTCTCGACGCCCGCCCACTGAGGTGCTTCCGCTGCCAGGAGCAGGGGCACATGGCGGCCGTTTGCTCCTGTGTAGTAGACCGGAGCGGCCTTTGCTTCCGTTGCGGGGAGACGGGGCACAAAGCCAGAGACTGCTCTGCGGCCACCCATAAGTGTGCTCTCTGCTCAGAGAAGGGACTACCTGCCACCCACAAAATGGGCGGTGGAGCGTGCGTCGCCCCGCAGCGTAGCCGGGTCGTGCGCAAAGAGGCTGAAAAAGCCGAGGGCTCTAGGCAACCCACGCAGCCTATATGCCCGACCGCGAACAGCTTTGCGGTCCTGGGCGAGGAGGTCCCCATGGCCTTGGAGTGATGGCACGCCACACCCAAGCTCTACAGGCGAATCTCAACCACTGCGCCAGAGCCCAAGACTTGTTCTTTCAGGCCCTGGCGGAGTGGTCAGTGCAGGTGGCAGTGGTCGCCGAGCCATACCGGGTCATCAACTCTCCAAGTTGGGTCGGAGACGAGGACGGTGTTGTGGCCATCGCTAGTCTGAACGGCTCGCCTCCTTTCGGGGCCGTGGAGAGAGGCCGTGGGTACGTGGCTGCGGAAATTGGCCGCGTACTTGTCGTCGGGGTTTACTTCTCGCCCAACCGAAGCATCGCCGACTTTGAACAGTTCCTAGTTCGGGTTGGCTCTCTGGTTGGGCGGCTTCGCGTCGACCACGTCCTCGTCGCCGGAGACCTCAACGCCAAATCTGAGGCGTGGGGTTCCCGGCGTACCGACGCGCGTGGTGCGGAGCTGGAGGAATGGTCGGTAGAGGCTGGGCTAGAGGTCCTCAACGTGGGGTCGAGGCACACATGCGTGCGGCGTCAAGGCGGCAGCATCGTCGATGTGACCTTCGCCGATGCTGCTCTCGCTCGCCACGTGCAGGGCTGGGAGGTGCTGGAGTGCGAGACGCTGTCGGACCACCGGTACATCTGGTTCCGATACAGCGACGCCACGCGCCCCCGCCTATGGCTCCATCAGGCGCTGAGCTGCCGAGTGACGAAGCCCCGGAGGTATCGGAGGCGGAGCTGGACGTGGCGTTAACGAGCATGAGGGCGCGCAATACTGCTCCGGGTCCGGATGGTGTTCCTGGGCGAGCCTTGGTTCTGGCCCTTGGCCCGCTTCGGACACAGGTAACTCGCCTGTTTAACGCTTGTCTGGCGCAGGGTCAGTTTCCCACGGCGTGGAAAAAGGGCAGGCTTACCCTGCTCCGGAAGGAGGGACGACCGGTCGACTCGCCGTCGGCGTACCGACCGATCGTACTACTTGATGAGGTGGGCAAGCTGCTGGAGCGGATCGCAGCTGCCCGTATCATCAATCACATGGAGGAGACAGGCTTGAACCTCAGTGCCTACCAGTTTGGCTTCCGGCGGGGCAGGTCCACCCTGGACGCTCTGGCCAGGGTGAGGGCCCTTGCTGATGAGGCAGTCGAGGGGAGAGGTGCTTTTGGTGGTGTCTATTGACATCGCCAACGCCTTCAACACCTTACCCTTCGACACAATCCTGGAGGCGCTGAGGTACCACGGCGTACCGACGTATCTGCGCAGACTGGTAAGAGATTACCTGTCTGGTAGGTGCGTCGCGTACCCCACAGCTGGTGGCTGGGTGACGACGAGAGTGGCGTGCGGTGTTCCGCAGGGGTCTGTCTTAGGCCCACTCTTGTGGAACATCGGCTACGATTGAGTCCTCCGCGGTGCGAACTTGCCGGGCGTCGGCGTTACGTGTTACGCTGACGACACCGTCGTCACCGCGCGCGGAGGGACCTTTTCGGAGGCACGCATTCTGGCGGTAGCTGGAGTCGCCCAGGTGGTAGCGAGGATCCGGCGTCTTGGGCTCGAAGTGGCCCTGGTGAAGTGCGAAGCTATATGCTTCCACGGGCCCCGGCGAGCCCCTCCACCCGGATCTCACCTTGTTGTAGGGGGAACTTCCATCGCTGTCGAGCCGACTATGAAGTACCTGGGCCTCGTCCTCGACAGTCGATGGAACTTCCGAGAACATTTCCGGCGTCTCGTCCCGAGGTTGCTCGGAACTGCACGAGCGTTAAGTCGTCTCCTCCCCAACGTGGGTGGACCGAGCGTTGGCTGCCGCCGCCTATATGCAGGCGTCTTGCAGTCCATGGGGCTGTACGGCGCGCCGATATGGGCGAGCGCCCTGACCACGGAGAACGTGGCTCTTCTGCGACGTCCGCAGAGAGTCATGGCCGTTAGGGCCGTCCGTGCGTACCGTACAACCTCATGTGAGGCTGCGTGCGTACTGGCGGGCTCAGCGCCGTGGGACCTGGTTGCAAGGGCCCTTTCGCAGACGTGGAGGAGACGACGAGGAGAGGAGGAGGAAGAGGAGGAGGAGACCTCCCAAGAAGAGGTGTCCTGGCGGAGCCGCCTACGAAGTGCTCCGTCAGTGGAAGGAGAGGCTAGAGGAGCCTAGTGCGGGACACCGCACCGTGCTGGCCGTCGGTCCAATTCTGGAGCAGTGGATTGACCGGCGGCACGGCATCATCACCTTCCACCTTGCGCAAATCCTGACGGGGCACGGATGCTTCGGAAGGTATCTGTGGAAGGTGGCAGGGGCAGAGGACTCGCCAGGGTGTCATCACTGCAACAGCAGTGAAGACACTGCAGACCACACCCTGGCGGAGTGCCCAGCGTGGGCGGAGGCAAGAGCGCCCCTCATCGTTGAGGTTGGCGCGGACCTGTCGCTCCCTGCGGTCATCCGAGCGATGACTGTCAGTGAGAGCACATGGCAGGTGGTCCTCTCCTTCTGCGAGGACGTGATGTCGCAGAAGGAGGAGGCGGAGCGGGAGAGGGAGCGCACTGGCGCTCCTTCCCGCAGAAGAGCACGGCGGCGACAGGCGGTCGCACCGCCGTGAGGGACCTGTGCGCGGCCGATCGGGGGATTTGCTGCGCGCGCGTAAGGTCCGAGCTATAAGGCACCCTTGTGTGTTCAGCGTGCCTTAAGCGGAGAACGAGGAGGGGATGCCACCCCCTGCCTCCAGAGAAGAGTGTCATACGGCACACCGTTGTGGCCTGGTACGGACGTCCACAGCTCTCGCGCCAGGTCACCCAAACGATGAGAAGAACACCGCTGGGGTTTAGTGGGTAGAGTCTGCGTCCACCTTACCATCTGCTCGGGCGCAGAGAGTCCCACATAACCTCTGGGTCCCCCCGGACCCGGTGGTATGCCTAAACGCATTCCCCAGCGAAACCAAAAAAAAAAAAAAAAAAAGAGGCAACACAATTTGCAAAACATATCTTATATAAATAAATAAATCAAACGTCAAACTGCATCTCCAGCGGCTCATGTGTGGTGTCGCGAGTCCACGTCATATAAAAGTCAAACGGCGTCTCCAGCGTTTCGTGTGCGGTGTCGCGAGATTTTATCTCATCTAAAAATACGCGTACCGCGCTAAAAGAAGTTTACACTTCAAAAAAATTTATCTATACAAGTAAAAACGAATTATTGCTAACTGATTTAATTATACAATCTATAAAATCTTACATTTGAGTATCTTGTAAAATAAAAGATACTAAATTCTTCCTTAATGAGCCTCTTGTCTTTAGCATTTTGTTAAAAAAGATCAGAGATGAAGATAAGTCAACATTGCCTTTCTATTGAATTTGTCCTTCATATCCTTGGTAGAGGCCGAGCTGTGGGGTAGAAGCTTAGCTCCAGGGGTTCCACAGGTGGCGGATAGTGTGACGGCTATCAGATATGATGGTTAGCTGCAAATATATGAATAAGCAGTCCCCAAACTAGTAGCGACAAGATTACCTGGATGTAGTGGGTAGGCCAGTCGGATAAACTAGCCTATAAAATGCCACATAGATCCTATGACAATCTTGTGACGTAGCGAGCAAGCGCCGCTACTATAAGGCGCTTCTCCCCCCCCCACCCTAATACTGAGCAGCAGTGGTATCAGTACTCAGAGGCCGAGGAAATGGAAAGAGTAATAATATGAGCCATAAAATTCCGAAACTGGGCAGTGATTTGTCACTAACGTAATAGCAATTCAACCAATCAGTGATCTGTATAATATACGTCCCATCAATAACCATCAGTCATGAATAAATGGTGATGTTGTATCATAATTTCCTGTACAACCTTGTAAAGCTCATTAATCATCATCACCATCATCAGCCCCTATCCATCCATTGCTGAACATAGGCCTCCCTCAAAGAACGCCAAGATGACCGATCCCTCGCCACTCGTTTCCAACACTAAGCTAATTAATGAAATATTTTTATTCGCATTTATGTAAATATAATCTCGTTAATCAATTAAATAAACTCAATATTTAATTGACTAATAAATTAAGTTGTTATCAGTCAACGGCCATATTATTATGTGTGCTTTTAGACTTTGTCAGGTATTTGTCAGACCTTTTTAGTTATTGCATCAAAGTAAACATCTCTTATCTCGTATGGAAATAACTAACAAAAGTAGGTATACCATAAGCAAACCTTTGTATCTCTCTGCTGGGCACGGGACTCCTCATCGAAAACAGGCGCGGAGGGTATTAGATGTTCCTTACTCTGTGGTATTACGCCGATGAATTTCATACATCCATAAATAATTTTGATTTGATCAGAGATGCAGGTTTTTCTTCGGAGGTAAGCAAGTCATGTTGACAAGGTCGAATCCGTTACCTACATTAAGGTCGAGCCCAAATTTTCAAAAATTATCTGCTAAATATGAATTAACTTCCCTTATCACTGTATTAATAATATCTTTAAATAATTAGGCGATTGAATCTTTATATCTTATGTAAATACACTATAACCATGTTAATGACCATGATTTGAAGTTAAACTTTTTTATGGCAAATAACAGAACCTACGGGGGCAAAACACGTTCTCTGTCAACGGGACTTAAGTATACAATTAAACCCACCATCTCATATGCATTGAGAGATAACATGTAAAATTATTTAATTTGAAAGAGAACTAAGGTTATTTGTATAAAGAAGTTTTTATCATAATTTGAGGTTCTACACAAACATAAATCATCTCATATTACGTGATCTTTACAGGTTGCTACACGCAGAAGTTGCAGGTTCAAGACACGCTTAGGGCAGGAATTTGTAAAACCAGTGGGAGGTTGAATGGAAAATATGCATTTTATATAAAATTCCTAAATTGATCTCTGCGCCTCGTATCCGGAAACATAAGATTTTACTAAAAAGTTTCTCGTAATTATGATTGCTCTGTGTGATTTTTATCATACAAATTTATACATACCTAGTACATGCGTAAGTCCACAAGTAGATTTATTCTATATTTAATTGCTAAATCCATTTTTAGGGTTCCGTAGCCAAATGGCAAAAACGGAACCCTTATAGATTCGTCATGTCTGTCAGTCTGTCTATCTGTCTGTCTGTCCGTCCGTATGTCACAGCCACCTTTTTCCGAAACTATAAGATCTACGAACTATAAGAACGTATCCGGAAACATAAGATTTTACTAAAAAGTTTGTCGTAATTATGATTACTCTGTGTGATTTTTATCATACAAATTTATACATACCTAGTACATGCGTAAGTCCACAAGTAGATTTATTCTATATTTAATTGCTAAATCCATTTTTAGGGTTCCGTAGCCAAATGGCAAAAACGGAACCCTTATAGATTCGTCATGTCTGTCTGTCTGTCTATCTGTCTGTCTGTCCGTCCGTATGTCACAGCCACCTTTTTCCGAAACTATAAGATCTACGAACTATAAGAACGTATCCGGAAACATAAGATTTTACTAGAAAGTTTGTCGTAATTATGATTACTCTGTGTGATTTTTATCATACAAACTTATACATACCTAGTACCTACATGCGTAAGTCCACAAGTAGATTTATTCTATATTTAATTGCTAAATCCATTTTTAGGGTTCCGTAGCCAAATGGCAAAAACGGAACCCTTATAGATTCGTCATGTCTGTCTGTCTGTCTGTCTGTCTGTCTATCTGTCTGTCTGTCTATCTGTCTGTCTGTCTGTCCGTATGCCACAGCCACTTTTTTCCGAAACTATAAGAACCTACTGTTGAAACTTGATATTATTATGTAGATGTATTCTGTGAACTGCATTAAGATTTTTACACAAAAGTAGAAAAAAAAACAATAAATTTTGGGGGTCCCCATACTTAGAACTTAAACGCATTTTTTTATTTCATATTATTTTTTATTTAATATATTAATTATCTATGAATAGGTCTTTAAAAATAATATTGAGGTTTCTAATATATTTTTTTCTAAACTGAATAGTTTGCGCGAGAGACACTTCCAAATTGGTAAAATGTGTGTCCCCCCCCCTGTAACTTCTAAAATAAGAGAATGATAAAACTAAAAAAAATATATGATGTACATTAATTACCACGTAAACTTCCACCGAAAATTGGTTTGAACGAGATCTAGTACCTAAGTAGTTTTTTTTAATACGTCATAAATCGTAAACCGCAATTTACCTTTCATTCGATCAACTCAAATATAAAAAAAACATTTAATTTCATAAACATAAACCTTTTTTTGGTTAAAGAGTCTATTGTTGTATATTATGTAATGGTACGGAACCCTTCGTGCGCAAATCCGACTAGCACTTGGCCGGTTTTTATAGTCTAACTTCAGCAGGAAAATGAGTTTCTTTCGGTGCAATAAAAAAACGATTAAGTAATTCAATACGTATTTTTTATTATTAAAGTAGGCATGAAACTGGGCTAAAGACGCCAGAAACGAATTGCAGACTAATATTATAACACTGGAAGATATATCAACTTTTTAACAATAAAATTTGAACGATAATAATTAAAGGTAATGAATATTTATATCGCTAAGTACTTAATGTCAATTTCATGTCCCAAAACCGGACTATAATAATGGCAAGCGTGAGTCACTTATATAATCGCGATACTTGTTAGGGTATATTAATGTTTATGTCTCGAAGAACATTAGAAGTGCATTAGTAGTTCTTCAGCGATTTTATCTAAATAATACTCTCGTTTTCGTTTTAAAGTACGTAGACTAGGTCATATTTATTTTATAATACTCTTTTTCTTATCGCACATCTAGAACATGGTATGTGGTCTAATAAAAATACTTTCCTTTTTGCATAAGATAGCGTAAGAATTTTTAACGCAGCACTAAAACAATCACCTTCCTTAATTAAAGATTAAATTATGGTTATATTTAAAATATAATATACCTATATAAAATATAAAAAAATTGTTTGTGTCAGCTCCAACGCACGACTGGAGCTTACTCCTTACGGACGATTATAAAATGACAATTACGATATTATTTAATAATACAATATTAATATTAAAAAGAATATTATAATAAATGAATACAATCAATTAATTTTATAATTATTATTATAAAATGGCATTATGAAATTACAAATGACATTAGTGTAACACAGTATGCATGATATTTGATTTTACTCTCCATACATTTTCATACGCCGGGCTTCCGGCTTATGTACATAATTATATTATGAAAATCGATTACAGTTTGTCACCTTCTAATCTTTCTCTATACGTTAATGAAGTTCAAATGCTATCAAAAGTTTATCATTAAGCAAATGTCTCTGCAATGTTTCCTTCACGCTAGAGCAAACAACATTGACGAAGTCAAGTGAACCAGAAAGCATTAAAAATCTAGTCCAAGCTTCGAACACTCTGTTTTGAGATGGACTGTTCAACCTCGAGGGTGTGATTAAAGATGTAAAGTTTCATATTTTCACAAAGTAGGAAGTAAAGTAAGGTACCATACTGAATAGAAAAATATATGTACATTAAAATATTTGTCTAAATTATAA
This sequence comes from Helleia helle, assembly GCA_963853865.1. Classification (NCBI taxonomy): domain Eukaryota; kingdom Metazoa; phylum Arthropoda; class Insecta; order Lepidoptera; family Lycaenidae; genus Helleia; species Helleia helle. The sequence continues at coordinate 12,739,107 of OY971416.1, read as the reverse complement.
AATCACAAAGTCATAGTAATTTCAAAGTTGTTTCATAATTGGTAAGCAAATTTTCTCATTATGCAATGACACCCGTTAGAGCCTGTACAAACAAAACGCATTAGAGATGGTACTGCAGATCGGTACGCGTGCCACATTCTCGAGAGTGTTGACTCCGCGGTAACAAAGTATCTTGCCGTCTTGTATCTTCCCAAGGAATTTTGTACCGACGGAAAAAACATCGTCAAAAGTGAAAAAAGTTGCTTTTGTCTCGTCATCGTATACTTGTATTATTGTGGTTTCTTTAAAAGAGAATGGTGCAGTTTTTCTATCCATTTTGTCGACGCTTATATATTATATATTATATATTATATCACTACAGTGATGATTCTATAATAAGGTATTTACAATAAACGAAAACGAGACGAGATTTTTTGAAGTGTAAACTTCGCAAAAAGTGTAAACGCTTATTTTTAGATGAGATAAAAATAAATCTCTGAACTCACGACACCGCACACGAAACGCTGGAGACACAGTTTGACGTTTATATGACGTGGACTCGCGACACCGCACGCGAAACGCTGGAGACACAGTTTGACGTTTGATTTATTTATGTATATAAGATTATGCAATATTTGTTTTGCAAATTTGTTGCTTCTAAATTATGTCATGCGGTCATTTTGTGCGCCGTTTAAATTGTATAGGTTGTCACAATCTTTTACAGCCTGTATTATAGGTAGGTATTTGAATTTAATTGTTTTGTTTTCACTCCCATCGGCAGTCCCTATGACTGGTTGAGTTTTTTTTGTCCGGCCGCTTAATTGGCCCGGCCCGCGAAACTTTTTGCAAACCTTTGTTGGATTGCGTATTTAGATGATTGATGATTTTCGTTTGATGATTTTAGATGTTTTTAAGCCTAAGAGGAGCCACTAAGATGGAAGAGCTTACGAGACGTTGGACACGGAAGAAGAACTATATAATATTATATTTACCATATTATACAACTTTCATTTAATTTTTCCCTTTACATTTTTAGGGTTCCTTAGCCAAATGGCAAAAAACGGAACCCTTATATAACTATATATATATATATATATATATATATATATATATATATAAATAAAACGAATCCGTCATGTCTGTCTGTCTGTCTGTCTGTCTGTCTGTCTGTCCGTCCGTATGTCACAGCCACTTTTTTCCGAAACTATAAGAACTATATTGTTGAAACTTGGTAAGTAGATGTATTCTGTGAACCGCATTAAGATTTTGACACAAAAGTAGAAAAAAAAAAATTTTAGGGGTCCCCATACTTAGAACTGAAACTCAATATATTTTTTTTCATCAAACCAATACGTGTGGCGTATTTATGGATAGGTCTTTAAAAAGATGTTGAGGTTTCTAGTACCACTTTTTTCTAAAATAAATAGTTTGCGCGAGAGACACTTTCAAAGTGGAAAAATGTGTGTCCCCTGTAACTTCTAAAATCTTATAATGATAAAACTAAAAAAAATATATGATGTATATTACCATGAAATCTTCCACCGAAAATTGGTTTGAGCGAGTTCTAATAAGTAGTTTTTTTTTAATACGTCATAAATCGTAAACCGCAATTTACCTTTCTTTCAATCAACTCAAACATAAAAAATCTTTTAATTTCATAAACATAAGCCGTATATTTTGTTAAAGTATCTAATGTATGTTATGTATATGTTTATTATGTAATGGTATGGACCCCTTAGTGCGCGAGTCCGACTAGCACTTGGCCGGTTTTTTTATATTTAATTATCACGTCTTTATCTATACGTATAAGATCTGTATAAGACAAAATACTCGCAAAAGCTTAAGACATTTTTCAAAATAAAATTTACCAACAATATTAATAGTTCGTTTACTTTTATTCTATCCGTACGTGGTGTATTGTAGATGTGATGGCCGGCTGTTTGCGAAGTGCGTCCGCTAATTGCTGACGGGGTCGCGCCTTTCAGCTGATCTTACACCTCGCCTGTGATGTGGGCTACGTCATATATTACCCACATATATATGAACCTAAATATTATAGAAATTCCAGTAAATACGTATGCGCTCTCACTTGATTGATGATTCCTCCAAGGCTGCCACGCGAGTCTGCAGTCGAGGTGATATATTATAGGTACTTATAATTAATTTTCATGGGATATTTTTCTTAATTTGCAGTACAAACTATATAATTAAAGTATTATAAAATTAAACTATTTTGTATTTTAAAACAATAATTACGGGTAGGCCAAGCGTATTTTTTTTTTAATTAAATTCCCCCTTAAAGTACAGGGAAAGTTACTGTATAGGTTTAATCCAATCTAACAGGAAGACAGACCAGAAAGAGCATGTTTTATAAGGCATCGCGTAAAGGTGAAGGATATATTAAAGTATTACACCTTCAATCCAACAGAGACCAAACCTACAGTCACACAAATGTGTTATTTATGAGGAGGATCCTATCAATAAACTAATTCCTAACCCAACGGATTGTTTCTGGTGTCCACGAGGATTTATTTCAAATTTATGACATGTCGCAACCCCGTCGTAAACTTTAATACGTAGTACAAAATCGATCTAAAGGCTACTGCAGTGGATAACTTTATTTTGGATAACACAATGCCGCGCTCCAAGCTGCTGGGTACCACCATCTTGCTTGTTTCTCCCGAGAAACAACTTTGCTGTTTCGGAGAGAAGGGCAGGACAGGCAGTGTAATTACTGGCACAGAGACATAACATATTATCTCTCAGGATAGTCAACGGGCGACGCTGACCAATTGCCATCTGGTGGCACGTCTGCCAGTTTGCTTATCCAACGAACATAATATATATTAAGGCTGAGACATTATATGAAAAAATGCTGTTCTTTTCATCTTTATCACCTATCACTTTTATTAGGTAGGTACCTATATATAAATAATACCTATATAGAAATACTATTGGTATATATTACTATTATTTATTCGAACTAAATAATAATAGGTACATATTGTTTTTGCAATATATTTAAGTCTTCAATATCATTAGCCACCATTATCTATTATAGATATTATAATCTATCAGATAACTTGTGTTAGTCCACATCGTATTTAGAATTCGTGTGCGAGTGTTTTGACGTAGTAATTGTATGTAGGTACGCCGGTGAAGGAAAACATCGTGAGGAAACCTGCATGCCTTATGAACTTCACTTCCTCGCATTGGGCCAGCGCATCAGTGAACTATGGCCCAGCACCCTCCTCGCCTGATTTCGAGGAGGAGTCTCGTGCCCAATAGTGCGACATGTAATGGTTGATATCATTATTATTATTTCATTATATGGAATGATGATTGATGACGACTTCAATTAAACACTTATTTTGAGAGACATTTATATTTCAACATTATCATACAACGGTAGATAAATAGCTAGAAATGTATCCTAGTAATAAATCTACCATCTGATAAAAAGTTGTATTTTTGCAGATGTCCAGCACTTACAAAATTACAAAGCTCAAAAACACTATTAATTTTAATTGAAGCATAAAATGTCATTCAAAGTCATATTTTATACCCGCACTAAAATAAAAATTTATAAAACACACACTTCTACACTATGACGAAAATATATATCCGAATGCACGCAGTTGCATGTATCGTCATCATCATCAAAACATCATTATCAACTTCTTCTGTCGCCTGCTGGACATAAGTCGCTTTTGATGAACGCCGAGACGACCGCTACTGGCCACTAGCACAGAGTTTTTTTTTTCGGAATGATCTATGCTAACGGCCCAAAGGCCCTAATGCTACATCGGATTAGTGTGAGCCGATTTGGCTCACTTTTCGTTTGTTAAAGTGGAGGGTTTCGCCCCCGCCAACCGTGTAGTCTGCGACCGCACGGCCTCCTGGCGTCGGGTCGGATATAGCACGGAGATCGTCGTCGTATGTTCTATAAGAGTTCGTAACCACCGTCTTCGCGAACGTGGCCGCTACTGTATAAATATATAGCAGCCTATACCTATATATATATATATATATATATATATATATATATATATATATTCTTTTTTTTATTATTTTTTATTTATATATATAGGCTGCTATATATTTATACAGTAGGCTTCGTATATAAAATCTAGAAATCAAATAAACCAAGTGTTTCCATATTCATCTGATTTTTTTATCTGGAACACACGCAAGTAATAACAGCCACATTATATTAATTAATAGACATGTGTAACATGTGTTAATTTTTCTTTATTACAATAATCAAAGTTTATACATCGTAATATCAAATTGATACTTATAAATTGCTTGATAATTTGCAAGTTAATAGCGTCAATATACGATATAACTTAATTTAATTATGAAGTTGTTGATTTTCATATCATTAACGGGTGTTATCATGTTACATGATCATATCTTGTATCAGTAGATATATCACTGTCATTTTGTGTGGTAACTGATTTTTTTGTGTTCACTTATATTTTTTACCTTCTTCTATCCCGTTATGGAACGCATGGAGAGTTGGGATAAATAATAAAGGCTATTCCATGGTAAAACCCTCTCAGTTGCTTAGCAACGGAAAAACAGTCTGATGTAAATGCACATTTATTAGTGGTATCTTGGCTTTAATAAATAATAATAATAATTAAGCGACTGTTAACTGAACACTCATATTAATTGAGAAAGTCCCCAGTGTTTCACTTTAGATGATAAAAAGTGGTTATTTGTAAAAAACACGTCTTATCAATTCAAATCAAAGACCTGTCGGTTGCTTAGGAACGAATAAGCCGTCAGATATTTTATATACAGCATTATGCACAGTGTATTTTACAATATATCTAACGCCCGAATACTCAAACGAATCTCAAATTTAAGACGTATTTAAACTCGTGTTGTCCCTCTTTTTTTCTTTGAATCTGGCACGTCGTAGTATGAGTTTAAGTACGTCTTACATTTGAGATTCGTTTGAGTATTCGGGCGTTAGTCTTTTTATAAATAATAATTAAACAACATTGAATTGAACGCTAATATTAATGTAGAGACCCGGCGGATTGTTACTTTAGATTTAAAAAAATATTTCGATACGATAATTTTTTCGACCAATTTCTCTACCACATACCTACAGCGATCCTATAAGTGAGATATGAACCTATAAAACCACATACTAAAATATACGATATGCCTTTAAAATAACAAAAATCAATGTCAGTTTCGAGAGAGCACTCTCAAAGGTTCCTTATGAGGCGTGCAATAAAATTTTATTAATTGCTGTTATAAATTTCTGTTAAAACCTATATGTTTAGACCGATTTTAATAAATACCATCATGTTGTGTAGGTACTTACATCCCACTGATGGGCACGGGTCTCTTCCTCGAAATCAAGCGCGGAGGGTGTTGGGCCATAGTTCATCGATGCGCTGGCCCAATGCGGGTTGGTGAACTTCACACACCTGCAAAGTATTTTGATCTCATCAAGCATGAAGGTTTCCTCAACATGTTTTTCTTCGCCGGTATTCACAGATAAAAATACAAGGTTGAAAGATAGTCAAACCTACCACCAAATCAATAAGCAGTCAATATAATATCAAACAACTTAATTCGCAATGAAATCGAAATCGTATTTCTTAATAATGGTCTTGTCATCTTCAATTCTCAAATACCAAACGCCAATATGCGAGATATTTATTTTAACACCCAATTCGACACATCTGAAAAAAATAAACAAAACCAAAACAGCGGAAGGGTTGTTTGTAAAAAAAAAGGATCAATTCGGTAGTCTTATAAAAACCTCTTTTGCATACCGTAACGTAAATATTTATCTTAACAATAGCTGAAAGGGAGCGTGGCAACAATATGCCTCCAGTTGGCTTTCACTTTTTCCATTTTTTTTCTATTTTTAAGAAACCCTTCAACGAATGCTACTGTTTGCATACTCATTTGCATAACTGTAGGCTAAACAATATGTTTATTTGGGCATTAAAAGTGAAAACGAGGGCTAAGGTGTCACCGGTCAGTGTTGGTCGTGTTGTTGCTTGTATTACACGTTATATCCAGAAATACTTGGCCATATTAAAACATAGTGGACTGAAAACTACATATTTCAATTTACGACAGAAAACTGCTAAACATAATGTAAGTATTAAGGTCAGCTTGTTTCTCCTATATATCTATTTTGAAAGGTGCTTGTATGAGAATTACTTCCTAATTATACCATACATCAGTTTTTATCATAATAAGGCTTGATACACCTCCTAACATCTCTTGTATCCAATATTTTACATAAAGTCCAAAGTTCTAGATAAAGTTCAATCTAATGAAAACCTGTAAAAGTGCTTTAATACAAAGTGCCATGCATTTCATAAATATACATTTGGTTTTTTTTCGAAAGGGTTAACTTTTCCGCCTGATGGCATGCTCAATTGAAACAGTAGGTGAGCAGATGGCTCACCTAAAAAAATATATAATTTTGTATACCTTCTGACCTGGACTCTATTAATACATAATATTAGTAATATAAGTAAGGGACTATTATTAATATGAGTACCACATATATTTTAATGCACTATACAAAGAGCTAAATTTATTCGACATATTTTACTATCAAATTTAAAACAGGATAATAATAAATATTTTTAAATTAAAATATTATGAAGTTTATTTATTTCAATTTACTTAAAACCAAATATGGTTAACACAAATCTGAATAAGTATAATTAATTCAAGAAAAATGTAACAATGTAACTTTATTGATTAATTGCTTTAATTTAAAAACCGCTTATTGAAGAGCTTTATGATACTTCTACTTCTCAAATTAGTCGAACGTTAACTTGAAATAAATTGCCAGTGGGTGCAATAAACGCTGGCCGATCCACTGGATGCACTCCAAGTTTAGACACAAAAGCTCTTATCACAAAGATAAAGGGTCCTTATTTAAACCCCTGTGCAACCTAAGACAGTCAAGATCTGTTAATAGGCCGTGTACATACAAACTGTTTGCATATTTTGTTTGAGCGTTTTGTGCCGGCTTAACGAAAATGAATTTAAATATTTAGTGTGCACGAGACTTTAGGTTATTTGTTATCAAATATTGATTAGTTATACGGCGGTCTCTATGACACTTCGCAGTTACGCTGAGGTGTTAGTGTGTAGTATAACTATAATTATTATAATTGCTCAATATAAATAAAGGAAACCGCTACAACAAAAATTATGTATTCCACTTGCATTCAGCTTGACCGTTAGACAACTATCATAACGCCATTTCGTTTTCTAAAATCGTATTGATCAATTTAAAATGTGCAATTTGGAGAAAAAGATTTTCAAAAAAATCATAACGTTTACCTGGTGCATAACATAAGATATAACTTTCGTCTAATCTTCTTTCTTTGTCTAATTATTTACTTAGAAGTAGGATTGCTAGTTTTACCACAAGTTTTACCGAGTATTATAATGAAAGTATAGTTTTATAAATCGTCTATTCTGGCTTGATTCACACTGGCAATAACGCTGCTCGAGTTTGACGCAAAGCAGATGAAGGCGTTTTTATAAAATTGGGTCAATATCCTAAATGACTTAGGCCATAAAGTTTATTTAAAATTCAACGTCAGCTGTGGAAGGCTGTTCGTGCTGAGGAATAATAGATGCGGTTTGGTTTATTGACGTGTCATATAACTCGCTTCAAACCACACTCCGGCCTTTTAGTCCAATTTGAAACACAACCGAGGCTCAACGTCGTTTTATCTTTAATGAATATTGATTATTAATGTATTTGACATAGTGTTTATCAGTTCTAGAGGAATCTGCGTTTGATAGTAGTTGCCAGGTATCTATGGCGTTGTCATGCTTTGAGCTTTTTGAGTGATTTTATAGTGTTCTTGGTGAGTGATCTATGTGATATCTTATTATAGTCGAATATTAAGAGAATTCAGGATAGTGTATGATTGGTTTAAATATAACACGTCTCCGGTTCAGTGTCAAGGCAAAATTTAAGCGTGGCACGAATCGTAACTAAATCCAATATGGCGTAGATGCTACATCTGATTTCTTTAATACTCACTTACATGGAATTGATGAAACTTAAATACTATATTTTAGGCTTTATTAATGTGTTCAGATTTAGTGCAGATTTTTTCCGATTAGAAACGCGGCAAGGTGCTAGGTCCGTCGTAATAGTAATTTCAAACTCACTTTTACTAAAAGTAAAAATAGTATTTACCAAAAGTAAATACGTTTCCCTTTCTATGACATTTTTCAAGAGTTCCGTAGGCATAAAGTAATAAAACGTAATATTTATGTCTCACGTGCGTCAGTAAGTCGCAGCTATTTTACTTAACACTTAAAACTATTCGGTAAATATATTTGTGGTTCTTCTATCTGTGAGAAGTAGACAAAATTCTTGTGCATATGGTATGTATGATCATATTATTTATTGAAGACTACGGAGCGGCCCGGCGTTTGAGCCATGATGGCTCCCAAAAAGGTGCTTCAAAATGGGCGCGCGGACTGGTTTTTTATAGGTAGTGTTATTTATTATTCTAAGGTTTAAAATAAGATTATTTAAAAAAAATGATTTTATTTTATAATATTTAAAAAGGGAACACGTAATTTCGAATCAAATTACCAGCACGTTATCGCCTAGAAATTTGCCACATCAGCTATCTTGTGTTATTTTATATTGTGGTAAATTGCCTATCATTGCGATTGTGCCCCAGGGTTTCCCACTATGGAGAATGCCTCATATTAACGTAAACACAAAACCTTCCACAAGTGTGTATCAGATTATCCGGATCTTAACATTAATTACAGATAATAATCTTAACATTAATTAAAGAAAAAAAGATCTCGATGATAGTAAAAGATCTTTGTCCGATCGCAAGCCTGCTGATTTTTATCTCTGCTCAATAAAGACTTAGCATTTCTATTATAGTCAGCCTTTTTTAGATCTAGGTAAAGAAATGTAGTGTAAGGATTATCTTACTTACAAATCAGGCTCGGTTGACATCTAGGTCAAATTAGCCTATCCACTCAAAAGCTAAGGCATAAACAACTACACCTACAGCAACTATGGTCACGAGAGGACTGAGGGGTCATACGTCCTAATGTTACAAAGTTATTCGAAACTACCCTATGATACATCAATATTTTGGTTAGTCCTATCTACGCAGAAAGTGCTAACTGTATCTTTAATCTGTGACATATTATGCTTCGATTTTAATTTTAATTTTATAATATTAATAATGGGATCCCAAGCAGGTGGTAAGTAAAGTATCCGAAACGTAGGGCTTGTAAAAATCTTAAAAAAACGCGATAAAATCCGTAAAAAATTGTTTCATTATAATGAGTGAAATTCGCGTAAATATTAGAAAACAATATAGAAATAGGATTTTCTAAATTTCTATGTGCACCTAGCTGAACATGAGAACATCGCTTGCTCTCCGGTGAAGAAAACATCGCGAGGAAACCTGCATGTCTGATGAGATTAAGTCTTTGAAGTGTGTGAAGTTCACTAAACCGCATTGGGCCATCGTATCGGTGAAGTATGGCCCGAAACTCTCCTCGCCTTATTTCGAGAAGGAGACCCGCGCCCCGCAGTGGGACATGTAAGGGTTGATATTATTTTATTTAGTCTGATTTCTATTATTTTAAAATACCTACCATTTGCAATAGGTGATAATGATGATGATGAATCGAAGATAACATTGTAAGAGGCACTTTTTGCGTCTCATCCGTGAGTGCAGTTTCATGTAAGTTACAGGGAGCTCTTAGGAGTATCTTGTAAAGTTACAAAGTTCCGAGCTAGAAGTCAGGATTTTCCCACTCACATTCATAAAAAAAGTGTAATAACATAACTGTTAGAACAGTTGACCAGTTTTGGTTGTCTTTTTTATGTTACTTGGATAGGCAAACTGACAAAAGCCACCTGATGGTAAGTGGTTGACGTCACCCATGAACATAAACGAGTTTACCTGGAACTAGACCAGTAGGGCTAGCATAAGCGCACGACAAAATTTTGTCTACCCCTTTTCTCGTATTAACTATATGAAATAATACGAGAAAAGGGGTTTTCGTGCGCGCATTCTAGCCCTACAGGGAACTCATTAATGTGTTGCCTATCTAAGACATAAGATGTTAAGAATCTCGTTGTCAGTAATTAAATTGCCTGTCCTGCCCTTCTCTTCAAAACACAACAAAGCTGTTTCACGAGAGACCTATTTTTTTTAATTAGGTGTGTTCATTATCATTTCATTAACTTACTTTAAGTATCTTTAATACTACGTAAATATTATTAGGGTTGCTGACAACAGCAGACTGACCGTTTTTACGGGATTCAAAAAAATATTTGATTGACGTCATTATTAATAATTCTTAAAAATATTTTTTGCATACAATTCTGGTGTAATTGTATTTTTATCGTTTGATAACACGCCAGGTGCATAATTATTACGCATTTTTAAACAAAAGTACCTAATTAGATGTCGAGATTGTAGAATACAACAATATTTATATTTTAAGACAATATCTATTTTTAATAAAATAAAACATTATAATCATAAATGTTTATTACGTTACAAATAAACATTACCACGTCTTTATCGTTGTAACATGTCTTAATTATTAAAAATGTATGTTATCTATTAAAGCTTAGTTTTATTATTTTTTCTCAAAACAGCCAATTACCCAAGAACACCGATTCTATAAGGTAATAACACTAATTTTCGTAATCAGATAAAGTTATATTAATTTTAATATAATAGTAGTTAAGAATCGTAGCTAATCGTAGTTAACCGGTGGGAGGATTGCGTTTTGCAGCGCTTCCGTCTGCATGGGTACCATCATCCTGATTGGTTTCTCCCGTGAAACAGCTTCGCTGTGTTTCGCAGAGAAGGGCAAGACAGGCAGTGTAATTACTGGCACCGAGACTTAGCATCTTATATCTCAGGATAGGTAATACCTACACAAATTAGTTGCCTGTGCTAGTTCCGGGTAAACTTATTTATGTTCATGGGCGACGCTGATCATAAAATTAGATAGGCCACAACTAACATATAAAAAAAAAATCGGTAAATCAGACACCGTAACTTAAATCCTAATGCTAATAATAATATTATAAATGCGAAAGTTTCCAATTTGAATGTTTATTCTCTAATTCTCTTGATCATTTATTGTAGATTTAGAATTTAATTTGTACTATAATATTTAATCTATAAGCATAAAATAACTTATGCTTGTTTTATGGCTTACGTGTAATTTGGTAGCTTGTTATAGATACTTATCGCCATACTAATAAGTACTATCAATGGAGCAGGATATCTGTAATTCTTTTAACTCCGAGCCATAACCCTGATGAAAAATTACATCTTGAACAGCTGTTTCTAATTTAGGGCTAGGCTTTAAGGCTAGTTGTTTCTGATCCTTAGTTACTTCACGTAGGTATACAGGGCTGTACATTTCTGCAAACAATGCAGGTGGCAATGACTTCACTAATATTTAACTCAACGACGGCATTTCTTGTCATTGTCCGTCTAATCTTTGCGAATTGTGCTTCAAAGCTGCCTTTAGTCATTTGTACAACCGAACCTAACTTTATTTCTGAAATATGCTATTGCTATCTATGAGTACAGAATTACGGCGGAATTATTAATTATTAAAAATAAATATTTGAACGCGTGAATTGACTATGAGGAAATAAAATAATATCAAAAATTATCTCGAGTTTATATTTTCATTGTAAGTATATCGTTTAAACGTTATCCTCAATAGTCTGTATTTTACGGGTGAGACGGATGCTCTTTTTCTGCCCGCCCATCTGCTTATTTTTTTCCTGTGAAACAGCTTTGCTGTATTTCGGAAAAAAAGACAAGACAGGCAATTACTGGCACAATTAACCTTCGTATATTAGACCTGACACCAGTTAGATTACAAATTACATAGTATGGATCAACGTTATCTTAATACTGAAAATATTTTAAAAAGAGCAGAAAAAAACACTCAATTAAAATATAAAAAATGGGTTTTAATTCTTAAATGAATGTAGCCACTTTTATAACTTTGATTTCATATTTATATATACTATGTACTTTAATTTATAATTTAAATCTAAGTTTTCATAAAACACACTTTTAACAGCCGATTACCACAATATATCCAAAACTTTTATTAATGGAGCCATATTAGGTAAGCCCTTAACCCACATTATGTATTGATGTACCTTTAAAGGTATTCCGGAAAAAATACAGATCCTTTCGAAAAAAAATATTAGATAATATATCAGTCTCGATTCTTCTATGTGTCACTATCATCAACCCTAACAACCGCATCCAATATGTAAGTCATAAATGAGACCATATTCTTAATTACCAACTCGCGATCATAACACTTTATTCGCTATGAAACCTTAGAAACACTTTAGAGTGAGTGGTTCCATTTATATGTAACTATTCCTTAGTTTATACTATAGAGTCACGGCTAGTAAACCCATATTATCTCAACCGTTTATAGAATTGACAGTTATATGTTAATGTATATACAGCTTGGCAAAATAGAGTATGGAAAAAATGAGGGCGCCACTTTTACTTAGGTGTCATCATAATATGGAAAATCAGTAAGATAATTTAATCAAATCGTTAAAAATAAATGTGAAACACTAAGCTTTACTTAAAATCTAGTATTTTTCGGCCAAGTATTGTCAACATCATAGGTTTCCATTTAGTAAAATATTTAGTTCCACCTGTGGTGACACCACATCATACTCATTTTTACCAAGCTGTAACTTATTTTGTAGTGTTTCTATATTAAAATAAAAAGAAACAGTTCATTGCTTTTTAACATTGAGAGCTATGACATAAGTGTAAGACATTTTCTTCAAATTTTAATAATTTAAAAAAATTAAACCTTCAAATTTTTGTACATCTTTTCCATACCTAAGGTTTTTACATATATTTAAATAGCTGTTAATAAGAAGCGGTATCTATTCTTTAATCTGGGTGGGTAAGACGATAAATTTGGATGTCAGTCCACATGTGTAGGTAGGACAGATAAGAACAGGATGGCTTCCCCGCCTCTCACTCCGCTGCATAAGGCGTCGTAAAATATTATCCTGGCCGAGACATTTATGGCCAGTTTGAGATAGGTACCGTGGAAACATTTCTACAGTATTATATACCTAATACACTTATGGATATGTACTAAAGTATGCATACATATGGGAGCTTAAATGATAAAGATACTTTACATTCGATTTTTTCATTCATTGGGTAATTTAAGAAATCTATACGTAAGAGAATTATTCATGTACGCTCTTTTTTGTCTTTCTGTACTGTTTTTCTTGCTTGATTTATTGAATTGTATAACCTAAAAAATATATGCATACGCGCTCTAGATAATTAGGTATGTTTTTTAGTTCTTAATGCTTTCTAATGAAATTTTTCTAAGATACAAAAACAATATATAAATAACTATGTATTTATGTTATACCCACTGTTAAACTAAAATCCTTAATGAAGAGTACTGGTAGCTATATGGTAAAAGGTAGTTTTATTTAATTCGAATTATGTCATAAAATGTTCTGGTTTGTATCATACGCGTAGTTTAAAATGTAACTGTAAAATATGTTAACGACAGTGATGAGAGACTAATAAAGTTTTATAAATGACGTTATCGACAATTTAATGTACAATCATATTACATTTTGATTAATCGTGGAATGGACGAAATCGCAATTCGGTGCATTCATTCTCGCCATGAACTCGATCATAAAACTTCACTAATACACCATAATACACCGGCCTATATCTTTATTAACAATTCACCATAGATTCTTTTCAAACCATTCACAAAATTTATGTTCCAAAGTTACGACATTCTTATATCTTTTATTCTCAACTATATTCTGAAAACACTGTTTTCTTTATACGATTTCATACCCCATATTTTGTTAAGTGACTCGGTAGGGAGCTACAATGTTGCGAATAATAAAAAACTAAAAAATATCATGTGTAAGTGCGAACATAATCCACTCAATAGGTGGAATAAATCATCGAGAGACATTTAAACATTGCACGTACGAGTTATTATCGGATTTATTAATATTAAAGGTTTAAATATTCTATAAATTACGACAATGTAAGACTCGAGGTACCCTGTGAAACCAGTTCTTAAGTATTGCTACATATGTATCGCTTAGGTAATATTTCTTTGGGCACAAAAAGCTAAACTTTAATGGGTCGGAACGGAGGGCGGGTGCGACCAAGATTTATCTTCTTCAATATGTGTGGGTGAATATTTAAGATGGTAATTCAAATTTTTGAAAAAAATTAACGAATATATTTATACCATGTATGGAATATTTTCGTTATTTTTGCTAAGCTTTTTGCGTTTAATAATTCAGATTTTACTTTCAAATAGATTACGCCAACCGGGTGGCAGTGGAAAGATAGAGGCTGATGATAATGATGATAAACCCAAACCCTTTGGTAACTAGCGATCTTAGCGTCTATATAGGTATCATATCTTAGATATTTAGTATTAGAAATTTAAGAATAAATTAAAACTCACTATGACATCTTTTGAAACACCAAAAAGATAAGAATAATTATTATGCAAATTGTTGCAAAAATGCATTTTTATCTCGATAATCATTACCCAAAAACCGTTATCATCTCATCCGCCATTAACTCATTAGGCCACATAACCGTCCAATCGAGCTTTCCAATCATGAAATTAAAATAAAGTCCCCTTTATTGCCCACCGTTACGAGCTGCGAAAAAAGGGGGCATTAAAAAAGGAGGTATAAATAACACACCTTCGGAGTATGCAACAGAAACCGAGGGTAGAGGTAGTCGTAAATTATCCGCTTATGGCCTTCAGCGATCAATACGAATCATTAAGAAAAAATGTATGCTCTAAAGATTTCTCGTGTCGATTGCGGTTTTAGGCTTTTTGCCCGAGCATAAATTATGGCGTATTAAAATATTTTTGGGACCTCCAATCCGGCTTATGCGAGGTATACCGCTCAAATATCTGTGTAACTGCCAAAATCATCACAGATTTTTCATATTGCTCGCCAAACTAAATACATCATGTACCTACGCGATAGACTCAATACTCATCCAAAGAACTTACTAAAACTTAATATTATAAAATTATATTATACACGGTTCTTATTGAATGTTAAAATTATTTATGATTATTTGTACCCGGCTGTAATATTTACTATTTTATTGAAAACTAAAACCAAACTAATATTTTTCTTGTTCTACGTTATATTATACCAGACCCAGGAACAGTTTTAGGATATATTTAGGTACATTTTATTCTTTTTAACAAACACTCCCAATAATTTCATGTAGTAAAGAATCAATGCTCATCTATATTAAATGTTGAAATGTTTTTATTTGAAGGTCCACTCAAACAGTCGTAAATTAAGTGTAACCAAAAATACTTTATTCTATACTAAAAATATTTATTTTTTTATTTTACAAAATCTTTTTAATGAAACATAAGTATATTGTGTGCTTAATTTTTAAAATTATATGCATTCTCAATAAACGCAAACCTAACACATGTATTTGTCCTTAAAAAAATCATTTTAAGATATCAAGATTAAAACTAATTCGAACAATGGCTGCCTAGCCAAGATATATATAAGCCAAAATGTATAGCTGAGAATAATTATACCGAAGGCAGATGTGGGGCGGAGGGTCCCGGGCGGATCGATGCAGCTCCCTCGCTGTGACGACCATTTTCAATTGCCTAAAATCACTCTAAATCACGCAATTTACTTGCCATATATTGATAGGTATAAGTTTTTGTATGGGGACAAATATATTGTGAAAATCTATAATATCATTGGTAATTTTATTGGATAATTTGTACAAGGATTTGGAGAAGTATGAATACTATGTACCTTAACTACCTTAGGCAAAAGGCGAATTTAATGATGTATATAGGACCTATATACATCGTTAAAGTCGCCAATTATAGGTATATATAATATTTGAATGTGCCCGCGTTTAAATCAGGTAAAATGTCTCAATATATTAGAATAAAAATATAGACCTTATCGCTTGATCATGAGATACCTACATAAATAACTTGACAAATAAATCCTCTCGAAGATATTTGCAGAGATATTTTTTTAATGTATATTGTCAAGTAAAAAGGTGGTATTTTTGTTGTCGTTAATCGTGCTATTTACAGCAATAAATTAACATGCCCAAATCTTGGATCTATAATTAAATAACATCTTTAGAATAGGAGGTATATATATATATATCTCGTTCACTCACTCAATGCTTAAAAAAAACCTCCCTGAACAAAGAAGCTATCTAACGCAATATTTCTCAAAGTTGTATTTGTCATAGGCAGTTGTATTCGTCTTGTTCTTTAGTCCTTCTGAAATGAACGTGCAAAGTGCAACCACACATACCACACACATACCACATACGTTATAGGTAGGTATATTAAAATAATCATATAACTTATACAATAAATTTCATCTATACAGATAGGTAAATTAAATTGCGAGTGTCTGTTTGTAATATTAAAATTACCGCTTTTGACTAAATGCATATGGATGTGTACACGGTACATAGGTATACCAAAATATTATTTTTTATAATTTTTGTCTGTCTGTCTGTTTGTTCCGGCTGGGCCGATTTTTATGGGACTTTCACTGGCAGATAGCTGAAGTAGTAAAGAGTAACTTAGACTGTAATAATAATAATCATCAATCCGGTTACGGCTGTAAATCTAGGCTAACGCGGGCGAAGAATATTGTTATGATATACGATAAACAGCTCACTAATTAAGCTTATAAATGCCATAAAAATCATTCCTATAAGTAATCTATACTTATATGCCTAATATACTTCAAAAAGGGCGTTGACACCCGAATTCGCAATTCTACCAATTAACTCGAACTCGAAAGTGAAACTCGAGCGAGCCGCGTCGCCTTTTTTCTGTAGATTTACATATTTATTGGGGCACATTTTATGGAGGCAGAAAAAACCCGGGTCGTTTAATGGACAAAAAGGGTCCTGTATATTTATTCTGTCGCATCCTTTTTACGTGCGAAAGGACGTGGCTGTTTTTTTCGATATCGAGCCACATTTGGCGACGTACTTTGCATGAAAATATTAGATCGTAAATTTAACGTTATTCGTAGAATTGTAGCGCAGGAGATTTTGAAATAGGAGTTTATGGAGTGATACGAAATAAGACGTATAAATAACGTTATTTAGCTATCTAACTAAAATCGCTTCAGATGCGCAATGATTTTTGATTATTGATACAGAATCTTTAGTTTTTTTTCAAACAAACTAGGTAAATAACTAAGCTAATTTGTATCCAAAGAAGACGAAAATAACCTACCTAGTCATTGTAGAGAGAAGTTTCTAGATTTCGGGCTGGTAAGTATTAGCTACTAAGTAGTAATAAAGAAGTTATTCTGTTGACAATATTTGTAAATATAAAGATATACTACTTTTCTATCATCGTATATTATTATATATCGTATATATTATATCGTAACATTCTAAACATGATAGAATGAAGAAACATGAAGGTAAATTATAATTTACCTTCATCATTATCATCATCATCAGCCTCTATCCGTCCATTGCTAAACATAGATCTCCTTCAATGAACGCCAAGACGACTGACACCTCGCCACTCAATTGACCTTTTTTTGTTAACATGGGGAAACGCCTTTACACGCCATTAACGGCCCTGGGTGGGATCCGATGGTGTGTGGGATGCCCGGATCTAATGAGCAAACACGGCCCTCGTCGGCTAGTCAGTCCCTCAAGGGACCGACGCTACCTCCACATGGGGGTTGTCCCGCACCACAGAACAACCCCTCCTAACGTCGGGACAGTGCAATGGGGTGAGGTTCCCATCCTTGTCCCTTGTCCCCCCAACTATTTTGCCCTCTCTCCTTATAAGAGGAGTACAAAGAGCCCTCTCGGCTCCATTAGCTCCGCCCAAGGTGCAGCGCCACGTTAAGGCCTGAACCATGGTGGGACACTCAAACTGACCTTATGTAACCAATAATTATTGGTAATGATAATGATGAAATTCACAAAATTACCCAAAGTAGCACACCGCTAATTAGCAACCTACTAATGTCGAACATAAAACTAGAATACGATGCCATAAACTACAGCGCAGTGCCATTAAAAAAACACAAGTTTCAAAAGCTCTTTAGTGAAAGCAACTACTTTTTACTTTAACTACTATCTTACAAGATACTATCCATACATTATGTACCTACCTACGTAATTGACAATTTTCGTCAGCATGTAAACAAATTCTGTAGGTTCTTGATGGTCCCGTAGAGCATAAGTTCCTAAATTTTACGTGGACTGTTTCCACGTAAAATTTATTATCAGATTCTTCATCATTAATATTAGATTCTTATATACCTACCCATAATAAGGTTATGGTATAGGTACGAGTAGGTACCTATGTACCCACACATGTTTAATATGAGTGAAAAATATATATCTCTACGATGTGGTGTGTGTGATCATCATCATCATTATCAGCCTCTATCCGTGCACTACTGATCATAGGCCTCGTCGGCCTCCGTGCGTGCGTCTCCTAGATACTCAATATGAAACTCTTACCGTATGTAGGTAGCTTTATAAAAGAGCTGGGTATATTTGATAGATTTAATAGAATTTGAAACGGTTGTCTTTTACTCTATACCTAAAGTTATTATATTATGCTATAGTACTGTTATAGTATTTATACACACATAGGTACCAATAGATTTATGTGCGGAATAGATATAAGTGGACATTTCATTAAAACGGTGAAATTCGATATTGTGTACACTCGAAATATGAGCATGTCCTTTAATATCACTTTAAGTTTTAATTGAAAATGATTTCAATATAATTTACGATAGTCCAAAAGAAATATCGTTTTTCCTGCTCATAATTTATGCTTCGCTCGCTAAGTGATTTTACTTGCATTTTATTATTTTACAGCCTGGGTGGGCTGAGGCCGTGAACTTAGTTGCATCAGTTTACTTTAAATAACGTTTATATACCTTTTAAGTACAACAATTAAGATAGATTGTGCGATATAAGATTATAGGAACTCTAATTGTTGAACAATTGAGTAAAACCTTTTACTAAATTGTATTTAAAACATAGGTAATTAATATACCCACATATCATAGATTAGTTGAATAAAAATCCCTTTACAAATTTATATGAACTGTCGTAGAATATTATATAATTAATGATAATTAACGTTTATTGAGAAGAAAGTTGTAATGAGGCTTTTGTCTCCATTTTGATCTAAAAGTTAAAGCTCACATATTATTTACATTAGATTGCAAATATACATATAATTAAAGTTAATTAAATTATTGCCCAAATCAAGGTAATATTTTTACAAAAAACATATTAGATCTACAGATCTAATGTTTTTTTTTGTAAAAATACCAGAGACCAGAGCTATGTTATAAATGATTAGTTTTCAAGATTTAAAATATCTAAAGTATACTTTTAAGCACATATTTTAGTCTGTACATCACCAGAGGAATGCACTCAGTAAATCATCAGTAGGTAGGATAGTAAACCAGTTCTTTAGTGGCAGAGCCGTGAGCTGTAAGCTCGGCTTGACCGTCGTAAACTTGTAGTTTTGTTGTATATTCCAAGCCTACACGCACTTTTATCTAAAACGCTTCTAAAGTGCTTCATATCAAATTTGAGGGTCAACAAATATATGACAGTAATTTGTAAACTATCTCCGACATAAAAATGTCTGAGCCGTCATAATTTATGAAAGATCTTGTAACAATGTTTGGTCGTATCTGATTTAAAAATCGTTCAAAAGAATCATTACGATATAATTTATTTTTATGCATACATTACAAAATAATATTATTTTTTACTGATTAGGAGTAGATCCGAAAGAAGATAATTTCCTACAGCTTAATCAAAAGTATATAGAACTGCTATTGTTAATAGTTGGTTAACAGGTATAGGGTATATAATAGTTTTCTTTAGGCTAATCATTAATCAACATTACTAGCGCAGTAGTGAATTAAAATTAAACAGTTACTTATTGACGTTGAACTTTAAGTAGGTATCATCATATTCTGCAACTCTATTAAATACTGACCTATTACATCTAATACCTACTAAATCAATTTATAAGACACACATAGTGGCTGTAATAAAATGGTGTGACAAACGGTTTTAACAACTAAATAATCAGAGACTCATTTAGATTTAATTCACCAATTTTAAAAGATTTTTAAGACAAGTGAAAATTAAACACCTAAACTGTTGGCGATTTAATAATACAATATTTATATAGAACTAAAATATGTACCTCCCTACTTATAATTCCTAATTATGTACACAATGAGATTTTCCCTCATTACGTAAGTCATGCGAAGTATTTGGAGAATTATAATGAAATTAATTATGATACACGAATTATTTACGAGCAAATCTAAAAGGGAATTTAATTTCATTAGGGTTTTAGTGGCACCATGTTGTCACCCGCTGCGCAAGAGTTTCGTCCGTATTTCATTCAGCTGTCAGACGCCGGCCAATGGCAGGGCAGAATGGCGCGCGTTCGAAAATGGTGGAGATAATTTCATTGTATATTATATCGTGACAGGTCGTTACTTTTTACTTTAACGTCCCTTTTCATATTTTCTGGGGTCCTCGACTTGTGCTTTTTTACTAAATTAAAATAATGGTGTCTATCAAATATTGGTTTTTAGTTTCGAATACTAATAAGTGCCACTTGACAATATGAAAGTTTTAACAGAAATCTTTTTATGTTTTTATGAGAGTTAGGTCATATTGTTTACCTACCTCGGGCGTTTAGCAGCTCATTCCACTTCAAAACCGGAGCAATGAACATTACTAAGGGGAATCCGGCTAAAAATATATAGGTACCTATGTAAGCTTTATTTAAAGTTAAACCGCATGTAAAGATGAGTCGTTTAAGGTACTTCAAATGTTCGTTTTGTTATTGTATCTGCAATTATTATCAATATAAAACAATGACAATTATTAGAAAAACATATTTTTTCATTATTTCAAAAATGTCTTATATAACTAGTTAAATCCAGTAGGTATATTATAGCGGGAAAGATTGCCATCCTATATATTTTCCCGAGCAAAGTCGACTACTAAAAACTGCCATAAAACAACAATTCAAATGGGCCATTTCACGGGAAAAACAGCATCCCCTCGGTGGGAGGGGGCATGCCCAAAGTATAGCTGCTTTATGCCGCGGAATTACGACTTAGACGTTTCAAACAATAATTCTCCCCATAAATACGGACCCGATTTCTTCACGCGTCATAGCCCCGTTTCTTTGTCTGGAAAAATGTTCTATGTAATCATCATAAAATATCCCATACTCATTGAATTAGAGGAAAATATACCAGCGTTAGATGATAATGGTTTCAGATATTCTGTGTATTAAGATAAATGATCGTTATAACTTCGTTGTTGACTGCTTCATACGCCTTATAGATGTCAAATGCTTTAGTTATCCGAGAGATGACTTTGATACAAGTCCTTCATAGTAGGTACCTTCGTAACGTGAAGCTTTCTGCATCTGCTTAGTATGTAAGTACCTAATATATTGGGAAATTACATCGTTCTTATATTTATTATTATAATATTAGATAATTACATTCTTATTTTTTTTATATAATATTTTAATAATGTTTTACATATATACACTTTGACTATTCACAAGTTTGTGTTGCTTATTAATATTATTGTTGTCTTAGTGTTTTCGGAGACGTGATCCACATTGAAATGAACTTACAGTCGTTTAGAACATACAGAATTAAAATTAACGGTGCAGACTTGAAAAGGTTAAAGACATACATAGGTACTCTGTTACTTTTGCATGTCTTATACCTACTATGAAAGTTAATATTTACCTCGCTTTCTAAACAATTTCAGACGTTCTCATTTATATATTAAATTAATTGCAAGATAAGTATTGCAAAACACCATTAAATATTATGAATCAATAAAATTACGCACCGCTTACTTTCAAATTAACACTCTTTGTGATTGCAATTGTATTGAAAGTATTTAAAACATACAACTGTTTTTTCGCTACTGAATCAAAACCACATTTGAAGTTTTATACGCTAAGCATCCCAATATTCCAAATCGATATCTGCACCAGATGCAGATTTCTCTTGTAGTAATTAGGTACCTTTTTTTCGTTTGCGCCGGGAAATGCTCTTAGGCATCCCGCGGGAAAGAGGTCCCCCCTAGGCGGGTATGTAGGACACGCTGCGCCTTAAAGATAGTAAGTTGGACGCACCTCTACTCACTAAAACTCGGCGACTGCCATCAATGCCACCTTTTGTGCGGTGCCCTAGATCTGTTGAACATCAGGCACCTCAACAACTAGTCAGTCCCCCAAGAGACCGCTAGAGACGCCACCTGTGCCTTGGGGTAGTCCCGCACCACAGAAAAACTCCTCCCAACATTCGGGACCGTGCAATGGGGTGAGGTTCCCATCGTCGCCCCTTGTTCCCTCTTCTCATAAGAGGGGTAGGTACAAAGAGCAGCTTCCTCGGGTCCCCTGTGCTCGTGTCGGGCTTAAGGATGGGAACCTGGGCCCAGTATGAGACGTCATCACGGAGACTGCTTAGTAGCGGCCTGGCAGTCCCTCCTTACGAAGTCTGATAATAGTCTGGCCTTCGCCGGGGTCAGCCAGTCACTGCTGTGATCCTGTTGCCTGCAGACCCAGGACCATAAAAAAGCGACTGAAGCAGGGATTTTAGTTTATAGTAAGTAGTAACTTACTTACAAAGGGCACAGCTTAATTCAGTTCATTTCAGTATCAATGTGATGATTCAACATTTTGTCTCATGCTTCGTTCGGTCTTACTTAGACTTTTTGTAGGTTATCTATAAACTCTTATTTAATAAAATAGGTATGCCTACATGTAGGTATTTATTACATTTGATATTTAATAGATATGACAAAATTTATCCAGTTTATTATTGTATGAATTATTTATTTTACCATGACTCATACAGACTAAATTCGAGAGCTTATTCTTCCCAATGTCAATAGTAATAACATTTACATCCAAAGTACCATATGACCTACATACAATATCTCTTAAAGGAAAAATAAAGATCTCATAAAACTACATAAAATAAACCAAACAAAAATGTAAAAAGCGAGAGATATTCTATCGCCTGACCTCTTCAACCAAATTCTAATCTAGCAGCGTAATAAAGTTGACGTAATAAAAGCGAACGCTTTCACGTAGCCCGTAAAAATATGATAACGCTCACGTAGGCATATATCAGAAGCTCGGAAAATGGTTTAGACATTTTTTTGCTGTGATATCACATTTGCGGATGTGAATAGAGTAACAATATTTCCATTTGAATTAATTCTAATACTAGGACAAAAGCATGCAAATAGTGGTTACTGGTTAGGTACTGTTACTTGTTTGTTACTGATTACGAAATAGGTGTTGGTAGAAGGCAAAGAAGTACGAGAAGGAAATGATTACATTTTTATGTCATTGTAACAGTGAATGCTGCTGTTTTTAGAGCACTTTTTTTTTTGTAGATTCGTGTAGATGATGTAGTCCTGTTACTTCGTGATATGAAGCAACTTCCATCTGAAAATAACTTTTACAAGTTTAGGTAATTTCAAATATAAAGTAAATTTGGAGATTTACAAAAAATCATTTTATTAAAAAGCAAAATAAAGTAAATAGATTGGACATCTTTTACATTCATATGAACATGAGTGTCAGACACTATCTATGTGATACGATACGATATATTATATGTAACTCATAACTGTTCTCCCTGCTCGGTTACTATTTTTAGAGGGATTTATTTTATTTGTAAGAGGTAGTGCCATGCTGCTATGCAGCCGATAGGACCGGCACGACCGGTGTAGTACCTCTCGCTCACATAACACCGGAGTCAAGTGACAGCTATGCTGTCGCATTTCGTGAGGTTTGTGAGTTTCCGGTGGCCCATTGGGGGGATAGAGAAAAGGAGGGCAACAAATCTTCATTAATCTCTGGTGATGTACAAATTCGACTGCTCGTTTGCCCTCCTATGACATAAAAAAGATGAGTTTCAATCAGCCTACTATTGTAAGTAAATGTACATTATGTTACTTTTCACATCAGTCAGTACCTACTTACTATAGCTCATTATAATTAATCTGATACAATAAGCATATTCTTTAAATGCAATTTATTTTACAAATAAATGACTCCTACATTACGCATGCGTGGCGCGGAAAGCAATAAATTCTCTCACCACAGATAACTAATGGAATTGCAGATTATATTACTTCGACAACACCAAATTACACCAGAGCATATATTATTTATATTTTTCATTAATCTTCCACACTCGACTATTATGTGTGAAAATTAATGCCGCGTCTTCTTTAAGTCTGTTTATTATCAAATTACGATTAGTGAAAAAGTACAGAACAAGACGTATATATTTTTTTTAATATCATATTATATTATGGATATATTTCACGGTGGCGATACTAATGTATACGATAATTCGAATCAGCTGATAAAGTAACTTTAGGACTGAGTTTCAGGATTTCATAAAAACACTGTTTTACAAAACCTCTTGATTTTGGCAAATTTTCTGTGATTACAACTAAAATTTAGTACAATTTGAGTTACATTTTAAATATTCATCAAGTAATCAAAATTCTAAAGAACCCTCCCGATGAAACTTGTTAATAGTAACACTTAAACCAAGTTTCAAGGGCTTTTCACTTTATTATTCCGTTCTGCACCAGCGTCCAGGCGCCTGGGTACTCCATAATAAAGGTGGATTAATACTGCCGAAAGCCCAACTTACCTAATAAATATAAAAGGCTCCTCCGCCGGCGATCGTAAACCGCCCACTGTGCTCTACCAAGATTACTTATATCGCGACCAGTAACATTTAGCCCCCCGTTTTCATTACGGTAGCCAATTTTGTGGAATACCAGGAAAGTTTGTGGGTCAAGTTACGCTGGTCCACCATTATCAGCTCTATGTAGATTGCGCGTTCGCCTTGCTTTCTCCCAGATAAGGTTTATGGTCGCTCGGAAGAAAGGATAATATTATGTTTGATGTATTTTTGTTTTAAGTTTTATCATACAACTTATATACTGAGGAAACATTTATAATTATCATTATTTACTTTTATTTTAATTATACATTTCATGAAACAAGAAAGTGTAGGCTAGTCATACCTAATAAATACGTACCTAATAATATACTTTTTCTTATAGCATAGGAGGGCAAACGAGAAGTCGAAGCCTTTTGTTGACTATCGACACCCATACACAACCATAGATTATGCAGATGCATTGGCCTGCTTTTCCCTATCCCCTTCAATGGGCCACCGGAAACTCACAAAACGCGACAGCATAGCTGTTACTTGACGCCAGTGTTATGTGAGCGAGAGGTACCCGGTCGTGCCGCGCAGGCCCAATTTAGCTGCAAAACAGCATAGCACTACCTCTTACAAAGTAGGTACTTACGAGTACTTACTTTTTTTTTTTAATAATATGAATTTATCTACATATTAGGTATGTCGGTCTTCATGTTACTTTTTGCCGCTGATCTGAGGGATTGTACAAAATTGGCAAGGAGATATAATATCAGACTAAGAGTCATGGACCATCAAATTAATCATCATCAACACGAATACTATCTAGTCTAACGAAACCATGGTGCTCGTGTAACATATTTCGTTATGCCAAAGAATACAAAGTTGCAATAATTTACGAAGGGACGTTTTATGACTTCGCACATGCGTCACGCTCGAGTAACAGATGAGTCGAGGATCCCAGATGAGTCCAACCCACCCCGATCACGACCGGTTGTGACTTGTGACCACGATCACGTGACCTCAACAAGATTGTTTACGACGCCGTTTAACTTGCCCGGTAACAAGAATAACGCGTTGTAAACAGGTACCATATTTATACTCATGTCATGTCACATAATTCATATTAATCTATTCCTTATTTATTAGTAATGCTTATTTATGAAGCTGAGCTAAAATGTTTTTAAAATACCTAACTTAAGTAGGATAGTTAACTTAAAATATATGTCAATACTTCTTTCTTTAAGCCATTAAAATAAGGGCTATATTATGATATACTTTATTGACGTGACAACGTCTTATAATTCGATGGAGCCGGCTGCACGAATGAAAAAACATGACGCATGCGGCGTTACCTCGCTCTGAGGCGTTCCATTTTCTTATGAAATTGACGTGACAACTATCGTCATTAAACCGACTTTATTTTTAACGGTAAAGAAAAATATCGTGCAACAACCATTGGTGTGTGAGGATCACCAAAGCGTCTTGAGCATGCCGTCTTACTTCTTAGCCTAGTACCATTCTGAGCATGAATATTAAGGCGATGAATGATTTCGAATAAGATATGGTATTACTATCGAACCGACTTAGGGAGTAGGGACCATCAAGAAAAGAGCAGACCATACTCGTATTTGAAAGGACAGCAACGCACCTGCTAATGATGTAGTGGGTGTCTATGGACGTCGCTTATCACTTACCACCAGGTGAAACGACTGTCCGTTTCTTCAATTCCGACTCTTCTATAAAAAAATGAGAAAATCGAACCCAATATTAGGAAGAATAAAGGTTACTTATGTTATGTTATTAAAGTATGAATATATATTTGTATACATACTCGTATTATACCGTATAGGTAGCTATTATTTTTGTCTACTGTTTCATGTATGTAACTAGAATTCAACTGCTGATACGTTAGAACCTATAAAATTGATGATTTATGTCGATATAGCTATTACTTATGTCATAATGTTTTACATCTTAATAACTGACACCAAGTTCGTTAGTTGCCCAACGTATTTGTTAGAAGATTAAAAACTTAGAATATAAAATATTACTATTATTTAAAATTGTATTGCTTTTTAGTTCAGAAAATATATTTTATTAGGTATTTTTGGCGGACCGATGGCTTTGGCATTAGGTAGGTAGGTATATTTGCTTCCCTCGTTGGCTGAGCCAAAAATATACATCATTATTTTATAATATATTTATAATAATTAACATAAAAATATGTTGCTGAGTTTAATGTTGAACAGAATATCAGAATGCGATTTATAATAATAATTTTTAATTTGCAATTTTTCTATTTATAATATTTTACCAAAATCAATATTTTTGTTAAGAATTTGATGAGATAAAACACAACTTTCTTTGATACATGTACCTACATACTTACCTATTAATAAAGCAATTCATATGATTTTTTTTTTATGTTAGTTGGATAGGCAAACTGGCAAACGTGCCACCTGATGGTAAGTGGTCGACGTCGCCCATGAACATAAACTAGTTTACCTGGAACGAGCCCAGGCAACTCATTTATGTGTTGCCTATCCTGAGACATAAGATGGTTAGTCTCGGTGCCAGTAATTACACTGCCTGTCTTGCCCTTCTCTCCGAAACACAGCAAAGCTGTTTGACGGGAGAAACAAGCAATGATATACATACCTATAAATGTAGTACATACCTATAAAAGTAATAATAAATACACGATTATTAATAATACCCGTTTCATTCATGTTGTTAATGCCATACTTGGTAGAATTAATAAAACGTTTATGCTCATTTAAAGCAACTTAGTAGTAGTAGAGAAATCACCATAAAAATAACACTTAATTTCAGTTCGCAATTACGAGGCTGTTAAAGGGTGGCTGCCTGAGACTAGAGCTATTACAGTACCTCTGCACTCATGCGCTCCTCGTACCTTGTGTTAGCCGACGGTGCTGTAAATATTGTACACAAAACAAGCAAAACATTGCAAAAGGTAAGGCATTGCAAAATTGAATTTGAATAGAAATAGATATGGCAGCGGTAGGAATCATTAAAATATTTAAGACACATTAGATGAGACAATTCTGACTGTCACCTCTCAATACATCTTAGAAAATTTACTGTATGTCCGTAAAAACATAAATGAATTTTGTAAGAAAAGTGATATTCATAGTAGGAATACACGTAATAGACACAGGTTACATGCACCAATGATTAGACTTTCGAAAGTAAGCAATTCTTTTAAAGGCAACTGTATACGCTTTTACAATATGATCCCAGAAAACGTTCAAAAGCTCTCCATAAAAAAATTCAAAAAAGTTGTTAAAGAACGTTTGTGTGGTAAAGCATATTATAAAGTAAAAGATTTCATGGAAGATACCACACCCTGGGAATAAGGCGTTCCTCCCGGGCATTTCAAGATAAGATGTTAAAATTGTTATTAATATAATATATTATTTGAAAAGATTAGTTCCACTGAGTTTGTTTCGCCGGTTCTTCTCAGTGGGCTTACCTTGGAACCGGTGGTAGATTCAATTGACGTTCAAAAAGATACTGTATTAGTACTATTTTGAATAAAAAAAAATTGATTTTGATTTTGATTTTGATGTAGAGTAAAGCTACCAGCCTGTGTTTTATGAAAAGCGTATAATGTTTTTGTTCTGTTGTAGTAAAAATAGATAAACTCGCCCTAAATTTCCAATCCATTTTTTTTCTGTATAAGGTATATATTTTATTTATACATTCTGAGCATAAAATCACAAAATGCTGACAGATCCGGGTGAAGCTTCAAGCGCCATTATAAAGAAGTTTTTGGTCGATATCTGGAGAACTATGCAGTATGCCCTTTAGGGCAAACGTTATTGAGACCTGTAGAGAATTATTTTTGTAAAACTTACCTTTTACGATTTATGGCCCATTTATTGAACCGGGTTTTCTATCTCGCCGACTCTTAAAATATTGGAACTGATTAAAAAAATATATAAATGCAGATTAATCCAATATTATACTTGTCTACCGAGAGCCCGAAATGCCTGCATGCCTAAAAAATGCATGCATAAAACTTTATGTCCACACAAGATGGCCGTCAAATATTTCTTTTGCGGTTTTTTAGCCTAGGTACCTACGTTTTTCTCAAGGTTTCTAAAGCAAAATATTATACTACCTAGTATTTGCATACGTTGTTTATATTTAAGTACGTGTCATAATCACAACA
Source organism: Helleia helle (assembly GCA_963853865.1). Taxonomy (NCBI): domain Eukaryota; kingdom Metazoa; phylum Arthropoda; class Insecta; order Lepidoptera; family Lycaenidae; genus Helleia; species Helleia helle. The sequence continues at coordinate 12,710,038 of OY971416.1, read as the reverse complement.
ATTAAAAAAACAAGATGTTGTAATTAGCTTTATTAATACAAAAATACAATCAAATTTTCAGAGTTATGATTTTTTTAAGGAAAGAATATGTAGAATTAAATATTAATATGTAAACAAATACCACTTAAGAGGTTAATAAACTTTTAAGGTCTATAAAATACATATACATATAACAAGTAGGTACCTTGAGGATTTTGTAGTTTTTTTTAGGATTTTGTAACCTTGATGTGGCAAAATGGCACTCTTACATACAAGTTGGACCAATCTGTTAGTCTGTATGTTCATTATTTATGTTAGTTGGTTATGTGAACTGGCAGACGTGCTACCTGATGGCAAGTGGTCGACGTCGCTCATGAACATATAGGTAGATAAACAAATTTACCTGGAATCAGCCCAGGCAACTCATTAATATTACCCACCCTAAGACATAAGACGTTAAGTCTCGGTGTCAGTAATTACACATTGTTGTAGCGCGGGAGAAACGAGCAGGACGGTTGTACCCAAGCCGACGGGAATGTTGCACAGCAAAATCCTCCCACCGGTAAACACAACCAACTCAGCCGTCGCACTACCTGACTTCAATATAGTAAGCAGGTGAGCGGATATCATGTAAGATACGAGTTCCTACGTTCGTAAATTTTGTAGTATCTCCCCGTTTTCTATTAAATCTATTAAAGAAAATTTATGATATCAATTTAATGAAAACTCAGATCGTTAATTGTGTTTTTAGTCATTTAAAAACTTATCCGCTTTCTTTTTTGGAATTACTTTTGTAATTGTATTTTGTTTAAAATAGCTAATCAAATCATCAATAATACATTTATAAAGAAAAATAATTTAAAAATACTTTAGAAACTTTAAAACTCCACAAGAAAGCATATATAAATAATAAAAAAAACATTAATCATTACAAGAAAAATCATTCACAATCGGCCATCCTTATACCTACTACTGTACTCCCAACAAACCTGACGACGCTATCATTTGTTAACCGCCAACTAGTTTAGTCACTCATACTTTGACATCTCTATTTCTATAAAACGTCCTCCATTATAAAATGTAATTGTCCAAAACGATACTTACAAAACAATACCTCCTATACATAATATCTTTATTATCATAACATAAGCCCGCATCTGAAACATAAATTCATTAGATATAGCAGTCACCCCCCAGACTGGAAGGAATTACACACACGTGTCCTTTATAAACATAACTCTATGTTAATTATAGGCAGTGCGATGGGCCTAGTTGGAGGAAATTAATTTATTACTTACTCAGGAGAGAGGTACTGAAAATTTAAATGCTGTGGGAATAATACAGAATAATTGTAAAGTTTTGTATAGTATTTGAAAGGCCGGCAACGCACCTGCTAATGATGTAGCGGTTGTCTATGGATGTCGCTTGTCACTTACCACCAGGTGAAACGACTGTCCGTTGGCCATTCTTCCATAAAAATAATAATTAGTAGTATCTTCTTAGGTCTAAGTAGTGTTTGATTACCTACATCTTGAAGAGATAGTATCTACCAGTTACTGATAAAATCTTAATATAGTATCTTTTTATCATTGAAATATTAGTTCTATTTGTTATATTTTTTATGTTGGGACCACTCACACATTTCTTATGTTGTATTAAACTATTGAAAGTCATAGGCCCGAAAACAATTATACATATCTATTTTTAAAGAATATTCCGTAAGCTTAGACTAAACCATTCATTCATATGTTGTGTTATTTATACATTATCGGTAATATATTTTATTCAGTAACATACAATTAAAGATATAGGTAATTGCAGTGATTTCTTTTATGTCCTTCTCTGTAGTATATTCTGAGCCAGCCGGAAACAACATAGTTACCTGCTGTTTTCCGACCTTAAACCCAACCGATAAGAGCCGTCGGCAGTTCGTCACATGTTAGCCAATGCCTGAAACAATTTTACTTATATTACCATTGAATTAGAGCTTATTTTTATGTTTTTCAGTGATATTAGTAGGTATATTCAGTAATTTACAATATACGGTTGGTCAAAATTTTTGCCGAAAATTAATTTACCGCTAACCAGCGCCAGTATTCCGATAGCAATTGAAAACTTTTCCTATGAATTGCAATAAAAAAATGATAACTACGTATACCTCAATTTGAACATGTTTAAGTTTTGAAATGGAATGTTTAAAATACAACTAGGGCTAGTTTAATTTCAACTAATCATGGAATCACAGTAGCCACGCTTAGGTATACCTGATCAAATTCTATTTATTTCTCATAAGTTGTTCCTTTTTTAAATAAAGAAATGAACAAAATATTACGTATTTATATAGTAAGTTATTTGACATAATTTCTATCGTATTTCAATACGTGTTTGACTTCAAAATTATGTAGGACAATTAAAAAAGAACATCAATCAAGTTTATTTCATACTTATTACATAAAAATACTTTTAAAAAGCTTTTAATGGCTAATGATATGGGAGGTGTGTGTTTGTTTTAAATTTATAACTAATGAAGGTACTTAGGTTGTTGTTTGTTTATCATGATCAAATTATACATTAGAGAATTATTTAAAAAAGAAAGCTCGGCTGACTGTTTGAGCCTTGATTTCTCCAATTGTGTAAGCTTTGGTTGTAAGCTTTTTAACGCAAACTTTTTGATTTTCACTTACAGTTTTTATACATTCGAAATGCCTCATTCTGTTCAGATATACAGTCCAGATATACACTGTTCAGTTATACACTGTTCAGATATAGGTACACATAGAGCTATTACATTTTTGTTATTCCTCCCATAACCATAGTAGCTGTAAAGTATCAGAAACTTCAGGAATATGAAAAGCTAAATAAACCACGACAAAATCCGTAAGATCTTGTTTAATTATAACACAATTAGAAAACTGTATAGAGCTGTTAAAGTTTATGTAAGTAACTAATATAAGTGCTCCCAAGACTCCATTTTGTTTTGTTTGTCCAACGAAATAATCAGTCAAAATAAGCTGGAAGTAATAAATTCCAGTTCATATTAGTGCGTCACGGTCCTAATGCGATCAAATAACAGAAAGTAACGTTCGTGATAACGAGCGCCATAACTTTTGAGTCGCGGGGCTGAGTGCTGAGGGTGCCTCGACCCGATAAGGAATATTCAATTTGGATTAGAATTTCCACCAAAAATATATGTACTTCAATTTACTTCCTGTACATATGGACATATCTATGCGCGAGTGCTTTAATGTTTGGCAAAGAAAAAAAATATGATTCCAGAAATGTTACTTTGATTTTCTAGAATTTTCGATATGTAAATGTTATATTATTTGGAAGGGGGAGGGAAGCGCTGTGCCGCGCTCCCGGCACCATCTTGCTCGTTTCTCCCGTGAAACAGCTTTGCTGTGTTTTGGAGAGAAGGGCAGGATAGGCAGTGTAATTACTGGCACCGAGACTTAACATCTTATGTCTTAGGATAGGCAACATATAAATGAGTTGCCTGGGCTCGTTCCAGGTATACTAGTTTATGTTCATGGGCGACGTCGTCGGCGTACCATCAGGTGGTATGTTTGCCAGTTTGCCTATCCAACTATTATAAAATAATCCTCTTAAAACTAGAAATAGGAAATAACCAAATAATAATAACTTACAAAACAAAATACGAGATTATTGATTTCTTATTAAATGATTTTTACCTAGGCTAGACAAATTTAGGTACATATTTACCTACTTCGAATAAAATTTCGTCTAAAAATGTTGAAACATAAAATATCTTTTATCTTTTCAGATTCGACGCTAAGAATCCAAACTCGGATGGCATAAAAAGTTTCAAAACTCCATTTCGCCATTTTATGTCCACATCCGAGGCTGATTCCCGCGCCCCTCATTTTTCAACTCGCTTACTCAAATAGACGTCTGTCCCGTTCCCGCCATCCCAAAATGGCGGCGAACACGTGGGGGAACACCAAAGGGTAGATTAAGACGAGGAAGGAAGGAACACAAGAATAGTTTCACAGTAGGTAATGAAGTATTTGAATAATTGTCTCATTGCAACATGAGCCTACGTTTTACTAGGTACACGTTATATAATAACGTGTACCTAGTAAAACGTAGGCTTTAGCTTATATAATAAGCTACATTTAAGTTCACTTTCAAAAATTGGTAACATTTTACTATAATAAAACAATTTTTACGGATTTTATCGCGGTTTATTAAGATTTTTACAAGCCCGACGTTTCGGATACTTTACAGCAACCATGGTCACGGCAGGACTGAAGTGTCATACGTCCTATCATTACAAAGTTATTCGAAACTACCCTATGATACATCAATATTTTGGTCAGTCCTATCTACGCAGAAAGTGCTAAGTGTATCTTTAAGCTGTGACATATTATGCTTGGATATTGATTTGATAATTTTAATAATGGGATCCCAAGCTAGTGGTAAAAGCCAGCCAGCCAGCATTAATTTCAATAGCCTCACGGATCATCCTTGGTTGGACTCTGTGTTCTTTTGCGAGGACTTGTGGTTTATCAAATCTGATGTAATGGCGAGCTTTGTCAAGACTATGTTCACAGATGGCAGGATGCTTTTTATATATGCAGGATCCCATTATTAAAATTATCAAATCAATATCCAAGCATAATATGTCACAGCTTAAAGATACACTTAGCACTTTCTGCGTAGATAGGACTGACCAAAATATTGATGTATCATAGGGTAGTTTCGTATAACTTTGTAATGATAGGACGTATGACACCTCAGTCTTCCCGTGACCATGGTTGCTGTAAAGTATCCGAAACGTCGGGCTTGTAAAAATCTTAATAAACCGCGATAAAATCCGTAAAAATTGTTTTATTATAATGAGTGAAATTCGCGTAAACATTAGAAAACAACATTTTACTATTTAAGATATTTTGTGCCATAAACATCGTGGCATTTTTATAAAAATGAAATGAAAGTCAACCTCTTTTTCAACTAATATTTACCTAACTGATATAACAAAAGGCACTTTCTATACCTAATGGCGAATGTAATAATTTACCTATTTTTCGTTAATTTATGAATTTCGTTTGTGAAATAAACTATAGCTAGCTATGACATTGTAAAAGAAAATAAAAAGAAATAAATAAATAAAATTTAGAATAAGTATTTATTATTTAGAATTTTATCACAATTTTATAAAGTAATAAAATATAAAACAGTAGATATTATAATATCATGTTTTTATTCATATTTAAAACATCCGCTGTTTTATATTATTTTTTATATTTTAATTTATATTTAATGCAAAATTATTTTAATTCAAGACTAATTAGGCATAAATCCACAAAATAAACTAGAGTAGGTTGTATTTTATCACAAATAAAATAATTATTTGCTGTTTGTTTTAATTTGGAAATTTAGTAATTTGCTGGAAGATAAATACAGACAATAAAGTTTTTTTGAACCCGCCCACCTACCAACGCCCATGAACATAAACAAGTATACCTGGAACGAGCCCAGGCAACTCAGTTATGTGTTGCCTATCCTTAGACATAAGATGTTAAGTCTCGGTGCCAGTAATTACACTGCCTGTCTTGCCCTTCTCTCCGAAACACAGCAAAGCTGTTTCACGGGAGAAATAAGCAAGATGGTGGTACCCATGCAGCCGGGAGCGCGGCACAGCGCTTCCCTCCCACCTCCCACCGGATAAAATAATAATATAGATATAGAGACTTCTGTACTAGCATATAGGTATATCATCTGGGCGGATCACCTTACCGGGAGGAATAAGGCCCGGCTGCGATCGGCGCAGCGGGTCATCGCGGTAAGAGTGATCCGGGGGTACCGTACGGTTTCGTGGGCAGCAGCCACTGCCCTAGCCGGTGACCCCCCGTGGGAGCTCGTGGCGGAGGATCTTGCCGAGATGCACTCCTATGTCTCGGATTCTAGGTGTCTGGGTGAGAGCCTTACGCTGGACGGGATCCTGCGGGTTCGCCGACTAGGGCAAGAGGCGTTAATGCGGAGGTGGGGGAAGGACCTGGCGCAACAGCCGTATGGCAAAAACCTGACGGTTGCTCTGCGTCCGGTCCTTGAGCGGTGGATGCGCCGTAAGCGCAAACCCCTCACCTTCCGTCTGACACAGGTGCTCACCGGGCATGGTTGCTTTGGTGAGTACCTGTGCCGGATGGCCCGCAAGGAGCCGTTGACAGTGTGTCACGATTGTGCCGCGGCGGTGGACTCGGCCCAGCACACACTCGAGGTGTGCCCGAGATGGGCGGCGCTGCGTCACAGTCTGACATCAGTCATCGGAGGGGACTTGTCTCTGCCGAGCGTCATCACTGCGATGCTCGGTGACGACGAGTCCTGGACGGCGATGGTCTCCTTCTGCGAGGCAGTAATGTCCCAGAAGGAGGCTGACGGGCGGGTGAGACAGGAGGCCACCGACGAGGCCTCCTCCCGCAGGCGACGAACGGGGGTGCGTAGGAGGCGCTATTTAATGCGCCTCCAGTAACGCCCCTGTGTTCGTGTCGGGCCCAGGATGGGAACCTGGGTCTGTATGGCACGACGTCGTGGGGACTGCTTAGTAGCGGCCGGGCAGTTCCCCCCTACGAGGAGTAGTCTGGCCTTCGCCGGGGCCAGCCTGTCGCTGAGGTGATTCTGTCCGTTGCCTGCATATCCGGGAATATATTTAATATTTTTATACTATACATATATTTAAGATTTTTATTATATAATACACATATTTAATACACATCCATGACCCAGGAACGCAGAAAATATTTTTGTTCCCTGGCGGGATTCGAACCTGCAACCTCCGGCTTGAGCGCCAACGCGCTTACCACTGAGCCACAGAGGTCGTCTATAACCTAGTATTTTAGGTTTCCGTTCCACAAACCCCTTACAGTCCTCTGTCTCTCTGTCAGTGTATCAAACAGAAACCTATACAATACTGACATCTCATTGACATAGAATCATGAAATTCGGTCCCCACCATGGTTCAGGCCTTGTCGTGGCGGTGGGGCTCAGTAACCTAGGGTGAGCGGTGCACCTTGGGCGAAGCTAATTGGGCCGAGGGGGCTCTTTGTACCCCTCTTATAAGAAGAGGGGACAGAAGAGCAGGGGGCAAGGGGTGAGGATGGGAACCTCACCCCATTGTACTGTCCCGACGTTGGGAGGGGTTGTTCTGTGGTGCGGGACAACCCCTCTGTGGAGGTGGCGTCGGTCCCTTGCGGGACTGACTAGCCGTCGAGGTGCCCTGTTTGTTTTCTAGATCCGGGGCACCTCACCAAAGGCGGCATATTTAAAAAAAAAAAAAAAAAAAAAAAACATGAAATTCGGTAAGACGCTGGTTCTCACAACTGAAGTTTAGGAACAATATGAAAACCGTGAATTTGTTATTATCCTAACTAATATATCTAATAATATACAGGGTGCAATTGAAATCATGGGCACCTTTCAAATTTAGACACTACTAATGATACTATTTGCATTACGGCTAATAATAATATGCTGATTTATAAAAAAAAATGCAAGCAAGGGATTTATTTATTTATTTACAAGCTATTTATTTCTAATAGATAGGTATCCGTCACGTACATAACTGACGCGAGGTCTACGTATTCTACACGGCGCGGGCGGCATTTTCGTAAACCAAACTGCGCCCAACCGAACTTGATACTTTTCATGGCAGGATTTAATTATAAGGGTTTTCAATAACATGCTTTAATTTTATTTTTAGTATTCGTAACATTAGTCGTTACATGGGCAGTGTCTAAATTTAAAAGGATGCTCATGATTTCAATTGCACTCTGTATTAACGCGAATGTTAGTCCATTTGCTTGTATGATTTTACGCCTTTACATTTGTACGATTTTACGCCTAAACCATAGAGCTGATTTTAAATATTTTTTTACAGATGGAAAGCTAGATTATCAGCGCGTAACATAACTTATAGGTTATCTCCTTATTCCTACAGGAACGGGAACTACGAAGGGGAAACAGCGGGGCACTTCTAGTATTACACAATTAGGTAATAGAATGTTCAAACCCCGTTTCGGGTTTCCGTGACATGTGAACATGCGAGTCTGACTTGTCCGAGTTTTTTTGTAACAAGCTAATTCGATTGATACCTCACACTAAATTCAAAGGGATTGCAGCATAAGGGATGGATACGGAGTAATGATGATGACAGTGATTGTAACCACTAAAAGCTGTTTTGTTTTTAAACTAGTAACTCTACCACTTAAACCACAAAAGTCCATTTATTACGGATGAGATATTCCATAATGGTAATAAAACTACCGTCCGCTGGGGATGGTATTTTTTAATACCTATCCATATCTAGGTAGATAAAGAAATTCTATTTTCTATGTAGGTACTCATAATTATTATTCTATCCTCCTGGTGTATAGGTATAGGTACATCTATACAAATAAATAAAATTGTAGAGTCTCTGTTTGTAATATTAAAATAATCGCTTTTTATTAAATGCATATATTATGGACTAGCTGTTGCCCGCAGCTTCGCCCGCGTTTATTTAGATTTACAGCCGTTCGGATTAATTATGATTATTTTTATGGTCAACGTTACGCCTTATAACATCAGCTATCTGCCAGTGAAAGCCTCGTCAAAATCGGCTTAGCCGTTTTAGAGATCAACCGGAACAAAGAGACAGACAAAATTGTTTTTTTTTAATGTAAGTACCGTATACTATTTCACAGCTTTTACCCGCGACTTCGTCCGCATGTAAGAAGTATTTATTTTAAACTTATTTTTCAAATAATATGGTTCAAATTTACCACCTTATATTATAATTTTAAAGAATACTATTAACTTCCCGATAATTTCCTTATAGGCACGATAGTACGTTTTGAAAAAATATATTTATTTAATTTAGAAGTACATTTTTATTATATTTAAATATTTTTTACGGATTTTATCGCCATTTATTAAGACTTTTACATGTCCGACCTTTAAGATACTTTACAGCAACCATGGTCATGGAGGATTGAGGTGTCAGAAGTCCTAACGTTACAAAGTTATTTGAAACTACCCTATCATATGATACATCAATATTTTAATTCAAATTAGTACCTACTACCAGCAAAAAAAACTACGAAAAAGTTATAAAGAAAAGAAGGAGAAACAAACAAAAACACTAAACCAATATCTAAAAACTACGTATCTATCTATGTATTTTTAAAATCTGCAGCGCGCTTATTAAGAGTGACAATGTGAGTGAAGTCGGCGCGTTTTTTTTTTTTTTCGAATTGACCTATGCTATGGTCCAAAGACCTTTATGCGAAATCGGAAAAGTAGGAGAGCTGATGGCTTCTACCTAAAACAGTTCAGTCGGTGCGTGAGCGCCCTCGCCTTTTTATAGATGCAGCGGATGACCGTTTTGCGCGTTAAACAAAAATCAACCGTATAGCCGTCCGTACCCATACTGGCGCGGCGAGATTTGAAAGTTTTATTTCATCTATATCTTGTGTGTTTATAAACCGATTTCGATATTTTTTTTTATAAAATAGATATTAAAGTGTACTTTTTGAATATGGGATTTTGATAAAGATATATCTATGTGAAATACAATATATTTATGCATTTAATACAATTTGAAGAAATGCTTACGATTAAACACATTATTGTGGCTAATTTATAAAATATAGATATATACTATTGCGGACTTTTTTGTAGATCTTTTGATGACCATCATCTTTGTAATACATACTTTTGGTGTATGATCAACGTATGCGAGGATAACAGCTCGAAAGCGCATTTTCATCCGACTTGCTTCAAATTTATCGTCACTGCTCAGCTCCTATGTGTCTTAGCGTTATGTTATATAGCCTATAACCTGCCCAGGAGTATGGACTACAATCGTACCAAGTTTGGTTAAAATCCCTTCAGTAGTTTTCGACCCATGCGTGCATATACAGACAGACAGACAAAAAATTTACTGATTGCATTTTTGGCATCAGTATCGATCACCATTCATCCTCCAATATTAATTTTGAATATATATTCAATGTACAGAATTGACCTCTCTACAGTTTCATTATAAGTATAGATGTACCTATTCACGGTACATAGGTAATAGGTATACCAAATAAGATTTTTTAAAATTTTTGTCTGTCCGTCTGTCTGTCTGTTTGTCTGTCTGTTCGTCTATTTGTTCCGGCTAATCTCTGAAACGGTTAAGCCTATTTTGATGAGACTTTCACTGGTAGATAGCTGATATTATAAGGAGGAGTAACTTAGGCAATAAAAATAATTATCATCAATCCGGGTTCGGCTATCAATCTAAGTTAACGCGGGCGAAGCTTTTACTTTCATCATCATCATCAGTCCCTATCCGTCCACTGTTTAACATAGGCCTCCTTCATTGAACGCCAAGACGGCCGATCCCTCTCCACTCGCATCCAACACGGACACTGCACGGAGATCGTCTTTCGTATTATTGTTCTTCATTTTAATCTGCTACAAGCTAATAAATATTTATTTAATTTTCAGGTCAATGTTTCTAGGAGACAGTTAGGATGAGTAGCTACTAGCCTCGGAATAAAGAACACTTAATATTAGTTCATCATATTGACTCGATAGCAATAATAAAAAGAACGTTTATGAGAAGAAAACACATAAAATTGTATTTCCAAACCTTCCATCCTTAAAAAGTTCTCCCGTGACCATGGTTGCTGTAAAGTATCCAAAACGTCGATGTTATAATTTCTTAATAAACTGCGATAAATCCGTAAGAATTTGTTTCATTATATTGAGTTAAATTCACTTAAACATTATAAATTGCATTTCAAAAGAAAATAAATATTTTTTTGTGTAAAAGTATAAGAATAAGTATCTATTCTTATACTTCCCCATTATCATATCCAATTCCATCTAATCCAAAAACATTACCATAGTTTCCAGGCTTTAAACTAACTTGTAAGAGGTAGTGCCATTCTGCATTGCAGCCATACTGGGCCGGTACGACCGGGGCGGTACCTCCCGCTCACATAATACTAACGTAAAGTGACAGCTGTGCTGCGTTTTGTGCGGTTTGTCAGCTTCTGGTGGCCCATTGGGGGGATAGGTAAAAGGAGGGCAACGCTTCTGATTGTGCGTCTGCTGACTGCACAATCTCTGAACGTGCGAATGTGCACGGGTGTCTGTAGACACCATAAGGCTTCGACTGCTCGTTTGCCCCCTTATGACATAAAAAATCTAAACTACTAGGAAATTTATCTTAGATTTCTAGGGCCTAATGTTTCAAGCGGAGATACATTTCCAAGAGAGATAGGAATATTCCCATGGGAATAATTAAATTCTTCTATACGGCTTCCCGCTAATGCAAGCGGACGATCATTCAACAGAACTTAGAACCTATTTTCTTTCTAACATAAGGCTTTACTAAAGTAGTCATAAAACTCATTCGTAATTACCCAACTTTTATCACCTAATTATTTGTAAGTAATTAAGCAATAAAATTAGTTATTTACTTATTTAATTATTAATTAAAGTAGCACATAATTTATTTATATGTTTATGACTACAAATAAATAACGCTTTTAGACCAACCTAAAACATAATAATACTCGAAACTGAAATGATTATAAAAACTTGTAAATAAGCACCTCTTATCACCTTATATTATATTTCGTACTTAAATTAATTAATATGGCGCGTAATTTAGGCATAATTTACATGTAATTCGATAATTGTAACCATTTAACTAGTAACTATACCTAAAGTACCTAGTATAGGTACGTACTATAATAGTTAAATGGTTACAATGAATAATAATGAAGACAAATGATACTAGTACCTACCTATATAAATTGTTGTAATCGGTTTTTAATAAAAATACTAAAAAATATCTTTGTATTTTTCTAACTTATAATTAGTTCCACGGAATCTTAGGATTCCATAGAATACCTGTTGATCAGGGTTACACCAACATTATTTATCATCAGCTGTTAAATAATATCACGGTTACAAATATTATCTTGAAATAGCGCAAAATATTGGTTGATTAAATAATTCCTGACTTTTATGTAAGACTAATAATAAATATGTTCTTATTATATTACATATTTATACTTCTTTTAAAAATGTTTTTATATAAATATCAGTGTTGATTTGTAAGTAATCATTTGATATGGGGTTCCATAAAATAAAAAGTATTTGGTTGGTGTTATGTTATCATTAAAGTTTAAGTTTAGTAAACCCTGGATTAGAAAGTTATTATTAAAAAAGAACTACTGGACATTCGTGGGGAACTATTGGTAGCTTTCAGTTTCTATGTTAACTTAGGTATACATTGTATTTTTTCAGCTGTTTTCAAATTAGTCTCCTCAATCCAAGTCGTATTTAGAGTATTTAGCTAAACTTCCCTATACTTAATTATGTTTTCAAACCTAATACAAACATTGAAAATAATTTGTTGAAACAATCTATTTAAAAAGCATACCGTTTATTTTTAGAATTATTTTCAAATACCTATGGGTGATACCACATACCTATCCAATTTTTTTCCATTCAATACTTTTTATTAAAATAATTTTTTTTTCCGCTCAAGCTCTCTAAGATAATTTTATAGATTTAGGTATTAGATAAGGTGATAAAAAGTTATGCTTATTTATTTTTTTATTTTTTTAAATAACACATTTTTATATTTGAATAAGAAATGTATAAAGTTACATCCAACTTATACCCACACTAAACAAGAGCGCCATCTACTAAGGCTGTGAAACCAACAGCTGCAAAAGTAAATTTACTAGAGCAGACAACCGCTAGGTATTACCTAGGTAATTAGCAGAGAACTTAATGTTTACTTTCAGCCGTGTGAGTTTATGTTCCTAAGTTATGGCTCTAGTATAGCTTTAGTACCTTGTTCTTAATTGTGATACCAAGTATTTTGGTCTTGAAATATAACGGATTGGATTAAAGCTACATATTGAACATTTGCATATGTGTGACCTAAGACATGGGCTATACCTAGGTAAAATAATCATTACCTAATAAAAATATGCTGCGGGTAAGAACTAGTTGAGTCGTTATTGCGATACGGTAAAGGATTATATTTTAGGACTAACTGTTGCCCGCAGCTTCACCCGCGTTAACTTACTCAACTTAATTACTGTTAATCACAGCGTGATGTTATATAGCCTTCCTCGATAAATGGGCTATCTAACACTGAAAGAATTTTTCAAATCGGACCAGTAGTTCCTGAGATTAGGGTGTTCAAACAAACAAATTCTTTAGCTTTATAATATTAGTATAGATTAGATTATAATATTTCTATTTTTTTAATTCTTATAATATTTACGTACATCCTCATAACTCCGGTGCTACAGAAGTACAAACATCTCTATAGATGTTTCTGTCAAGTAATCAAGGCTATACATATGTATAGCCTTGATTCAAACCCTTGACGTCCTTTTTATTAGACGGCATTAAGCAACTTTTCACCACACGCATTATCAGATAACAGATTCCTTTATACAACAGATACAATAAATAATAATACAGATTAATTTAAAAAGGCTCTTTTGGTGCTGTCTTGTAATGTCTGTGCATCGTCTTCCTTCGTCTTTCCTTACTACTGACACCTAATTTGCCTCTGCAAGAAGATTTCATAAAGTTTGATACGGACTCTCTAATGTCCTGAATCTATATGTAAATATTTATTCCCATAAATTATACCGGAACCGAATTATAATTTGCTCACAAATCGTTAACTTGTACAATCCAATTTATTATTTAAATGGGGTCCTCAGCCTCCCCCAAGTGTCAAGGGGAGCCTGCAAAACAATCAACGAAATTAATTCCTCCCCTATTTACTTAAAGGGCTGCAGGCATGTGTCGTGACTATATAGTCAATTTTAACACTTAGGGAAACTAACAAGAGCATTACATAGGTAAAGTATTTATTAGTAATGAAACAACACTTTAGATTTTTTTGCGGTATGATTTTCACATTCCCGACGTTTCTGATACTTTCCAGCGACCATGGTACCTAATGCTGTGTCTAAAACCGCGATAAAATCCGTAAAAAAAAATTAGGTAGGCATACATACCTACCTAATATTTTTTTTTTGTTAGTTGGATAGGCAAACTGGCAAACGTGCCACCTGATGGTAAGTGGTCGACGTCGCCCATGAACATAAACTAGTTTACCTAGTAGGATTTCCCTGCTACATAAAAAAAGTCAACTGATGCTAAGTCGTCAACATCATGCGGTCTCAGGATGGCCGTATTGAGGAGAAGCATGACATTGACGTAATAAGATTTTTTTTTCGGAATGATCTAGGTATGCTAACGGCCCAAAGGCCCTAATGCTACATTGGATTAGTGTGAGCCGATTTGGCTCACTTTTGGTTTGTAAAAGTGGGGGGTTGCCCACCGCCAACCGTGAAGTCTGAGACCACACGGCCTTCTGGCGTCGGGTTGGTGTCTATGGCGAGACTGGGCCGCGTCACCGTCGGGTGGAAAAACGAGCATCAATACAATATATACAAATAAGTTGTAAAGGTAGGTAGGTACTTCTCATCAAGGGGTTATTTATGCTATTTTTACTAACACGACCAAAAACTTTCCTTGTAGTTAGGTAGATCATATTTCTTGTTGTACAGATTATTATAATCACTGCTAATTCATAACATAGACACCGCAAGATATCTATTCCTATTATTGATTGATTGATACAAGTCCTATTTTAAGTGTAGGTGTTATTATACAGAATTACAAAACGGTTAGATACTTTACCGATAAAAGAGATATGAAAGTTGCAATAAAATTTTCAGATTTCACATTGAACAATAAAAACCAATTACTTGAGTTTTATTTCTAATTGTTTCCTGAACTTTCCTAAGATTTTATTGCTCAACTAACAATTCTAAAGATCTGGGTATGTTCTTATACCTATAGGCTTTAAGCGCCAGTTTAGTTTCTGCTAGGTAATGCACTAATTACCTCCATTTATAGAAACAGAAGATTCGGTATAAAAAATAAGACTTAGATGGTATTTTTTTTACAGTTTCAGTAGATATCTATTAAATACTTTGGTCTTTGAAAATATAAACCTAGGTCCTCAGTACTCAAGTAGGTACCTATAGACTGCTGTCATTAGGTACCGACTTTGTTTCTCGCGAAATGTTTCATACATTTCATTCCAGCACCTGCGCCTCTAGCGGAAACTTACATGAACTTAAAACTGGTGAGTGAAATGTATGGAACCACGTTTATATTTATATACCTTCAGTAAGAGGTGTCATGCTGTTTTGCAGCCAAATTGAGCCGGCACGACCGGGGTGGTACCTCTCGCTCACATAACACCCACGTCCAGTGACAGCTATGCTGTCGCGTTTCGTGCGGTTTGTGAGTTTGCAGTGGCCCATTGGGGGCATAGGGAAATGGAGGGCAACGCATCTGCATAACTTTTGGTTGTGCGGATGTGTCGATAGTCACCACAAGGCTGCGACAGCTCGGTTGCCTCCTTATACTACAATACAAATAAAAAACTACACAAAAGATAAATTGGTAACAGATACCTACTATTAAAAGTTACAATTGAGTAGATACCTACTAATTTGTATTTATTCAAACTAAAGAAATTCGGACACACCTATTATGGAAGTTTGTAGATTTGTTATTACTGTGCCTAGGTATTAGGTACCGATATATATACGACCGATAAGCGATGTACCTACGTAGGTATAATTTACCTGGGTTTGGCACAATACCTACTTACATGCCTGGGTGATGCTATTCAAATTTGTGGGTAAGAATTAGTAGAGTACCTACCTATCGTGATGCACGAAGCGTCATTAGGTTAGCAACGAAATCATCAAAATTGTTATGTGTTTATCTCCAACAGCGAATAGGTAAATAATGTGAATGTTTCACACTCATATTTAGGAATACCTACCTACACATCAATTATATTAATATAAAATATTTGAAAAAACCTAAACAAAAAAACAACTTTATTAATCTAAAAGTAAATATGTATAGAAAAGGTGTTACCTACCTACACACCTATGGCTCACTATGGTATATAGTAGCATTTATTCTATATTATTATTATTTTTTACCACCACAGGCCTCTCAGGAGGTCTTTGCTCAGCTGTGGACTTATAAGTGATGATGATTGATGATGATAACGAATAAAACGAAAATGGCAAACAATAAACCTCATATCGCTGTGCATTACCCACTAGAATCATGCCCTAAAAAAAGCAAGCGTTTATGTTGGTAATAAAAATAAGTAAATAAAAGAAGATTGAAAATTTTCTACTCGCCTATAATTATTGCCGACTTAAAATTTTAAAGATTTTTAATATTTAAGAATGAATTTATTTACATTATTTTAACGCCACCTAGTATTAAATACTTGAACTATTTCTGTAGGTGTATACACTAAAGTTATGTTACGGTAACGACATCTATTAATAAATTAGAAAACTACGACGTCTGCTTCCTTGCTTCCGTACAATCCTGTTTATAGGTACATATTAGGATTTGATTTGATGTTAAAATGAATGGCAGTCGTATCCGTAACAATTTTAAATTAGTTTATTTTAGAAATATAATTCAACTTAATTTATGCGTAAAAAGCTAAAAAAGTAACAATTTAAAAAGTCCAAATTGTCAGATTGACAAAAACAAAAAATCATAATCATACTTTAGTCAATTTAATTTTCAGCAACCCTTTAACCGACATCAAAAAGGAGGAGGTTCTCGATTCGTCGGAATCTTTATCTTTTAAATACCGTATAAAAGTTAGGAGCTCCTATTTCAAAGACGGGCCGTGAATTTGTGGGGCCGTTGACTATTTGGGGGCCTTTTTTCTTTAACGCTGAGAAATGCTATGAGGCATCCCCCAGGGGAGTGGGTCTCCCCACGCGGGTATGTGGGACTCGCTGCGCCCGAAAGCTGGTAAGTGGACGCAGCTCTACACACTAAAACCCGGCGAGTGCCACCAATGCCGCCTTTGGTGAGGTGCCCTGGATCTGTTGAGAAAACAGGGCACCTCGACGGCTAGTCAGTCCCTCAGGAGACCGACGCCACCTCCACAAAGGGGTTGTTCCGCACCACAGAACAACCCCTGCTCTTTTGTCCCCTCTTCTTATAAGAGGGGTACAACGAGCCCCCTCGGCTCAATTAGCTTCGCCCAAGGTGCAGCGGCTCACCCTAGGCTACTGAGCCCCACCGCCACGTCAAGGCCTGAACCATGGTGGGTAATATATTAGGTACTAGCTGTTGCCCGCAGCTTCGCCCGCGTTTACTTAGATTTACAGCCGTTCGGATTGATGATGATTATTTTTATGGCCAAAGTTACGCCTTATAGCGTCAGCTATCTGCCAGTAAAAGCCTCGTCATAATCGGCTTAGCCGTTTCAGAGATTAACCGGAACAAACAGACGGACAAAAATGGTTTTTCTTAATGTAAGTGCAGTATATTATTACATAGATTTTAACCGCGACTTCGTCCGCGTATAAGAAGTATTATTTTAAATCTTATTTTTCAAATAAAGCCATGCTGCTTTGCAACCGAATTAGGCCGGCACAACCGTGGTGGTACCTCTCGCTCACATAACACCGGCGTCAAATGACAGCTGTGCTGTCGCGTTTCGTGCGGTTTGTGAGTTTCTGGTGGCCCATTGGGAGGTATAGGGAAAAGGAGGGCAACGCATCTGCATAACTTTTGGCTGTGCCGATGTCTATGGGCGTCGGTAGTCACCTCCGGCTCCGACTGCTCGGTTGCCTCCATGTGACATAAAAAAAAAATGGTTCCAATTAACAAACTATAATAATTTAAAGAATACTATTTACTTCCACTGTAAGGCCCGATAGTACGTTTTTATAAAATATATTTATTTAATTTAGTAGTACATTTTTAAAATTTTTAAAATTTAAATAACTTTTACGGATTTTATCGCGGTTTATTAAGATTTTTAAATGCCCGACGTTTCGAATACTTTCCAGCAACCATGTCCATGGGAGGATTGAGGTGTCAGACGTCCTATGGTATTTATTTTGTGTCCTAACAATACAAAATTATTCGTAACTACCCTATGATACATCAATATTTTAATTCAAATTAGTACCTACTACCAGCAAAAAAACTACGAAAAAGTTATATTTTTTATTCATATATTTTATTATTGTTCCTAGGATTGTTTATAAATAGTACGTTGTCATATATTGCAATTTTAAATTATTAAATAAATTAAATAAAAACATATTGGATATAAATTACAAATAACCTAAAACTAAAAACCTAAAAAATATAATATAATAACTTAAGTATATTAATAAAAAGGAGTCCCTTTAGGCAAGGTTCCGAAGATTATTGTATTTTTTCCTTTGAATTGCTAGACTAATTCTTTGTCCGAAGAGCTGCCAGCTCTTCGGTCTCATGTGATGTCGAATAACCTTTTTGTTATTTCCTTAAAGAGCCTTAAAGCGCTAGGACCCCACGGACCAAGGGTCTCGACACCGAATGGGATAAAATCATATTCGGAGCCTAGACCCCTGTATTTGCATATTTTAGCTTTTTCAGCCGCTTCATTATTATGTATAAGTTTTCCTTTTTTATAATAATATAATGAATTCTATTAATAAATCATTTTTGGGTAAATTACTAATATATGAATACTTCATTAAAAACGCGTGCAATGCAAAAGTGCGATCCTCATAAGGATTCACATCTTGTAATGGATAGCGTGATTTACATTTTTTGTTAACGCCATCTATTAACACATCTAAAAAACTTCTTGTTACACTATACATCTTATATCTTACCTAGGGTCTCAAACTATCTCCATATCAAATTTCACCCAAATCGGTTTAATGGTTTAACAAATACACAGTCCCGGCGTTTTAGCTGCACAACTGCCGTTCCCGTGGGATTTTCAGGATAGCAATAATTTTAAGTCCTACGTTAAGTTCCAAAGTATCTTCACACCAAATTTCACCCAAATCTGTTCCGTGGTTTAGAAGATAGACAGTTCCGGGTTTTACCCACATAGGTCCCGTTCCCATGGAATTTTTAGGATAAAAACTATTTTTAATCCTACGCTAAGTTCCAAAGTATCTTCATATCAAATTTCACCCAAATCTGTGCCGTGGCTTAGAAGATAGACAGTCCCGGGGTCTAACGCGCATTAATCCTGTTCCCGTAGGATTTCCGGGATAAAAACTATCCTATGTCCTTTCTCGGGTTTCAAGCTAGCTTTGTGCCAAATTTCATCCAAATCTGTTCAGCGGTTTAGGCGTGAAGAAGATACAGACAGACAGACAGACAGACAGACAGACAGAGTTACTTTCGCATTTATAATATTAGTAAGGAAGTAAGGATTATCTGTATTAATGATCATCACTATATTAAAATAATACCTACACTGGTGGACACAAAAACTACATCATAGTGCAAGATAACTTTCAATGAAATATAATTAGTGAAAGTGCAAACTATTTTGATTTATTTCAATGATAATGCTAAGACTTGTTCTTAACCTGATTAAAAAAAATAATTCATGTGTGTATAGGTCAACTTTTCTCACTAAAAGAATCAAATTACTCATTTTGCAGCTTTTTGGAATGAAACAGTGAATAGAACAAAAACCGCTTTATTATGAAAGTTTTTTTAAGAAAAGATTCTTTTTTTTTGTTTTTAATATGGTGTATTACCTCCTCTTGTCCTAATAACTGATTCAAGTCCATCATCACGCATCGACCTGATTAGTGTTTTTAAAAGATCTTGCAGAGTATTATCCCATTCTTGTGACAATGCAACTCTAAGCTCCGCGACCGTTGTTGGGACCGGATTTCTTGTAAATACAGCTCTTTTTAGGTTATCCCATACGTATTCTATCGGATTGAGGAATCCATGGAACGAATCTCAACCTCAGTTAAGTATT
Organism: Helleia helle; assembly: GCA_963853865.1. Classification (NCBI taxonomy): domain Eukaryota; kingdom Metazoa; phylum Arthropoda; class Insecta; order Lepidoptera; family Lycaenidae; genus Helleia; species Helleia helle. The sequence goes on along the minus strand of OY971416.1, from coordinate 12,690,159 downwards.
GCTAAACTTGTCTCGCTACGTGCGGATGAGCATTATCCTGCATCAGAATGAAGTTTTCGTCTATAAATCCGCTAAAAAGTACCACATGAGGGTCCAATATTTCCATTATATAGCGATGTGATGTTAAACCACGGTTACCACGGCCATGTGTGTCTGCGTCAATAAACACAAGTTCTGTTCGAGCATGCATCGATATGCCGCCCCAAACCATACAAGACCCGCCTCCAAATGGAACCCTCTCCTCAATGCAATTTTGAGCATATCGCTCTCCTCGTTTACGGTAGACTAGTCTGCGACCATCAGCACCGTACAAACAAGTCCTACCTATCAGTGAATAATACTGAAGCTCATTGCTCTTCAGTCCAATTTAAGTGTTCACGAGCAAATCTTAGCCGAGCTTGTCTGTGAGCTGCAGTCAATTTTGGTCTATTTGTGGGTCTGAAAGGTGTGATATCACGCTCTTTTAGCCTTATTCTTATGGTTTATGCACTAACTGCTACGTCACGTACCTGGGGGAGCTCATTTTTAATGCTTGTAGACGTTAAAAACCGATTTCGCAAGGAAGTTGTCACAATGAATCTATTGTCACGAGACGTTGTCACACGAGTTCTGCCGGTTCCATGTCTTCTTTTGAATGAACCTCTCTCCATAAACCTTCTGTAAACTCGGGAAACCAAACCAGTCTACACTGGTTTAGATTGAAATCTGCAGCAATTGTTCATTGGTCTATTGGCCTTGCTGCACTAGAGCAACAATTTGTGCAGCTTTTTCGGACGATACGTCCATATTCGTAAGAGAAAATCGTGTTTAAAATGAAAACAGATTAGCAATTAAACAATTCGTAACAATAATTCGACATATTTAACAAAGTAAAAAAAATAACCATCAACCACAACATTAGCGTCACAACGAGTTAATCTTTAGTAAATTGTCAAGATTTCTCTCTATATAATATTTTCTTTCTTTTGTGACAGTTTCATATTTAAATTTGATTTTGTTTTTGTGTTTATAGACTAGCCTTTATTTTCCAATATCAATAAATATACAAAAGTTTGCATATTTCGTTATAAAATTTGATTGTGTTCTTGTAGTTTGATGCAGTTTATGTGTCTGCCAGTTTATCTACGGACGCTTTTACACCACGTCAATCTGGTCCGGTGGTAAGTTCTCCAAGAACTTGTGTTACGGGTACCAGACAGCCAAGGTAGGTAGGGAGGTAGGTACATCAACAAATACGACACCGGCTTCAAAAGTAACAATAATGACGTGGTAAATGCAAAGATTATATACCCATTAGGTAGTAGAAGAACAAGTGGATTATAAATTATAGGCACAAAAATTAAGGAAATTATTTTATTACCTACTTTATAGTTTTTTTATTATTTTGAAGTCGGTTTTAATTTTTGTTAAAAAAAATACTTATTTCTTAATTTTTTGTGATTTCAAAATTAGATAACTGGTTTTATTTGTCTGAAATATGGGTAGAACTATTAAACGCGTTGCTCAGATTAGATAGCGCTGTATTAATGAGATGAACGTAGAAAACTTTTTTTTCTTTTTTTTTCGGATGGATCTATGCTAACCGCCCGAAGGCCCTAATGCTACATCAGATTAGTGTGAGCCCATTTGCCTCACTTTTGGTTTGTAAAAGTCGGGGTTGCTCCCCGCCAACCCTGCAGTCTGCGACCCTACGGCCTCCTGGCGTCGGATTAGACGTAGAAAGGGTTTAAATCATTAGATACCTACATAACAAATGAAAAAACTGAAATGGAATTGTGTAAAACTCTATACCTAAACATGTAACTGAAAGCAAAAACGCCAGATTTGCTGCTATTTATTAAATAATTCCGTTATATTAAAAAGGTATATAACATCACCATTACCAATATACCTATAGGTATAAAATGGATATGATGACCTTTAAATACTATGATGCGCTTCCAAGGCACAGTTTTTTTATGTTCATTTAACAACGACAAGTAATTTTGGTTTTGATTTTGGCATATTATTTAACCGTATGAAGTAAGCCCAATAAAAGCTGTAAGTCGCGAGGATTCCCCTCGACTGTGTAAGGTCTCCATCATCACACCTGTAATGGCGCTTATAACCCATATGGGTGCAAAGTTCTCATCAATTTAAGGGCCCCTTCTCCCAAAACTATAGGTATTTAACGCACCGAATCGCTTTGCACTTGCGTTGCGCGGGAGATGTCTTTTTATGAACTCCGGTGACCTACCACGGCCGGCAAGCACGCCACAGTATACGAATATGCAGTAGATTGACTATGCTCGAATTATTCTTAGATGTGATAATTAATAATTATGCATAACAAAATCTTGTTGTTGTTATAGTTATCTAGTTTTGGATTTATAGAAATACTAGCTGGTGCCAGCGACTTCGTCTGCGCAGGATAAGATAGTTTTATTTCTTCACTAATTAATCGAAAGGAACTTCGACCCATCCGGGTGTCCCTTGACACCTCTCTTTAGTTTTAGTTTTATAAAAAGTATCCTATGTTACTTCTAATACCTCCAAGAATATGTGTACAAAGTTTCATGATGATCGGTTAAGTAGTTTTCGCGTGAAAGCGTAACAAACATCCATGCTTTCACATTTATAATATTAGTAAGGACTAGGAAGGATGAATTAGCGACATAGGTCTAAAAGGTAGTGCCATGCTGCTTGCAGCCGAATTGGGCCGGCACGACCGTAGGGGTACCTCTCGTTCACATGATAATGGCGTTAAGTGACACCTATGCTGTCGCGTTTCTTGCGGTGTATGAGTTTCCGGTGTCCCATTGCAGGGGATGGGGTAAAGGAGGGTAATGCATCTGCATTATCTCTTGTGTGAGTGTTTACGAGGACGACCTCTGTGGCTCAATGGTTAGCGCGTTAGCGTTCAAGCCGGAGGTTGCGGGTTCGAATCCCGCCAGTGAACAAAAAGTTTTCTGTGTTCCTGGTTCATGGATGTGTAAATATGTGTATTATAAATAAAAAAACTTAAATATGTGTATAGTATAAAATATTAAATATATTTCCATTGTCTGGTACTCGTCACACAAGTTCTTCGAGAACTTACCACGGGACCAGATTGACGTGGTGCAAAAAGCGTCCTTAGATATTATTATTATTATGGGAGTCGGTAGTCATCTAAGGCCCCGAATGCTCGTTTGTCCCCCTAAGGCCTAAGCTATAAAAAAAATCAATCATTCTAAGAATGCTTGTAGGAGATTAAAAAATTGTAGACAAACATATTCTTTTATACTATATTAATTGTTTTAAAATTCAACAAAATTTAGTTCTCGTATGCTAGGTCCAGGTTCATTTTCATCGACCCATACATCATCGATTAATAGTTAGACACGGGTCTCCTCTGAGAAGAGGGTCAAGGCCATAGTCCTCACGACACTGCCCTGTGGGTAGGGGGCTAGGAAATGATTGCAAATCAGAAATATTTTGTGATGAAGGTTCCTCATTTTCTTTATTGTCGGACAATTTGAATTCTTCAAGTGTTAACAATTTCTGGAAGAAGACATCACTACATAGCATAAACTATAAAGCAAAGTCGCTTCCCGCATCTGACTGTATGTATGCTTACATCTTTAAAACTACACAACGGATTTGGATGCGGTTTTTTTAATAGATAGAATGATTCAAGAGGAAGGTAATAGGTACATGCATAATATAGTAGATAAACACTCATAATTTTAGAAGTTTCTGATGTGATGTCATAAATAAGCACATTTTTTGCACTTACATTGCAAACGCTGGATGAACCCTAACAGATAGATCAAAATAATGTACTACATTATTATACACCCTAGCCGGGCCCGGTTCCGAATTAATTATTATTGTATCAATGTATGGTAGAATTGTGTATCCTAAATATGCATACTGAAAAGTCCGCGATGGCATAATATGTCTACATTAGTTAAATATAACATACTACCTATATCCATTTTAATACTTTAAAAAATTGTCAATTATAAAGCGGTAATGTAAAAGCTATTCACAAAAATACGGTATTAATCACTACATATAAAATAAAGTCCTACGCCCGTCCATAGATAAATAATTATCATCAATGCGTATATGGTTGTATATCTAAGTTAACGCGGGCGAAGCTGCGGGCAACAGCTAGTTTGTGATAAAACTGTATTAAGATTCTTTTTCCTTATTTTACTTTTTTATTCGCCATTTCAATTAAATAACTAGGTACTACACAAACTCAAGTATCTATTTATTTACACTAATTAAAGGTTTTGTATTGCAAACTAATTACAACTAAGAACAACAATTGTTAGTAAGTATTAAGTAGCTATATTATTTACACTGTGTCGTCTTATTTATTTAGACGTAATAATATAAAATGCGCGGTAACAACGTAGTCACGAGCAAAAGCAGCACAGGTCCTACTTCGATGACGCCCGGCTGGGTACTGGCGCGACGTGGTGCGATGCGCGAGAGCCATTTTTATCGTTTTATATTTTTCAAAAATTTTTGAAGTGACATAATAAAGATCTATCCAATCATTTCCACGTCATCCCCGTTTAGCAATTTAAACGTAAAAGTTTCATTAAAATTGAGTTACCCGAAGTCTCATACTACTCAATTTGCTTTTAAAATCGACGTTACTTTAGAATTTTTTTTGATCATGTAAAATGTTAAATATTGTATTTTTATCCAAAAAATCCCTAGATGTATCTAAATATAATCTATTATATGTATCTAAATATATAAAAATATAAAGATGTATCTATACCCTATTTTTTATTATTATTTTAAAATGACGACTTCTATGAAAACACCTCGATCTAGAAACAACAATTTGGGATAAGGGGCCCTTAAATTAATTAATTCCAAACACAGGTAGCTACTGTAAACCCTTAACTGTCCTTTGTCTTCATCATCCGACCCCTAACGATAGTCACACCGATCTAGGTGTAGAGTTCTCATCATTATAAATTAATCAAGCCCAAACACAAGGTTACTGATGTAAATCGTTGAGGAGTTCCCTCGACTGTATTTCGGCTCCAGCATCAGATCGACTCTAGGCCTTTATTAAATTGTAGTCCTTCAAAACACTTTATAAAAAAATTATCAAACGCACTAGTCGCCCCTACGATTTTCCATATCCATCCATACCATCATCAGATCCTGGTTTCCTTATCATGGGACCATTTGGGAAGTACCTACCTATACCCTTTAGAACAAAAAAAGATTTTTTCAAATCGGTCTTGCCATCTTCGAGTAATCAGGTACCTACCTACCTAACATACAGCTCCTTTTTGAAGTCGATTAAAAATACACCCTCAGTAGGTTATGACGAAGTACCAACTAAGATAATCAAAATTTCATTAAAATTAATTTCTAAAACCTGTCACCCCTTTTATAGATAGGTACCTATATGAGCAAATATCGAGCAATCGCACTGATTCCTGTCTTGTCGAAAATAATAGGCAGAGCTATAGGTACACAGTACACACGCGGATAGCACATTTTCTTGAACGGCCACAATAAAATACCTATAATAGTAGGTATGGAACGGCACAACAGTATATTATTATAATTAGATATTGTAAGCATTTGTTATTTGGTTCAACTTGGGAGATGGGGTAGTTTATATCTCAATTTATAATCGCAATATTTATTTATTTCAAATTATTAGTTTATATTTTGTTACTGTATGCAGATGTCAAATTCTCAAGATGATGTCAAATCCAAAACATTTAGACAGAAAGATGTATTAGTGATTAGACCTTCATTATTGTTTGACGTTTGTTTTTATATATAGCTTGGCAAAAAAGAGTATGACGTGGTGACAGGTGGAACTAAATATTTTACTAAATGGAAACCTATGATGTTGACAATACTTGGCCGACAAATACTAGATTTTGAATAAAGCTTAATGTTTCACATTTATTTTTGACGATTTGATAAAATTATCTTACTGATTTTCCATATTATGATGAGACCTAAGTGAAAGTGGTGCCCTCATTTTTTCCATACTCTTTTTTGCCAAGCTGTACCTTAGACACTGCAACGCGTGGCCGGGTCTGCTAATAATATATAAATGTGTGCTCCTTGTACCTAACTTCCTCCCCGGCAGTCTAACTCGACGCACCAAAGATGCACACCTCTTTCGCATGCGAACATACCAGAGGTGCTACAAAACCGGGGCAGCACCAACAAACTAGGTATACAAAACTTTTACCTATGTAAAACGTATGACTTATTACCTACATAGCATATAATAAGTCTGAAGATTTTTTTGTTTGAGAGACTCGACGGAGCTACCAATCGTATTTGTAAAATCATTTTAGTCTTGATAGTCTTCTTTTTGGGGATAGAGGATATTTTCCTTATAATAAAGTTCTTTTTCAATATTCTATACAACTATAAGGTTACCAACATTGAAACCAGGGGGAATTGCTAAATGCTAACATTTAAACTGTACAGAAACAATCACAAAAAATAAGGCACCTCATCGCACATTAAAAGTTCTATGTGGGTCGGTAAACGTGCGCTTGCTATTGTACTAGTTTATTGGAGCTATAAATCCTTAAAATCAATAGAAGTGATTATCGAAGGCTTTGTCATGAGATGCGACTATTTATACGTTGTGAATGACGCAGTGAGAAGTGTTACAATGAAAATGTGCATCCAGAGACGAAGTTGGCAGCTACGGGTAGGTATTAGGTAAGCGAAGCGTTGAGAGTGCTCTACTCTCGAAATGTTAAAAGAGCAGTTTTCTCGAAACTGATATTGGTTTTTTGTTATTTATATCACACATAAAAGTTAATGTGAGTGCACTTATATCAAGTAAGTAATCTGTCAGGCACATTAAAAATATTTCAATAACAATTAGGTATTTTGTTTAACATAGTCCGTGTTTTCTGTCTGTAGATATGTGGCAGAGAAATTAATAGAAAAAAATATGTATCGTACCTAATTTTTTTTTATTCTTATCTAAAGTAACAATGCGCTGAGTCTCTCAATTAATATGAGTTTCACCAATGGGGTGAGGTTCCCATCCTCGCCCATTGTCCCCTGCCCTTTTGTCCCCTTTTCTTATAAGAGGGGTACAAAGCCCCGTTGGCTCAATTTGCTTCGCCCAAGGTGCTGGGCTCACACTAGGGTGAGCCCAGCGGTCTGCTGCCGCCGTGCTCTCCTTTGGAAAGAGGCGCCAGTGCGCTCCCTGTCCCGCTCCGTCTCCTCCTTCTGCGACATCACGTCCTCGCAGAAGGAGAGGACCACCTGCCATGTGCTCTCACTGACAGTCATCGCTCGGATGACCGCAGGTAGCGACAGGTCCGCGCCAATCTCAGCGATGAGGGGCGCCCTTGCCTCCGCCCAAGCTGGGCACTCCGCCAGGGCACTCCGCCAGGCCTAGGCCTACCGCCACGACAAGGCTTGTGACAAGCTACCGTATTGGGGACCAAGGCACGCCTAAAGATGTTTCACATTTAAAAAAATCTTTGCATTCTCCAAAAAGAGAGTACCTACCTACATAATGTTTACTGATTTACTTTATTCGCAAGAATTGCGGGCATTAGAATTTGAATACGGCCCTGTTGAAGTTTTCTTACAAAATGCGCCACGATTGAAGGATTTAGGGCCTTGTAGTGCCAAGGGATTTTATTGCTGAGATGATCACAAAAGGGTTAAGGAACGGTTCGCAAAATAAACAAACATATTTGGGTCAGTTTAGTTACGGTGTGCGGGTGTTGCACGTGTGGTTCTAGTTATACTTATTTGATGGCTAGTTTAGACATTTGGTGATAGAAAATGATTAGATAGAGCATATTCTATATTTTATTTCAAGAATTAGTGATAGCTAGTGTGCAAAAGATTCTCGTCATTATATTAAAGCGGGTAAGCTATACATATTTATTACTCTCTCTACACTATCACCGGCGGGAGGGAAGCGCTGTGCCGCGCTCCCGGCTGCATGGGTACCGCCATCTTGCTTGTTTCTCCCGTGAAACAGCTTTGCTGTGTTTCGGAGAAAAGGGCAAGACAGGCAGTGTAATTACTGGCGCCGAGACTTAACATCTTATGTCTCAGGATAGGCAACACATAGATGAATTGCCTGCGCTCGTTCCAGGTAAACTAGTTTATGTTCATGGGCGACGTCGACCACTTACCATCAGGTGGCACGTTTACCAGTTTGCTTATCCAACTAACATAAAAAACATACTATATATATGTATATGTTCCTTCTTCAGAAAGGTACATGATATATACCTACCTACTTTTATTTTATAATTGACTCCTTTTCCCTATCCCCCTAACGGACCACTGGAAACTCACAAACTACTCGAAACGCAAGAGCACAGCTGCCATTTTACGCCGGTATTACCTATATGAGTGAGAGGTACCAACCCGGTCGTGCCGACCTAATTCGGCTGCAAAGCAGCACGGCACTACCTCTTAGGTACTAGAACGGAAAGGACTAATAAATATAGTAGAGATAGTTGCAGTGCCTAGAACATAGCATAACAAAAACCATCTTCATTTATACAAAGAATAATCAAGAGTCATACCCCCGAATACTCAAACGCATCTCAAATTTAAGACGTACTTAAACTAGTGTTGTCCCTCTTTTCTTCTTTGAATCTGACACGTCGTGGCATGAGTTTAGTACGTCTTAAATTTGAGATTCGTTTGAGTATTTGGGGGTAAACTACCAGGTTGAAGATGTTTTTCCTGTAGGGCTAGCATGCGCGCACGACAAAATTTTGTCTATTAACTATATGAAATAATACGAGAAAAGGGGTGGATTTTTTTTTGTCGTGCGCGCATGCTAGCCATACTGGTGATTGATTCGGATGAGCCGCACTAGATCTTTCTCTTAGCTAGTAGGTTCCTACTCTCTCTCACTTAAAGTGAAAACAGCCCTAACAATTGCCCTCGGATAGGACATGTCATACTAAAAGCATAAGGCGGGAAGGATGCGTTTTATGCGTATCTATGTAACATAGTTTAAAGATCAGATATTTTTTTACATTTATAACATTTTTTTTAACCTACTTACATGGTTTTTATGTAAGTTTGAAAGGCTGATGAGCCACCAAGTGATAAATATCATCCATAAACATAAAGGAATTCTTCCGCCTCAGCCCAGATAATTTATCTATCCTTAAAGCAAGATGAAACGTTTCCTTAAAATCCCTTTTATTTTCTCTGTCTTGCTGTGTTTTAGTTATGAAGAGCAGGTCAATCAATGTAATTATTAACACGGAGACGTTTCAACCAAATATCTTATGTATTAGAATAAGTTGTCTGGGCTTAGCTTAATAAAGGCAACTAGACAACTATTCAGCTTCTTTTATCATTTAACTTATATTCAACACAAATAAGTAGTAGATAAACCTACCAATAATTATAGGTTGATGATCTAATATCGTAACATAAATGACTTGGACTCTAGGTAGATAGGGTACCTATCTACACCTAGGTGGGTATCTATATCTATATATGAAACGCCTATGGCTCATCTATTCCACATTGTACCCCATCACTAGGTATAGGTAGATACTAAAAATAAGATGAAGTGTTGGTCCAAAACTTCATCTTATTTTTATTAAGTATGTATAGTATTTTTATTTTTATTAAGTATTAAGTATTGTATGGTATGCCTATGTAGACATTAAGTACCATAATGTCTACATACGCAGGTGCCTATGTAGACATTATGGTACTATAACCGCAGATCACAAAAATACAAGTAAAATAAAATGTGTAACTTACCAGTAGGTGTTCAGTAGGTATTTGTTTATAATAAAAAGTACTAGACATAGGTACCTATATGATTTTATACAATGCAATGTTGTATCAAAGTCTATGTTGGATTGTGATACGTGGCAGCCATATTGAAATTGCATTTTAAGCGCATGCGCTGTCACACTGCCCTACGCCCTACCGAGTACAAAGCGGCGGCGAATCAAAACTGCTCTCTTGCACTGCCATCGCGTTTAAGGCGGGGACTTTAGGGATTAACGGGATAAAAGAAATGGGTGTAGGTACGACGCTGGACGCATTTTTATTTAATATTATACAAAAGGAATATGGTTGACACGGATTTTAGGTATCTACCCACTTTACTGGTTTCTTGATTTGCTACAGTGAATAATATGAATATCCGTGAACTAATTTAATTGACCTTAAATTGCTAAAATTTGTAATTTTATAACTAGCTGTTGCCCGCAGCCTTACCTTAGATTTACCTACAACCGTTTCTTTATTGATGATGATTATAAAATAATTATATAATAAAAATAAAATACTATACATGTAAGTGGGTAGGTACCTACCCAATCTTAGCTTAATAGTAGTGCCTATATACCTATAGGTAGGTAGGTATCTAGACCTTACATCAAGGTAAACTTACAAATATTACCACTTTATAGCAAAATAAGTACCTATAGATATTCAAATCAAAGAACAAAGCGAAGACCAGAAAAAAGGCAGTTTTTATTACCTATAATTAGGTAATTGAAGGTGGAAAGGCTTTTGTGGAAGGGGATTGGATTTTTATTAAGTTCATAGAGAGTTGAATATGTTAAGAATTGCCACATCTACCTACATCTTCGAGAACCAAATCGGTACCTAGATATGTTATCACTTAACATATCTACTGATTTGGTTCTCGATGATAGATAGGTAGGATAGGTACCTATGAAGACTGATAGGTAGGACCTGCGAGAGATCAAACCTACTTGTAAAAGCTTTTTACATTTATTATCTCTAGATAGGTGTAGGTAATTTATGTACCTACGTACATAAATTCTTAAAGTTAGGTTTTTTAAAATTATTTCAACTAAAGAAAGAAAAAACAGAAGAAAGGCCATAAGATTGCCTTCGTCTTTAGCTCCACATTCATATTTTGCGCTTAGGTAGGTAGGTAAGCCGTGGATGACGAATTGCATTTTTTTTCTAATATTTTTAAGAATTTCCGTATCACCCTTGTCCACTTTAGGTACACTTAGGTTCAAGCCTTGTCGTGGCGGTGGGGCTCAGTAGCCTAGGGTGTGCCCAGCACCTTGGGCAAAGCAAATTGAGCCGAGGGAGAGAGGGATTATACCCCTCTTATAAGAACAGGGGACAAAAGAGCAGGGGGCAAGGGGTGAGGATGGGAACCTCACCCCATTGTACTGTCCCGACGTTGGGAGGGGTTGTTCTGTGATGCGGGACAACCCCTCTGTCGAGGCGGCGTCAGTTCCTTACGGGGCTGACTAGCCGTCGAGGTGCCCTGTTAGCTTAACAGATCCGGGGCACCTCACCAAGGCGGTACTGGTGACACTCGCCGGGTTTTAGTGGGTAGATCTGCGTCCATTTACCATCATCGGGCGCAGTGAGTCCCACATACCCACCTGGGGAGACTCACTCCCCAGGCGGGATGCCTCAGAGCATTTCCCGGCGTAAAAGAAAAAAAAGGTACCTACACTTACCTATTTCTATATATAGTTCTATCGATTTATTAGAAGATAATATAAAATAAATCGGTATATTACCTATGTGAAGTGCCTGAAGTGCCTTCTAGTGATTTACCACTGTGTCACCTGTTTAAGAACCTTCACAAATCAATCACAAACCCTAACTGAATACCGCATCAAAATCGGACCAGATATTACAGCAGCCCCACCTAGTGAGTTACCTTAACACCTATTTAAGAATCCTCACTAATCAACCACAGAGCCATTATTGAAAACCACACCCAAATCGGACCCTAGGTTTGGTTTTGCATAAAGAAATGCTTACGGCAGCGCTCCCGGTGAGTTTTCAAAAACATGCACCAATCAAACCCATCACTAGAACCTAGGACCCAGAGTAGCAGTTTTGGAGATAAATGGCAACATTGGTTTGTACTAACAAATGGTTCGGCAGCGCCCCTGGTGAGTTTTCGTCGTAACACCTATTTAAGAACATGCACCCATCAAATCGAAACCCATCACTGAAAACCGCATCAAAACGGACAAGTAGTTTTGGAGATGAATAGCAATATTAGTTTGTACAAACAAATGTTTAATGCAGCGCCTCTCGCGAGTAGTCACCGTACACAATAATAATATCTTAGAACTTGCACCAAAGTAAGTACCTAGTAACACATAATAATATCTTAGAACTTGCACCAAAATTAAACCAGAACCTAACACTGAAAACCGCATAGGTATATAGGTAGGTACCTCACCAATCAATCAAAACTAATCGAACCAAAACCTTTTGTATGAGATATAGTTTAATTAGTGTGTACACCAGTTGGTGCACCAATTAAATACAAATTCATCATTGTAAACGGACTAGTAGTTTTGGATAGATAGATAAATGGCAAAATTGGTTTGCATACGCAAATATCCTGTCACCAACCTCCAACATAAACACCAAAGGCCTACCTACCATCTCCATGCCGTCGCGGGTAATAAAGTGTGTAAAATATTTCATTGATTGGATTGGATTGAACACCTTGAGAAATTTATCCGTCTGAATTACAAATTATATTAAAAACAAAATGTATTGTAAAATATTAAAACGATTATGAAGAGCCTCCTAGTTGTTTGCCACTTGAATTCACAATTAGATTGACGCTAGTACATACATATTTTTTTACCGACTTCAAAATAAAGAGGAGGTTCTCAATTCGTTTGTATGATTTTTAAGTAGGTATAGGTAACATTCAAAAATAAAAATAATTGCTTTTCTAATTTAATATCTTTTCTAATTATTCCTATATTTTCCATTAAAAGAAATTATCAATTTTTATATAGGTAGAGAACTTAATACCTAAAGAGAATTAGCGGATTATAGGTATCTATTATCTATTTTTGTTGTAGGTATTTTCTTGTCTATATTATTTATTCGCGGGTAAGAATTCAGGGATACATCAAGTTTAATATATTTTCGTCATCTATAGTAATGGTATTTTAATATCCCTCACGTTTATAGGACATATAAATAATTGAAGTGGCGGAAGGACACGTACGCAGTAAATATAAAAACGCCATACCGCCGCGATAAAACGGAGGCACTAAACTTCGCATTTGGTGCTTTCTCGCGCATTTCCCTAGTAAATTAAATGACAAAGTAGCTAGTGGTACATATTGATATACTACACATATAGGTGTAACTACCTATATGTGTTTTTTATTCATTTTTATGTTAGACTCTACGGTAGCTACGCATCTACCTCCACCGTATTGTATACCTATACATATTATGTTAACATATACGTACATATAATATATTATACATAAATGTAAGTGGATTAGTTTTTTTAATTCTTGAGTATCCATATTTTATTATGTTGGCATTTTATTTGGCCTTTTTATGAAAATAGTAGACATAATAACACTATTTTTAGAATAGGGTATCACATACATAAATACAAACGTATACACACTCACACACGCATGTAATACATAGAGTCATTCGGGTCAAGAGTGCGCACTTTTCCACTTCCAAGCACACCAAAACAAAAGGAATCAATTATTAGGAATGTAATAGTTAAATTTATATAACGTATTTAATGCTTTATTAAGTACGTATATTTATGTACAGGCTAAATCTATAGTATTGTTAGAATTAGACACTAAAGAGGCACTAAACACTATAGAGGTCAGAATGCGAACCTTTGCCCCTTAATGTGGGTAAATGTACGAAGTCTTGCGGGTAAAAGTTCGCATGTAATGAATAAAATTAGTACGAATGAAAATGTATTCGAAAGTCATTTTACAGATAGACCCTTTTTACAAAAAAAAACAATAAACGATATCATTGTGGATAAAAGAACGCACGTAAGGTTAAAAGTTCGCGTGCGTTCTTTTGACCCGCTCTCTTACCACACAGGACTAGTTTTTGACTATTTCGCTTATATATACATGTGTTATAGAGATAACCTAAAATATTCTCTCGCTAACAATAGTGCATTAATACAGTCACAACAGTATAAAATACTTACCACGTTAATATTATGGACATGAAGACTATAAACTTTTCCGTAGATTTAAAATCTACCTGTCAAATAACGAAAAACACACTTTTTTCATTTTCTTTCGACAACAACGCCGCACAGCAACCAAACTCGTGGCTTCAATATGGCCATTCGCTCGCCTCTGATTTTGCCATATATGTGCCCCCTGTCCCTCCATTCCCTGCAGATATATAAGCACAGAGATACCCCGAATGACTCTACACACAGGCTTGTATCTTTCGGAAAATGTTCTAGTTATAGTTTTAGAATTATAACTACCAACTGTTGTTTAAAGTTTACTTTAGTTTAAATTACTGTTGCATTGTGTTGAATGTAATGTTTTAAGTTTGAATTTCGCGCCTATTTATTGTTGCGCCAGTTGCGCCCTCTAGCATATAGCTGTAACTCTCTCTCTCTATTGACTATTCCGCGACATCAAGCGACCGTGTATTAAATTGTGAATCTCTTGCTTGTTTTATAATAAATAGTTTATAAAACCTGGGCTACGCTTATTAATTTAACACATTGTGGGTACCTATAGATCAATCTGGCAAGCGGTGATATTCCGTGACTATGGATACTTTTATATAATACCTATATAATAAAATTTTATATAATTACTGATGTTCTCATATTGTTTAGCATAAGAGTTATCAATGTGGAATATTCTTAAATAAATTAATAAACAAAAAACCGGCCAAGTGCTAGTCGGACTCGCGCACGAAGGGTTCCGTACCATTACATAATATACAAAATTAAACACTAACAAAAAATATGGTTTATCATTATGAATTAAATGTTTTTTAAATATATTTGAGTTGATTGAATGAAAGGTAAATTGCGGTTTACAATTTATGACGTATTACCTATTAAAAAGAACTTCTTACAAGATCTCTTTCAAATCAATTTTCGGTGGAAGTTTGCATGGTAATCATTTTTTGTTTTTAGTTTTATCATTCTCTTGTTTTAGAAGTTACAGGGGACACACATTTTACCACTTTGAAAGTGTCTCTCGCGCAAGCTATTTAGTTTAGAGAAAAATGGTACCTATTAGAAACCTAAATATAATTTTTAAAGGCCTATCCATAGATACACCACACGTATGGGTTTGATGAAAAGAAAAATTTTTGAGTTTCAGTTCTAAGTTTGGGGGCTCCCAAAATTTTTTTTTGGTTTTTTTTCTACTTTTGTATAAAAGTATAAAAATCTTAATGTGGTTCACAGGATACATCTACTTACCAAGTTTCAACAGTATAATTCATATAGTTTCGGAAAAAAGTGGCTGTGACATACGGACGGACAGACAGACAGACAGACATGACGAATCTATAAGGGTTCCGTTTTTTGCCATTTGGCTACGGACCCCAAAAAAGAGTAGGGGTACCGACTCTTTTGAGTCTAACAAATTTGCATACGGGATCGTTTTTTTTTATGTTAGTTGGATAGGCAAACTGGCAAACGTGCCACCTGATGGTAAGTGGTCGACGTCGCCCATGAACATAAACTAATTTACCTGGAACGAGCCCAGGCACCTCATTTATGTGTTGCCTATCCTGAGACATAAGATGTTAAGTCTCGGTGCCAGTAATTACACAGCCTGTCTTGCCCTTCTCTCCGAAACACAGCAAAGCTGTTTCACGGGAGAAACAAGCAAGCAAGATCGTCTATCTAAATTTCATTAAATGACAAACGATTTACGCAATGTCAATCATGAACCATTTTCTTGTTTTGAACGTCATACCTATAGTTGAAACCTTACCTAGTCAAACTATAAATCATCATTCATCATCATTTTAAATCAATCATTTTAAAGGAAAGCTCTTTTAAGTCGGCTGATGAGTGAATTTCTACAACACTCCAAATATTCGTTAAATTTGTATGTGCTGTGTGCTGCCACACATGTGCTTCAAATACCTTCGTATACCAGAATATAATTTACAACCAGATCATCCCCTTACATAGAGGGTCCATATATTTTCCCTTCACGAGGGGACGGGAATGGGAAAATATCGTTTTTCTGATTAGTTCCGTTTATACGGACCATAAAGAGAGCGTCAACCGCTAATTTGAGATTTATGACGTCATAAATCAAGATTGTTTGGCTCTGTTGTGGTACAGGGATAAGGAATCGTCTATAAATCAAGAAATTATTTTAATTTTTCCTGTACTACACAGAAGAGGATAAAAAAATATAAAACGTTAAAAAGATGTTAATGATAAAAGCAAACATAATATGGCAAATATCCTGTTTAAAACAGTCTTAATAGAATAAATAAGGGTTTTAGCTGGATATAGCTGGCGAAACAGAAACGAATGAATAGAAATGGCAGCCTGGTGCATTGGTGTATTGGAATTAGACGTTTAATAGTCCTGTAGCATTTGACGTTCCAATTTTTAATATGTCTGTACCAGGCAATGTATTATAGGTATGTATTATAGGTATAATAAATAAATAAATAATAAATAAAATAAAAATATTTTTATTCAATGTTGTACATCAAAGTAGCTTATTGAACGTCAAATTACTCTACTACCTATAAAAGAGGGTACCAGGTCTACGCTATGTAATTACTAAAAATCGAATTACCTTTATGAACTATCAAAGTGCCAAAATATGTGTGCAAATGTGAACTAAAAAGGGCGAAATATGCACAATCAAAATACCATTTATTATTAGAAATTAAGTTTATTATTATATTCATACTAGCTGGTGCCTGTGACTTCGTCTGCGCAAGATAAGATTTTAGTTGTTTTTTTTTTCATAAAAAGTATCCTATGTTACTTTTAATACCAGGAATATGTGTAGGTACCATAGATACCAATAAATACCATAGATACAAAGTTTCATGATGATCGGTTAAGTAGGTTTCGCGTGAAAGCGTAGCAAACAAACTTACTTTCACATTTATAATATAAGTAGGATTACCTATATCGATACAAACTAGCTGTTTCCCGCACGCCATCATGGTTCAAGCCTTGTCGTGGCGGTGGGGCTTAGTAGCCTAAGGTGAACCCAGGATTTTGGGCAAAGCTAAGTATGTCGAGAGGACTGCTCTTCGTACCCCTTTTACCTTCAAGGGGCGAGGGTGGGAACCTCACCTTATTGCACTGTCGCGAAGTTGGGAGGGGTTGTTCTGTGGTGCGAGCCAACCCCTCTGTGAAAGCGGCGTAGACTAACCACCGAGGCGCCTTGTTGCTCAACAGACCACCTTACCAAAGGCGGCATTGGTAGCACTCGCCGGGTTTTAGTGCGTAGAGCTGCGTCCACTTTCCATCTTTCGGGAGCAGTGAGTCCCACATAGGTACCTACCTGCCTGGGGAGTCCAACGAACCGATTTGAAAAATTCTTTTTTTTTTACTTTATAGGTATTCATGAACCAATACACCAACAAAATTATACTGTATCAAGATTGTGTAAAAATTTTAATGTTTTAAGTGCCTTTGTGGATATATTTAACGACAGTCTCAATGTTTTCAAAAATGCCGTGTTTAATCAGGTTTCTAATATTAAGTAGTCTCACTTTATAATATTGTAATATTAATTTACCATAGTTTATAACTAGCTTGTATATGTCAATAGTTAATATTTTCTTTTAGTTGTTAATTGTCATTTTGCGAATGCTGTGGCACCTATATGTAGTGCAATAATGTCATGCTTTCAGTAATATTTTCATATATTGTAAGTATTTATTGTAACTACAACTGGTTGTCCTTAAATAAATAAAAAAAAAAATTAAAACCTTGTGGATTAACGGCAGCTAAAGGGACTCAAATTGTACCTATTAAACATTTTTTTTTATTATCCAATGTTCGTGTCGCTTAAAGCTAAAAACTATTAAAACCTTTGACCTTTTGTATATTTTCTTATGTTATTAGTGTCTTTCATCTTTATTTTGAGGTTTAATTATTTTTAAGCGTTGTATAGGGTAAATTTCGTTCCTATGACGAAAGGCTTTATTATATAGGTACTAGCTGCTGCCCGCAACTTCGCCCGCCATAACTTAAATTTACCGGCGTATCCGGACTGAGGATGACAATTTTTCTTCTAATTGTTTTGTTATATCTCTAAAGGAAACATGGCAGCGTTTTGAATGTAGGTAAGCTCTCAAGTGGCTTTAATTTTTACGACTCTTACAATAATTTTCCTTAACATAATACCTATATTATTATATTATTTACCAATTTACATAAAATCTTAGCAAATTATATAGGTAGGTACCTAACTCAGGAATTAATTAGTATCTCGTGTTGCAAAGAACATGAAAATCCATGTTTATCGCGTACAGACAGACAGATAGATGCGGCCGAGGACTTTGTTTTATAATATTTAATCATGATAAGGATTAATACCGTATTTGTGTAAATAGCTTTAGCTAATTAGCGCTTTATAATTGCCCATTATTTAAGTATTAAAATGGATGTAAGTAGGTTGTAGGTATGTTATCCCTAAGAGATAGACCATTATGCCATCGTGGACTTTTCTGTAGGTAGACCAGGGTCTTTCAATATGTGGGTCACAACCCCCCCATGCCTTACCCTGGCGGTCGCCGGTAAAAGGTAGAGAAAAAAAATACAAGGTTCTGCATTACAGTAAAAACACAATTACAGTGCAAACTTAGCCATATTGATTTAAAAAGTATAATTCTTTTAATAATTCTAACTTTGTGACTGGGCCAAGGAGGCTGCCAGAATTTTTTAACCCTTTTTTTTCTTTAACGCTGGGAAATGCTCTGAGGCATCCCGCGGGGGAGTGGGTCTCCCCACGCGGGTATGTGAGACTCGCTGCGCCCGAAAGGTCTTACCACCTTGTCAGTCCCTCAAAGGACCAACGCCACCTCCACAGAGGGGTTGTTCTGTGGTGCGGGACAACCCCTCTGTGGAGGTGGCTCCCAACTTCGGGACAATATCACACATTATTTTGTTACCTATCTATATTTCAAACGGTTTAGGCAGCGTTGTCATTGCAAGCTTCCAGACGGTTTATTTTTCCGACAGTCCCGGGGTTTTACCAGCATAGTTCCCGTTTCCATGGAATTTCCGGGATAAAAACTATTCTACGTCCTTCCTTAGGTCTCAAACTATTTTTGTACCAAATTTCATTTAAATCAGTTCAGTGGTTTAGGCGTAAGGAAGACATAGACAGACGGACAGACAGAATTACTTTCGCATTTATAGTACCTATTAGTATATAATATACCTAAGCTACTGTAAATATTATAGCCTCTATTAACTCTCAAGTGGAAAAAGTTTCACCACATTATGGCCTAGTTACTAAATGTAAACTGCCTACCTACCTACAGGTAACTAGAACTGTGTTAGAACTTCTACGTTCTAAAATGCATAGGTTTGGACGGGCATGAATTTGAACATAATATTATGAAAGTTTTTTTTTTCGGATGGACCTATGCTGCTGGCCTATTTGAGTAGGTGAGCAGATAGCTTCAACCTAAGAGAATATACCTCTCTTGTTTTAGGAATAACATAGGTAGAGATGAAACACATTTTTATAGCTAAACGATATTGGTATGAGGTAGTGCCATGCAGCTTTGGCCGAATTTGGCCGGCACGACCGGGGTGGTTACCTCTCGCCCACATAATATCGGCGTCAAGTGACAGCTATGTTGTCGCGTTTCGTGCGCTTTCGTGAATTTCCGGTAGCAGGGAGGGGGGATAGGGAAAAGAAGGACAACGCATCTGCATAACTTTTGGTTGTGTGGATGTCTATAGGCGTCGGTAGTCACCGTAAGGCTCCGATGCTCAGTTTCCTCCATATGGCATAAAAAACGACAACGAATCGAAGTCATAACACTACATACATTATAGAGTATAGACAAACTATCAATAAGCTCACGCAATGGTAAGTCTTTGCTAATCAAGCCACGTAACATGGGAAGAGTTTGTCGCCCACCATTTGATTGTGAAAGATTAAGAAAAAGTGGCAAATTATGGATGGGATGAGAGTTTTGTGATTAGATGAGGAAATAGGTGCCGGTAGAATCAGAGGATCGAGCTCGTAGAGACGAGTGCTCAAAAATTGCGTAGACCATTTAACGACGGTTTCAATTAAGACGGAGGTATCATATCGATCCCTATCAGACATTCAAGAGGATTTAGTGTGTCGGAGCTGTCCTCGTTCTAAATTAATATTTAAGTTTAAAGCAGAAACATTTTTTTTTCGGAAGGGCTAGACTTTTCGGCCTGATGGCCTTTAAGCTCAATCGCTACAGTAAGTGAGCAGATGGCTCACTTAAGAAATATTCGAAAGGGGGACGCCCCCCTCCGCGCCCC
Source organism: Helleia helle (assembly GCA_963853865.1). NCBI lineage: Eukaryota > Metazoa > Arthropoda > Insecta > Lepidoptera > Lycaenidae > Helleia > Helleia helle. The sequence goes on along the minus strand of OY971416.1, from coordinate 12,669,902 downwards.
GCAGGGGGCGCGGTTTATCGCGCGCTCTGCTCGGGAGAGCAGGATTTGGACTAGTCAAATCCTATACGGTCGACGAATCTTTTACGGTTGAATTAAACCTATCATCATGAGGGCCGGCCCTCATCCCTCCCTCTGGAGAGAGAGGCGGGTCATGCACGGTGCCCAAGCAATCTAGCGGTAGCGTAGTGCTAGCGCTGTTTGCGCGGTCTGGGTTTGTGTCTACTCGTATCGGATTCGAACCTAAGCTTCCGCGATCGATCCGGATCGATGTGGTTTCCATGTGTAGGGGTCGACGTCGCTTACGACCCCGAGGCCCAAGCGGTGTGCAGGTGTACCTAGCACCGTGTGTGTGTCTGTATATGCTGTGACGTTCGCGTCGCGCTTTTGCGTCGCGCATTAGTAGCTGAGAGATTTCGTCAGCTGGATCTGTTAAAACATGCTTAGGTAACCTATGTCTAATTGGAACTGAGCTATCTAGGGCATAGTTTCCTGCGCTCACGATGAGCGGGTTTGGTTGGAGAAGTGCCTTTTCAAAGTGAAGTTCTGACGTCATTTTGAAGTGGCCCCTAACGGACTCTAATCTGAAGTCCCTGTGCAGGTCGATGTTTCTTACGTACCACGGGCAGCCGGTTGCCATGCGTAAAAATTTATTTTGGACTATTTGTAGTGCATTAAGTCGACACAAGAGTATGACATAATGGGTCGGATACAAGTTTTATACAGGGTTAATTTATGACAGAGTCAGCAGAAACATTGTTTTTTATCTAAATCCTAGAGATATACCCATGATATACCTATAGGTACGCAACGAAACTTAGAACAAAGATTTAGTCAATAATAAGTGTCAGAAAAGACACCCAATGTTAATGTTAGGTACATTAGATACAGTTACGACGGCCAACTGGTCTAATAGTCTGGTGACTAGATAGATAATAGTTATTACGTACCTACAGCGGTAGCGGATTCGAATCCCACCAAGTGCAGATATTTGTATGATGAATATAATATGTCTGTAACGGCCACCGGGTGAATGTGTGTGTACCTATTATGCAATTATATACATTTCTTAAATTTATTTTCGTTCTTAGTATCCACAGCACAAGACATTACGACCTCACCTCTGGGTGTACTCATGCGAACCTCTACTACCATTAATTTAATATCGTTATATTACATATGTACTCATTTTTAATAAATATTAAATAGGCTGGCACTTCATTCACATGGTTATTTGTGTTCGCAGATACAGCTTGGCAAAAAAGAGTATGGAAAAAATGAGGGCGCCACTTTTACTTACGTCTCATCATAATATGGAAAATCAGCAAGATAATTTAATCAAATCGTTAAAAATAAATGTGAAACACTAAGCTTTATTCAAAATCTAGTATTTGTCGGCCAAGTATTGTCAACATCATAGGTTTCCATTTAGTAAAATATTTAGTTCCACCTGTCACCACGTCATACTCTTTTTTGCCAAGCTGTAGTCCGATAGGTAGGTATGTATCTATATTTGATAACAAATATGCTATCCACATGAAGGGTAATTGTTTGTCAAATATGTCAAATACACAAATACAAACCTTTGTTGTTACCTGCCACATTACCATAACTATTATTGAATAAGTCTCTATAATACCTAGATATGATCAAATATGATTGTAGTACGTCGTACGCATTTTGGCAGCCATCTTTAATTTCACCCATGAAATTGGCAGGGTTGTAAACGTTACGCTATTCGTCGGGACATAATAAAAATGGTAGGTTCCAACGACCCTCTTTTATCCCCACGCGAACAATTTAATAGTTTTTCATTACTCAAGTAGACGGCCATAAAAAGAATACGGACGGAAAGAAAATTGCACGTCTTGCATAATCCTCTGCCTAGTGTTTATGGTAGCCATAAATTTTACGTCACATGAAATTAGAATTTGGGATTATTGCTTAGAATTCCTTTTATTGTTAATGCTAGAGGTATTATGGCCGAGAGAAGAAAAAAATACTTATAAATACCTATTATAGGTATAAGTATAATGAGATTTTGGGAATGGTTTTGCTATTCATAAAATAAGTTTAGGTATTTATGTTTTCTTTTTAAACTGGTAATTTCATAAATAAGTTCCTAAAACTTGGATTAACTGCACCTATGACAGAAACTTCTTTTCAGGCCGATCATACTAAAGTTGTTTGTAGATTTTATCGTTTATAATATTAGGTAGAATACCTACCTAGTTCTATCATAATTTAAGATTGTTACTTATAACTGGATTATAGTAGAAGTCTAATTTCTGTACAATGAAAAAATATGCTAAAAACCGAGTCAGGGAGGTGTAAGAAATGAAATAGAACTAATTTGGATTTTTTTAATTTTTTTGTTTCTCTGTTTGTCTGTCTGTTTGTAATGGCTAATCTGCGAAACGACTGGACCGATTTAAATGTAATTTTGTATGATGGTAGCTTATACCCCTGGTCAACATATAGGATACTTTTGATCCCGGTAAATTAAAGACTTTCCGTGGTAGAGTAAAAAAACTGTAATTAGGTAATTAAACAGCTTTGTATATAACAACTTATGAACTTAATTTGCTGAAACCTTATGTTGCCGTTGTATTCAAACAATGTATTCCCAAAAGTGCTTAATTCCCGCGGGAAAGTAAAACATTACAAAAACAGTGTCTAGCATACTATTCAACTAGATGGCGCTAATAGTAGGAATGTTTACTACTTATGACAGTAGGTATATTATAAGTCTATAATATTATATCGATTTCAATTCTTACCTGTTAAATAAATTCATATGAAATAAAGTAGATGGCGTTGACAATATTTTACATCGCGATGGGGAAAAAAAAAGTTGTTGTATAAGGGTTGTAGTTTCGTTCGTATTGGAAAGAAAGTTTCAAAGGTTGCCTTTAGCATTTATTTCTGTTTAGAGATTTATATAAAAATTCTAATATTGGTCAAGTATTGCTTGAAGATTAATTTGTACACAATGCCTAGATAAATGTCGAAACTCTATCAGTACTCAAGAGAAGCTAAAATATTAAGGAGTAGCTTTTACCCGCGGCTTCGCTCGCGTTTATGTAGATTAAGAAATAGATCAAGTCTTTTCGGTGGTGATAGGTGCATAGATGATAGGCATTTTTATGGCATTTTTATTAACGCCCTTCATTAGATTGGTTCAGCATCCAAAACCTGATGGAATTAAGTCTGCTTCTCAGATTATTGGATTCTAGCAGCGTTAACTATACCTATTGGAATTAATCCTGTGAGGTATTATAATATTATACCTTTTAGGTTAATTACTACCTACCTGTGAATGAGAACCTCACTTAATAATACATTTACAAAAAAGAAATATAATAATATACCTATCCCAAAGATTAATAAATGAACTCCAAGATTAAATAAGTACAAACAAAAACATTTTTTTTTCTAAATAACATAATATAGTTTATTTTAATAATAGGCCAGGAAATGATGATTAAATTATCCCTAATAAATAAATGAATGCAACAACTGATCACCATCAGCAGCCTCATTATTAGTCTCTGTGTCAGTCAGTCTGTGGGAACTCTATATGAATATATTATGAACGATAACAACAACAGCTAAGTTGTAATTTAATTATATTCCAACTTCAAATAATTTTAAAAAATACGTTAAAGAGAAACCCAAGCCTTACGACTAAGTATAAACGTGTAAACAACTTTTGTCTCCTATTTCACCTTTGCGGTTGAATTTTGATAAATCATTCCTTAGTGGATAACTACGTCTTAGGAGAAATTTACGTGTGCAAAATTCTAATTTTCAAGCCCTAAAGGTTTAGCTTGTGCGTCTATTTAAAACTTCTCCTCCTATTTTACGCTATTAATTATATAATAAATATATAAATAATAAATGGGTTGAATTTATGAAAACGCTGAAATCTATAATTAATTAATTATTTTTGTCTGGAGATTTCCGAGAGAGAGAGAGAAATATCCTTAGTTCTATTTAAAAATCGGCTCAGCTCGATCTGGCTGTTACTAAGTTAATTTGAAATTAGCGCAATCTTGCACACGTGGGTAAGGGTTTGGCCTGAGTGTTTATATTAAATTTTCTTCCCTTATATTATCCTCTTAGGGGTAGAATTTTAGAAGACGCTGAAATATGTAACTCATTATTTTTACCGTACTCAATTCACACGAAATTTCATGCAACTGCTATGTCCAAGGAAAACAAAGTTGCATACAAACTTTGATCCCTTATTTCACATCCTTCCTTAACGGACGCCTACCTCGTATCAGGAATACGTGTGCGAAATTTCAATTTTCTAGTCTTAATGGTTTGGCCTATACGTTGATTATTTAGTCAATAAATTTTGGCGTTTATTTAAAACTTTCATTTTACCCTCTTAGGGATTGAATTATAGAAAACGCTGAATCAAAAAACCCTTACTACTTCTTCTTCTTCTTCTTTTATTTTTGGACCACAGTCGCAACTTTTATGTTGCAACATTCTGCCAATGTCAAGTATTAAGAATGAAAAAAATTTCCGAGATTTTAAATTTATTAATAGAATTTTGATTTTTGTGAGCTGAAACAAACATCAATATTAGTATTAAATAGGGAGTTATACATATATGGGAGATACTGTCACATACTATTGAACAATTGAATAATCATAAAATTAAATTCAAATAAATACGTATATAATATATAATTGACATACACAAGTCACAACTTACAGTACCTATATAATATGTATACATAAATATCCATGAATCTTTATGAAAAGGAGGAAAAAAGGGGGGAAGATAGATATATTATAGCTTAATATTGTTAGATTTGATAAATTTTGTCAAGAGTAAGATAATGCGAGGGTCATGAAAGTATTGTAACAATAAATTGAAATTTGTAGGAAGTGGTATCTTTAATGATGGTAGGTGAGGATATAAACTAAAGGCCAAATTGTTGGGACAGGAGAAAAATATGTGATCTAAAGTCCCATCGTCCAAACCACACTCACACAGTGATGAATCCCTAACTCTTATCTTTTGTAGGAACCCTGAGGTACAGCAGTGCCCTAAGCGGAGTCTGCTTAATATGGATATTACACACTTTGGAATTTTTTTATACTTGCAGAACCATGGTTTTTTGGGGATGTCAGGTTGCAAAGATACATATAACTTTCCTTTATGCATACTACTCTTGCTCCATTCCATCTGCCAGGATTTGCGTGCATGTTCTTGGGGTATACTTAGGAGGTCATAGGTTTGGTATCTAAAGTGTTTACAGTCCACCTGTTGGTAAGTGGCTTGTTTGGCGAGAGAATCAGCGACTTCATTGCCCTTGATGCCTGAGTGACCAGGAATCCAGACAAGTGTAATGTTTGTACCTGTATTAAAACTTCTTAACAAGGAATGTTTAGTTTCTAAAATAATGTTACTATGTAGTTTATTATAAAAAGGGTTACCAATAAGGGATTCCAGTGCACTCTTTGAGTCTGAGAAGATGACCGCATTAGATATACTATGACTCTCTATAAATAGACAGGCCTCTAGTACACCAATGCACTCACCTGTGAGACCTGTAAGACTGATGAATGGGGAGGACACTGAAATTGTAATGCTAATTTTGAATTTTGGTAGTACACTGCAGCACCCGTGTTACCAGACTCAGATAATTTGGATACATCTGTGAAAAACAAGTGACTAGAGTTCCATCTTTTAGCTACCTCTATTTTGAAGTGGTTGTTACACTCAGTGGATGTTTTATTAATGCTAATATCAAACAATACATTAGGAGAATGTATTAGAACTTCATACGGGAAAAGTTGCCAAGGGAGTTTTGGAAAGGATTGTATAGGAATGTCCTGTTCAATACTGGATATTTTTTGGTAGCTTATTACCAAATGAGGGATAGGCTTATGTCTCCAATAGGGAGAAGATAGGCAAAGACTGTTTAAACACTCAAGTTTCTTTTTTAGTGGATGGTTGGAGAGGGAGTTTGCACGGAAGAGAAACCTGTCTGAGAGAAATTGGAAACGGATATGTAAAGGAGGATCACCACATTCTACCTGAAGGGCATTGGTGGGTGTGGATTTCATACTAGGCCTAGGACACAACGAAGTGCTCTAGACTGCAGGAAATCTAATGATTTGAGGGAAGACTTGTTAAATGGTTTAAGAAGGAAAATACCATAGTCAAAAAGGCTTCTAATTATGGCATTATAAAGAATTTTTTGACAAAATGGGTAGGAGCCCCAGGAGACTCCAGACAATGCCTTAATTATGTTTAGGTTTCGCTCTGCCTTTTTGCTAATATAATTTATATGACTAGCCCCAGATAGTTTGGAATCCAAAATTACTCCTAAAAATTTTGTTGAATCCTGGAACAGAGCGGCCTTCAATTCTCAGGTCTATTGGTGGGATATTTTTCTTCCTACTGAAGATCACCACACTGCTTTTTGGAGCTGATCTATGGAGGCCGCTCTGTTGCAGCCAGGATATTAAAGAATTTATAGAGATTTGGAGAGAAGATGATGCTTGTGATATAATAGGATGGGAAATATACAGAGTAAGGTCATCTGCATATTGGAGGATTTGGCAGTCAATGTTCAGGGAAGTATGTAGAGAAGAGGTATATAGATTATATAGGATTGGGCTTAAACAGAGCCTTGCGGGAGACCTTTCCACACAGTATGAGGCTCAAAGGATTGTCCCGGGATGCGTAGTTGGATTTTCCTACACATCAACAGATTGCATATAACGCGAATAAGCTTTTCTGGAATGCTCAGCTCTTGTAGCCTGTACCTGAGCACAGAAAGAATAACGTTGTCATATGCCGCTGAGATGTCAAGGAATGTGGCCACCACAGACTCCTCTCTTGAGAAGGCTATTCTCAAGTCAGTCAGGAAAATGCTAAGGCTGTCAGTGGTACGCAAACCTTTACGAAAACCATATTGGCATTGGGGGATTAATGAGTTACTTTCTGCAAACCATTCAAGGCGATTTTTTAAAAGATGTTCGAAAATTTTGCAGAAAGTAGGTGAAAGAGCTATAGGGCGGTAGTTGTCACTTACCTCTGGGGATTTCCCAGGTTTTAATATAGGTATAACTATTTGCATTTTCCATTCAGTGGGTATAAAATTGTAATCAAAGAATTTATTTGATAAATTTAAAAAATATTGTAAAAATTTTGGTCCAGCCTTCCCTAGGAAGGAGTAAGGGAACCCATCAGCTCCCGGGGCGGAATCCTTGACATGCGATAAGACAAACTTGAGTTCACTCATGGTGAAGGGATGGGTAATAGGACGATGCGATTGAAGGTAGTTGTGATTTGGGCAGGGAAGGTCATTATAGTTTGGAACAAATGGGGGGGCTATTTTATTAAGGAAATTAAGTGCTACAGGACCAGTAATACATGGGGAATTTTGATGAAAATAACCGCGTCTAAATCTATTTATTTGATTCCAAACCACCTTAGAACTAGTATCTGGTGAGAGTGATGCACAGAATTGTCGTCAGCTGTGGGTCTTTTTTTTACGAAATAGGCGTTTTGCCATGGCTGCAGTCCTCTGATAATTAATCAGATTAGCTACAGACATATCCCGGTTATAAGCCCTTTCTGCCATTTTTCTGGATTTAATCATTTCTGTGCATTCACTATCCCACCAGGGCGGGGAAGGCAATTTTCCTGTAGCTGAATTTTTGAGGGGGATACTGTTGTCAGCTGCTTGTTGACAGCAGAGTTCGGAAAAACAGTAATTTAAATTTTCTATAGTGATAATAATTGGTAGTGAACTGACTTTATTTTCTAAAATTTTTTTATACAGATCCCAGTTTGCACTGGAAGTCCTATATTTGAGTAGTGGGGGTGTTGCATGTTGAGAGCATCTAAATGGATATAAAACACTAATTGGATAGTGATCACTACCAAAAGTACTGTCTAAACGGTCCCATTGCAAAAGGGTAGATATGTCATTAGAGCATATAGAGAGATCTACAAAACTCTTTCTTTGTCCAGGAAGACTCATTCTTATAGCTTGTCCATCATTAAGGACACAGACACTTAACTCCTCTAACAATTCTGCCAATTCAATGCCAGAGGAGTCATTCGTATCTGAGCCCCACATAATGTTGTGGCTGTTGAAGTCTCCTAGAATTAGAAGGGGAGGAGGGAAACATAAGAAGATACTATGTAAGAAAACAATGATAGAAGAATTAGGATGAGGAATGTATATAGAGAGGACATGGATATTTTTAATTTTGATGCCAACAATGTTGATATTGTTGCCACAATGAGTAGGTATTGTAAGTATATTAATTGGAAATTTGTTGCTTACAAGTATAATTGTGCCACCGTGGCCATCTGTCCGGTCATCACGGAATGTAGAAAAGCCACGAAGGTAAAAGTTTTGATCAGGTTTCAACCAAGTTTCATTGATACTTATAAGGTCAGGTTTAAAACTATTAACTAAATGAATAAGTTCATGTTTCTTATTCTGAATGCTCCTGGCATTCCACTGAAGGAACTTGAGTGGGTCCATTATGTTGTTGGAGAATTGAGAAAAGTGATTTTGCAACGTGGTCAGTTAATATAGAGTCTTTGTTATTTAAAATGTTAACTAATAAAGTTAACAGGAGATTACTTATTGTATAATTTGAGTTTACAGATTGGTCTTCAGTTGGTAATGCGCATCCATTTGTTGATGGTGGTATCATAAATTCGTTGATAATATTCTGATGGGCTTGTTTATCATATCCAGGTAATTGAGCTGGACGGGGTTTTTTTGGGTGAGAAAACAGTTTTCTTGTATGAGGTAGTTGAAGGTTGGGGGCGGATAGGGCGGGATGTAGAAGAAGTGAAGGTGGTCTTAGAGATATCGGCATAAGAGCGATAAGAAGCAGGTTGGGATTTCGATGCTTCCTCATATGATATATTTCGTTCTGACATTGTTGTTTTAATTTCAGTCTGTCTTATATATTCCGGGCAAGACTTGCTGATAGCAAAATGTCTCCCTGAACAGTAAAGGCAAACTGATGTGTCTTCTGGGGTCGGGCATCCCTCACCAGTATGATTTTGACTACACTTGTAGCACCTAGGCTTTGATCGACATTGTGATTTGGTGTGTCCAAATCTGCAGCAGTTAAAACATTGAATTGTAGGATATGTATATAATTCCACCTTCAAAGAGTTGTAGCAACAGTAAACTCTCTTGGGTAAAGTTTGACCATCAAATGTCAGAATTACTGACTGAGTTGGTTGCCAGTCTACGGTACCGTCGGTAATCACTTTCCTATTAATACGGCGAGCCTTGATGATTTTGCCACATCCTGTGGGAACTTCTAAATTTACTGTAATTTCCTCAGGAGACCAATCCGCTGGAATTTCACGAACAACACCCATACGCGTGATGTTGTATGTGGGGATGGAGGTAGAAAAACCGTTTTGGACTATCAGTGGATGAGTTAAAAAGGTATTGGCATCAGCAGGGCTAGTGAATTCCACTGAAACTCTATTACGACCTACTCGTTTAAGGCCGTCGTTTAATATACCAGAGAACCGTTGTGTTTTCAAAAATTGACAGGGTGGAGTGTGGTGTTGGCCGTTGGGTCACTTTCGATACGGGATACGTGGATAAGGTAAGGAGGTTTATCTAAATTGGAGTACCGCATTCTGGTTACTAATTGTTTAGCCTGCTTAGTAGGTACAGTGTTGTTACTTATATCCAATGTGCGTTTTTTGCTCAAGTTTTTTTCATGAGTTGTAAAGGCAGGAAGGGGGGCCGTAAGAATGGGTGCATAGTCTTGGACCACACAATCTGGATCTTGGATGTCGGGTGGTGCCGGTGGATCCGGCGGTTCATTGCCTTCCATGACTTAAAACTAATCTAAACGCTGATATACACTCACCAGATGACTACACTGAATATATAATTAGTATAAATAAACAAAAACCAAAATACACCAAAAATATCAAACAATTTGTTTTCACAAACCAACGCGTTTGAAACTTGACAGTGCAATCCCCCTTACTACTTAGTGGATGCCTATGTTTGGCCTGTGCGTTGATACATTAGTCAATCACCTTTGCGACAGCTAGTTCACCAATAAAAAACAAAAGTGACATTCATATTAGGAATACCCACGAAATAAACACCAGCTGGATGTTCAAATTTAAGCAATTTCTAATGTTTACGCGAATTTCACTCATTATAATAAAACAATTTTTACGGATTTTATCGCGGTTTATTAAGATTTTTACAAGCCCGACGTTTCGTAATGATAGGACGTATGACACCTCAGTCCTCCCGTGACCATGGTTGCTGTAAAGTATCCGAAACGTCGGGCTTGTAAAAATCTTAATAAACCGCGATAAAATCCGTAAAAATTGTTTTATTCGTTCATTATCGTAATCTATCCGTTCACTGCTGAACATAGGCCTCCCTCAAAGAACGCCAAGACGACCGATCCCTCGCTACTCGCACTCAAAATGGAAATCCAACACTGCATACTAAGTTAAAAATGACACTAACCCCCATGGCAGCTGCAACCCATTTACCTAGTTAAAAAACACAGAAAAATACCGATCCTAAAAGTCAAGTCTTTGATCTTTATACGTAATTTCATGTAGGTAAATAAATATATTCATGGAATAAAAAGTTTCATACAAACTTTGAACCCCTTATTTCACTCCCTTGGGGGTTGAATTTAAAATATCCTTCCTTAGTGGATGCCGACGTAATAAGAGGAATAGGTACGTGTGCGAATTTTTTAAATTCTAGCCTTAAGGGTTTAGCCTGTGCGTTTATTTAAAATTTTCATCCCTATTTTACCCACTACTACTCTACTTGAATTTTAGAAAATGCTGAAATACATAGGCTGCACTAAAAGTATCGGGAATGGAATATTTCCACTGTTCCTGTCATATTAAAATCTTTTTAATTGAAAACTCCTTGGTTTTAAAAATCGAATACCAATTATTTATTTAAAAAAAGATTCTCGGTCTTGTCACAAGGTCTTGTCAAACTTGTTTAGTCGTTGAGAAAATGGAATTGACTCGAGAAAATTCTAGAGCGATGATTTATCGACATATGACATACCGCGAAATTTAAGCAACTTTAGACATTGGCATGAGTCAAATACAAATAATCTTGCATGAACAATTAGGTGTAAAAAAGTTTTTTCCCGATGGATACCGCATTTGCTCTGTGAAGAGCAAAAAGCGGCTCGCGTTACTTGGTGCGTCAGAACTCTCGAAAGATTCCACGCAGGATCCTCAAATGCTGTATACAACATCGTCTCAGGTGACGAATCCTGGATATACGCGTACGAACGAACCGAAACAAAAAACCAGTCACGAGTTTGGGTGTTCGGAAATGATTTAAAGCCAACAAAAATTGTTCGTTCACAGAGTGTTGCAAAAAAAATGGTGGCCACGTTTGTCTCCAAAACCGGCCATGTTGCGACTATTCCTCTTGAGGGACAAAGAACGGTTAATGATGAATGGTATGCTAGCATTTGTTTGCCATAGGTCGTTTCTGAACTCCGTAAAGAGAACTGCAACCGCCGCATCATCCTCCATCACGAGAATGCGAGCTCTCACACCGCGCACAGAACAAAAGAGTTTTTAGAGCAAGAAAACATAGAATTATTAGACCATCCGCCGTACAGCCCCGACCTAAGCCCTAATGATTTCTATACTTTCCCTAAAATAAAGAATAAATTGCGTGGTCAGAGATTTTCATCGCCTGAAGAAGCTGTGGACGCCTACAAAACGGCCATTTTGGAGACCCCAACTTCCGAATGGAATGGTTGCTTCAATGATTGGTTCCATCGTATGGAAAAATGTGTCAAATTTCGCGGAGAATACTTCGAAAAGCAATAAATAGATTTTTAAATAGTAATGTTGTGTTACTTCCTTGATTCCCGAAATTTTCAGTGCCGCCCTCGTATGTAACTCATTATTTTTGTCGTACTTACCAAGTTCATGCGAAATTTCGTGCAAATATGTACAAGGAATGAAAAGTATCATACAAAAATGTTATCCCCTATTTTACCCCAATTGGGGGCTGTATTTAAAAAACCCTTCCTTTGTAGATGCATACCTACGTCATAAGAGGATTACATGTGCGAAATTTAAATTTTCTAGCCTTAAGAATTTGGCCTGTGCCTCCTGTGAGCGCACCCCACCCTTTACTTTTCACCCGCCTTTTGAAGGTTCCGGATCTGCAGGCAACAGGATCACCTTAACGACAGGCTGGCCCCGGTGGTGCCCCGGTGAGGGCCAGACTACTCCTCGTAAGGGGGGACAGCCCGGCCGCCACTAAGCAGTCTTCGAGACGTCGTGCCTAACTGAGCCATGTTCCCATCCTGACCCGATCCCATCCGCCGAGCGCAGCTATTATTCGCTGATCTAATCGGTACATAATAAGTTACTTAAGTCAATAAAAAGTAATCGATGTCCTTTGTAAACGCATCGGAAAATTGGAAAAAATTGTAAAAAGGAAAACAGCTACAGCAGAAATGGAAGTGGCGTTGTCATTATGGATCGAGGACCGCGATCAAAAAGTGTGAGTGGTCCTATATAATATTCCGTGCAAAGTCAAAGCGTCTTTGTGCATTTGTAAAGACTTATGAATGTCAATTAAGCTTTGTGATTAATTCGTCATGAAAATTTAACCTTCCATGGAACGGAGTCTTATTTTGAAATGGAAAATAGCTAATAATGCTATTACTCAAACTAATTTTGAGTCAGCAGTCTGAATTGGCGGAGCTTTTCAAAACTGCCAAACAAGAAAAAAAATACGTTCTGTATACTCTTGCCTAAGTCTGAGGAATAATTAATCAATATTATATTATATATAATATAACTTTAATTATATTGTTTTTTATTTTTGTTTTTTTATATTGACGCCTAGAAACGTATCCCCTTTATTTTATTTTAGTTATATATTTTATCTTTATTATGAAAACAAACAGTTTTATAATGCCCTAATTTAATCCCATTTATATAATTACTATTCCGTATTCACTGTTTCTGTATTCGCGGCATATCGGAAAATATTAACCCCGCGGATAAAAAGCTCTAATCTAACTGTACCTATCATAATAATAATAAAAACATTTTACAAAAAATTAAAACCGACTTCATAAATACTAAAACTAAAAAGTAATAAAATAACAGTTTCTTTAATTTTTGTGCTTACAACTTATAATCAACTTAATCTTCTACTAATGTACAAACTTTGCGTTTACCACGTCATTATAGTTACTTTTGGAGTCTGTTATTTTATACCTTTTTAGTTTAGTATTTTTGAAGTCGGTTTTAATTTTTTGTAAATAGAAAAAAAACATACAGACGAATTGAGAACCTTCTCTTTTTTTTGAAGTCGGTTAACAAATCGTTTATTTTCAGGCACTATGGCCCATAGTGTATATTATATACCGGGTGTATATACCCGCCACTCGATGCGGACGTATTGCTGACAGTTACTATTAAGTAAACGTGTAGCGCGGCGTAAGCCGTTGCTCGTGATTATATTCGTCATGAGCCAACAATTTGTGGCGAAGGAATTGCTGGCGTTCCTGCAGCAGAAGCTGGACGTGATGGACGAGCTGTCCGCTGTTCAGATCTGCACAACGAACTTTAGCGAAGATGGCATCGCCGCTGCCAAGGTGCTGTTGTACAAGTCACTTAACAAGAGTGACCAGATGGTGTACCGCCGGCGTGACGGGACAAAGAAGAGCGTGCAGGATATCATCACGCTGCTGAAGGAGACCGACCCCGACGACGTGCCGACGTTTGTGGCTAAGGAATTGACCAAGCTCCCTCCTGTCACCTTCGATCATATCGACGTCACGAGCCTGCTGAAAGACATTGTCTTTTTGAAGGCTAGTCTAGTGGATGTGCAAAAGAGACTCGATGCATCCCAGAATAATGTTGCTGATTTGCGCAATGAACTCACATAGTTGCGTAAATCGGTAGTAGTAACTGGGTCACCATCTAATGCATCGAACGTCAACACGCGTCGTGGAGCGGGCCTCGATTTATCGGGCGTCAGCTTCGCGTCAGCAGTTTTGTCTTCGCCGTCACAGATGAACGCTAAGTCTACTGGGCGCGCACTGTGCACGCCCCGCTCCCGCCCCTGCAGCTCCTTCTCGTGCTGCACGAAACTACCGACTAACTGTCCCGGTGCCTGTGTCTGCGAGGAATGAGAATCTCGCTAACAACACCATCGTGAGTGGTATACCAGCTACGAAGCCCCTGCCTGAGAAGGCATCGAAGCGGGCTGATGACGAAGGTTTTATGACGGTGCAAGGAAGGAAGCGCCGTTATAAGGCCAGCAAGAACCGCTGTGGCACGGCTCCCATGGAGCCCAACAGTATACGTGCTGCAGGACCGAACACCCCGGTGTATATCTCCCGCCTACACTACACCACTGAGGCGAGAGACATCGTGGAGTACATGCGCCAGAGGACCAAGTACACAGCGAGAGTGCAGCTGCTGGAGTCGCGCCGCAACGTCAACTTCAAGGCGTTCGTGGTGCGAGTTGTGCATGTTTTCTGCACCTCGTCATGCAGGAGGACTTCTGGCCACAGGGCGTGGTGTTCCGCCGCTTCCGCGGATAAGTGCCGCCGGAACGCACCAAGACTTAAGTGCAAGTGAAGTGTTACTAACATAGTTTTAAGTTTTATTTACTAACAATATTGTATAAAACTATGTATAATTAGGTTAAGGTATTTATCTATGGGCCTATGCAGCCTGAAAATAAAGGTTATTATTATTATTATTATATATTATTATTATTATTATAATGCATATAACCATCCACCGTTATCTCAGAAACCTTTATTAAAGAAAATTTTAGGACTTGTGTATTTTGCAAATCCGCAATGTATGTATACACACTATGCACTCATGCTAACCGCGAGACGCGCAACTAGCGGGCGCACTGAACCGCGCGCGGTGCGGGAGTTAGTTCACCTCGTGCATGCGGCGAACGCTATCAACTGATTCAGTCCGCTAGCCGTTTATTTAAGTTAAGTTTATTACATTGCTGTTTTTTTCAAAAAACCATTATTTTAAAGCATTATCATCAAATTCCTGTAACATTATGTTTACTAAACCGGAATATACAAAAAAATAAATAAAAAAGGCAACCAAAAAAAAAAGAAAACGCGTTTTGTTCACTTGTATCATGTCAGGCTATGCCAACACTATCATACCTCTTCGTTTTCGCAAGCGTTCCAAATACTAGACTAGACTAACATACATACCTATATTATATTACATTAGTGTTAGTATAAATAAAACCTTAAAATTATGTTAGTAAACTGCCTAGTGTTACGTTTTCGTACGTTCCGGTGGAATTGTTCCGCGGAAGCGACGGAACACTATTCTGTGGCCAGAAGTCTTCTTGTAAAACTTCCTGCAGGTAGCAGGTCGGTATTCGCACCACAAACGCCTTGAAATTGACGTTGCGGCGCGACTCCAGCTCCTGCACACTTGGACAGTAGGTACTGCAACTTCCAGCGCACGTATTCTGCGATGCTCTCCGCCTTTGTGGTGTAATGAAGGCGGGAGATATACACCGGCGTGTTCGGTTTGGCGGCTCGCACTAGCGCGTTGGGCTCCAGTGGGGCTTTGCCACAGCGATTCTGGTTGGTTCTGGGATGGCGCCTCTTCCTCTTCAACACCTCAAAACCGTCTTCATCCCGACGTGGCCCCTGCTGATCAGGCGTGTAGGTGCAGCACGTGTAGGAGCCGCGCAGGGGAGCGCCGACGGTTGCGCGGGCGGGGGTGCGACGAAATAGTTGGACGAGCCGCGGCCCGGCTAGCAGCCGCGACAGCATAAGCGCGATTTGGACTCGACACGGTTACACTCGCAGCAAACGCCAGGGCATCGCACTCGATGGCATACGGTGGTCGGTGACACATCGGAGTCCGCCCATGCAAAACTGCAGTCGGAGACTTTTTGCGCTCCGCGACGCATGTTCACGTTCGAGGCCTCTTCAGGTGGAGGTGCCGACATAGCATTACGTAATGACACTACCTCGGCACGCAGATCTTGAATGGTCCTGTCTGAGACTTCCAACCTGGACTGCACTTCTGTTAGGCTCGACTTCAGGGAGATGATATCCTTAAGAAGCCTGGTGACGTCGACGTTGTCGAACGTGACGGGGGGCAGCTTGTGCAACTCCTTCGCCACGAAGCTCGGCACGTCGTCTGGGTCGGTCACCTTTAACAAGGTGATGATGTCCTGGACACTCTTCTCAGTTCCGTCCCTCCGTCGAGACGGCATCTGGTTTAGTTTGCCCTGCACCTCGTACAGCCGCCTGCCGCTGCTTATGTCATCTTCTTTGAAGTTAGCCTTACATATTTGTAAGATGGTAACTTCATCCATCGTGTCGATGGCGTGTTGTATGAACGCCAACAGTTCGTTGGCTATGAGTTGCGAACTCATAGCGATTAGCGACGATAGCGGGCAGCGTCGTATAGCCGCACTAAACATGAATTACGTAAGTCTACGGTGCACTTGTATAAGGCACGTCCGTATCCGATGCGCGATGCGACTGAAATGAGTTAAGCTGATCCGTCACGATCGGAGATGCAAGCCTCGATCGGGCGAATTCGGGACCGCCGAGTGTGCCCGAGAAAGATACAGTCAGCTGCTGCTGTCTTTTCACTTCTATCGCATATAGCAGTCCCTATGTTTGGTTAGTTTTTTTTATTTTCTATGATAGTTGGATAGGCAAATAGGCGGATGATGCTTATGATGGTAAGTGGAAAGCGTCGCCCATCATCACTACATAGTATAAAGCAAAGTCGCTTGCTGCGTCAGTCGGTATGTATGCTTAGATCTTTAAAACTACACAACGGATTTTGATGCGTTTTTTTAATACACAGAATGATTCAAGAGGGTGGTTTATGTGTATAATACATGCATAATATCATAGTATATAAACACTGATAATTTTAGAGGTTTCTAATATGATGTCGTAAATAAACACTGTCGGAGACGAGATTCCGAGTCTAACCAGTATGTAGAAACGTAGTACATTAATATCAGACCGACCCCATATGGGTTGCGAGCCGACTAGCGGCGACGTATTTTCAAGTCGTAAAAAGTTAGGAAAGTTAAGAAAGTTGTCACGAGTATCGGACTCGCCCCATACCGGTTGTGGGCTGACCGAACCGATGACATACCTTATGAAAATTTAAAGTGTCTAATTTGGTATGATTTTATGAAAATACTAGCTGTTGCCCGCAGCTTCGCCCGCGTTAACTTTTAAAACTTTTAAAGGGTGGTCAATCCCTCAAGGGTTGACCACCCTTATCACTTAGGGGTATGAAAAATAGATAGTAGCCGATTCTCAGACCTACTGAATACGCATATAAAATTTGGTATAAATCGGTAAAGCCGTTTCGGAGGAGTACGGTAACTAACATTGTGACATGGAAATTTTATATTATTATTAGAAGATGATAACAAATGATGTTTATAATGTAAATATAAGGTAAAATGGATATAATTAGACAAGTAGGATAATAATCAGGATGGTAATCTCGAAAATATAAGCAGAAATAGTTAGAAGTATTGGCCTCTCGCACGTAATGTGTAGGAGTAAGAGAGATGCAATGATATTATTCTAATAAGATTAAATTTGATTAGTTTTGATAATTTTATACTAATTAAGTTAATATAAAGTGAATATTTAGGTTTATCCATGTAAATATGATGTAGAAAACAATAATCCTTACTAATATTATAAATGCGAAAGTAACTCTGTCTGTCTGTCTGTCTGTCTGTCTCTTCTTCACGCCTAAACCGCTGAACAGATTTGGATGAAATTTGGCACAAAGATATCTTGAAACCCGAGAAAGGACATAGGATAGTTTTTATCCCGGAAATCATACGGGAACGGGATTTATGCGGGTAAAACCCCGGGACTATTTATCTTTTAAACCACGGAACAGATTTGGGTGAAATTTGATATGAAGATACTTTTAAAATTAACATAGGACATTAAATAGTTTTTATCCTGAAAATCCCACGGGAACGGGACCTATGCGGGTAATACCCCGAGACTGACTATCTTCTAAACCACGGCACAGATTTGTGTAAAATTTGATATCTTCATATCAAATTTTACACAAATCTGTGCCGTGGTTTCGAAGATAGACAGACAGTAATTTAGAACTTAACGTAGGATTTAAAATAGTTCTTATCCTAAAAGTCCCACGGGAACGGGACCTATGTGGGTAAAACCCGGGACTGTCTATCTTCTAAACCACGGAACAGATTTGGTTGA
The DNA here is from genome assembly GCA_963853865.1 of Helleia helle. NCBI lineage: Eukaryota > Metazoa > Arthropoda > Insecta > Lepidoptera > Lycaenidae > Helleia > Helleia helle. The sequence continues at coordinate 12,651,605 of OY971416.1, read as the reverse complement.
AATTTGGTGAGAAGATACTTTTGAACTTAACGTAGGACTTAAAATAGTTGCTATCCTGAAAATCCCACGGCAACGGGAGTTGTGCAGCTAAAACGCCGAGACGGTGTATTTGTTAAACCACTAAACCGATTTGAGTGAAATTTGATATGGAGATAGTTTGAGACCCTAAGTAAGATATAAGATGTATAATTAGTGTAACAAGAAGTTTTTTAGATGTGTCAATAGATGGCGTTAACACAAAATGTAGATCACGCTATCCATTACAAGATGCGAATTCTTATGAGGATAGCACTTTTTTTATGAAGTATTTATATATTAGTAATTTATCCAAAAATGATTTATGAATAGAATTTATTATATTATAAAAAAGGAATACTTATATATAATGATGAAGCGGTTGAAAAAGCTAAAATATGCAAATACAGGGGTCTAGGCTCCGAATATGATTTTGTCCCATTCGGTGTCGAGACCCATGGTCCATGGGGTCCTAGCGCTTTAAGGCTCTTTAAGGAAATAACAAAAAGGTTAGTCGACATCACAGGAGACCGAAGAGCTGGCAGCTACCTCGGACAAAGAATTAGCCTAGCAATTCAAAGGGGGAACGCTGTGAAAATCTTCGTTACCTTGCCTAAAGGGACTCCTTTTTAACCGACTTCAACAAAAAGGAGGAGGTTCTCAACTCGGCCGGTATTTTTTTTTTAATGTATGTACACCGATTTCTTCGTCAATTGTGGACCGATTTTCAAAATTCTTTTTTTGTTTGAAAGGGTATACTTGCCATTTGGTCCCATGATAAGGAAACCAGGATCTGATGAAGGCATCCTAGAGAAATCGAGGGAAACTTTCGAAATTTGTAGGAATGACTAGCGTGCTTAATATTTTTTTTAATAAGCATTTTAAAGCACTACAATTTAATGAAGGTCTAGAGTCGATCTGATGCTGGAGCTGGAAGACAGTCGAGGGAACTCGTTCAAGTATATTGGTATGATAGTTCTATAGGGAATTGAGTCTAATAAGAAAGTGACTAATTAGACTAATTAGATTAGTTTCTAATACTTATTAATTGTTTTAAAATATATATTTTAGTAGGTTTTAACGATTTTTACATAGATTCATAAGGATATAAGTAGTTTGATAGGGTTTTTATACAGAAAACTACTTTGTTTTTACATGTTAACGAAAAATGAAAAGTTTAGATATTATTTATTAGAATTATTATTTGAAAGTTATATCACAAGAAAGGTCTCAACTAGCAGTTTATAATGGTAAAAGAATCATAATAATGATACAATTTGTAGTTTTTGAGATATTAACGAGAATGTGCGATGCAACTGTAAAATTGTCGAGTTTTTGTAATATTTTTGTTGAATAACTTTTTATTGTTTATAGATATATTGATTTATAGATCTATAACTTATGTTTTGTTATGTAATAGATGTTATGACGTTTTTAAATATGTATAATATGTAACAATTGAGAAAAGGAAAATAATAAATAAAGGCGAAAAAGGTCTCGGCTCGAAGTGAAAATGACACGCGAATCGAGCGCAACGCGAGTCACGACGCGTCCTTGGGGCGCGGTAGTATAAATACCGGGCCCGCCGTGGGCTCGGCAGTCAGTCGCGATCAGTCGTCGAACGGTAACAGCCGAATAAGAAGAGGCGAATATAAGGAAGAGCCGAGACCTTGAAGCGAGTATAAGGAAGAATAGTGGTTTTAATTATTGACTCCCAAGATCCCCGACTCTGTTTCAATTCACGCCTCTCCCGAGGTCCTCACGATCGTAGTGCCAATATACGCATTCAGGGGTGCGTGGTGGCGTACGTTACCAGCGAACGTAAGGAAAGACGTACGTCAAAATATAGTGGGAAATTGTCCCAGGCGAAGCAGCGAGCTACAGTACAACCAACGTACCGAAGAACTGCCCAAGCCCGACCCGAACAGCTACAGCACCGCCGCTAACAAACACATTTTTTGCACTTACATTGCAAACGCTGTATGAACCCTAACAGATGGATCAAAATAATGTACTAATTATTTTAAACCTTAGAAAGATCTACAAAAAAGTCCGCGATGGCGTATGTGTATCTCTTAAGGATAACATACTATATATCCATTTTAATACTTAAAAAATGGGCAATTATAAACCGGTAATTGGAAAGCTATTTACACAAATGTTGTATTTAATCCTTATCCTTTTAAATATGTTAGTTAGTTTGAGCATTTCATGAAGTATGTTTTTCCCATTTACACCAAACAAATTAAATGCATATCTTAGAAGATATAGCAAAATCAAAATAATGCGACACCGTGATTTCGACCGAGCCGCGCGGGCCGGGCGCTCCGTGATGCCGCGCCTCGTGTCCGAGCCGGGCCCGGTCCCGGTTCCGAAAGTTAGGATAGTAAATATTATTGTATCAATGTGTGGTAGAACCTTTTTTTTTTTCTTTTTTTTTTCGCAGGGAAATCCTTATGGATGCAGCCAGGATCTTTGGGTAGATCCTGACCCAATGTGGGGCTCGCACCTGGAAGTGCCCACCCTAACTAAAACCACTGCGAGCGCCTTCAGCCGCTTATTGAGGGTCCCGGATATGCAGGCAACAAACAGGATCACCTCAGCGACAGGCTGGCCCCGGCGAAGACCAGACCACTTCTCATAATGGGGGACTGCCAGGCCACTACTAAGCAGTTCCGACGACGTCGTGCCATACAGACCCAGGTTCCCATCCTGAGCCCGACACGAACACAGGGGCGTTATTGGAGGCGCATTAAATAGCGCCTCCTACGCACCCCCGTTCGTCGCCCGCGGGAGGAAGCCTCGTCGGCGGCCTCCTCTCTCACCCGCTCGTCGGCCTCCTTCTGGGACATTACTGTCTCGCAGAAGGAGACCATCGCCGTCCAGGACTCGTCGTCACCGAGCATCGCGTTGATGACGCTCGGCAGAGACAAGTCCCCTCCGATGATCGATGTCAGATCATGACGCAGCGCCGCCCATCTCGGGCACACCTCGAGGGTGTGCTGGGCCGAGTCCACCGCCGCGCCACAATCGTGACACACCGTCAAGGGCTCCCTGCGGGCCGTCCGGCACAGGTACTCACCAAAGCAACCATGCCCGGTGAGCACCTGTGTCAGACGGAAGGTGAGGGGTTTGCGCTTACGGCGCATCCACCGCTCAAGGACCGGACGCAGAGCAACCGTCAGGTTTTTGCCATACGGCTGCTGCGCCAGGTCCTCCCCCCACCTCCGCATTAACGCCTCTTGCCCTAGTCGGCGAACCCGCAGGATCCCGTCCAGCGTAAGGCTCTTACCGAGACACCTCCTATCCGAGACATAGGAGTGCACCTCTGCCACGAGCTCCCACGGGGGGTCACCGGCCAGGGCAGTGGCTGCTGCCCACGAAACCGTACGGTACCCCCGGATTACTCTTACCGCCATGACCCGCTGCGCCGACCGCAGCCGGGCCTTATTCCTCCCGGTAAGGTGATCCGCCCAGAGGGTGCACCGTACCTACGTCGCCATACTACAGCAGACTCCGGAGTATAGCTGCCTGCAGGCGGCAATGTATCGTAGAAGCTACCTAACCTAACCTACTGAAAAGTCCGCGATGGCATAATATGTCTATATTAGTTAAAATATATTATAACATACTACATTTAATGCCCATTTTAATAGGTACTTTAAAAATTGGCAATAATTATAAAGCGGTAATGTAAAAGCTATTTACAAAAATACGGTATTAATCACTTCATATTATAAAATAAAGTCCTACGCCCGTCCATAGATAAATAATCATCATCAATCCGTATATATGGCTGTAAATCTAAGTAAACGTGGGCGAAGCTGCGGGCAACAGCTAGTATTTTTATAAAAATGAATTAGATTTTCATGTAATATCATGCCGCTTATTTTAAAAGTGATTTTTAATAAAATGAGATATTCGTCTAAAGCTGTATAAAGTTAATCTTTGTGCTGTAATATTCATGGACTACCAAATAATGTCTATGGTATTCTCTATGATACCTCAATTGCTATTGGCTGTTTTTGATTATTTCTCCTTGTTTTGCTTCACCAATATGGCGCTGCTGGTGTTGTGAGATGACAACATCGCAGTTTGTGTTCTATTTGTCATTATTAATGTTTGAGTCAACGTTTAACACCTACCTCATAAATTCAAAGAAATTAAGTAAATGTGATGTAAATTGTTTTAAATTAAACTGTGTCGTTACCTTCGATTGTGAAAAAGCAAATACATTCGAATGCGTCCGTGAGAAAAGTACATAGTTCTTATAAAAATGGCGGGTGTGTTATCTTTAGGGGTTGTGTTTTTATCGATATAAGAGAAAGTTTGACCAACAATAATACTGTCAAGAGAAATTTTAAAGTTGTTATTATAAATTTTGTGTCCAAGGACGACATGTGCTACTTGCTTCTTTGACATTTGAAGCGGCAATTGATTTAGTCGAACGGCGCAGGTGTCATCTAAATTGATGAAATTATCAGAATGTCGCGCTGGGGTAGAGGTAGAAGTGGCAGCGTGGCTGTGCCCCTGGATAGCGCTTTATTCAGAGAAAATAGTAATTGCCCAACAGCAGCCCGTTCTGCCGGAACAGTGGGAAAATGGGGAATTACTAGCTTTACGTCTATTCGAAGTGCTCCTTACGGTAAGTGTCAAGAACGTATACCTATGTGAAAACAAACACTTTAAACTAACTTTGAAGTTTTAGTTTATATACAGATATACTTAAGTATTGACTTAGATAATAATTGTCTGCAATTTCTCAAACTTCATCAATTTTCAGCTTACCAGTCAAATGCACACAAAAAACCAGTCCAGGATCAAAACAGTCCTCTAACTGTACCAGCTGTAGAAACTGAACAACCACCACCAAAGCCAAAAAAGTTTTTTAAATCTCGAAATGCAGAATTATATCCACCAGTGCCTCAGATTACTTATGCACCACCAGTACCTGCTGCACCATTATCACCTGAACACCCATCTACTAAGGAAAAGAAAACTACTAAAAGATCTAGGTATAACAGAGATTCTTCATCACCAGAGTTACCAAGACGAAGTTTTGATAAAAGCAAAGCAAAAAAGAGTGTAGCGACAAAGGCATCGAAAAAGGAAGAAGCATTGGATAGTTCACAACCACCAAATAAACGTTATTTGGTAAGGAACCGAGATAAAGTGATAAACTATGCTGAAGATGGCAGTAACAGTCCAATACCAGAATTCACAAGATATGAATCCTTGAACCCAAAGGTATCTTCACCTAAGGCAAGTCCATTAGTCACCACTCAATCCCCGGCTAAAACAGATGTGGCAAGTCCATCTACAAGCAAAGAAAAGAAAGAAGAATATAAAGATACCAGTGAGGAACGTAAGCCACCACCTATAGTACTTAGAATATCTAAAGGAACATCTCGTATAGTAAGTACAGATTCCAATGAAGGATTTACATCTCCTGGCTCGGACAGACATTCCTCTTTAGATACACATTCTGATTATGGCTTAGATCATAAAAAGAGTCCATCAGTTGAAACTATCTGTTCACCAAAACATGAAGGGCTCAAAATCACTATAAAATGTGCTGGTCTTCTGCAAGAGGGAAAAAAAGAAAAGAAAAAGGAGAAAAAAGATGGTCACAAATCTCATAAGCGTCATCACAAAAATAATGATGACGATAACAACAAAAAAATCACATCTCCTCAACCCGGTTCAGAAACATATGATCTGTATAAAACTCTAGCTTCACCATGTCAAGAATCAGAAAGACATATTCCGAAGACTAAATTAATTGATAATATTGAATCACATCTGGCTAAGCTTGATTCTACCTCAAGTATATCCAAGTCACCAGGGTCAGAGAAACAAGCTAAGGAACCTCAGCCAGAGCCTAAACCTCCTGAAAGTACAGTAGGAAGATCAAGGAGAAACAGACCAAATATAAATTATCGTGAGAATGATGATGATCTAGATTCAGTTGTATCAGGTCTAACAGGTAACAGTAAAGCCACAAAAACTGTTAATGATATTAAAAGAGAAGGAAGAAAATCCAGACGGAGACAAGATATATCTGCAGATGTTGTCACAGATGTCCTATCACCAGAAATAGATCCAGAAATAGAAAATGATCCCGAATCTCAGGTTGAACAAAATGATTTGATTGACATACTAGCTGGTGATGTAGAGAAACACAAACCTGAACCTCCATTGAAAATAAGATTGCCTAAAAAACCAAAGCTTAAACAAAATAAGCATCCAAGCCCTACTTCGACAGAAGGTCCTGATATTGAGAATATGGACCAGACAGACAATCCTGAGGAGCCTGTACATTCAGAATCAATAGATTGTGCTCAAGTGCATGATGTCAATGAAGCTCAAATGCAAACACAATCGTCCGACTCTGCTTACAACAGCTGTCCCAATGAGTTATCAGAAGAAGAATCACAGAAGTGTCACCAAGACGAAATCTTCAAGTCTCCCCATGGTATTGACTCTGAAGAACATATGGAGGATAAGCCATGTGTTAAATTGGTCATAACAAAGAAGAAAGGTTCCATATTTAAAAGCAAGTCTTTAGTCAATGATAACCCATCACCATTACCGGCACGAAAAAGGCGGCACCTCTATAGACATGAATGGGCTAATGATGTAAGTAATTTTAATTTTGTCACTTTATATAGCTCTTCTTGTCTAATATTAGAATTCATGATAAAAATTTCATATCTTTGAAATCGTGGAGGATCCAATATTTTAAGTTTTATATCTACTATTAGTTACAAAGATGTATGTGGGGGACAATATGTCACATACAGTATAGATTTATTAAGTGAGATAGATACTACCCTTTAATATGTCACACTTTTTTTCTCATCTCAATTTTACTGATGTAATTACTGATAGGCTGCGATAGACAGATAATTACTCACTTGTATGTGTCTCTACATTGACAAATAATCCTCTTTAACAATACTAAGCTAGTCAAATTATTAGTTATTTCTTTGATATTATATACTCTTTAATGACCTAATAATTTTTTTTTATAAAGTAAAACATTTCATTTAAAATTACATAATATTATTAGTTAAATTGGATTAGATAAAACAGTGTGTTTTATACAATAAATAACTAAAATACAATAACTGTCGTCAAATGAAAGAAGTTGACCAAGTTAAATATCTTAGTTTGGGACTTTCACTTGTGTTTATGTGTGAGTAAGTTAAGGGCCAGTATGCATGATATGAATGTTTTATATATATTATGAAGTACATTTTCATATTATTTGAAATTATTTGAAGAAAACTGCTTTTAATGTTTTTTTTTTTTATGTTAATTGTTATTAAAAAAAGTTACTTGTTTTACACAATAGAATTTATTTACTTTTGAAATACTATCCTATTTCAAAAGTAAAAAAATTCAAAATAAAACAAAAACTAACATATGTTACTTTTGAAATTTTATTGTTATATTATGAAGTGATTATTCTTTAATATTTATAGAAAGGGAATGAGACACCAAGACCTGAACAACCAGAGACAACAGAAGCAAGAGATCCTGTTACCCAAACATCTGAGGAACTTACAAGAGTTACTCGGTATAGAGCGGCAGACCCCATTGTTGATGACCCAATTACAAGTGAACCTGTCAAACCTTACACAAGTGTTAGGTGTAATAAGGAAGTAAAGGAGGTATGTATAGTAAACGCACTACTGCTTGGACAGACAAAAGTTAGGTTTATGATTGTCTGTCAAGCATTTTTTATACAAAAGTCACCAAGACATTTGCAATGTCACTTTAGCTAACTTAAGTCCCATCAAGTCATATTATTTATATTACAAAATGAATAAAACACACCAGAGACACCTTGTTCTAGCTTTAACAACATCTATACAGATAATAAAATTGGTGTGTCTGTTTGTAATATTAAAATAACTGCTTTTTACTAAAGCTAGTGTTAGTGTAGTTAGTATACACGGTACATATTCCAAAATAACATTTTTTACAATTTTTTTCTGTCTGTCTGTTTGTTCCAACTAATCTCTGAAACGGCTGGGCCGATCCTGATGCGACTTTCACTTGTAGATAGCTTGCGTTATAAGGAGTAACTTAGGCTATAAAAATAATCATTAATCTGGGTACGGCTGTAAATCTAAGTTAACACAGGCAAAGCTGCGGGCAACAACTAGTATACATAATTTAGGTTTTTATAAAATAAATTACTCTTGGTATACCTAACTTTATGTAAACAATCTAAAATTAACTAGTAACTGGTTTTGTTGTGATTACAGAAGATTTGTATTATAACTAAAAATTGTTAACTGTAATTAAAGTTTTTAAAGTGGTAATATTAGGAGTATGAGAAAATTACAAATATACAAACCCATCCAAAGCAGTAGCGTAGTGAATTACAAACTAATGTAGAATTTGTTCTTATCATACTCTTAACATTTTAATTGGCATCTGATGATGGCATTCCTGATGCAAAGAGTACCTAAATAAAATTTTACATACCAGAATAGTCCAGGTAATAACTGCATCCTCTCCAAGCATGTGATAGATATCTAAAAGCCAATTGGGCGATTCTGTTGTATATTGTAGTGTACAGTTGATTTAACAAAGATAAAAAACTGCATTCTAATTAATGTTTGTTATTTTTTGTATTTTCTAGTTTTACACAGTTGTAAGAAATGTGAAGAAGGCTCACCAGATACAAGAGATTGGAGAGTTCCAAGAATTTAATGATGATGTGGAATATCTATTGGATACTTTGCAGGTAAAGTATACATTAATACTACATATATTAATTTTCCCTCTATATGATCATCTTGAGTGATAAACAAATGTGTAAAAAAGTAACATTGATTGATATGTTATTGCAGTTTTTACATTTAACTTTACTATTTGAAATAATTAGAATTTTTTAAATTTTATATTTAACAACATTCTTACTTATATTTTATTTTTTGTTATTTCTTCAAATCTTGTTTTTATAATGCCTTCCAGAAAATTATATTTACAGTTTTTATTTGTAGGACAATAATCCAATATCTACTCGATGCTTGTCTGCCATAACTTTGGCCAGCAAGTGTACTGCGCCAGCTTTCAGAATGCATCTGCGAGCCCATGGTACAGTTCAAAAGTTCTTTAGTGCACTGCACGATGCCACAAATGACCAGGTAATGACTTATATTTGAGGAAAAGTCCCTTTTATGTTAAGATCATATTGATAGGGTTCATAACCCAGACAACCTGTTTAGGGCTCTCGATGCCTCCATATTATATATTTAAGTGTACATATTGTTTTTTGTCTGTTTCACTGCTACCGCACTTCAATCATTTGAAATACAATCTTTCATTGAAGTTTCCAAATACAGATAACAAGCTACTGCCATGATTTTTTTTTCATGTTAAGGTTATTTAAAGGTTTTAATAGTTTAAAATAGGTAGGTATGTGTACATATACACACATATCTTGATATAATATGTTTAAGTTGCTTCATGTTTTATAAATTGAATTAAACGAGTAAAATATTAACTAATACTTATTATATTTCAGAGTCTTGGCTTGTGTACTGCGACGGTGATGTTTGTATTGTCACAAGATCGACTTAATATGGACTTGGACCGGGAATCACTGGAGCTTATGTTAAATTTACTAGAGTCAGATGTATCACATAAGTAAGTAATATTTTCAAGATTTAAGATTAACATTTGATTCTTTAAAGACTTAATACATTTTATGTTTTTTTGTTCAATAGGAATGCACTGGATGACTGTGGCTTGACGTCTGCACAATTAGCGAAGACACAAGAAAGGGTTCGCGAATTATGTGCAGAGATCAAAAGCCAGGGCAACACTAATCATTTAGATTTGGATAACATTACCGTAAGTTTCATTCAAACTATAACCCAACTTTGGTAAAAAAATCCGAAGTCAAGTTAACCACAGTATTATTATGAAATTTTTTTTTACTCAAATTACTGCCAATTTTATAATAAAAATCTGTGTTTATTTAATCAATTCAAATCGTACAGGTGGGACACTTAGCCATGGAGACGCTGCTATCGCTGACGTCGAAGCGCGCGGGCGAGTGGTTCAAGGAGGAGTTGCGTAACCTGGGCGGGGTCGACCATATCGTGCGCACCATTCAGGACTGCGCCGCCCGCCTCGAGATGCCCGTGCTCAACTGGACCGGCGCCGAGCTTGACGTACTGCGCAAGGCCGACCGCTGCATGCGCGTACTGGAGAACGTGAGTGTCGTTACGTACTGGCATGTATGCGTCAAATTCTGTACACACATGCGTAATATGCGTGCACACTTGTGTTATCGGTACGTGCACACTTGTGTTATCTGTGCGTGCACACATGCGTCATAAGTGCGGGTACACGTTCGTCACATACGCGCGTCAACATACGAGCGGGACTTTCGGACCTACTCTTACATGCGTCGTGCGCCGATCTTGATGTTTCCGTGCGGACTACTCATTTTGTTCGTGTTTGTGATTAACGGTTTTTTATAAGAAGAATAATAAGTGTTATGACCGGCACCGAGACTATCATGCACTTAGCGTGTGTGCACGCTAGATGAGTTGCCTGGGCCTAGCACAGTGTATGTCTTGGGTAAATTACTTAGAAGGCTAAGGCGAATAACCCCACTAACAAAATACCCTGCACATGTTGCATTACACTATATATTTTAATACCTAAATACACATTTATTGAGTACATACATGTGTACATGCACACATGTTGGCAATGACACATTAAGGTAACATAAGCAACATCATAATAAATTGTATATATTTGTGACAGGTAACTCAGCAGAACGAAGCCAACCAGCAGCACCTGGTGAGCGGGTCGCTGGGCGCGGCGCGCACGCTGGCGGCGCTGCTGCGGCTCTGTACGAGCGAGGCGCGCACGCTGGACGTGCCGTCCGCCTACAGAGACGCCCTGCTGCACGCCGCGCTGCCCGCGCTCAAAGTGCTAGTCAACCTCTCTCACTGCTTCTCACCTAACTGTAAGAAATCTTAATTTTATTTATGAAAAATTTTTTTTTCTGTATGGAATAATAGTTCATTAGAAATCTAGCGTATGTGATATAAATTAAAATAAGGTATGATATAGAATCATAATATTGAGGGAGGCCTATGTTCAGCAGTGGACGGATAGAGGCTGATGATGATGATGATATAGAATCTAGATAGTTAGTGTTGATATATTTACTACTGCTGGATGTGGCATTTTTTCAGAAGCGGTCGGCTTCTTCCATCATAACAAATACAAAAAATGTAATTGTTTTGAACTTATCTAATCATTTAAAATAGTATTTTATAATTGATAAAATCTTTACAGCGTCCGCACTAGGCGCACAAGTGGTGGGCGAGCAGCCGTCTATAATGGAGATTTGTTTGATAATTCTCAACAATCAAGGAAATTTCATTCCTGAAAACTTGAACTTTGACTTCAGTGTTTGTGTAAGTATGAAATAAATAATTATTTTTATGAACAACAAATATGTAGTAAAATTATTTTACCTATAAAGTAGGAAATAAGAGCAAATTGTTTATCTTTAGTGACAATCATTTCTAATGACCTAAGTCATTAGAAATGAGTGTTGAAAGTTTATTTATTTTGATAGCTTAAGCCACAAATTATGATATAATGACGCGATGAACAGAAGGCAATCACTTCACTTTTTACAACGACATTTGGTGGTCGCGTTACGGTTTGTAATTTTAACTTATGCACAAAAAACTCGTAGTGACAATGGTATCTAATTATACCTACTTATAATTAATGGATAATATAATGTTTTATTCATTGTTGAGAATGAAACAGGAGGCACAGAAAAAAAACCTATAATAACTAAAATATGTCAAGTTTATTAACAATATTTTCATATTAATTTGTCACGGAAAATATTTTCAGGCGAAGACTTCGACATTGGCGAAATGATCGATTATTAAAGTATAATAAATTCTCATTCTTATTTGTAGTATATACTATGTATAGTACATTAATAATTTTACAGTATACCTGGTACGGTTGTTTGAATTCAATCAAATTAAAAAACCGTCTACTGAACAATGTATAATAACGTCTTTTTCCCCTAAATTTTTGCACAAAAATGTACATAGACGCGGGTCTCAATCGCGCCTGGCACTGTTCCTGATGATCCGCGATGTGTGTCTACGTATGCGTTGCTCGAGCGAGCGCACGTTGTAGATTGCCTTCTGTTCATATCTATTTTGTGCTTCATCTATGTATATTGTATAGCCATTGCCCAGTACTAGTCTTGCAACGGTTGTTTAAAAGACTTAAGTACATCTGTTATAATGAAACAACTTTTACGGATTTTATCGCGGTTTATTAAGATTTTTACAAGCCCTATGTTTCGGATTTACAGCAACCATGGTCGCATCGAAAAGTAAAAGATGTTTCATTAAAAGTATTTAAAAAATGTCTAAAATAGTTTTTGTATTTATTATTATTTTATTCGTCAGGTACTGATGCTGCTCATGAACCTGGTCCAAAACAACGAGGTGAACACCCAGCGGCTGCTCAACACTCGCATCTGCGTGGACGGAGTGGACGACATCGTATCGCGCAGCGTGTGTGCGCTCGATCTCATCGTCGATCTCTTCTACAAGAGGGAGGATCTGGCAAGGTACTATTTTTTTACCCGACTTCAAATAGGAGGAGTTTCTCAACTGTATGTATGTTACTCGATTACATCGCCAATTATGGATGCATTTTGATGATTCTGTTTCTGTGAGATATGGTCATATTTCAGAGGTCCCATATAAATTTTATGGCATTGTAGTGCTTTTTGAAAAAAAAAAAGTCAACAAAATCAAAATTTAGTTTATACCTAATATAAACACACCAGCATATTTAGCGGAACACAAAAGAAAAGGTCCATAATTAAAAAAAAATGGTTTTATTTTAAAATCGACTTACTACACTTCTTTTTTTATTTAAAGTTTCATTTGTTTTACTTAAAATGAGATCACATTAAGAACAGATTTTGCAAGTAAAGGCTATTTGTGAAAAATGGTACATTTTTGAACTTTTCATGTAACCGGGAAAAGTGAAAATTAATATTAAAATAACAATCAATTAAATTAGAAAATGGTGATTAATATCGCGTATTTCCTCCACGTGCTCTTATTAAAGTTTCTACCCGTCTAGGCTTACTGAGAATGATGTTATCGAAGGTCTCCTGGGTTTTTTTTTTTTTTTTTTTCGGATGGATCTATGCTAATGGCCCGAAGGCCCTAATGCTTCAACGGATTGATGTGAGCCCATTCGGCTCACTTTTGATTGGGGGGTTGCCCCCCGCCAACCGTGCAGTCTGCGACCACACGGCCTCCTGGCGTCGGTTGTGAGGTCTCCTGGGATAGTCTCCGCCATTCCTCAACTACGGCGATTCGCACTTCACCCACGTTGGCAGGAGCTGGAATTCTAGACTTAACTTTTAACGTACACGAAGCCGAATGAAACGATCATCCCTACTAGAAATGCGTCTTTTTCTGCCTTGTCCTGTTCTTCTCACATAAGTACCAGTCTTCTTGAACCGTTGGATAATGCGATGGATCGTTGAAACTGGTCGACGAAGATCTCTGGATATCACTCTGTAGGTTTGACCATTTCTTCGCATTTCGAGTGCCCTGGCAATCTCCTTTGGGGCTTAGTCAGGCATAATTCAGTCCTCAACTCCAAAAAGATACGCGATAAAAAAAAAACTAACAAAAAACAGTATTTCAATGAAATTTTAAATCAAACTCAGAAGGAAGAAATACTCGAAGTTCGCTCCAGATAAGGTGTATTTGAATAAAATTAAAACAATTGCATACAATGTGATGTTCAGTTGTTTTCTTAATTTGAAAATATTTCTTTTTAAATTAAATGACGTATAAACCAGCCAGCAACCTTATATGATACTGATATCAAACCTTTATTTTATGTTCCGCTAAATATTCCGGTGTGTGTATGTTAGTGATATAACTATAGTTATGAAATCGATTTTTGTTTTTTCTTGAAAAGTTACTTTATTGTTTTATGTTAGTTGGATAGGCAAACGGGCAGATGAATTGACTGAGTGGTCAGTGTCGCCCGTGATTGTCCGTGAATAAGTTCATCTGGGTCTAGCCCAGGCAAGTAATGTTGTTGTCTATCCTGAGACATAAGATGTTAAGTCTCGGTGCCATTAAGCAGTACACAGCAAAATAGTTTAACGGAAGAAATAAGCAGGATGACAGTACCCATACCAACGGGAGCGCGGAGCGGCGCATCCCTCCCACCGGTTGATAGTGTATTACTGTTATGATGCATGAGCGACGATGGTCTAGTGAGTATGGGCTCACTAGACTAGGCTCAAATGGGTTGTTCTAAATTTCTATGTGCACCTGAGTATGAGACCATTACTTGCTCACCGGTGAAGGAAACATCGTGAGGAAACATGCCTGATGAGATTAAGTCTTTGAAGATGTGTGAAGTTCACCAACCCGCATTGGGCTAGCGCATCGGCGAACTATGGGCCCAACAACTTACCCAATTACCATATGCATGGTTTGCTGATTTGAAGTTAGTTAAAAAATTAATGATGTGTAGGTAAAGGTCACTCATTGATTTTTATATACAAAATTGTTTGACACATATCATGCTTGGCTATTAACCAGCCGGGAAGACGATCTCCGTGCAGTAGCCGGTCCGTGTTGGATGCGAGTGGCACGGGATCGGCCATCTTGGCGTTCATTGAGGGAGGCCTATGTTACGGATAGCTGATGATGATGATGATGATGATGATGATGATGATGATGATAGTATTAGGTCAATCCTGTTATTTGTTAATTACCAAATGTGCTCATCAGATATTTGAATTTTACTAATACTTTAAATTATGTTATCTCTTTATAAACAGCTCACAATCATCAACATAAATGTTTTTACAGGCGGGCTGAAGAAAATACAGACGCATTACTAGATGGCAAAAAAGAAGAAGACAGCGAAAAGGACAACAAGAAACAGTCTCAAGATGATATTGATGAGACTGTCACTAAGTGTAAGAATCAATCCATTTTATCAATACCATATAGTTCTTTTAGGGATTTTCTTTAATTTTAATATTTATTATTTTATATAATAGTTAATTACAGATATACATACAGATAGTTATAGTCTTTGCGGAATACTCATTATTCTCATGGATTTGCTCTATGGATCTTGATAACATCTGATAGATTTGTATAGATTATTATTCTGAATGAACAATGTTTGCCCGATGCTGAAGAAAAACATTTTAACAAATACTGTATTCCTAATTATATTGAAAATCTGTTAGTGTTCATGGAATTTTCCAACTATGTGGGCCAAGCCTTCTTTACTCTAATAATAATTCATTTATTTAATTAAGATGTACCAACGGCCACAAAATACTTGTAGGTAATTAAAAAAATACATGGATTCTTAATCTATGTAATTACATCTATGATACATCATAAAATTAAGGTATATGCATACAACATGTTTTAGTGTTTAAGTTGAGTTTTCAAATGCTGATGCTACTGCTATGTGCCCGTTTATGTATGTTGGTGCTATTATTGGGGAGAATACTCTGCAATAGTCCGTAAGCTCATATCATTAATGCTCATGTTATGTATGAAATGGTACTTGCTGAGTTAAGCAGGTATAGAATGGGGGCGGTATTCTATCAGTCCTCTAGCTCTTGGTACTTCGTTATTAATGATCATGTAATGTGTCTGTGTGCAGTGCTGGCGCGCGCGGGCGCCCACATGGAGCACACGATGGTGGGTGCGTACGTGGCGCTGGTGCTGGGACACGCAGCCGTGGCGACGTCCGCAACGGCGCTGCGCCCGCGTCTGCCCGCCTTCGCGCCGCTGCTGCCCACACTGCGCAAGTACTTCGCCTTCCTCTCGCTCACCGCCAGCGTAAGTTTTATTTGACATGTTTGTTGGTTACGTTATCTAATAAAATAAATTAAAAAAAAGCAAATACCACGAGCTATTTGTTGGTCGTTCTATACTACTAGCCTTTTCTGGCCTTTTCTTCCAACTAAAACCCGGCGAGTGCCACCAATGCCGCCTTTGGTGAGGTGCCCCGGATCTGTTGAGCAAACAGGGCACCTCGACGACTATTCAGTCCCTAAGGGAACGGCGTCACCTCCACATAGGGGTTGTCCCGCACCACAGAAGAACCCGTCCTAACGTCGGGACAGTACAATGGGGTGAAGTTCCCATCCTGGAGCTACTGAGCCACACCGCCACGACAAGGCCTGAACCATGGTGGGGTTCTATACTACTAGCCTGTGCAACTCCTGCGTTGCCTATTTTGACTCGTATAGTTGGAAAGTCTCGTTCTGCGATCATTTCCGAAATAAAGACACATTGTTTTAATGGAAGAAATAACCAAGATGCTGTTGTCCATGCAGACGTGCGGGACGGGTTTCTAGACATATAGTGATACTAGTGTAAGTTTTGCCACAGACTGACTGACTACATTGAAACAGGCAATCAGCATTAAAAGCCACCAAACAGTAAGTGTTCAATGTAGACCACTGTTTTGATGGATTATGTGATAGTGATATTAATTAGTTTACGAGTTTTCCAGATTATTACATATAGGTACTTGAACATTCATCTGGATAGTTATCCGAAACTGTCTTTTACTCCTTTTAGTTTTCAATCCTAAAATACACCATGGTACTTCGGGGTACCAGTTATTACACTGCCTGTTCTGTCCTTTTTAAACCACATCACAACTATTTCATGGTAGAGCTAAGAGGATAGGCATATCCACGTAGACGGGCGCTTATCGACTAGTGGTGAGTTTGAGAAGATCCAATTTGTCACCTCACGGTTGCAGGCGGAAGCGGGCATTGTTGCGCACGTGAAGTCGACGCAGCGCATCATCCAGTTCATGGAGGCGAGCGACAAGGAGAACGCCGCGAATGTGCCCGCCGCGCCGTACACTGCGGACGCGTATGCTACGCGACTCGAAGGACCAGTCGCGCCGGCCGCGCCCGATATACCGCGGGACATGTCGCTGGCGCATCTGGCCAGCCCCGCCCACCCCTACCACTAGGTGGGGCCAAGAAAAGGAATTAAAATGTAAAGTACGCTAGTGACACCAATATACAAAGGTTTATCGTTTAGCGACTGAACATCGTCAGCAATTGATTAGGTTAGTTACAAGTTAGGAATTTAGGTCGATTATGTTTTACCTAGTGACATGAATGATATTAAAGTCAAGAAAAAAAGTTCTATACTTGGAGTGAAAATTGCGTTAAAAATATTTACTTTGTAAACATTGAAAGGACACCTTAAACATTGTCATGCAAGACCTGAGCACTAGAAATAAGAAATGGCTATGGCTATTAAAGACTTTTAATTGGTAATACCTACGGAAATTAAAATTAATATGTTTACCTACGGAAATTGAGTAATTTGTTTTCATAAATTATTAATGAATAAATTTTGCCATAATTCCGTGTCATGATTTCACTTTCTTAGATTTAAATTATAATTGCAACTTTATAATATATACCATGACATCATAAAAGCGATCAAATAAAAGAACTAGAACAATATGTTTGTGCCGTGTGTGAGTTGCCAAGAAAAATTGTATGCTACATGAATCTAGGTGGATTCTGGTCAATGTAGACAGTACATGCGAATTTTTAAATAGTTATCAGACAGTTTATTCAATCTCGAAGTAAAAAGATTTATTCTTTTACTACATCACTCAGTTTTACGTTTTAGAAGTATTGCGCACATTCATGTATTGGTGATAATTTCAAGCGTCTTAGGTCAATATTTGAACAAACCAGCCATTATCTTATACTAAAAGTCTTCAAAGAATTCAGACTATCACAAATCATCACAATTTAAGTCTGATGTAGTCAAGTAATAGTTATTTAATGTTGTGACGTTCGAAATGAGTCAAAAATTATGAGTGTTTTACTGTACTTACATTGTTAGCTAGTCTCGAATTTCTCATGGTCAAATTCTAAAAATAATAATCTATCCCTTAATTTGTTTTACAACCTTATCTAATTGAATCACATTTGATATGATTTCAATGTGTTTATGGCACATACCTATCTCGCTAAATCGTCTAAACTATTTTTGGTGTACCGGAGAATATTTATTTTAGGATATCCGTGATAACAGCACATTTGACCCTAGTGTAACTTCATTGTATAAATTCCATCGGCCGCCAGCGGTCGCGCCTCTATTGTAATATGTCTCTCCTCCCTTGGAACGTGTAAATATTCTCCATAAGATGTTACTTAGGTGTTGGCCGTGGATGAGTTATGAAATCTTAATTAAATTGAGATATTTCCGAGTTTAAGCCATTGACGTGGCAATATAAAAGTGCAAAAATAGAGTAAGTGTATGATAGATTTGTATTGTTCTATGTGAATATTGTGTTGGCACTTGTATCATAGGTGAGAGAATTACAATTTATCGAGTTTTCTGATGAAGCACAATCTTTATTGTAAATAAATAACTAGTTAGTAGATGACACTGTTGAGTTGAATAGGTAAATTTGAAGTTACGCATATGAGATTCTACATCTCGATGGACACATAAATATGTTCTTGCAAAATGTATGAACCGACTGCTTTATTATGCTATGCTTAATGTGACGAAATATGTTAAAGTATTCCGAATATATCTCATGCTTAAATTTAACTTACAAAATCATACTTTTACAACAAATGTACCGGTTGGAGCAGCTCTTGTACTAATTATTATGAGATAAATAATTTTTTGGTTGATATATTGTACTTCTGAAAAAATTACATAGGTATACAGTCAAGTTTTGATTTGTTTCATCGTCATCAGCCTCTATCCGTCCACTGCTGAACATAAACCTTCAATTAACGCCAAGACGACCGATCGCTTGCCACTCGATTCCAACACGGACCGGCCACAGCACGAAGATGCACCACTGTCTTCCCACCTGGTTAATGGTAGGCCAACACTTCGTCCACCTAAGTGCGGCCTCCACTCTTGAACCTTATTGGCCCACCGACCATCCGTTCTTTTGAGTGTGTGACCTGTCCACTGCCACTTCAACGAGCGTAGTCTTCGCATGATATCGGTAACTTTAGTTCTCTGAAGGATGTCTTCGTTTCGAATCCTATCTGCCAAAGAAACACCTAGCATTGCACGTTGAGCTATGGCAAACATTCGGACTTAGGATAGATTTAGGATGTACAAGATAAGACGTGATAAAAAAATATGTACACTTGTGAGCGTAGTGTATTTTTTTGGGCTATTGGTTTGGGTTATTGTGAGTGAATGTGACGTTACACTTGTAACGTCACATTCACTCACAATAACCTCACAGAACATGACACCATAGTTGCATGATATTTAAATTTTTTATCGCACGAATAATAGAAAAAATCACAAAATACACCGCGACGTAAAACCGACTGAGACGCTATGGCCTCTTACTTGGTAAAATTATTTAATGGAAATCAATGAAAAAAGTTTTTAATTATTAAATTATTATTATTTATTAGTGTTATTCTTAAACACAGTAAGTTTAGCGACAAAAATTTAGAGGTTTACAAAAATACTATTCTTTGGAATATAAAACAATATTTTTTTATTATCTTTATTTAAATAGGAGTTTTTGTCCAACAAGGCACGTCAACCCCATTGTTTCTACTAATTATATAATACATAAAATACTATTGAAACTTATATAATAGAACAGAATTTAAAACATATCTCAGATGTAGGTTTTGATAAAATAGAAATAATTAGACCAACGTCTGACCTATTTAAATTAAATTGTTTTATAATAACTTCTCTTTCACGTTTGTTCCGAACACAATCCATCAACATATGTTGCACATCTTCAATTTTCCCGCATATGTCACAATTAGAGGAGTCTTTCCGCATTAAGAATGCAAATTTTGCTGATGGGTAATGTCCAGAACGAAGTCTTAATGCTAACTTCATGTACTTTCTACTTAACTTATTACTAATAAACCAGGGATAGTGAAGAGGTTCACCCTGTATTGCCCTGTACCAGATTCCCTTTTCCTTAGATATGCTCTCAAAATTATTTTTCCATTTACTGAATAAGACACGTTTAACATCCATAAAATATTTCCAATAGTCAGGCACAAATGTTATTTCTGTCCCCATATCAGTTGCTAATTAAGATGTCTGATCAGCCTCTTCATTACCCCTTAAACCTATGTGTGCTGGGACCCATTGCAATATAAGCCTGTTACCGTTATTATTAAAACAATTAATAATATTGAGTATGTCGTAGGCTATCGATGCACCTCTGTAATCAGAGGCGCATCGAGCCACATGTTGAAGAGCACTCCGACTGTCTGTAAAAATTACTATATTAATATAACTATTTTCAAAAGCATATGAAAGAGCCCTAAATATTGCAATGAGTTTCAACGTCATTATACATTCATTTGTGGTTATCTTAAAACTAGCTTTATAATTTATATTTTGATGAAAAAAAGCCGCCCCTTGTCCCTGTTTAAATTTTGAACCATCTGTAAAAATTTTGCACCATCCATAAAACAACTTAATACAGAGATAATGAGATTCTTGTCGTTATAAAACATTATTTTTTAAAGCTGTTTTGCAGCCGACTTGGGCCGGCACGGGGTGGTACCTCTCGCTCCCATAATACCGCCGTAGCTGTAGCGTTTCTTGCGGTTAGTGAGTTTCCTGTCACCCATGGGGGGGGGGGGGGGAGATAGGGTAAAGAAGGGCAACGCGATCGAATTAAAGAATGTTATCCTATTAGGTTCTTGTTTCTTTCCTGTAGATTCGTCTATTGTATTATCATGGTGCAAGGTGGACATTCGGGCATAGGAAACAAGTGTTATATCTTTTTGAAACCCAAAGACTAAATGAACTGATTTGTCAAACAGTTCTAATGAAAGATTCGAGCATCTGTCTGTTTTTCGTACAATTCCAGCGGTTTACAGCAGAATGTGCTCATATGCGGTGAATCAATTATTATCGAATGTCACGTTGCGGTGTGATCGTGTAACTGGTTGTAGTCTCCGCTACTTCAAAGAGTTTAGTACTGACTACATATGTTTACTGCACTTTTATGATTGACTGCTCAATTAATTTTTATTTATTTGAACCATAAAACAACAATCAGTATTTATTTTGTTTGTAAAATTGTTTTCACAAATAACAATTATATTATGTTATAGATATAAGTTTGAAACAATTTGTTTTTCTTGGTCTTCGTTAGTAGGTATCAGATTCATAATATAATTTTTGTCTAATATTTAAAAAAGTGGTGACCTACAGAAAACAACATATTTATTCATAATAATTATTATATCATAATTATCTGCATATACAAATATAATTGCTGCTCCAACTAACATAACATATATTTCTTTGTATGTGTGTTAAGTATTGTACCTACAACATATTTTTGTATAAATTGTCGGTTTTGAAGTCTTGCTATGTATTCGGAACATTCGTAAATTATATATTTATAGTTGTTTCATCGAAATAAATTTTAATTGTAATTTAAAATAAAATTTTAATTCGAGTTTAATATATATTAGTGCCATTCGATATGGCACGCTTGAGACTAAGGGCCATTCGGCGGAGCTTTGTGTTTTTATAAGTACCTATGTTACAATGGGTTGCTGTAAGTAAATATGCTATGACAGCTTTAGTTATTTTTAAGGTTTATTTTGTAACTGGCAAGGAATGTTCCGCGTCTGCGGTACGTATAGTTTAACTTAAGAATTTTATTTATAGACTGGGAAATTAATGTACAGTTTTATTATTTCTTAATTGCCTAAATTATATTTACGTAATTTATTGACTTAAAGGTGTATGAATTAAGCGTAGCTTCTAATGCATTTCGTTGAGAGAAATCACTTTTTTATCACACTACTTTTTGAGTAATATTATGTTGTTTTTAGATAATCGAGAGTTTGATATCTTGAAAATTATTATTGTAAATGTATCGTGTAATTATGTTATAAAGTATTACATGTAATTATTAAAAGAAGGACGATTTAAATAAGTAACGACTATTTTTTATAAACCACCTTTACCTGTGTTAGAAGACACGAAGAACGAATAATGAAAAACTTGTCAGCGATAAAAATGAAAAAAGCTAATAGATTTCTGAAATATTTATTATTTGTCTGGGACTATTTTCGGCGCCTTTTGCCAGTGACATGACTCGAAAGACTGCTGATATACCGCTTCAAAATTTAAGAAACTACTTGTTGTCCGTAGCTTCGCCTGTATTAACTTTTTTTCCTTTAACACCGGGAAATGCTCTGAAGGAGTGGGTCTCCCCACACCGGTATATGGGACTCGCTACACCCGAAAGCTGGTACGTGGACGCAGCTCTACCCACTAAAACCCGGCGAGTGTCAACAATGCCGTCTTGTGAGGTGCCCCGGATCTGTTAAGCTAACAAGGCACCTCTACGGCCAGTCCATCCCGCAAGGGACCGACGCTACCTCCACAGAGGGGTTGTCCCGCACCATAGAACAACCCCTCCCAAGTGGGGACCATACAATGGGGTGAGGTTCCCATCCTCGCCCCTTGCCCCCCGCTCTTTTGTCCCCTCTTCTTATAAGAGGGGTACAAAGAGCCCCCTGGGCTCAATTAGCTTCGCCCAAGGTGCTGGGCTCACTCTAGGCTACTGAGCCCCACCGCCACGTCAAGGCCTGAACCATGGTGGGGGGCCCGTATTAACTTACTTAACTCCTATTAGTCACAGCGTGATTTTATATGGCCTATAAGCCTGCCTCGATAAATGGGCTATTTAACACTGAAATATTTTTTCAAGTCGGACCAATAGTTCCTGAGATTAGCTCGTTCAAACAAACAAACTCTTCAGTTTTATATTATTAGTATAGATAATAAATTAAATAATAAACTAGCAGGAACCTGCAAATATAGAGGCTGATGATGATGATGATGAACCTTTTATATATTTTCTTTGATTTCATAGTTCTGCAGTTGTTTTCATTCATACGTAGATCATGTCATCTAAATTATTATCACCAGTTTCAATATCTTTAAAAGAAAAATTGTTTCTTTGCCGACCCAAATGAAGAATTGCAACATCTTTTGAGATATTATTTAGAAGCGTATGCTTAACTCATTTTTCGCTTATTATTAATTTAGCAGAACATAAGAAGATATTTTTGAATGTATCTTTTTGTATTAGGTACCTATATTTTTTATATTTTTGCCAATAGCATGATTACGCTAATTGAACTTCAAATATTTTACTATTTGTTTAAAAAAGAAAGACAAGTTTCACCGTATATACCTATTACTATTTAGATATATTTAACTAATAGTTTTGTTAAGAAAAAATCCTGTTTCATAAGACCTCGTAAGAAATTCATACGATTCACATCTGGTACCATTCAAACAACAGACAACATTCAAAATTTGATTTATTTTAAAGCTATCGTTAAAAATGATGCACAACTAAATTCGTTCTACTGCGTCTACCCGATCCGTAGCGACCGCTCGAACATTCTGCCAGTCTCCCGACTCTGTGTACCGTTTGTTCACTGTTATCAGCTGCTCGAACGTTGCCTTCGCCAGCTTATGTTTATTGATAACCTTCTTTATCAGCTCTTCGTCGTACACTAGCTCCGGGTTCTCCAACCTGATATGCGCTTTCATTTCTTGGACAGTAATTAAAAAACAGTTCCAAGGCGACCAATCTTCCTTCACCCGCCACCTACACAGTCGCAGTTGAGACATGTCGTTACACTCGCTGATGGCGGAATGAGAGTGCCAAAGCTTTTCCACGATAAAAAATATATCCTTCTCTTGGAGAACGAACGCCAGCGAACCCCAGCATTTACGTTTTCTTTCATCGCGCTGCACCGCTCGTAAAATAAACTTGTACGGTGTCATATCAATCCAATAGCGTTCAGAAACATCTTTCCAAGAACACGAAGTGCAAACCAAGTATCCGCTCATTCTCGTGTTCAAAGGGAATTCGGTGTAAGACTTCACTTGATGGCACATTTCACAAAAGTACAGTTTGCTGTTTTCCATCTTTCTATAATCTCGTATATCTTTACATTTAGTAACTTCGGAATTGAGTTCAGATGTTTTTATGAGTTGGAATACGCATGCTGCTGTGCGTCGTCGAAGATATTCTAGCTGATGGTCACTGCATCTTCGGATGAGTAAATCGCATTCTCTATCTATAAGGCTAATTATTTCTTCCGCTAAAGCGTGTCGGAAATCTTGTAAAGCGAATTTCATGTCAACAAGAATTTCGATTCTTTCGTCAACTTTCATATCGTCGCGAAGAAATGAGTTGTATAATTCTTTTAACTTTCTTGCCCTCTGTATTTCAACAGTGTCCATAGAAATCAGCTTGCCATCGCGCCCGTACCAAGCTATTGGCTTTGAGATTTCTTCTAAAAATTGCTTTTCTTTTATTTTCCGACTGTCCTCTTTGACTTTTATTCTGTAACTCTCGATACATCTAAGTAGTTCTACTTCTTTGTCGAGTAAAAGAGTAAATTCGGCGATTTTGGGGCCTTTTGAATGTAGCTGTGAAATTCTGGCTATTTCGGCATGTTTCCATCGATCAACCTGCAAAATTTTAATTTACATTTTTAAGGCTACATTATTAGATATGTTAATTTTAGCTTAAATAAGATTTTTTAAATAATGAGACTATACAATACAAGTAACTACTACCTAAGTATGTAGATGTATGAATTGTTATGTAAATTAAAAGTGCTAATATAATCTTGCTAAAGAATATTATACGATAGTTAATTGATTCACAATTCTCTGAAACGAGCGTCAACTCTATAAAATGACTAATATGATTTCACTAGTCTTGACTCTTGGGAGGCCCTTGACTTTGTAGTGGAGGGGGTTAAATCATGAATTAGATTAATTACTCATATCATCTAGTTGTCATATATTACAATATAATAGTTGTCTTAGTGACTATATTTTATTCTGTAGACGTTAGGTTTTTAGAAAAGAAATACTACCATAGCGTAAAGTTGATCAAAATCTTCTCGATTCCTTGGAAAAGTTTTAGTAATTAAATCTTTTTTGAGCCTCTTCTCAATTGTCTCTTGTTCCAACTTTTCCTCTTCCTTGAGCCTTGCTATCCTCTCCCTAAAAAGATTGTTAAGGTTTTTAAATCCATTTCAACATAGCTCAATAATTTTTATCTAATATTTACTAATTATTATGAAACAACTTTTGACATTGATAGGAACCAAAGTCACGGTTGCTGTAAAGTATCGTTGTGACGTTGGGTTCTCAGAAAAGGCTAAGTATCTACGTTAATAAACAACACTAAAATCCGTATTTTTTTACTTTATAATAGCTGAAGAACTAACGAATTGCAGCATTGTAAGTGTACTTATATAATTAAAAAAAAAGGAATCTTCAAACTTACGCGCATTCGTGAAGCCACCGTTTCACTTTTACTCTGAATTGGTAATGTCTAAAAGCTCTTTGGATGATAGTAGCATAGTGATTATGATTTAGCCGCGCTATTTTTTCCTCGTACGTTTCATAAGGTTGTGGGACGAGGATTCGATCGGTGACGTTGGGTATGTACGCGTGAACACAGTCCATTTGTATAGCACGACTGTAGTTCGTATCCTGAAATTGAAGTTATAATATTTAAAAAAAAACAGTCAACAAGTGCTAGTCTGAATTCTGATTCAAACGCTGGGGGTTCCGTAAATACCAGTTTTAACGTGTCCCTCGGGCTCCCTGAGATCGTATCAAAGGGTCATTTGGTTACCACTGTGGATCCTGGCTATACTTACAGAATTAGCAGCGGTGGGAACGAGTGGTGGGCCTAGCCCGAAAAAATGTACCTAAAACGACTGGTGGTATAGGAGATGTGTTCTACCACAAAAAAGTATTTCTTGCTCGATTGAAATAGAGAGGGACAGAGATACCTACTTATTAATATAATTTATAACATTAACTCAATTATAAAAAGTTGCATTGCATTTCGTCTTACATGAATTTTCTCTCGTAATTCTGCTGTTTGGGTGTCTCGGCAGTTCTTGTTATCAGGTTGTACTTTTTCAGTCTTCTGAGGAGTTTGTGTGTAGGCGTGATGATAAACAACTCCTAGAAAAAAATAAATTTAAAGTGTGAATAATTTACAATATCTTTGCATACTTTATTTTTTATTTATGTTTTGGTCGGCCAGCTTAAATTGAAATAATTCTAGGGCCACTTTAATGTCTTAAATTATATAGTTGTAAGAGGTAGTGCCATGCTAGTAGGTAGTATCTCTCGCTCACATAATACCGGTGTCAAGTGACAGTTATGCTGTCGTGTTTCGCGCGGTTAGTGCGTTTTGCGGTGGCCCATTGGGAAAAGGAGGGCAACGCAACTGTATAATCTCTGGTTGTGCGAATGTGTATGGGCGTCGATAGTCGCCATACCTAAGGCTTCGACTGCTCGTTTGCCCTCCTATGTTAAAAAATAATAAAAAAAATTAAAAGCAAAGTATAGTTTGTATAAGATTTTGACTAGAACTCAATGATAATATCCGTGGTCAGTGGTGGAGATGGTGCAGTGGTCGTCTGAAGTTGAATACGAGGGGGAGGGGGTCGACGGCGTTATTCTCGGTGTCTTGGCGTTTATTAAAAGATAGGCTAGGTCATATTTATCAGTGGACAAATATGGTCTGAAAATGATGGATGATTAACAAAAATATATCGCTTCAAATAGCGTAACAAACCTGTATTAACATTCCGGTAACCACCTAAAAAAGGTTTCTTAATAGGCTCCGAGAATATTTCAACATTAATATTCTTCATGGTGCTACCCAAAGGCACTACCACTTGTAGTACATCGGTGAATGGCATTTCTTTGTAAAGTTTATCCAGATTTAGTTTTTCATTATTTTTGGTTAACAATTCAACCTCAACCATACCGTATTTATCATAGTCTAGATCCAAAAGGGCCATGCGATCTATTAATGGGTTCTCTCCTCGTAACAAAACTAAATTCTCCGGGTCTACTTGGAAAATGCCACCTAAATTCTTTTTTATCTCATGCACTTTCATGATCGAGTGGTATGAACGTGTGAATACGCCGTTTTGGTTCTTCACTTTAAATTTAATTCCAATAAAAGGTAAAGCATTCTTCTTTGGGACCATTGCGTGTAATAATTCATGGACATACGATTCTTTTGGTATCGATGAAAGGGAAAACTCCTCAGAATCCTTCGTAAATACATCAATAACCAGATTTCCGTATGCGTCTGTTTTCAATTCTGACAACAAAGTCGTCTCTTTCAGTACATTTCTATTTTTAGTCAATAAAATATTATTGTTGGATACAGCTAGTAGTTTCGATAGTTTACGTTTAACTAATTTGACGGGGGTAGTTGCTGGGAACACCTTGGTGTACGTTTCACTTGGCTTCACTGGCGATTTGAAAGTAATGAGGATATGACTGATGGGGCACTTGTATTGTTCTAAGTCTCTAGCGCATGGCGCTGTCTGTATTCGAGATCCTACCTCGGATGGAGTTGGCACTTGTTTGTACGGAGGAGCAGTGAGTAGCTTCTCACGACCGATTTCACACTGGCACGAGATAGTTCCCTTGATACAATCAAAGTTTGGGCTTATACCAATAGTTTTTGTTGCATCCATTTTTGTATAACACTTTTGGTAAAAATACTAAAAACAAACTTGACTATAAATATGATAATATAAATATTTAGTACACTAAAACTTCAAATGAGCAGTGATTGTTTGGTTTGCTACGAAACGGTTACTAGGCAATATAACTTTGCACGAAAACATAGATAATACGCATTGAAACATTTCGCAGTGTAATAGTTTGGTAATGGGCAAGGATTTGGTGAAATACCTAGGATACCACGCGATCACCAAAAAGCCATGAAGCCATAAAATACTTTCTAAAAACGGTAAACGAAATACTGCCATATTTACAAAACATACTGTCTTGTTTCACTAAAATGAATGAGTAAAACATGAAAAAAAATCTTGTAAGTACCTACACAGGAGGTGATAAAATAAGCAGCTGATAATGATGACAAAAACTTGTATTATTACAAAAGATATAAAAACGTAATTTTTTAAATGGTATTTGGATAGGCAAACGGGCAGATGAACCATAAATTAAAAAAACATCCTAATTTCAATAGAGAAGATGGCTCTTACCACCTGCTTGGGATCCCATTATTAATATCATCAAACCAAAACCCAAGCATAATATGTCCCAGATTAAAGATACAGTTAGCACTTTCTGCGTAGATAGGACTAACCAAAATATTGATGTATCATAGGGTAGTTTCGAATAACTTTGTAACATTAGGATGTATGACACCTCAGTCCTCCCGTGACCATGGTTGCTGTAAAGTATCCGAAACGTCGGGCTTGTAAAAAATCTTAATAGACCGCGATAAAATCCGTAAAAATTGTTTCATTATAAAAAGAACCTGAGACTAGCCCAGGCAACTCATTCAAATTGTGTTGTCTTTTAACCAAACGTTATGCAGATGCGTTTTCCCTATCTCCCCCAATGTGCCACCGGAAACTCACAAACCGCAAGAAACGCGACATCATAGCTGTCACTTGACGCCGGTGTTATATGAGCGAGAGGTACCACCCCGGTCGTGCCGGCCCAATTTGGCTGCAAAGCTGCATGGCACTACGCCTTACAAAATCTATCTTGAGACATAAGATGTTAGGTCTCTGTGCCGTTTATTACACTGCCTGTCCTACCCTTCTCTTTGAAACACATCATTTTTTTTATTATGGGGAAAAAAGCGGGAGCGCGGCACAGCGCAACCGACCCGTAAAAGGTATATAATACATCCACTCTTCAGTTTTGGGAGATTTACAATAAATTGTTGGCTTATATATAACTTTATATGTAGCAAATGCATTGAATTCTGACAACATCTACAATTACAGGTTTTCTAGCATTTGTTTTTATCTGTAGTCAAATTCTACTAGAACAGTTAGGTATTCAACTTTATCCCGTTAACATAATTTATTTGTATTAAAACGTTAATTAGATAATTTCATGTAAATTTTGATAATTTTTACTTTTTATGAAGTTCATATTAAAATACATAAGGTAATTGATATCTATAATTACTATTACATATTAAGTATTATGGAGGGATCCTGTTCATTTCTTCTTTGAAGCACCACCGCGTCTTGCTCGGCCGGGTATGATATAAAAGCTACTCCAATGTGCTCAACTGTCTTCATGGGCGACGTTGACATTTACCTACCAGATGGCTTGTCTATCTTAAGCCCGATGACGTTCAGTGATCGACTCTACGAAGGCCTAATTTATTATATAGTCAGGAATTTGTGATTACTTTAGTACAATCCAATTTCTTCTCCTATTTAGGGTTCCGTACATCAAAGGGTAAAAAAAATAACTTTCTTTTCCGTCTGTCCACGTGTCATCACTGATTTTCCCAGGAACGCATGGACCTAGCAAGTTGAAATTTGTACCAGATACTGTGGTCTATAGGCTCTTTTAGGTGTATAAAAATCAAGGTCCTGAGTCGACACCGGTGGGAGGGAAGCGCTGTGCCGCGCTCCCGGCTGCATGGGTACCACCATCTTGCTTGTTTCTCCCGTGAAACAGCTTTGCTGTGTTTCGGAGAGAAGGGCAAGACAGGCAGTGTAATTGCCTGACACAGATGAGTTGCCTGGGCTCGTTCCAGGTAAACTAGTTTATGTTCATGGGAGACGTCGACCACTTACCATCAGGTGGTACGTTTGCCAATTTGTTTATCCAAGTAACATTAAAAAAAACCACAGTAAACCCAAACCTTATCTACCAAATTTATCTTCATTTTCACCTTTTTTATTTTTCGGAATTTTCCCTTTATCATCATCATCAGCCTTTATCCTCCATCAATGAACGCCAAGACGGGTTACTGCACGGAGATCGCCTCTTTTATCTCTGATTTTTTTGCTGATTCGGCTACAAGCCCTTGCAAACCTACGCAATCCAAGACAAACCCTCTAATCTCTATCGCACGTTTGAATTTGTGAGGGTTTGTTGAGGTTTGCCAAGCGTGCAGACGGGGCTTGCTTTTAATCATAAATGACAAGTCGCTAATCGGAAGTACCCTATAGGTTTTGGGTTTTGGGGTCAAAAACCTATATTATGGTACCTAGTTCTAGTTGACCTAGAACCATGAAATTTGGCAATAAGCAAAGACAGCACAAATAAAGGAAAAATTTCAAAAAATAAAAGGTGAAAATTAAAGGGACATCCTTTAATACCATACATACATAGTTGACGCTAATTAGAAAGAAAGAAAGAAACAAATATTTATTCGACACAAACAGGAGACACACAGAGATATAAAGAGATACACAGAAAACATTTTTGATCGCACGAACCTAAAAAATATAAGACATAAGAAAATGTCTACAATTTTTCTTTTATTAGACTATTATGATATTAATATAATTAGAGAGTCCCTCAAGGACCGACACCACCTCCACAGAGGGGTCGTCCCGCACCACAGAAGAACCCCTCCCAACGTCGGGACAGTGCAATGGGGTGAGGTTCCCATACTCGCCCCTTCTTGTGTGAGCTGGGGGGACCCTTGCTCTTTTGTCCCCTCTTCTTATAAAATGGGTAAAAAGAGCAGCTCCCTTGGTTCGAGTTGCTTCGCCCAAGGTGCTGGGCTCGCCTTAAGTTACTGTGCCCCACCGCCAAAAGGTTTGAACCTTGGTGGGGGATAGATGCTCTGTGCTGCGCTCCCGTCTACTTGAGTGTGTTTATTTCTTCCATCAAACAGCTTTGGTATGTTTCAGGAAGAAGGGCAGGTCAAGCAGAATTGTTTCTGGTACCGAGACTTAACATCTTAAGTCAGGACAGGCAATGCATATATCCCCACCATGGTTCAGGCCTTGTCGTGGCGGTGGGGCTTAGTAGCCTAGGGTGAGCCCGGCACATTGGGGGAAGCTAATTGAGCCGAGGGGGCTCTTTGTACCCCTCTTATAAGAAGTGAGGACAAAAGAGCAAGGGGCGAGGACGGGAACATCACCCCATTGTACTGTCCCGACGTTGGTAGGGGTTGTTTTGTGGTGCGGGACAACCCCTCTGTGAGATGGCGTCGGTCCGTAGGAGGACTGACTGACCGTCGAGAAGCCCTGTTTGCTCATGAGATCCGGGGCACCTCACCAAAGGCGGCTTTGGTGGCACTCGCCCGGTTTTAGTGGGTAGAGCTGCGTCCACTTAGCAGCTTTCGAGCACAGTATGTCCCACATAACCGCCTCAGAGCATTTCCCGGCATAAAAAAGAGCATCTATACCACCGGTAACAGTGGTTTTTAATTGAGTATGTAATGATAAAAGTTACAATACTTATTAAGATTTGAAATAACTTAATAAATAGAAAAAACCGGCACGAAGTCTCCCGTACCATTCCATTATCTCATACATTAGACACGAACAAAAATTTGTATTTTCGCGGGGAGACCCACTCCCTCGCGGGATGCCTCAGAGCATTCCCCGACGTTAAAGAAAAAAGAAAAAGGCAATGCGTGTATAAGATGCTTCTTGGGCTAGTGTCAGGTGGACTTGTTCATTGGCTGACCACTCGTTCGTCACACGAACACGACCACGACATAAATTGAAAGGTGATTAACTTATATAGATGTTAGTAACAGCATTAGATGAGGAATATGTACGGGTACCAGACAACGGAAATATATTTAATAATTTTATACTATACATATATTTAAGATTTTTATTATATAATAGACATATTTAATACACATCCCAGGAACACAGAAAACTTTTGGTTCCTTGGCGGGATTCGAACCCGCTACCTCCGGCTTGAGCGCCAACGCGCTAACCATTCAGCCACAGAGGTCTTCAATTAGAAGGTGGAGTGTAATTTCCCTTTACGATGATATTATTGGGGAAGTTACACGCCTAAAGCAAAGCAGATTATTTCACCGATTGCTTTTTATTATAATTATCCACTTCGTGATCATAAAGGAAAAGCAGAACCGCCCAGGGGCTTAGGAAATTATATCAGACAGTGAAGAAACAAGGTGCTGTTTAAAGAAAGAATTAACTGCTAAGCTTTAAAACTGTAAAACTCCTTTGAGCGGCGTAAACAGATGCGCTGATTTTAAAAGCAAACTATCTTAGAACATGTTAAAAGAACAGTAGTTTTATCGCCGAGTAAATTTTTGCTTAATATATAGAATGACGATCTTCATGTAGTGAGTCCAAGTTGAACGAATAGCGGGGGATCGGCCGTCATAGCGTTCATTAAAGGAGCCTATGTCCAGTAGTGGACGGATACAGGCTGATGATGATGATGTAAGGTGATGTCAGTAAATTATGATATTATCATGATTACACTTAGGGTACAGCGGTAGTTTTTTTTTTATGTTAGTTGGATAGGCAAACTGGCAAACGTACCACCTGATGTTAAGTGGTCGACGTCGCCCATGAACATAAACTAGTAGACCTGGAACGAGCCCAGGCAACTCATTTGTGTTGCCTATCCTGAGACATAAGATGTTAAGTCTCGGTGCCAGTAATTACACTGCCTGTCTTGCCCTTCTCTCCGAAACACAGCAAAGCTGTGTCACGGGAGAAATAAGCAAGATGGTGGTACCCATGCAGCCGGGAGCGCGGCACAGCGCTTCCCTCCCACCGGTAACAGCGCTTCTCTCCCACCGGTAACAGCGGTAGTATTTCACATATAGCAAATGGATGAAGAGTAAATGTGATGACGGTCTTCATTTAGAATTTTAGACGATTCGGAACGTGTGTAGCAAAGACTCGGTGTTTACATTTACTGCAGGATATCTCCGTTTAGGGAGATTTATATATAATGCATATACACTAGGATAACATTTCGATGTGCCCTGTTAGCTTAACAGATCCGGGGCACCTCACCAAGGCGGCACTGGTGGCACTCGCCGGGTTTTAGTGGGTAGAGCTGCGTTCATTTACCATCTTTCGGACGCAGCGAGTCCCACATACCCACTCCCCAGGCGGGATGCCACAGAGCATTTCCCGGCGTAAAAGAAAAAAAAAGGATAACATTTCGATAAATTACATTACAGTATAGGAAATAGATTGTAACGAAGATTGTTTCAATCGTATATAAGCAAGATACATTTTATCCTGACTGCGAGTCCAGGTGTTTTTCAATTGCCAATAAAGGACTCGGAGCGGTAAACGTGAGTTTTTTAAAACGCTCAAAAATATAACGTTCAAGTTTTAGACTTGTATGGACATCAGCGGAGCTATCGAGGAGGCGGGGGAGATTTACCGTACCTACTGTGACCATCTTATAAGTGACCTGGGTGATGATGGGCTGATAATAATAACACTAACTCAATTTCAAACGCATATCGATAACATAAAATTATATTTATAACGAAAACTGTAGTCATCGATTTTCAGTAGGTATAACAGGAACCAAGTTGGTCGTAGTTGATAGTTAATAAAAATTGAGAAAACAATAAAATTACAGGGCAATAAAAGAGGGAATGTGCCGAGCATAGCTGGCTTCATATTAAATTCCACCGAAAACATAAAAATGATTTTCGATCGTAAAACTATAATTTACAGACGTAAAACCTGCTGACATATACACTAAAACCGCCTTCATAGGTTAACTCGAGAATTAACCTAATGTAAAGTCTACGGAATTCTGCTTGATTGCAATCGTATCTAAGTAGGTGGAAGACGCTGAACATCGCGTATGCTCCTTAGGCTGATACATGAAATGTATACCGTGATTAACGATGGGGCTGAATGTACCTTAATTGGTGTTTGTAGGTTACATTGAGTTACTGTACAATAATTGAGGGTTGAGTTTATTTAACTCTTATTATGTCCTTGATTAATTAAAAGGTTAATTGACGTTAATTAGAACACATTTCTACTGGAATTTACTATTTCCTTTATTTTTGTTTATTTTTGTTTTATGTCTGCCAGATTCCATTTTTTTATAAGTAAGTAAATCTTATGTCTTACTTATCAAGTATCTCGTTCTCTGAATTTGTTGAGTATAAAAGGTTTCCTACCAACATACGATTATTTTTTCTTTTTCGCCGGGAAATGCTCCTCGGCATCCCGCGGGGGAGGGCGGACTCCCCAGGCGGGTATGTGGGACTCCGTGCGCCCGAAAGATGGTAAGGTGGATGCAGCACTGCACACCCAAACTCGGCGAGTGCCACCAATGCCGCCTTTGGTGAGGTGCTTCGATCTATTGAGCAACAGGGCACCTCGATGGCTGGTCAGTTCTCTGGGATGGGTGATGAGTTCACCTTAGACTACTGAGCCCCACCGCCACGACAAGGCTTTAACCATGGTGAGGCCTGCCAACATACCATACTTGGACTACATTCACCTATTATAGACTTCGATGTGGATTATGGATATGGATTAACTTTTCAAACGTAGGGCCGGTCCCTACCTTAAATTCAGAAGAGACAATTGGGCCTAGTTCTCTATACTCTAGTCCGCCTCTGATCTAGCCCAGGGCGGGCAGAAGAACTTTGAAACTAAGATGCTTATTCTATCACTAAGTTTTTTCAGCGTTGAGCAAGTTATGTAATGCTATATGAATGAGATGAGAAATCAGAAAATTTTAATACACTCGGTACGTACGTATACAGAGTAAGGGGTATATAAGTCAGGATCGAAACCAGACCTCTCACTTCACATCCGAGACGGCAACATTCGGGCCATAGTTATTCACAACCATCTATTCTATAAATACCATACCTACATAATAACCATATATCTATATTAAAATGAAACTTATTTAAAGAGCTAGATTAAACCTGAAACGTACATTTGATCGTGTCTGTTGATATATGTACGCATCGTAGTAGGGCAATGATTGCGGGCGGAGTGGACCCGTCCGTATTATTGCGTTTAAACTGAGTCCGTGCGTTCTGTAAACACGTGTTTTAATCAAGCCTGTTGCTTCAGTTCCGTTGCTGCGACCACTCCTCGCTTAGCAAAGAAAAACTTTGCATGTGTTTTATTACGACATGCAGAACCGCCTTAGGGCTTAATTTTGAAGCTGACGTGTCCAGTTTTAATTGTTTTGTTTGGTATATCCGTAAAAAGACGATATTTGCCCTCACATTTCATATTACCTTTTAGATACGCCATTTTAACAAATATACTTGTCATGATAATGGAGGTGAATAAATTTTATTGTGCCCTGGGGGAGGGGTGGGGGGCCCGGTCCGCGAGGGGTGCAGGTTCATTCGATTAAAGCCTGTACACGGGAATTATCAAACGAAACGCACCGACAGCTCAGCGGGCCGTGAGTCTACATTTAATAGTTTTTGTTCCCCAACTCGTTTGTTTCAGGAACTAAAGTTCGGTTCGGAGTTTTTCTTTGTGCGAACGGACCGTTTTCTGTCACCTCATTCGTTTGTAGCATTCTTTTCGGAATTTGAACATTTAAAAAATGACGCTCGTAGAATGTTTCGAATTCCATGCGGAGTTATTAGTTGAAAGTTTTCGCTCCTTTTACGATTTCATTTATCATTTTTATTTCATCATCCGTCTGTTGCATTCACGTGTTGCATTATTTGAAACTCAAATTTTATTTCAGAACATCTTTTGTACATAATATTCCAATGTCTACATGCACAACATTATTTAATTAAGCTTATTTGATAAAAATATTTTGCATTGATTACACTATGCTACTTTTTTCGTAAGGAATTCCGAAATTCAGACCAAAATTATTGACATGTTGTAAGGAATAATATGTAAATTCATTGCAGCATCTCGTAAAAATATTCTTTGTGGAATGCAAGCCTGTGCCATTGGTGCGACCAATTTATTTTTGTATGTTGTAAATCTATCGTTTGCTCTTTTGCTAAATAAAATGTTATTGCGTAAAAATATTTTATTTTAAACAAAAGGGATAAGAATAGAATCAAATCAATCAAGAGAAGAATCATAATATGTATTCAATACAAATATTATATACATTATAGTATATTCCTAGATACGTATATGCACACAACTTGTTTATGCTTTACGCAAAGGATTATAACAGAATATGTCATCCTGTGATTTCAACAGGATAATCACACACTGAGCGAGCTTACACTAACATTATTGAAATTATGCAAGCAATCTCCCATCATATTACCCTCTTCAGATGTCACAGATGTATACAGTACACATAATATACTTGGATACACATAACTCTCATATAATTGTTAGCACTAGTCCATCTTACACTTTTTTATTATTGAAGTGAAACTTCTTTGCGCGCATGAGGGTAAATTTTTCACGGATGAAATGTCTCGAAAATTAGCAACGTTTTTGTCCAAGTAGAGGAAAAGAGTGATTTAGGCCGATTGAGAGAGAGGGACTAAGGGCGAACGTAGCATGAAGCACATAGCCATGGAGTGAGAGTAGGAAGCAAGCGAGTGAGAAAGATCGAGAGAGAGAGAGAGAGTGAGATAGAGCGAACGTTGCATCGCAAGTCTCGGAAATTTAAAGCTTTAGATTAGTATAAATATAAACGAGATTTAAAAATTAGTTTGCCAAATAAGTTTCACTTCTGACATGTGTACTTTTTACGCGGGCACTTTCTTATTACATTGATAAGATTACCTTAGAGTTAAAATTATCAAACCAAATTTCATGCATGTTCGTTTTTTATCACAGACGGAAATCAAGGATTTTTCACAACAACAAGCATTACCACGATAAGAAGATTTGGCTAAAATAATAATTGAGAGAAGGTAAAGACTCAGTGATTAACAAAAATATTAGAAGCTTATATACCTACTTATTATCAGTAAAAATCACGTTAGTAATACATCAACATATTGGTCGCGCAACATGTTTCATAATTCTCTCTAATTTTATCAAGTATGGATTAACATTTAGTATAGGCGAACGTGATTGTATTCTAGAGGGCATATATTGACATAACAGTGTTTATTAGAAATTAACGTAGACACGGTGTTTATGAAATGTCAAATTTCGTATATTAGTAGACAAACTAGCTGCAATATACGTGATGAGAGTTGATTAGCGGCTCGTGTGAAATTATACGACGCGCCCCATTGTGTGGCGATATTGTTCCATTGGTTATTATATATGTGACACAAAAGAAATACAAAGTTCCACCCACCTCAATGTCCCCGATGTCTGGAAATCTACAAAGTGCGAATTTAAGACACTTCCTCGCACGACCACTTTTTTTTTTCTTTAACGCCGGGAAATGCTCTGAGGCATCACGCGGGGGAGTGGGTCTCCACACGCCGGTATGTGGGACTCGCTGCGCCCGACAGCTGGTAAGTGGACGCAGCTCTACCCACCGCCTTTGGTGAGATATATGAGATAGCCTAACGTCGGGATAGTACAATGGGGTGAGGTTCCCATCCTCGCCCCTTGACCCCTGCTCTTTTGTCCCCTCTTCTTATAAGAGGGGTACAAAGAGCCCCCTCGGCTCAATTAGCTTCACCCAAGGTGCTGGGCTCACCCTAGGCTACTGAGCCCCACCGCCACGTCAAGGCCTGAACCATGGTGGGGCTCGCACGACCACTAAGTATATGGAATCAGTTGCAGTATTTCCGAATCAATACGACTTAGAGACCTTCAAGAAGAGGACATACTCATATTTGAAGGGCGGCTAATGCACTTCCAGATTCTCCGGTGTAGATCACTTACCAGCAGGTGAACTGAGTGCCCGACGAATTATATTTACTAGATTGGTCACTTCTGACCATCTGTTAAGTGTCATATACCCTTACAAGATGCATGAGTATACAAGCTTGATGGTGACTGTGGTCTCTCTTATATACAGTGACAGTGACAGCTATGCTGTCGTGTTATTGCGGCTTGTGAGTTTCCGGTGGCCCATTGGATAGGGGAAAGGAAGGCAACGCAATTGCATAACTTTTGGTTGTGCAGATGTCTGCCTATGGGCGTCGGTAGTCACCATAAGGCTCCGACTGCTCGGTTGCCTCCTTATGACATAAAAAACAATCAAAGTATCCGAAACGTCGGGCGTGTAAAAATCGTAATAAATCGCGATAAAATCCGTAACAGTTGTTTTAAAATAACCAGAAAAAAATATCGAATCATCGCTGACAACTATATGAAACCAACGGTACCTACGGTATTTCCGAACCGATGCAATTTAGGGACCTTCAATAAAATAGCATACTCATTTTTGACTGGCTAGCAACGCACCTGCGAATCCTCTGATGGAGTGGGTGTCTATAGATGTCTCTTATCGTTTACCACCAGGGTACAGCTTGGCAAAAAAGAGTATGACGTGGTGACAGGTGGAACTAAATATTTTATTAAATGGAAACCTACGATGTTGACAATACTTGGCCGACAAATACTAGATTTTGAGTAAAGCTTAGTGTTTCACATTTATTTTTAACGATTTGATTAAATTTTCTTACTGATTTTCCATATTATGATGAGACCTAAGTGAAAGTGGCGCCCTCATTTTTTCCATACTCCTTTTTGCCAAGCTGTACATGACTGCCCCTTTGTACCCTCTTCTATAAAAAAAATAACGACTACAAGACCACCTCTATGTTGTGTACAAATGTTTCAACCAACGCTGCGTTTTAACGTTATAGATGTTATTGTCACATATAAATCGCATTTAAATATCACCAATAAAAATGTCTCCGGTGCCGATAAAAAGTAATTTATTAAAAGAAGTCTTCATTTAATAATGTTATTATGATTTTTTTTATCAATGCGCTTCCTGTGGAATTGAATGGAGCGTTCGGCCGATCATTAGCGGGTATTTAGCCTTTTGCCGGTGCGGTTTTTAGCCAATTTGCCGAGTGCAATTTCATCTGTCCAGGCTCTTTGATCCCAATATACTTTATTAATTATTTATGATATTAAGTCCAATAGCAAAAAACATGTCCACGTATGAGGCCGCCATCTTTATTGAATTAGCGGCATCGGATCAGTTAGTTTATAATTCATTCGGACGTTTTAGCTGAAATACATTGCGTAACCGCTCTCTAGTTTCAATTTATTTTTAACAAAAATCGTTAATGGTCCAATTTTAAATATTTGCTAGCTAGAAATAGTTGGTATTGCCATCTGTTTGTTTACTTTTACAGGGCATCCATTACGTTTGTTTAAATAGTTCGACATAGAAAGTTATTTGATCAAGAGTATGGCAGTCTTTTTCAAAAATCGAAAAAAATGTTTCAATAAAATAGCGAGAGATAGCAAGTGCCTTATAAAGTAGGTACAATACCTTTAAAGTCTATTGTATCCAAATTTGTATAAAGGTAATATTTGCATAATGGTTGTGTAATATATAAAGGATTGGCGTTATCTAAGAATTAATAAGAAGTAGTGAATCAATTTCATGTTGTTACATTTAATATTTTGATCACTTAACGTACTCTAAAACAAATTGCCATGTGACCAATTATTTTAAAGGTAAGAGGACTTTGAAATTATGAGGAGTGAAAGTAAAACACAAAAAATCTTTTGGCTCTGAGTACAGATTTTTGGTGGGGTACATTGATATAATCACCGTTATATTAAAAAGGGGATTAAGAAACACTTGATATGTTCATATAAATACTTAGCTAGCCTCAAATTATTCTAAGTAGGTATACGGGTAAACTGGTAGGAAATATCAGGCGAGAGCGAGTTCAACTAATGTTTAAAAGGAGGAACTTTGAATGCATACATTGTAAAAAGTGGTAAGGTAAATCTGTATCTTTTAGAACAATTCAATTTTCACAAAATAATTCATATCCTAACTAAAGCGCGAAAAAATAAAATCTTAGGTAAAGTCAGTGCTTTAAATCTCCAAGTACGTTTAAATCAGCAAATATACAAATACATTTGAAATAAAACCAAGCGAATTCTCACCACGGCACGAGTATGACTTTTAATAAAGTTTTATTAAAGTGTACTTACGTCAAAGTGATTCGCTAACTTTTGAGTAGTCGTATCCAGACTTCATCACATATGAATATTATGACACAACTAGACGGTTTTATTGCCACGGGGACAGGCGCGACCAAGAATTAGGAGCTGTGAACGGCGCGGAGATCTTATAGCGCACTTTATCTATTTAAGAGTTCCTCACGAATATTCATTATTTATACGTAACTTATGTAGTGGCCAGGGGTTGAAATTAATAATAATATTATTGTGTTGGGACAACTCACACATGGCCATCTGATCCCAAACTAGGCAGACCCTGTTCTTATGGCAACCAGACAACTTACATATTTCTAAATACATACATAATTACCGAAATTATTTAAAACGGAATATTACTATGCTTTTCAATCTTATATCGCGGAGCTCGGTATTTCGACATTATCTACGAAATATCGAAAAACATGGTAAATATCCCGTTTTAAATAATTTTAGTAATGAAAATAACCATGTTAACTTAAAATCATATAAATACATAATTTTAAACAAATAATACCACCTAAAACTAATGATCATGCTCATCACACAAACATTTGACCGTAATTGAAACCACGACCTTCTGGCCAGTCGATTGGATGAAAGTTTAGAAGAAAGGATTTACTGTTTTAGGACTAGTGTTTTTACCTAAACACTTTCGTCATTTGGTAAATGCCGTTCTTATTGTAAATAAAGTGTATTTTTACGTGACTTTAAATATTAAATTTAAAACATGTAATTTAAAATAGAAACTTACAAAAAGAAAATTTATTATGTTTGCTATTGATAGCGTTTTCAATTTTACTAAAGACTATTAACGATGTTAAAGCTATGTGGAAGAAATAATATTATTATCTAACTCGTGGCGGAGGTTCTTGCCAAGATTACATTGCCCTATGTCTTGGATGGGTCTTTCGGCGAGAGCCTTAAGCTGGTCGAGCTCGAGCCTGCGGGCTCGCCAACTAGGGCGCTAATACGGAGGTGGGGGGAAGACCTGGCGCGGCAGCCGTATGGCAAGTCACGATTGTGGCGTGACAGTGGGTGGACAGTCGAGGGTACCCTCCCTCGACATGTGCCCGAGATTTAACTTCGGATTCGTTATGAACTAGGGCAGGAAAAGTTTGTTTGTTGGTTACAAATTAACTCAAAAACTACCCAACCAATTTCAAAAAATCTTTCATCGTTAGAACACTACGTTAGCACCGAGTGACGGCTGTAATAATTATTTTCAATCTAGATACGGTTGATCTAAGCTAACGCAGGCAATGTTGCGGGCACCACCTAGTATCCTATAAATGACTACAAATCCTATTTTCCTAGACCAATAATGTTCTCCTCCTCTACCTATATTTTTTAACATGATCTTCTTATTTAACAGTTCAGTTTTATGAACTACACACAATACGATTTTTATATAATTTTGCATAAACATATAAGCACGATCAAAGGATTGCTTTCAAAGTGGTTTACCTGGCGAACATATTTAAGTTTTCATGAAGTGAGGAAATGGAAAATAAATTGGATTTGTATGAGTATCTTAGGCTACACAAGGAAATATTTACTTTGTTTCCCGCAAGGATTAGTGGGGTGCCGTTATTATTCACACTACGGTCCAAAAACAAGCTTTAGGCGATCGGTCTGTTATATATTTTATATATTATTTATAAAATATATTATAATGATAATTAACATTAATATATGACGACCTCTGTGGCTCAGTGGTAAGCGCGTTGGTGCTCAAGCCCGGAGGTTGCGGGTTCGAATCCCGCCAGGGAACAAAAAAATATTTTCTGTGTTCCTGGGTCATGGATGTGTATTAAATATGTGTAGTATATAATAAAAAATCTTAAACATATGTATAGTATAAAAGTATTAAATATATTTCCGTTGCCTGGTACCCGTAACACAAGTTCCTCGAGAACTTACCACGGGACCAGATTGACGTGGTGTGAAAGCGTCCATAGATATTATTATTATTATTATATATTATATTTTACGAATACAATAATATTTCGTACGCAAGGAGATAAAATATAAGCTATAACAATAAAAATATACCTACTATAGATAAATATAATATATGTAATCTTGGCGTTCATTGAAGGTGGCCCATGTTCAGCAGTGGACGGATAAGGGCTGATGATGATGATGATGATGATAGATAAATCCATAAGATATTGAAATGTAATCATTGGTTTATCCAAAATATTTATAAAGAGGTAAAGTTTGTGAGCTTGTAGGGGGTAATCTCTGGATTCACTGAAACGATTTTGTTCTTTTACCAATAGAAATCTATATCTATTATTTGCGAGTGTCATACGCTAGAAAAATTAAAAAAAAAACATCATTCGGGGTACGGCTGTATTTCTACGTTAACGCAGGCGAAGCTGCGGGCAAGTTATAAATTATTAAAGTAGAATAATTTTGAGACAATACAAATTTTATTTCAACAAGGGTTAACTAATTATGGCCACATTTTTGTGAATGTTTTAAGCAATCAAGATACAAATGCTTGCTGTTTGCAAATCGATATAGTCTGGATATTTTTTTCCAATTTCTGATTTATTAATCAAGAATATTTTTCAACACGTTTATTTATTTATTAGGTCCTTCATAGTTCAAATTAGATGTCAAAACAATCAAAACTGAGATAGAGAATTAATAATGAATAATTGAATAATATTAAAAACAGTATATTATAATTGTACGCGATTTAATAAAATTGCGTACAATTATATTTTTCAGTCTGAAGTGGCTGTATATAGTCGATATTGCAGAATTAACTTTTACGCCTACTTATTTATAGCTTACAAATTGAAGTCAATAATGGTAAGCAAATAATATTTTTTTATTATTTGTTTGTGGTAAAGTTGATTCAAAAATACATCCTAATAATCACCTACTTTAAATTCCACTTCCTTTTAAAATAAATATAACAAACAAAAACGAATACAATATGGTGCGCTTGAAATCGTTTGTAGCTTAGATAGTTTATTAAGCGAGCAGACATTTTCAGATACAAAGAGGCAAA
This sequence comes from Helleia helle, assembly GCA_963853865.1. Lineage (NCBI taxonomy): Eukaryota > Metazoa > Arthropoda > Insecta > Lepidoptera > Lycaenidae > Helleia > Helleia helle. The sequence goes on along the minus strand of OY971416.1, from coordinate 12,608,577 downwards.
TACATTAACATAGAACTTTAAGCGCGTTCTCGATGAGAAGTTTGAAACATTTTCACCGAAACTTTTCTATAACGTTATTGAAAGAGGAGATTAACACCTCCATGATAATACACGCTCCAGGATTACTCGTACGTACGAACTCCTCTCATTATAACGGTCTGCTACTTGCTCATTCCAAAAAATATTAAATTTGAAAAATATTAAAACATTTACCTTTAATATAATAAAGACAAATGGACTGGATTGTAACGATAAGCACAACATGACGTGAATACAATTTTTTTTTTACTCTAAAAAATGATTTTTTTTATTAATTTATGAAAGTCACTAAAATATATTTTATCACAGTCTTCAAATTTTTTTGCTTTAACTCTATTGGCGATTTTATCATTAAATAAAATAAAAATAAAATAAAATTATCATTATCAACTTATTTCCGTCCACTTTCCGTTCAATATCAATTTTAATTGGCATACTATTCTATATTTTTAGGAATAAGTCTTACACGTTGCATTGAAGGAAAAATTGCGGATTAGAGTACTCGTTAAGAATAAACTGACATTCTCTATCCATAACTCAGGACCATCTGTGACGAGAGAGCGAACGATCTGTATTATTATATTACTGACCAGTTACAGTTAGATGTTTCAGATCAATTATTTTCATTGCAGAAATATACGCAATGTTTTTGGTCTTTTATAAGGATCTCATAAAGTACAAGATACAACATCTATATTTTCATGATAAGTATCAATATGTATAATTTGATAAAAATATAAATAAACACTATCTAACAATCACACAAAGCAACATAAAGGGTACTTTGATCACCATTTTCCTTCTAGGAACGTAATATATAAATACATATTAAAACATACATTTATATCACATTTTTTATGTCACAAGGAGGCAACCGAGCAGTCGGAGCCTTATGGTAACCTACGCCCATAGACATCCGCACAACCAAAACTTATGTAGATGCGTTGCCCTCCTATTCCCTATCACCCCAATGGGCCACGGAAACTCACAAACCGCACGAAACGCGATTGTCACTTGACGCCGGTATTATGTCTCTCGCTCACGGCACGACCGGGGTGGGGCCGGCCCAATTCGTCTGAAAAGCAGCATGACACTATCTTGACAATGACCACATGCATGCAAAAAACCTCTTGGCGGTATTCGAACCCCAACCACTGCGATTTACCCGTTACTACTAGACCAGTCTGGCCATGAATAACTTACACGAAGGATAAAAAAACTGTTGATACTAAATTACATTTTCTTTACGCAAACATTATAATAATTTTCTATTCACTATCTCCATCAGGCCGTTTGTATGATATCTGCGACTAACTAGTCTAACTGCGACGTCGATCGTGTTTACTTGCTGTTTACTAGTTAGTCTAAGCGTCGCAGGTTCTTTGTTGCCGACACTAAACTTACTAACTAGCTGCACTTTAAAACACACCGGCATATGGAATGACCTAATTAAAATGTTAAAACTGAAATTCAATAGTGTCCTTTTTGAATGGCAAAGGTTGTTTTTAAATATTTCGTTTTATGTGCTACAATGCGTATGAGATTTCTCATATTTTAACAAATGTTAGACAACATTAACAGACAAGGGAAATAATTAATTTTGTGACCTTTTTCCATTATTTTTTTTATGGTCTCCATTTTAGCCGTGTCCAAAAAATACTTTGTCAATGTTAATTTGGAGAACAATTTCTTGTTTCACCAAATTATATATTCTAACTTTTCTCGTCTGAATCTAAAAACTGGATTGTAGGGCATAGCTTTCCATTTATACATTTTCGTCATCATCATCATCATCATCCTTTATTCGCCCACTGCTGAACATAGGTCTCCTTCAATGGACGCCAAGAAAAGCGATCCCTCGGTCTCCTTCAATGAACGCCAAGACGACTGATCCCTCGCCACTCATCCAACATGGACCGGCCACTGCACGGAAATTGTCTTCCTACCTGGTTAATGACCACCACTTAGTCTACCTAAACGTGGCCTCCCCTGTTGAACCTTATTGGCCCATCGGCCATCCGTTCTCCTGAGTGTGTGACCAGCCCACTGCTCCTGCAAACGAGCTTATTCAACTTTTTTACTTTTATTATACATTTTAAAAGTACCTAATTTACGCATAAACATTTTACAAGTGATTGGAGTTTGAAAAAAGCAATCTTGGTTATAGTTGCCTTGACGACATCGGCATCGAAGCAGCATCGAGTAAACAGCCGGCTTCGTCCTGCATTTCAATCGACTCTATTTGTATTTTATTGGAGAAGACTCGGGTCGTGGCCACGGACCAAAGCTTTATGTTTTATTGAGTTCTTTTTATGAGTCTTAGTCAATGATAGACTTGGATATTAGCAGATACGGAGCTGTTTAATTAGTATCTCTTTCAGTACCTTATCTCGTACTCATTTTGTTTTTCGTTTCATAAAAACTAACATAAAAATAATGAGGTCACAAAAGACGGCTGATTTACTTATAATTTGTAATTTAATGTCATTAATTTTATTACAAACATACACTAAACATATCTTGTAAAAGCGTAAAAGCGTCGAAAGATAATTTAAAAAAATGCAATGAAAACGTACAAATTATCCATTTTTTATGCTCCATCGCCCACGTAAGAGACCCTTAAAGATATAGAGAGCTTGAAAATGAGTGGCGTTGCAATGTTAAGGACAATATTACGATCGGTCACAATGACACAGCTATTTGTCCACACGCAACTACTGGAATAATTGAGGTGTACATTTTCACTTTGTTCCGTTTCCATTCGATTAAAATCGTTGTACCTCACTTGTACACAACCTATTCGGGTTTTACTAAACGATTTGAACAGTTCGACGATTTATGCAACCGAGTGCGCGTTTTTCGTATTGGCTTTGATGAAATTATTTTTTCTGTTGCCATTGAGGTTAGTATATCCGATTGTGGTAAAGATAAGAGGAGTTATGTTTTAGTTTTTTTTATGTTAGTTGGATAGGCAAACTGGCAGTCGTACCACCTGATGGTAAGAGGTCGACGTCGGCCCTGAACATAAACTAGTTTACCTGGAACGGGGCTCGTTCCAGGCAACTCATTTATGTGTTGCCTATCCTGAGATATAAGATGTTAAGTCTCGGTGCCAGTAATTACACTGCCTGTCTTACCTCCAAAAGACAGCAAAGCTGTTTCATGAGAGAAACAAGAAAGATGGTGGTACCCATGCAGTCGGAAGCGCGGCACAGCGCTTCCCTCCCACCGGTAATATTTTCGTATTAAAGGGTGAAGTTGCATCACATAGGAAACTAACATACATTGCCAGTTGACATCGGTGTGGCAGACGATCATTTTGACCTTGAGCTATAAAAGATAGAAATAAGTAACAGCAAAATTAAAAATCACAATTTTTGGTAAAAATACATCCCAAACAATAATTTTCAACCGTTAGTAGTCAGAAACATATTTGAATTATATTTCCTACTGGTAAGCAAGTCGTATGAGTACATTTTATGAGCATCTAATAAAATTTTTATCGTGTAACAGTAAAGAAGCAATCAGTCTGTACGATATTGGTCCCGGGGTCCGTAAACACATGCATTTTTATGTTCCGACGTTAACCGGCTGCCATACATCCGACATCCGTAACACTTTGTTGATGAACTAATAACAATCAAATTTTTCCATCTTCGCATAGCTGTTCGGGATCTCGTTTAGGTTTGTGGATATCGTAATCACGATGTGTGTTAATCTTAAGGGGGCAGAATGTACTCTATCTGTAGTAGGTAGAGCTAAGCTAAGGTACTAAGAAAAGCTTAGATCAAAACTTTTACATGCTTTTTATTTGCTTCATCTGTATGTTTGTTTGTAACCGACTCCTTTAGACTTGATTTTGACCCAATTTAAGACGTCAGATTAAGTTGAAACTTTTCGAGGATCTTATTCGAGGAATTATTGTATATGCATTGTTATCAATGCATATACAATAATTTAATAAGTTTATTTCAATATTCTGATCTATCCTGATATTTATTTAAATAATAATGGTTAAAAATTACGTGGCCGTTGTATTGTATTAAGACTTGTTGGCATTTATGAGGTAAAGGTAAACCTACTTGTTAAGTGGTTAAATGTATTGGCAGTTTTACTTCGATATTTTAACCATCCAATTCTCTATTTTGTACAAAAGGTAGTAGTAGTGGAGATAAATTTTTAGACGTATTTTTATTGTATTTAGAGAATTTTGGTAATGCGTTATGTGCTATAATTGTGATTCTTGCTATTATTACATTGTTTAAATATTTATGGCTGAAAAATATAGTAACGAAGTTAACTGATAAAATGGAAGAAACTCGACTTGGCTGGAAATTAAACAACGTTTACGGATCGCGTAATTTAACGACCATGGTTTACAGCTAAAGTCGGGCATGTACACAACTTAATAAACTGCGATAAAAAAAGTTTCATCGTATCATATTTTCGTTAATGCAAATTATTCTCTATAATTTAAAGTTAAATAGTAGGGTCCTTGAGTCCGCGTGGTAACATGGGGTTATGCAATCTGCGTAGCGAGAGCGATATCCCGACAACCCGGGCGCGGTCACGCACCGTCGTTTGACCAGGGCTTACCGACGTATACTAATATGTTTGTGTGTCTCCTGTGCTGTTGACGGACATATCATATAATACTTGTATACCACTTGTGTATTTGAGATCGTTGTTGAGGTAAAAGATGTACTTATAGAATGCAAAGTTTATAGAAATAAGAAAAATGTTTGGTAACAAAATGATGTATGATACAGTTAGGACCCTTATAAATAATTAAGTCTTCAGTGTGATATTTTAATTATCATAAAAACATCTTTCAGTTTCTTTCGAATATCAATAACATAGACAAATACAGTTAAATAGATATTATTATGATGTATTTACAATAAATTGTTTTACGATTATAAAAATAATTATGAAGTTATAATAAAATTATTACCAATTTAGAAAAAATAACGAGAGCAACATCAGCATTAGATGTATTTGACGGCTAAGAAAGGCTCTTTCAGACAGGAGCACAACTATTATCAATTGTTTTAGTTGAAGGTTTCATCCTTCAACTCAGAAACACACTCAAGAATTGTATCCTCCTTGGCTATGTCGTAAGAAAGCATTATTAATAAAATAGTACAAGCACGTTTCATTTTATCCTGTACAAAAAGTAAATTTAACAAAACTCTGTGAAATATGAATATCGAGCTCACAGAGCTAATCCAACTTTATACGCGATCTAAAAACAGTAGGTAAAACAATGGCCCAACTTATAATAGTGTGTTCGATGCAATTGGCAGCTAATTTCTTTCACCACCGATCCATTGTGACGTTAAGGTTTCTTTTTGTTTAGTAATTCTTGCCTGGGCTTGAAAATAATTAAGTACCTATATTTACTTAAGCAATTTCGATTTACAAGTTATAATATTATTATGGGTATGTAAAGGGCAGGTTTTACTCTCAGTCCTGACATGAAATTTACCTCAACTTGTTTTGTTGGTGGTTAATATAGTTACATTTATGCATCAATAATAATCTTGCTATTTTTTACATAAGCTACAAGAATCTTCAATTAAGAACTTTAGATACTTAACTTTTTTTGTTATTGTAGGAAAATGCTTTTAAAACATGCATCCTGGATATCGGGTAGATCCTGACCCTATGTGGGACTCACACCTGAGTGTGCCCTACCAGTGAACTAAAACTACTGCGAGTGCGTACAGCCGCTTTTTGAGGGTTCGGGTTCTACAGGCAACAGGATCACCTCAGTGACAGGCTGGCCTGTGCGATGGCCAGACTACTCCCCGCGACGTCGTGTCATACTGGGTCCTGAACCCGACACGAGCACAGGGGCGTTACTGGAGGCGCATTAAGTAGCGCCTCCTACGCACCCCCGTTCGTCGCGTCGCCCGCGGGGGAGGCCTCGTCACCGGCCTACTCTCTCACCCGCTCGTGGGCCTTCTTCTGGGACATAAATGCCTCGCAGAAGGAGACCATCACCGTCCAGGACTCCTCGTCACCGACCATCGCGGTGATCACGCTCGGCAGGGGCAAGTCTCCTCCGATGACATATGTCAGCTCGCGACGCGAGGAGGGTTTTGGGCCATAGTTCACCGATGCGCTGGCCCAATGCGGGTTGGTGAACTTCACACACCTTCAAAGACTTTTAATTTGTGTGAGGTGAGCAAGCGATGGTCAGGCGCAGGTTGAAATTTAGAAAAAACCATTTCTAGGCACCACAGGGGAGGGGGTCAGGATCGAACCCGGACCTCTCGGCTCTCACTCAAGAGGCCGAGCCCATACCCACTAGGCCATCATCGCTCACGTAAAATTTAAGTCGATCAAAAGGTATTTCATAGAGAAGTGGGAAAGGGGCTGGGAGGGTCTGGGCCTTGTCTTTCCTCACGTACTCGTTATTTTTGCATTTTTTGTGAATGTTTTTTACCACAAAAAAGACACCAAAAAGACCCAACCACCAAAAAGACACCAAAAAGACCCACATACTTTAAAAAAACATCAAATATTTTGTCGCGAGAATTTTGGATTGAAAATTAGTGTGCTCTTTCGATATTAAGTCAAAATAAGGTGAAAAAATAAATATTTTTAATCGATGTAGATCTTTTTATTACCTTATTTTCTTTAACGCCTTTCGGAAATGCAGCTTTGAGGCATCCGGTGGAAGTGTGGGTCTCCCCCGGCAGGTATGTGGGACTCGCTACCCCCGAAAGCTGGTAAGTGGACGGATTTCTAATACTTCTCATAATTTGAAGATTCTTTATAAAATTAGGTTAAAAATGATAATTTGTTGGTAAAACATTTGATATCTGGTATATTAGACAGGTGATTTTCTTAGAAATCGTATATAGCAGCACAACAACTGATTAGAGAGATAAAGGAAATTGTCTGCTCTTATCTTCGCTTCCCAACCGGTATTGAGCAGTCGAGTTAATAAGAATACAAATGACGGGACAGCTTACAGAGACACGACTTAATCTAGACTGGAGAATCTAGTACTCATGATCCCGTTACTGTCTTACGACTTAGTGTGTAAGACAAAAAGCTTTTCAACAAAGAGCTGCGAGCGCTTTCCGTCGTACGAATCAATCTACTATGACAAATAGTGACACATTAATTGAAGTGAAGTAAATTTTGATTAAAAAGAATTATCCGTTCACTAGACATTAATTATGACTCATAATTTACAAAAAGTTTTCATCAACGTACGTACTCACTCAATAACGTAGCATGCTGGAGGGGACATTATGATGATCCTTAATGTACTTCATAATCTTCCTAGTCTTTATGTTTTCACCGGTGGGAGGGGTGTGCTGTGCCGCGCTCCCAGCTCATGGGTTTCACCATCTTGCTTCTTACTCCTGTCAAACAGCTGTGTTTCAGAGAGAAGGGCAGGACAGGCAGTGGTAATTACTTAACATCTTATGTCTCAGGATAAGCAACACATAATTTTTTTGAGGCATCCCGCGGGGGTCTCCCCAGGCGGGTATGTGGGACTGGCTGCGCACGAAAGATGGTAAGGTGGACCCAGCTCTACCTACTAAAACCCGGCGAGTGTCACTAATGCCGCCTTTGGTGAGGTACCTCGGATCTGTTGAGCAAACAGGGCATCTCGACGGCTAGTCAGTCCCTCAAGGGACCGACGCCACCTCCACCGAGGGGTTGTCCCGCACCACAGAACAACCCCTCACAACGTCGGGACAGTAGAATGGGGTGAGGTTCCCATCCTCGCCCCGTTTCCCCCTGCTCTTTTGTCCCCTCTTATAAGAAGGGGGGTGCAAAGAGCGGCTCCTTCGGGTCAATTTGTTTCGCCCAGGGTGATGGGTTCACCTTAGGGCCCCACCGCCATGACAAGGCATGAACAATGGTGGGGAAATGAGTTCCAGGTGAACTATTTTATGTTCATGGGCGACGGCAACCACTTACTATCAGATGGCATGTCTGCCAGTTTGCCTAACCAAATAACATAAAAAAATGTTTAAATCTGGATGACTACCATTGTCCTGCTTATTTCTTCCGTCAAACAGTTACAGTGAAACTGCAGTGTAAGAGAAAGAAAAGCAGAGCAGGCAGGGTCGTAACTGGCGCCGGGACCGACGTATCGGGATATAAATGTGTTGTCTGGCTCGTCCCAGGTAAACTCGTTTATGTTTAAATGAGTGGCGCTTACCAGCAAGTGACTTGTCAGTCCGTTTTGTCTATACAATTAATGTAAATAATATACAATATTAGTCAAATATCTCTAATAGTTTATCTCCTACTTTCACCGAGATTATCATCAATAAACACCCTGGTATCTGTAGAATGTTGTCAACAAAGTTATCATGGTGCTATTTTTATTTTGAGCTTATTTGATATTTATTTTATATTTTATGGGTGAAAACCATTTAAAATGACCATTTTGACATCCTAACTTGTCCATACGCAATATTTAAAAAACTATTATCTTGTCTCAAGCAATGAGAGCTTACTATGGTAAAATGATACATTATCTAAAATAATATTGTGGTTTTATGTACCTTATTAAAAGTATTCAGGAAATGCAATTCTATTTTCAGACTGAAACCGGATTTTGTCCATACAAAATAATTTGTCCTCTTCATGACTAGCGTAACAAAAAACATTTTAAAAAGAATAGTAAATATTATATGGAAACGTGTGATTATTTTTTGTATTTAGATAATATGATTTCTTATAGTTATTTGGTAAAGCTATCTTAATTTACTTAATTTGTATATAAATACTTGTTTCCAAACAAATGTCCATTATTTTGTTCATTTTTGTTATTCCTTTTTCTCACAAGCTAATTTGGTAATATTTTATATTTATCAAATGGCAACACTCACTCTTTAACAAGCCAATCCGATGCCAGAAGCGATACCTTGTCGGCCATTTTGTTATCGTATGTCAAAGTGAATAAATGCGTGCTTTTGTGACGGCGAAAGAAATTACAACTTCAATTCATCATTTTTGTCGTCTACTACACTCTACAGGTAAGAGAATACTTATATTTTTAATTCATTCATAAACACAGATTATTTTCATCATTATTGAAAAGTAAGGTGCTTTAACAATAGTGATAATCTTGTTTGATTTAAAATATTTGAGGTTATGTTCCAAGTGTATATTTTGATCATTTTTGTTACAATTTCGTCACGTTTTTTGTCACGTCACAAAAATGATATAACAAAAATGAACTAAAGACACATTCACAGGTCTGGTTTAAATTTTATTAATTATGGGGTATATTAACTTAATAGCTCATCTGTCAAGCGCCCAAAATGGGCGTCTTACCCTAAAACTATTCAAAAGTTCTTCTTCTACTTTGCAGACCGCCGATTTAGTATTTTGTTTCAAATATATAACTACATGTGTATTTGCGATAATTATATAATATATATATATATATATATATATATATATATAATATATCGCATTTATATATATATATATATATATATATATATATATATATATATATATATATAACTTTCATGGAAATTTCTTTAGATAATTTAATCAGTTTAATGAGAGTAATTGGAAATTGAAAATTTTCCGGCTCGACCGGAGAAATACCACGCGCTCACAGAAAACCGGCGTGAAACAGCACTTGCGCTGTGTTTCGCCGAGTGAGTGAGTTTACCGGAGCTCATGAAAAGGCCATTTCAAAAATATAAAAATCATATAAATTTTTTAACACAATTGTCAAAAAAGTGTAAAATAAAAAAAAAATAATAATAAACTTGTACTAAATAAATATTTGTGGTGTATAATAGTCTTATTTTTCTTTTTAGAATGCCGACGACAGCAGCTGAACATCAGCGACTGTATAGACAGCGATTAAAGGAACAAAATCCTCAAAAATTTGAAAAAATGAGAGTAAAAAATTTAAATAGAATCAAGAAGAACTATGTGAAAGTTTCTAAATTAACAGAAAATCAAAAATTGATTAGAAGGAAGAATTGGAGAAAGCTTAAGAAAAATCAAAACAAGAAACAAGACCCTCATGAGAAAACCAAAAAAAGTTCAAAATATTACCAACGTTACTACAAACGGCTGAAAAAAGAAAATAAAAAACATGAAAAAGTAATTAATCAGCAAAGAAAAAAAATACAAGCACTTAAAAAGAAAGTCTATCGACAAAAAATTCTCCTTGATTGCCAAATATCGACAAATGCCTCAGAGCTTTCACATCCTTATATTCAAGAACAACCAATGTCACCAAATTCAAAATCAAATGAAATTATTCAAACCATGACTACTCTTTCAGAACAGGACAAAAAGAAAGTTAAAAAAATTGTACAAGAAAATTCTGTTCTAACAGAAGCAATTAAGCAGGAATACAATGTGAAAAATAAAAACATAAAAAAAGTTTTGAAAAATATCTTTACGTCTCACATTGTACGAAAGTATAAAATGCAATCAAATTTGAGACGAGTCATTGGTTTAAAAAGCAGAATCCGCAATCTTTCAAAAAGTGTTATTCCTAAACGAAACAGCAAGTTGGCAGAAAAAATTCGACGCTTTTACCTGCGCGATGATGTCAGTCGTGCTTCAGCAGGCAAAAAAGAAACTAAGACCTATAAAAAGCAGAAACATCAAAAACGGTACCTCCTCGATACCATGTCGAATTTACATAAAAAGTTTAAGGAAGAAACTGGTATCAAAGCTTCTATCAACACATTCCGCAGGCATAGGCCTTTTTATGTAGTCAAACCACGACTCTCAGACCGTGAAACATGTGTTTGCAAAATCCACGCAAATATCGAGTTTAAATTTCAGGCATTACAAAAACTGAAGGTCTTAAATCCAGGTGCAAAATTAATGGATATGTTAGAAGAGATAGTATGTGACAAAAAATCCAAGGAATGTATGTATTCAGAGTGCAATATTTGCAAAACGGCGACTGTAACTTACAATTTTACTCAGAGAGGAAGAAATGACAACGTTTCCTGGTTTGAGTGGACTACGAAAGAAGTGGAATATCAAAAGAATAATGAGACCAAAAAGACTAAAAAAATTGTTATTGAATCAAAGACTGAAAAACTAGAGATCCTATTAAGCCATTTTGAAAAAGAACTTAAAAAGTTTAAAGAGCACTATTTTAATATTTGGCATCAATATAATATATACAGAAATCTTAAAAATAGTCTGCAAAATAATGAGGTCATGGTTCATTGTGATTTCTCAGAAAATTACAGTTGCAAATTCCATCGGCAAATACAGGCTGTCCATTTCGGTTCGCAAAACCAAATTTCGTTGCACACGAGTATGATGTATATTCAAGGTTCGAAACCTCAATCATACTGCACCCTATCTGATTCAATGGATCATTCACCAGCAGCAATATGGGCGCACCTAAAACGAATTCTGATAGATATCAGAACAAAACATCCGGAAATTGATACTGTTCACGTATTTTCAGATGGGCCTGCCACCCAATACAGGCAAAAAAAGAACTTCTATTTGTTTAAATTATATCTTGAAGATTTGGACTTCAAAAAAGGAACTTGGAACTTTTCAGAGGCATATCACGGAAAGGGGGCTGCTGATGGAATTGGAGGAGTAATCAAGCGTCTTTTAGATACTAAAGTGTCGCATGGAATTGATGTTTTGAACACCTCAGTAGCCTACGCTGTTCTCAAAGAAGACACAAATTTAAATCTTTTCTGCATTAAGGAATCGGATATCAGCGAGATAAAAAGCAGAAATCAAACAGCATTCGAAGCTTTAGTGCCAATTTCTGATACCATGAAGATACACACGATACAAGCCGATTCAGAAAACTGCTCAAATGAAGTAAAGTATCGAGTTTTGAGCTGCTTTTGTAATAGTTCAAGCTTGAGAGGGTTTTGTGACTGTTATGATACTAGAAAACACATTCTTATAAAGCCACGTCCCAAAAAGCGGTTTAGGCTGATTTCCTCATCCGATTCAGAAGATTTTCAGCCTTTAGTATTTAAAAAACGAATAGCCAAACGAGAACTGATTGATTCTTCTACTGTCATTCAGAAATCTAAGTACAAAATACCTGATTCCTCTAGCAATAAGTCAAAAATCATTTTTTTTTTTTATAGAAGAGGGGGCAAACGGACAGTCGGTTCACCTGATGGTAAGTGAATAGCGACATCCACAGACACCCGCTATACCAGGAGATCAGCAGGTGCGTTGCCGGCCTTTTAGATGTGAGTATGCTCTTTTCTTGAAGGTCCCTAAGTCGTATCGGTTCGGAAACACCATAGGTGGCAGCTGATTCCATATATTTGTAGTGCGAGGCAGGAAATGCCGTAAAAATCTAGATGTTGTGGATTTCCGGACATCAAGATGGTGTGGGTGAAATTTGGAATTCTTACGCGATGTCCGGTGGTGGAATTCTGCCGCAGGTATTAATCCGAACAATTCCTCAGAACACTCCCCGTGGTAGATGCGGTAGAAGATGCAGAGCGATCCGACATCTCTACGCAGCGCCAAGGGATCAAGCCGATTGGAGATCACATTATCATCGACGATTCGAGCCGCCCGGCGTTGGACGCGGTCAAATGGAAGGAGCTGATATTGGGGCGCTCCAGCCCAGAGGTGAGAGCAGTATTCCATGTGAGGCCGGATCTGCGCCTTGTATAATTGAAGGCGGTGTGAAGGCATGAAATACTGCTTCGCCCTATTGAGCACGCCAAGTTTCTTTGAGGCTAGTTTAGCCTTTCCCTCCAAATGACCACGAAACTGCACATCTCTCGATATGTCGACGCCAAGTATCCCAATGCTGGCTGCGGCAGTTAGGGGAGTGCCTTCAAATCGTAGAGGAACGACGAAGGGTGATTTTTTGGCGGTAAACGCGCAAACTTGTGTCTTGTTGGGGTTAAATTGGACCAGGTTAAGTCGTCCCCATTCCGAGACTTTGGTCAACAGAGACTCAGATTTCAGACACAAGTTTGTTCCGACACTCATCGACTTGTTCCCGAGAAATATTAGAGCGGCCAGTGTATAAGGCATCTCCAGTGCTGTCATCCGCATAACAATGAATGCCGCTGGTTTGCAGCATATCATTATATTCTTGCAATAAAATTAGTGACGAAGATGTTATTTTTAATATAATTATTATAAATTGTATTTGTTTTTCACTGCAACGTAAGTCATCAAGATTTTACTTACACACAATTTGAAACTGTTTAGTATATAGTCGTTTTAAAATGGCTTATATGATGGGCTAATAATATTATATAGTCAACCAAAACTAAGTCTTTATAAGCGCAGCTTCTATTCCAACACCTTATCGGCCCAAAAGCATTAACGGTTTTAGTAAATTAGTTTGGTAACAAAGTTTAGTTAGCTTTTAGCTATAAAAGGAACCGTTACAGCAATTAATTACAAAGGCCAGTATTGCACCTTTTAATAAATATATTAAAAGGTGCAAAAAAAAAATTAAATTCTCAATAAAATTACCTACTATAATTTTTTTTATGTAAGATACTATATTCAAACTAGTCCTAGTTTCGCAGTATTTTGCAAATCATCATCATCATCATCATCATCATCAGTCTAAAAAATTCATTCACTGCTGAACATGAGCTTCCACAAAGAATACTAAGACGACCGATCCCTCGCCACTCGCATTCAGCTGTCCATTCCTGTCCAAATCGTGCAGTTGCCGGAGATTGTCTTCCCGCCTGGCCGACCAATAATTTGACTTTCTTCTAATTCTTTTTCTTTTATTGTTTTCTAATGTTTACGCGCATTTCACTAATTATAATGAAACAATTTTTAGGATTTTATCGCGTTTTATTAAGTTTTTTACAAGCCCGACGTTTCGGATACTTTACAGCAACCATGGTCACGGGAGGACTGAGATATCATACGTTCCTAACGTTACCAAGTAATTCGTAAATGCCCTATGATACATCAATATTTTAATTAGTCCTCTCTACGCAGTGCTACGAAAGTACGAAAGTGCTGAGTCTTTAATGTATGGCAGGTATATTATGCTAGGTTTTTAATTTAATTATTATAATAATGGGATCCCAAGCTGATGGTAAGAGCCAGCCATCTTCTCTATTGAACTTTGGATGTTTTTAAAAATGGTGAGCTTTGTCTAGACTATGTTCACATTCTTCTTTCTTTTCGCAAATCGTAAGAATGTAAATCAATATAAGACAATTGATAGATATCTGTGTATGTATTATATCTATACGTAAACCTACACACGTACAGGCTCAAGACAAACATAAATGTTTACTCATGCCGATGTTCTGTTACTTGGGTGGCACTTCATTTTATCACCACATAGATGCCATAATCAAAGCATCATATTTTGTATAAGCAATAATAAGGACGAGCAATATTTATATTTTTTTAAGAAGGTTATTTTAGTGGTATGTGATCATGTTATTTCATAGACACTAACTACACAAGTTATCAGGTTTGTGACCAGCAAATTGAAGTTTAATTAACAAGATATATTAATTAGGAAGTATCATGATTACTTTACATCTACCTAACTAAGGACCCGAAAGACTTAGTCCTGTAAAAAAACATTTTGTATTGGACCAAATTGTAAATTTGAACCATTTTTGAGTCCACATTCACGAAACACACACAAAGAAAATCACCGAAATCTGCCCAGCCGTTTACGAGGAGTTTTGTCACATACACAGAAGAATTATAATAAAAATATTATGACAGCTCCGAATAATCATAATATGTATATCGTTATTCAAACACTTAACGCTTCATTCTACACAGCATTCAAATGATACACGTCGCAGCTAAACTTTTACCAATTATGTACAGAAAGTAACTAAAAGGAATGCACAATTTTTTTATTCTCAGCAAGCACTTCAAAGTTTACGGATTGTGCGAGACAAGAATTAACTTATGAAGAGCTCAATACACGTCACACACACAGCATGCAGTTTCGTAGTGAAATCATAAGAGCAAAATATTATCACGGACTAGTTACTTATTTGAAAAGATATTGCAAAGTTTCCGAGTATTTCGTACGCCGGCAATCTCTCAAGCAACTTTATCATTTCAGAGATTCATTTGAAACGTGTGTGAATTTCATTGTTTTTTTTTTAAATATTTTTAGTGAATTATTTTACAAACTTCTAGCTACTAAAATATGTGTGAGCGTTTTAGAGGTGTTTTCACCGATATTACCTATATATTTCTTTACGACCGAGATATTTTTTTTTCTTTTTTTATGTTATTTGTATAAGCAAACTGGTAAACGTGCCACCTGATGGTAAGTGGTCGACGTCACCCATGAACATAAACTAGTTTACCTGGAAAGAGCCCAGGCAACTCATCTATGTGCTGCCTATCCTGAGACATAAGATGTTAAGTCTCGGTGCCAGTAATTACACTGCCACCGGTATTTAAAGCCTTGATTAATAGTTTGATTTCGTATAAATAACACTCTAAAGTGCTTATATATACACAGTACATTAACTATATTTAAACAATACTTTAAAGCTAGTAATATTGGTAAAATTAATAAGTTCAAAGTATGAATAAAAAGCCAAGACGCTTGTACTTAAAGAGGGCAGGTTTGTGAGGGGTAACACAAGTTACGCTTGTTTTACAACACTTTAAAACAAGGCACTTACGGCTTGCGGGAACAGCGGATGGGAAAGAATGCATACAGGTTTATGTGAGCGGTCTAGAGACTATTTCCACCGAAATAATTAAAACTTTTTACGATCGCCTCCTCTAGTGCTGTGTAAAGGTTTCGACATCGCTCGTCGTAACGTGCATATCGACTTAGCAGTAAACTCGACTTCTATTAGGCGCCTTAAATTAAATGATTGTGCTTAAAGTTATACTTCATTTTGTCTTGAATTAAATTTCTAAATGTGTACGTGAATAGAATAACATAACATGTTATTGGGATAAATACATATTATCCTCACCATGGTTCAGGCCTTGACGTGGCGGTGGGGCTCAGTAGCCTAGGGTGAGCCCAGCACCTTGGGCAAAGCTAATTGAGCCGAGGGGGCTCTTTGTACCCCTCTTATAAGAAGAGGGGACAAAAGAGCAGGGGGCAAGGGGCGAGGATGGGAAACTCACCCCATTGTACTGTCCCGACGTTGAGAGGGGTTGTTCTGTGGTGCGGGACAACCCCTCTGTGGAAGTGACGTCGGCCCTTGCGGGACTGACTAGCTGTCGAGGTGCCCTGTTTGTTTACTAGATCTGGGTCACCTCACCAAAGGCGGCATTGGTGGCACTCGCCGGGTTTTAGTGGGTAGAGCTGCGTCCACTTTCCAGCTGTCGGGCGCAGCGAGTCCCACATACCCGCGTAGGGAGACCCACTCCCCCGTGGGAAGCCTCAGAGCATTTCCCAGCGTTATAAAAGTGTTTTTTTATGTCATAAGGAGGCAAACGAGCAACGGAGCCTTATGGGCGTCGGTATCGACGCCCATACATATCCGCACAACCAGAGGCTATGCAAAGTATTTTTATTTTATTTTTAATTGGCCCTGTTGATAAATCCGGGGCACCTCAATATAGGCGGCCGAAGGCACCCGCGGTGGTTTGTAGTGCGTGGCTTATGTCCCACATAACCGCCAAAAACTCATTTCGCCATATTATGCGTTAATGTATTCACACCGTGACCTACCCCTACACATGCCAACCGCATGGATCTGGATCGTCCGCGAAAGCTTACGTTCGAATCCGATACGAGTAGACGCCAACTCAGACCGCGCAAAAAGCGATAGCACTACGCTAATGTTAGAATGTGACCACCCGTGACCCGCCTCCCTCTTTTGATTTGACTAGTCTAAATCCTACTCTCCCGAATAGCGCGAGTGATGAGCCGCGCCGTTGGGGCGCGGCGGGGGGCCAACTCCCTTCGAATTATTCTTAGGTGAGCCATCTGCTCACCTACTGTTACGATTGAACTTAAATGCCATCAGGCCGAAAGGACTAGCCCTTTCGAAAAAAAACCGTGAAACAAAAAATAAATAAAAAAGGCAACTCATTAATGTGCTGCCTCTTCTAAGACATGAAGTAAACGTAGTAAGGTTCAGTTCCAGTAACTGCCTTTCCTGCCTTTCTTTCCGAAGCACAGAAAACGGAAGAGAAAAACAGGATGGTGGTACCAATGTCCCATGCTGACGGGTATGCAGCACAGAGCATTCAGGAGGGATGAATTGGTCGGTAGATTAATTAATCAAGTCAAGGAATACCATAATAATAAATATATTATTATAATCATCATCCGTATACTTTCCCTCTGGAATAGACCTGAAATGGTTTTCCATTTAAATTTACAATTGAACATTAAACACTATAAATGTCTAATCATATTAATTACATTGTTATAATACTTTTGTAACAATTCACAGAGCCAAATGTTTTAAATTATTAGCCACGATAAAATGTTTTATCTGGCCGCCGCGGGCGTTTTTCCGCATTCAATAATAGAGGTCTTGTATGCAAATAACCATATCGTTCAGTTTTTAATACTTTCGCTATATATGTAGATATGATTATACATGTGCATACCAAAGGCATTGGATGGGTTTGAAATAAAGTTAATAGCCTGTTAACGGATATTTGGTATAAAGGTTTCAAAAAGTGTCATCATCCTTATTTTTTAACCCCTAGAGCATAACGACGGGTGTTATAAGTTTAACCACTATGTGTCTGTCTGTCCCCACCATGGTTCAGGCCTTGTCGTGGCGGTGGGGCTCAGTAACCTGGGGTGAGTGGTGCACCTTGGGCGAAGCTAATTGGGCCGAGGGGGCTCTTTGTACCCCTCTTATAAGAAGAGGGGACAGAAGAGCAGGGGGCAAGGGGTGAGGATGGGAACCTCACCCCATTGTACCGTCCCGACGTTGGGAGGGGTTGTTCTGTGGTGCGGGACAACCCCTCTGTGGAGGTGGCGTCGGTCCCTTGCGGGACTGACTAGCCGTCGAGGTGCCCTGTTTGTTTTCTAGATCCGGGGTACCTCACCAAAGGCGGCATTGCTGGCACTCGCCGGGTTTTAGTGGGTAGAGCTGCGTCCATTTACCAGCTGTCGGGCGCAGCGAGTCCCACATACCCGCGTGGGGAGACCCACTCCCCCGCGGGATGCCTTAGAGCATTTCCCGGCGTTAAAGAAAAAAAAAATGTGTCTGTCTGTGGCACTGAGTAAGTAATGCAAATATTATGATTTTTTTCTTGACACCTGGTTTTATAACGGTAGTTCTGAGACATCTCTCCTTTTTTAGAAGTCGGAAATCGATTCAATCGTTTCAAAAGCATCAGATCGTTTTATCGTTCGATCATAATCGCGCTACAATTTTTTTAAAGTGTAACCTTTAAGTTATGTAGGCAGGGTACCTACATGAAGAGTTGATCACCACGTTATCTTGAGATATATACAATCCGGCGCACTCTATGGTTTAATTACAAAAAATAAGTGAGCCTTCATTAAAAATTTGTATAAATGTTAGAAGATTTTTATGTGACAAACTATATCATATTGTGCAATTGTAGATTTAGCATCTGGTATTATTCCATTACGATTCTAGAACGATTTTTACCTAGACTATTTTAATCTACTAATTTAACAGATAAAAGATAGCAGATAGCAGATATCAGATAGCAGATAGCAGATAGCAGATAACAAAAAACATTTCTTTCTATTATCCTATATATCGGGGAGTGTTCTGAGGAATTGTTCGGATTAATACCTGCGGCAGAACTCCACCACCGGACATCGCGTAAGAATTCCAAATTTCACCCACACCATCTTGATGTCCGGAAATCCACAACATCTAGATATTTACGGCATTTCCTGCCTCGCACTACAAATATATGGAATCAGCTGCCACCTATGGTGTTTCCGAACCGATACGACTTAGGAACCTTCAAGAAAAGAGCATACTCACATCTAAAAGGCCGGCAACGCACCTGCTGATCTCCTGGTATAGCGGGTGTCTGTGGATGTCGCTATTCACTTACCATCAGGTGAACCGACTGTCCGTTTGCCCCCTCTTCTATAAAAAAAAAAAAATCCCGGTAAATGCTCTAAGGCATCCCGCGAGGGAGTGGGTCTCCTCAGGCAGGTATGTGGGACTTGCTGCGTGCGTGAGGTTCTCATCCTCGCCCCTTGTCCCCCTGTTTTTTTTTGTCCCCTCTTCTTCTTGAAGGAAATTGTACCATGTCGTGTAAATACGAGGAAAATGAAGTTTCTGATTTTTTAAATATTTTTTTCTGGTCTTGTATCAAAAAAAAAGAAGTAATTAAGAAAGGTAAAATTTATCAATGTAATAGTAGTCATAAATTTTATATTAGAACTTTTATCTATATATACTGCTTAAGTAGAAACCCACATTCAGTATTCTTTATTCCAATAATACAAAACTAACATAGAATCAACTGCCGTTTAGATACGCCATTTACACACACCTATTACTCCGTCATTAAGGGCAGAGTTCAATTGTCATATATATTATATGCATAGGAAAATGCGTCAGGCACGTAATTTCCGACCTCAATGCCCAAGCAAGTCGGACACGCAATTAAAAGTTCATAAGTAACAGAGCCATCGACGTGCCTGTAAACGAGTCCTGTAAGCCTTAGCTTCTAATTAAACATGACGTTAATAGAATTCTCTTAAAGAATTTACCGCAAAACAAGTTGGGGTTGCAATTAAGTTTTTAATTTATATTCTTACATGGTATGTAAAGGCGAGTCATAAATGAAAGGTAATGAAAGGCGGAAAGGAGGTTTTGCCACGTTCTGTAAGGTTTCTTCATCATCATCGTCAACCCCTTTTAAATATACACTGCTGCCTCTTTTCAATGGACGTTAAGACAATCAATCCTACGCTCCATCCATTAGTTTACCGGTGGGAGGGAAGCGCTGTGTCGCGCTCCCGGCTGCATGGGTACCACCATCTTGCTTATTTCTCCCGTGAAACAGCTTTGCTGTGTTTCGGAGAGAAGGGCAAGGCAGGCAGTGTAATTACTGGCACCGAGACTTAACATCTTATGTCTCAGGATAGGCAACACATAAATGAGTTGCCTGGGCTCGTTCCAGGTCTACTAGTTTATGGGCGACGTCGACCACTTACCATCAGGTGGTACGTTTGCCAGTTTGCCTATCTAACTAACATAAAAAAAATAGTTGGGCTCTACATTCTCCCCGTGAGTCCTAGGCAGGGCGAGCGCGAGAGTGTATTTGGTAGCGCTCACCCGCCTCGCCCTGTAATTTATATTATTAACTAGCGTTTGCGATTATAGAATGGCATCTTGGCTAAATCACCAGGTTACATGGCATGTGAATGGTATGTTAATTTAATAGTAAACTATTAAATTAAAATGGTTTTGTCATTAGCGTCATTATTATTGAGTACTAGCTGACCCGACAGACGTAGTCTTGTCTTAATTATGAATATTGAATTCGAATTGGTATAATTAATAAAAAAATATTTAAAAAAAGTGTTTATTATTCTAATGCTATACGACAATTATTTCTAATCTAGCCTTATCTAAAATTTTATGTGGTGGTTAAGTAATCTTAAATTTTCTTACTTTCCGTGCAATATTCAATTTTTTTTCATTCATAAAAAACCTTCTGCTGACAATAACAAATACAACAAAAAAAGAATTAGCGAAATCAGTCCAGCCGTTTACGCGTGATGACGTGACCAAGGGAAATAGGGATCTCGACCAAGAACGTAGCGCCGCAATTATAATGAAGCGTGACTAGATAGGAAGAAGAGGTGCGAATAAGGCGTCTCCATCGTTCGTAAAGTAAAATCACTTCAGCCAATTTTGTATTATATATTATTTCTACGTCTAAACTCTAACTCAAAAATTTTCACGTTTCTAGAATGTTCTAGTTTCGCAGTTACGTTGTTAATAATACATGGTAAAAATGACTTTTATAAAGATTATTTTCTTCATATATCCGATTTTTATAAAGATCCTTAAATGGGTATTAATATGTATATGAAATTGTATTTATGTGTAACGTGGAATCATGAAGATTCTTACTGATTTATAACAAATGTATATTGATTGACACTACTTAATAATATGCAAAAGTACATATATATGGAAAAAAAATAATTCTATTTTATATATGTACTTGAAAAAAAAAACTTTTTTTTCGATAACAATAGAAATATATAATTTACAATTTCAAAGGACTTTAAAATTGTTTAAATGTATGATAGACTAAATATGAAATAAATACATTTTCTAACGGAGTACATGGTCTGTGTATTGTTTTCGGTTGGTATGACACTCTTGTTTAATCGGCTTACGTGTTCACAAATGTTCTGTGAATGTGAAGTATACGTGCTGCCGCTATTTTAGTTTTAAACACTCCGCAACTAGCATTTAGAATAAATATTATAATACTAAAACGTAATTAATATGTTTATATGTTTGCATGCAGATACCTACCACCCTGCCACATATAACAGCGCCACAGTCTAAAAAACATTGTCTATTGTTATACCAAACTGCACGTAATATGCAACTTTTCATTAAAATCGGTTCAATAATTTAGAAGTTCATCGCTGGCAAACTACATGACATTTTTCTATACATAATATATTGAAATAACACAAATTAATAATAATGCAATTCATCTTTGTTAATAAACATAAAAAAAATCAATTAGCTACGTCAAAATATCATATTCCATGCAAAAATTATAAGGCAATATCTAGCTTTCAGCTGGATTCGAGCCTTATTGTAATGCATAGATGTGTAATTGTACCACTTTATTATACTATCGGGTTTACCTCCTGGAAGTAAATCTGAATTGTCTATCGTCAAGTCAATAAAATCAAAATTTATTTTAACAGCTACATTGATGGTTACTTTACCTGAGTTTTGAACTAATCTGAATTATTAATTCACTAAGCATTGAATAGACTAAATCTATCTCATACTCATTGTTAAAAATATTATATAATACTAGTGGCACCGACAGACGTTGTCCTGCACACTTTTTTTTTGTGAATCTAAACCATCCTCGAATCCCTTTGAACTCACACAAAAAATTTCATCAAAATCGGTCCAACCGCCTAGGAGGAGTTCAGTGACATACACACAAATATTAAGATTGGAGTAGAATAACGTTTGTTTGGTGTGAAATGTAGTTCTGAATATGTATGAATTAAGTAGACATTGTGACTAACTTTTTATAACGGTCTATGACCATTGTTTAAAATAAATTAATAATGGTGGTATGTCAAGTAATACTTAATACTTAGGTACTACCGAATGCCAAGGAGGCGTCATGTTCTGCTGAAACGTCACGAGTATCTTTTACGAGGGATATTATTGCAATCGTGACTGTTCGTGTTGATCCTTGTTCAACTTGGAGCTTTGTTTCACTAGAGACGTCACTTCAGGGAAATGAATATGTCGAGAAGTGATTTTATGAAATCCTGTATTGAATTTGTTAGGAAAATAATATGGTATTTATACTGATTTGACTTGAACTAAGTTAAGACATACAGTTGTCTGAATAAAAACCCCCCTTATAAATGGCAAATTCATAAAATAGTCACAGCAAAAATCACTTTTTGAAAGCGTAACACAGTTACTAAATTACATAGAATAGCAACAGACCACAGAAATACTCAACGAGAAAATCATTTGTACATCGATTGATCTAGAGTTTCAATAATACATTTTTTTGTTTTGTTGGATCCTCAAACTAGCCTTTTTTTTCATTTTTGTGCTATTTACTTTGTACTTTTTTATTTCGATGTAAGAATAATTATTTTAATAATAATATATATAACATATTTGAAATATTGCTACGGACCGTTATAATTAGTTGTTTTACAAGCCCATCTTATGTATAAGCTAGACGTAGTATAAAATATGTATATTTAACGAATTTTACATAAAAAAAATTAGTACTCCTAAATATTTAAAGTAAATCCTCAATCTTTTGTCTTATCAATAAGTGCGTCGGGAACTCTCAAGTCTCAACCCCTTCTGATTTGTTTATTATTTTATTTTTATTTAATATAATTAAATACGGTTACGAATTTACGGGTCATCTAACTAGCCGTCGTTGTTCTATTGTATTTGATGACTCTTGACTATGTAAAGTTGCGTTAAGGGCCCCTTATCCCAAATTGTTGTTTCTAGATCGAGGTGTTTTCATAGAAGTCGTCATTTTAAAATAATAATAAAAAATAGGGTATAGATACATCTTTGATCTAGGGATTTTTTTGGATAAAAATACAATATTTAACATTTTACATGATCAAAAAAAATTCTAAAGTAACGTCGATTTTAAAAGCATTTTGAATAGTATGAGACTTCGGGTAACTCAATTTTAATGAAACTTTTACGTTTAAATTGCTAAACGGAGATGACGTGGAAATGATTGGATAGATTTTTATTGTCACTTCAAAATTTTTTGAAAAATAAAAAAAGATAAAAATGGCTCTCGCGCATCGCACCACGTCGCGCCAGTACCCAGCCGGGCGTCATCGAAGTAGGACCTGTGCCGCTTTTACTCGTGACATCGTTGTTACCGCGCATTTCATATTATTACCTCTAAATAAATAAGACGACACAGTGTAAATAATGTAGCAACTTAATACTTACTAACAATTGTTGTTCTTAGTTGTAATTAGTTTTTTAATACAAAACCTTTAATTAGTGTAAATAAATAGATACTTGAGTTTGTGTAGTACCTAGTTATTTAATTGAAGTGGCGAATAAAAAAAGTAAAATAAGGAATATTTACTTAATACAGTTTTATCACAAACTAGCTGTTGCCCGCAGCTTCGCCCGCGTTATCTTAGATATACAGCCGTATACGGATTGATGATAATTATTTATCTATGGACGGGCGTCGGACTTTATTTTATAATATGTAGTGATTAATACCGTATTTTTGTGAATAGCTTTTACATTACCGCTTTATAATTGGCAATTTTTTAAAGTATTAAAATGGATATAGGTAGTATGTTATATTTAACTAATGTAGACATATTATGCCATCGCGGACATTTCATTGCAATCATTTCCTAGCCCCCTACCCACAGGGCAGTGTCGTGAGGACTATGGCCTCGACCCTCTTCTCCGAGGAGACCCGTGTCTAACATTAATCGATGATGTATGGGTCGATGAAAATGAACCTGGACCTAGCATACGACAACTAAATTTTGTTGAATTATAAAACAATTTAAACAATTAATATAGTATAAAATAATATGTTTGTCTACAATTTTTTAATCTCCTACAAGCATTCTTAGAATGATTGATTTTTTTTATAGCTTACCTTAGGGGGACAAACGAGCATTCGGAGCCTTAGATGACTACCGACTTCCCATAATAATAATAATATCTAAGGACGCTTTTTGCACTACGTCAATCTGGTCTCGTGGTAAGTTCTCGAAGAACTTGTGTTACGAGTACCAGACAATGGAAATATATTTAATATTTTATACTATACACATATTTAAGATTTTTTATTTATAATACACACATTTAATACACATCCATGAACCAGGAACACAGCAAACTTTTTGTTCCCTGGCGGGATACGAACCCGCAACCTCCGGCTTGAACGCTAACGCGCTAACCATTGAGCCACAGAGGTTGTCCTCGTAAACATCCACACAAGAGATTATGCAGATGCATTACCCTCCTTTACCCCATCCCCTGCCATGGGACACCGGAAACTCACACACCGCAAGAAACGCGACAGCATAGGTATCCCTTGACGCCATTATCATGTGAACGAGAGGTACCCCTACGGTCGTGCCGGCCCAATTCGGCTGCAAGCAGCATGGCACTACCTTTTAGACCTATGTAGCTTATTGATCCTTCCTAATCCTTACTAATATTATAAATGTGAAAGCGTGGATGTTTGTTACGCTTTCACGCGAAAACTACTTAACCGATCATCATGAAACTTTGTACACATATTCTTGAAGGTATTAGAAGTAACATAGGATACTTTTTATAAAAAATACTAAAGAGAGGTGTCAAGGGACACCCGGATGGATCGAAGTTCCTTTCGATTAATTAGTGAAGAAATAAAACTATCTTATCCTGCGCAGACGAAGTCGCTGGCACCAGCTAGTATTTCTATAAATCTTAAACTAGATAACTATAACAATAATAAGATTTTGTTATGCATAATTATTAATTATCACATCTAAGAATAATTCGAGCACTACATAACAAACAATAAATACCTGTTTTTTTTTTAAATTATTTATGAAATACAAAATTATCAGAAGAATTTTCTTATTTATATATTTTATTTTAACTGTAACAAACACTTGCAAGATTCTGACAAAATATCTTTATATTATATTTTTATTATTAATCTTTTATAGCATATAAATAAAATATAAAAAAAATATAAGCAATATAGTAAATCATTATAAAATAATTGATGAATATTTAAAAATACTCCGAACGAAACGAGAACGTTTAGAACGTTTTACGATATAATTATATTTATTCAAATTTAAGCGTGTCAGGATACGAAGGGCCTTGGTGACAATTTGTGTCATTGTAAGCAGCGCTGCAGGGAATAAGTTTATCCGCGTAAACTGCGTAATCCGCTGATTGCGACCGTATCTAGGCCGTGACCCTCTCGATGTTCCTGAATGCATAATTGTGACTTATTTCAAAAAGTGTTTATGTTTCAATATTTTTTTATATTATTAAAGTCGAGTACTGTATTAATTACTAGGCAAAAATTAAATTATTTTTTCCCCGTTTCTATTGCTACAATTTAGGCGCAATTGAATTTTTCTGCAAAAATATAATTGTATATGCTGTTATTAAACAAATTATTGGAGCCATGTCTTTATTATAAAAAAACTCCAATATTAGCTACAATACGTAGGTATACTTAATAACTCTTTAAGAATCAAGTATTGCGAATATGATTAAGAAAACACAGTTTTATTTTTGAGTATGATATTATATCATGCATATTAATTCTAATTAAAAAATATTGTTTTATATTAGTATAGCTTGCCTTAAAATCATGTGTAACACTAGCCTCCATTCTCTAGTTGACCTTTCAAGACGGGCTAATTAGAAAATGGAATTCTATTCTCGCTGTAGGTAAACACGCCTACAATGCGTCCATTTTGTATGTATTTTTAATGTCCGTAATACACATTCTTATATTACAGTCTCAATATCCGTTTAGTCTCGTGTTTGTAAACTAAAATTTTTGTGTTTCTACATATGAAGGATATAAACTCATTTTATCATCATTTATTTATGTACAAAATCATTAAGCATAAAATTCAATTGCTAATGACTACTACTATAAAAAATAAAAGAGATATATAGTCAGAGGACACATTTTCGGCTACTGTTATGAGATCGTAACTGCTAGATATAAGCAAAGATAAGGAGATACATAAGTTCAGTAATATCGAAATCTAATGCTTACTTGAAATGTGAAGAGAAATATTAAAATAAGAACTCAAAAATTTACACCACGAAATTAACGAGTTTAAAGTACACGGCAATTTATTACTGGTTCCCTTTGCTTTAAACTTTTAAACATTCAGGGTGGTGCTCCTTTCAAATTCTAAAACCTCTTGTATGTTTTACAGGTTTTCTAAATTCTTTGATATAAAAGTATCAACATTTTAAATGAAAGCTTTATTATAAGATAATCTCAAAAAAACTTTTTAATGTTTCTATCGCCTGAAAGTAATAAATTCTTACTACCATGTCACGCGCAATCATTATGGACTTTTAATTAACATTTTAAAACTATGATCTCCTTTTCCTAGTATGAAGTGGTTACTAATTACATATTTACTATGCTTTATTATAAAATTGTGTTTTAATCTATAACACTAGATGGAAAAAATGTATATACTGTAGGTCAGATTGATGCAAGGAGCCGTATATATCTCAATATGACAGCTTAGCTTGTACAACTCAAAAGTTTACTGTTTTAAATGTTGTTATTTAATTGAAGATTTCGTGAACATCAATAAATTTTTGTGTTCTTTAGTTATTCCATCATACCAAACTGATAAATACTTACTTGTAGGTATCTAATGGAATCTTGCTTCTAGACAAAATATTTTTTAAATATTTTGTCAATAAATTTAAGAAACGAATTAGAAGATACAACTGAAAAATAGCTTGAAAAGACTAAAATTATTTGTATTTACCATGTTTTTCACCTTTATTTCGCGGTCTTCGATATAACGACATTATCTACGAATGTCTTGTTCACGAGACTAAAGTATGCGGAATGGTAAATACCCCGTTTTAAATATTTTTATTTATAAAAGTAAATATTGTACTGATGGGAGACTTTAATACCTGTTTGATAAAAGATGACAACCGTTCAATGTCCTCTCAGAATTTTGATGCGAATTTAAAATCTAAAACCTTAAATTATCTGGCCTCATTACCTAAACCCAAGTATGCTCCTTTTGTATTTAACCTACTCTCTGCTAACAGTGTTAAAAAATCCATAATGTTAATATCCTCGAAAGCCGTCGGTGGTGATTGCATTGGCCGTGATATGATTGTCCCGATAATTGATATCATAGCTCCTGTCCTGACCGATATCCTTAATTTTTCACTCTACACCAGTGCATTTCCAAGTTCGTGGAAAGACGCTCATTTAATTCCATTACCTAAAAAGTCCAATCCACGTTCATTTGCTGAATATCGTCCCATTTCTATTCTCCCATTTCTATCGAAAATATTAGAACGCATGGTTCAAGAGCAATTATGTTCTTTCCTTAATCAAAATCAACTTTTCAACACCTTTCAATCGGGCTTTCGTCCAAGTCATAGCACGGCCACTGCCCTAGTCAAAATCACCGATGACATTCGCCTTGGGATGGACAACAAAAAACTCACTATACTGACATTGCTTGATTTCAGCAATGCATTTAATACAGTTGATCACGAGGTACTACTTAGTTTACTAAGGTCTATTAACATCTCCCCAGAGGCAGTAGATTGGTTCCGCAGTTTTCTTCAGGGACGCCGGCAGCGTATTAAAGTAGACAATGTACTTTCCACCTGGAGTGACATTTCTGCCGGTGTTCCCCAAAGTAGCGTGTTGTCACCTCTTCTATTTTCTATATTTATAAACTCTATTTCTCAAAAAATACCTTCTCCCTATCACATGTACGCTGACGACTTGCAAATTTACAGCCAGACTCCATTGTCTTCCCTTTCAAGCGCCATAACCCAAACAAATAATACTCTAGAAAACATACTGCAGTGGAGTAAAGACTTTGGGCTCACATTGAATCCTCTGAAAACGCAGTGTATTATCATTGGTAGTCGGCAACTGATTGCAAAAATCAAGTGGGATCACCTACCAAGTATTACAGTAGGGGGCACTATTATTCCACTCAGTTCCACTGTAAAGAGTCTTGGTATCCAACTAGACCAAACTCTTTCTTGGAATGTGCAGCTTAAAGAACTGCGTAAGAAAATGGCAGGTGCTGCAGCCTCTTTACGACGTTTGAGTAACTTTCTCCCCATACCAACCAAAATTTCTCTAGCACAATCGATATTACTTCCTATCCTTGACTATGCTGATGTATGTTACTGTGATCTTAGTGAAAATCTTCTTTCTGCCCTAGAGCGCCTTCAAAATCTATGTCTTCGTTTCATTTTCGGGATCCGTAAATATGACCACGTTTCGGAGTACCGTTCCAAGCTCAAATGGCTTCCTATAAGGCTGCGTCGAAATACCCACATTCTTCATCTCCTTTACAATATCCTCTTTAATCCAAATACTCCCAGCTATCTTAAAGAAAAGTTCTGCTACCTTGCCGTTCACTCAACTATCCTTCGCTCTGCTAATAAACTGACACTTGCCTTTCCTATTCATAAAACTATTTTCTTTGAATATTCTTTTACTGTCTCAGCTATTCGACTATGGAATGCCTTACCCGAATCAGTGCAAAAATCACAATCCATTAATGTATTTAAGAAACGTCTCAAGGAGTACTATCTGACTTTACCCGCCTCATAGTGCCTATTTTCGTTGCTTACTTTGTGGCAATGAGATATATGTATTTATGACATTATGTATTTGAATATGTATGTATGAGTGTATTTATTATATAATTATATATTATAATATATGTGTTTATATATTAAGTATAAGAATATATTTTATTATTTTAAGTATATAATATTATGTAATTTATTTAATATATTTTTTTTACGATTATAGTAAACTCAATAATCTAAAAAAAAAAAAGAATGCTCGTACCTAAGTCCTACCTCACCTACATTGTTATATTGTTATCTCTTCATCAATGGTCGTCTGGAAGAGACCGCTTGGAGCGGTAAGACCGCCTTTTTTGTACTTAGTTAAAATATTGTACTGTATTATTATTATTATTGTATTGGTACAAAATAAAGCATTTATTATTATTATTATTATTATTATTATAACTATGTTAACTTAAAATCGATAACGCGAGAAAATTATTAAAATAATTACTCATTAAATATTCATACCAATAATTAATTATGATATTTCAAATCGAACATTGAGATCTTTGAAAATACTTATTGACCTTTTTTTGATAGGCTTTCAACTACTAGAGAAGTAAAAGATAAGAAATTCTAACCTAACATCCAATACATTCAAAATCCATTTTGCGACGAAAATATTTTCATAAATGTTGAAATAACGTCGATAATCTTTTTCATTATAAGCAACGTGGCGTCAAAAAGTGAAGACTTAACAAAGACTGGTGTAGATAAAAGACTTTCAAAAGGTCTGCGGGGAACACGACCATGTAATTTCAGTAAATTGCATGTCACCACAAAATATTTGTAATCATGCGATAAATTGTGCATAAAAATCATTCTGAAAATCGTTTGCGTATAAAATGCGGTTTAACATCTGCTTACGAAACCCTAAAACGCGTATTGACATTAAAATGAGGCTCTAAAATTACTGTGAATACAAAATAGAAGAATCGACTAATGATATAATTTTGTTTGACATTTTGTTCAATGATTTAAATCAAAGCAAATATTGTTAGCACAATCAACTCATTATGGTACAAAAATTTTAGTGTAATTTTATTGTTTACTTTGGAAATAAATTAGTTCCAAACAAATTAATAAATACGGACAGTGAAATGTGTTTATTTAGTATTAACGTTTTATTGTGGCTGATTAGGTGCTAAAAAAATCACCAACACGGCAACCTGTGAAATTAACACAACAAAGAATAGGCGAATAGGAGATATCACTGAATATAATAAGTACCCAGTAACAGTTTGAAAGACATTGAGTTTACTCTATTATTATAAGCATATTATTAATTATATTTAATAATAAATTCGAGAAGGAATTTGATTTGAAACGATTCGATTTATCACTATTTAGTGAAACATATTTACAAACTTTAGGGATTAAACAAGGACCCCAAGAAAAATATTTATTAGGCCCTTCCATAAATATTTATCTTGGAGTACGATTACTTTAAAAAAAATGTCGAGGCAATAAAACTGAATAGTATTAATATCGCTTTGGTTGGAATATTAAACATATTCTTACTAATATTTACACTGTGCTAATAGCATAATGTACAAGCAAATCTTACATTGATGAGTGCTACGTATCCTCCTAGAAATCTAGCGAGGAAGGTAGGAATCTAGGAAGGAAGGAGCCATAACTCACTTATCCACTGTCTCAATGCGTGGTGACGAATGAAGATGCACTCAAAATCTTTTAATATACTCAGACAAGCAGCTGTTATATTCACAATGTTTTTGTTCACCGGTGGGCAAGCGATGTTGTCATGTTGGGGTATATGAGTAAGATTATTTTTAGGTGGTTAGTCTCGAAGTCAGATCGCTATTTCGAAGCCGAGCCTGCAACTACTGGACCATCGTCGCTCACATTTCTTAATATTATGTCATATTATATTTATTAGTCTTACTTGTGCCGTACTTGTTGCCTATTTTTTTTCTTTTCTACCCTGCACGGTTCAAGCCATGTCGTGGCAGTGGGGCTCAGTAGCCTAAGGTGAACCCATATCTTTGGGCGAAGCCAATTGATTCAAGGGCTGTCCTTTGTATCCCTCTTATAAGAAGAGGGGGGGGGGACAAGGGGCAAGGATAGAAGCCTCACCCCATTGCACTGTCCCGACGTTGGGAGGAGTTGATTGTGACAACCCCTTTGGCGTTAGTTTCTTGGGGGACTGACTAGCCGTCGAAGTGCCCTGTTGTTCAAGAGATCCGGGACATCTCACCAAAGGCGGCATTGTTGGCACTCGCTGGGTTTTAGTGGGTAGACCTGCGTAACTGACTTCCCATCTTGCGGGAGCAGGGAGTCCCACATACCCGCCTGGGAAGTCCTCTCTCCCCGAGCTCTAGCTGACTCGATCAAATTTATAACGTACGTTTAATTAAATTATTGACACACCATGAAACATTTTTCTACTTTTGTCAGTCATGTAAAACAATTATTTAATACGCTAAGCACGAACCAAAACTATAGAATCGTGTGCACTGCCTTTATAGATTTAATTCCAACAATTCGTAACAATCAGCGTAAAACAATTTACAGAGGTGAGTGTAGATTAATCATCGAAATAGGATTGTCACTTTCCAATTAGTGGCGCGTCGAGTGGACGCCGCTCAATGATAGGCCTTGCAGCGACCGCGTCCGGCCATTCTTTGAGCAAATAAATTATATTCGTTGTATATATACTATAAAAAATTACAATATAAAATAGGTTTACTACATACACTACATGCTGCGGTCGCGGCTTCAATTCCCGTCAAGTGTGGATAATTTGTATTATGAATAAAGATGTCTGTACGAAGTCATCGACGTGTATTAGTGTATTTTTATAAATTTTATTATATTTTTTTATTTAAATTTTAAATTAATAAAGATTTTACAAAATAGTAACTTAAGTTCTTACAAATTTTCCGCAGGGGTAAGTAACTAGGCTAGCGGTTAACTTCTGTAATTGTAGGCAATTTTTTATATTCAATTTAAAGTTTTTTCACACTACATTATTGCTATTTTCAAATCATTGCGTTTCTTAGAATGGCGATATTATTAAATCAAAATTCTGAGAAATTGAAAAGATAGACAAAGCGTCCAATAAAATCAGAAAATTACATCACACAATTTAGATCGTGCTATCATCGACGCTTAAAACAAAAGATTCTATTTAATTCTATAAAATTAAGTAGAAGATTCATTACATGCTCTCATTTAAAGGCAAAGTCAAAAGTTGGCCGTCATGGAACGCCTGGCACATGACAATGTCTTGGCGTTCATTGAAGGAGGCCTATGTTCAGCAGTATACGGATAAATGATGATGAATGCTGATGATTATGATGATGATTATATTCATAATTTATAAAAAGATGGACTAAAAAGCAAAAAATGATAGCGTCATGCCATTTTGCCGTCACGGCATTCGAGTCGATTTTATTGGTAATGCGATGTTTCCCAATAGATGTTTCGCATCAACATTTTTACAATACAATGTATTTTAATTTTCTGCATATTAATGTAAGAACACACATTATATTATTATAATATACTAATATAATAATACAATAGGTATATCCATTGTTATGGTAATAAAAGAATGATATTATTGAAAAGGAAGAAACAAAGAAAGATATTTAAGTTGTAAACGATTCAGCCGTGTTCTTAATGAGCAGTATTTTCATTGTAAGTAAAAATTGTATTTAAATATTTAAAAATCAATATGGAACGTAAAATATATTGCGTATTGAGAATTGTTCGGACAGGCTTCAACCCCAAAACCTTACTCACTTTTTAAAGCCTTCAGGCTATTTTACGGTAAAAATTCATATTCGTGAGCACAGATGTACAGTTTGTTATCGTAAATTACATCAATTTTGTTATAGTGCAACGAAATATCTATACTAATATTATAAAGCTTAAGAGTATGTTTGTTTGAACGCTCTAATCTCAGGAACTACTAGGTCCGATTTGAAAAATTATTTCAGTATTAGATAGCCCATTTATTGAGGAAGGCTATAGGCTATATAACATCACGCTGCGACTAACAGTAGCTAAGTTGAGTAAATTAACGAGGGCGAAGCTGCAGGCAACAGCTAGTATATACAAAGAAAGAAGATTTGCGACTAGACTTAAAGCCTGGTTTTTTTTCAAATTGAAACAATACGTAAACAAAATGTAGATGTAATTAGGTACTACTTTACCGAATTATGAAAAAAGACTCAAAAAGAAAGATTTTTTGTCAAGTCACTTTTCAAATCTGTTAATTGAGTTTAAAATATGCAACGAATTTCTAATAATAAGATATCGCAAAATTTACGTTCAAAGCACTTTTAAGGGCTATTGTGAATTATTCGTAAAGTCTGGGAAATGCTTGGTGGGAGTATTAGATATAACATGTTTTAGTTAATACCTTAGTTGATAAGTAAGATTTTAGTGAAAAGGATACCTTTGCACCCGCATCGCAACACATCATTTTAGAACACTAGTCTGTCGCGATACAAGAAAATTTGTTATCTACAGCGGTGGCTTAAATTATGGAATACCTTCCATTTGTCGTCATGTCATTTATGAACCATTCATACAAAAATCGCACATAAAATTTAAGTATCTAACCTATAATATACTTAATATAATTAAGCAAATTCACCCTATAACTAGCTTATAAAATTCAACCAATAAAACATTTTGTTTATGCATCCAATGGTGTAATTACAAACATAGGTAATTGAATTAGTGTTAAAATATAACGATACTCGTGAAATACATAAAATTGATTGAAACTGAGTAACAAACACTAGTACGCTTAGCTCGGTGGGAGTTGGGCCCGACAAATCACTTCAGATAAGTGGCAAGTTACTCAAAGCATAAATATGACCTATTTTTTGATTCGTTATTAAGCGCTTTAGTTCGCTAAAAAGAATTTAATTTCCATGTTGAAAAATAAAACGTGTTTAACATTGTAAAGAGCCGTGATAGCTAAGTGGGTATAAAACTATTTGAACCGATTAAAGTCGCGATTAAATTGGAACTGAATAAAACGTCGAATTCATGTTTAATTCAATATGGCAAAAATCTCTAACTTGATTTTAGGTGATTTTATTTTCAAACATTACTTTAACATGGTTTGTAAAACCACTTGTAGCACCAGCCGGATGTGACGCCGTTTACCAATAAAAATTTGTCTACGCCTTTTCTCGTATTATTTCATATAAGAAATACGAGAAAAGGGGTAGATACAATTTTGTCGTGCGCGTATGCTAGCCCTACAGGGGGCGCTGCAGAAAACATAATATTTTGTTTATGCAACTACTACTAAGTCCGTTTTGGATGTGGTTTCCGGTTATAGGTTCGGTTTAAATTATGTTGCATGTTCTTAAAAATGTGTTACGGTGACACCTCACTAGGGGGCGCTGCAGTAAACATTGTTTTTACAAAACCAAAATTACTGGTCCGATTTGGATGCGGCTTTTAATAATAGGTTTGTGGTTGATTAGTGAAGATTCTTAAATAGGTGTTACGTTATCAACTCACTAGGTGACGCTGCAGTAATATCTAGTCCGATTTTCATGCGGTTTGTGGTTGATCAGTAAAGGTTCTTAAACAGATGATACGGTGGTAAATCACTTGAAGGCGCTGCAGTTATTAATATATTTAATTTTAGCTTCTATATATTTAATATTAATTAGTTTTATAGAGCATACTCTATAAAAAGTTTGAAATAAAAAGCAAAATTAAAAAATTTGAAAAAACCCACGACGGTTAAAATATAATTGAAAAATGTTAAAATAATTAAAAAACCCCGACATTTAAACAACAGAGTATCAGTTTTTATAGCACTTCCCTACGCACCTATTTGGTTCTCGAAGACGTAGATGTGGCAATAACATAATATTATTCAAGTCCCTATGAACTTAATATAAAACCCAATATAATCCGTCGGGGGCTGCCACCACTATTTTAAACTTCAACATAAATATTAAAAAAAAATATATAAAAAAAGCAGAATTACACATAAAAATCCCACGATGGTTAAAATGCAGGTAATTGAAAAAGAATAAAATAATTAAAAAATCCTCGATTTAAAGAATTTATGCAACTAGAGATAATAAACGTAAAAAACGTAAAAAAATGTTCCCATTTCTCTCCAAAACTACTAGTCAAATTTTGATGCGGTTTCATCACTGTTTTAAATTTGAAGAAATTTAAGTATAGCAATAAAATATCTCCAAATTATTGACGTTACTATAAAACTACAAATCTAGTCCATTCAATGGCAGCCCCCGACGGATTATATTGGGTTTTATATTAAGTTCATAGGGACTTGAATAATATTATGTTATTGCCACATCTACGTCTTCGAGAACCAAATAGGTGCGTAGGGAAGTGCTATGAAAACTGATACTCTGTTGTTTAAATGTCGGGGTTTTTTAATTATTTTATCATTTTTCAATTATGTTTTAACCGTCGTGGGTTTTTTCAAAATTTTTAATTTTGCTTTTTATTACATACATTGATTTAATGTTAAAGTTTTATATTTGTTTTTTTTAAATAGTTATATTATCTAATAGTTACATCGGTAAACGGTTTCCTTATTAGTTTATATCATGTAACAGCTTGTCCACTGACAAAGGCCTCCTCCAAAGATTTCCATTTCATTCTATCTTTTGCAGTCCGAGTCCATGTGTACCGGCTACAGTTTTAATTTCGTCGTCCCATCTCTTGTGTTGCCTACCTCGTTTCCTCTTCCCATCCCGTGGATACCATTGCGTTATCTGTGCGGTCCATTTTTCTTTCCTCTCTCTCATCATGTGTCCTATCCACCATTTTAGTTGTTTATATACTGTGTGTGCGTTTTTAAATTTTGTTTTTCCTTTTATTTCCTCTAATATTACTCTGTCTCTTATTTTTTTAATTTGTAATACAAATAGATGTGGACTAATATAGATACCACATACAATATAAATTATGTATTAATATTTTTATAATTATTTTTCGGGAGCAAGAGATTATCATGATGATTATGTACAACTAAATTCTATTACGATTTTAATAACATTGCGACAACTGCAAAGCTAATTTGATCAGGTATCACATTGTCGATATCAATTTAGTATCGTAAATCTTTAAGCTGCTTTGTGTGGCGACTGATGAATAGGTGCGAACGCCGTTCACTCATACCGACTGAAAAGCCGATAACAGCCACCTTATAATTATAACTGTTATCGAATAGCGTTAGTACTCCAACATTTTAGTTATAATTTAATATAATTTATTGTAAGAATTAATTATTAATTAATTATTTATTAATTTATTTACACTTTGAAGTGATTGACAAAAAAATCAATCTTTGTTTTATGTTTCTAAATGGCATAATCAGTGTCATCATCACAATTGTCAACGTTTGACAGTCAGAAAGTAGTCTTTGTCCAGCAGTAGCCACTGATAGACAAAAGGACAAGATAAAGTAATTTAAACCTAAATAAATGAAACCGGGTGCCTATTTTTTGCATACCGTGGCGTTTTTCTACCATAAATATATAATTTCGGTATACGAAGAGTGTTCTCTTCGTATTATGTGGTATCACCCTAACGAATAATCGAGAAAATACTCGATGTAGACATAATCTCTCTCTGTCTAGTCAAGAAATATCTCGTCGTACGCATGCTAGCCCCGCCCCGCAGGAATAAGTTAGGAAATGAAATAAAATTAACTTGAGAAATCTTTAATGTTTATTTTTACTAGCTACTTACTTACCATAAAATCAAAAAAGGAATCCAAACAATAACCTAATAGCGCCAGTCATTCAGATAAATAAGTATCAGTCTATAAGTAAACATATTACAATAAATCGCATAAAAAACTGCGTATTTTATACAACTATTCATAGATATTAGAAAATATGGCATTTAAAAGAAAGGTGAAAAATATCTAAAAATAAATCTAAAATATGCTGGACGAATTAGATTAGATGTATTTCATTTTGTAGTATCTGTGGGGGTTATTGTGAAGCAATGCTCAGTTTGGAAGCAGAATTGATTAGCTTACATTACCTTTTAATCAAAGCTGATGTTTGCTTCGAATTGTTACGCAACGCTGTAACTGTTGAGCCTATTAATCTAGCGAAGGGTTCCGTAACATTTGTTTATATGGTTGTATTTTATGATTTTTCAATAATCTATGGACTCTTTCACACGACGACAATCTGGTGCCGTGGTAAGTTCTCGAAGAACTTGTGTTATAATGTTTCCAAAAAAATGTATTGTATGCTTTTTATTTTATTTATATACCAATTTGTATGTTTTTTTCAATATTTTTTGCTTGATTTTAGTATATGGTACCATCGTATTTATTAAATTTATTATTATCTTTATACAAACATAATAAATAACATACAAAAAATACATCTAATACACATACGTGTATTAGATGAAGAACAATTTTTACAACTTCTGGAGATACCTAATGGCACCCGTGTTACATTGCTATGGACACGTAGATGACGAATTTATAAAGCGTTCTACTTTTTCACGATAACTACAATCACGTTCGGTAGAAACCACGAATATGTAGTGTTATAGGAAGAGGTAGTGCCAATGCAGCCGAATTAGGCCGGCACGACCGGGGTGGTACCTCTCGCTAAAATCTCGTAAAGTGAGAACTATGCTGTCGCGTTTCGTGCGGTTTGTGAGTTTCCGGTGGCCGATTGGGGGGATAAGGAAAAGGGTCGAAATGTATCTGCATAACCTTGGTTGTGCAGATATGTATGGGCGTCGGTGGACACCGTAAGGCGCCGAGCGCTTGTTTTCCTCCTTATGATATAAGTAACACAACGTTCAAATCGATTCTCTGTATTCTCTAGTGAAAAATAATCATGGTGACAATGTAATTTCTTTTATTATCGATAAGAAAGTAAGAAGTATAATTAATGTTGATGAATGCGTGCACAAAACACATATTTACTGATAGGGAATCAGTAAATTATTAAAAAATGACACACACTAAATTTTAGTAATTCCTTTGTTTTACCAGCACTAAGTACTTTACACTTAAAACAACATTCATATATTAAAAGTATAAAACGATTTAAATATCTCCCAACAGCATACACTTCATTATTCAAAGATTGAAGCGTTCCCATACATGCAGGCTTGTAAATCTTTACAAGAGAGGAATAAAAAAGCGTGGATTCAGAAAATAATAGTGAGGTATTTACCAGTACATGTTTTGTTCTGCGCCAGGCGTTTATACTAAAGGCCAGTCAAGTGTAATTGAAATCGCGGCTCGGAAAATTGAAACCGAAAATGAAAATTTAGAAATGAACGTTCCATTTGTATTGATGATTATTTACACTTCTTATATCTTACATAGGTGAACAGATGAAGATGTAGTTGTTGAGGGTTGGCTGGTCTAGTGGTCAGGTGACTGGACACTACATACAAAAGTCGCAGGTTTGAATCACGACAATTACAAATTATTTGTATGCTGGATATTCATGTCCGTACCTAATTGAGTATAAATAAATTCTTGTTATATTTGTCTTGTAAGTGTAATACAAGATCTATGGCCGATGGGTTAATAAGGTTCAAGAGTGGAGGCCGTGTTTAGGTAGATGAATTGTTGATCGGCCACTAACCGTGTGATACAAAGTGGCCGATCCGTGTTGGATACAAGTGGCAAGGGATCGGCTGTCGTGGCGTTCATTGAGGAAGGCAGGTTCAGTTTACGGATAGAGGCTGATGATGATGATGGGCGACAATGACCCCATTCACCATGAGGTGGCTCGTCTACTCATTTGTCTATTCAAATTAAATAATAAAAAAGCTATAAAACAAAGGACGGTAATAATTACAATCATAATAAGAATGGTTTCATTTAACTTGTACCAGTAGTTTATTTGTTGGCATTCATCCGAAATGAATTAGTATCGAGCAGATAACAGATTTAATTATAAATTTCTTGCAGACAATTTAATTTATTTAAAAGTAAAAATATTTACAGTAACAGAGGTGTTTTCTAAGTCGTCTTGAACTCGCTAATTGACTAATTTGTTTGAACAAGTTATCAAAAGTTAGACGAAATCCAATGGCAATTTAATCAAAATCTCGTTGCGTTAATGGCGAGATAATCAACTTCACCTACGTCTAAGTCTTAAATCTTCGCCATCAAATACTTTGGATAACAACTTGCCAAATTCGTCGCCAATAAATTGTTCTTTCTGACAGACCAAGAAGAAGAAAACAGGCTGCGTTGCAGCGGTGATGCGTATAACAACCTTTTTGTACAAAACGAACAAAACACGAGTGAAATATGCACTTGAAGATATTTTAAAATACTTTTTGTGTATGTTTTACTTCCTTGAATGTTTTCGAGAGTGCCTTATCTGAGCAAAATTTGCTACTTAGATATCAAATAGAGTTTGCGGATATTAAAATGTTGTAAGTAATATTATTATGTACCCAACGTATGTACTGTAGTAAAAGCAAATGAGTTTGCGTAAGTACATAGCTCCGTGCAGTAACGGGTCCGTGTGGGATGCGAGTGGCAAGGGAACGGTTGTCTTGGCGTTCATTGAAGGAGGTCTATTGTCAGTTCAGTTCATGGTGATGAAGCACAATATACTTGAATACATAATTAAAGTCAATGTGAACTGTAGATCAAAATTTACATTATACTTTTGGTAATAATAAAAATCAACGAGATTTAACTTACCCATTTAAGTAACTTTTATAATAATATTGTCTTAAGCCGATTGATTATGTTTATCTTAGGATTATTGGAAAAATATTTCCAATAATCCTTATCCTCCTAATATTTTCAACTACCTATAGAATAAATATTTTATTTTATGTTGCTAGGCTCATTCCCGCAGATATTTTTTTGTGAGCAAAATTACTTGTTGTATTATCATACATGCTATACGGCAAAACTAGACTACGGCAAAATTCAAAGAAAGGACAATGATTTAAGAAGCCTTTTTTTCCTTAACGTCGGGAAATGCTCTGATCCCTCCCTGAGGCATCCCGCGGGGGAGTGGGTCTCCCCAGGCGGGTATGTGGGACTCGCTGCGCCCGAAAGGTGGTAAGTGGACCCACTAAAACCCGGCGAGTGCCAGCAATGACGCCTTTGGTAAGGTGCCCTGGATCTGTTGAGCAAACAGGGCACCTCAACGGCTAGTCAGTCCCACAGAACAACCACTCCCAACGTCGGGACAGTACAATGGGGTGAGGTTCCCCTCCTCGCTCCTTGCGCCCTGCTCTTTTGTCCCCCACTTCTTATAAGAGGGGAACAAAGAGCCCTCTCGGCTCAATTCGCTTCGCCTACCCTAGGTTACTCGGCACACCCTAGGTTACTTAGCCCCATCGCCACGATAAGGCCTGAACCATGGTGGGGCTGATTTAAGAAGCCTATGTATGTATATTTGAATTTACTTTTGTTCCATTGTAGCACCTAAACCACTTAATATGCGATTTTGATAAACGAGTTATTTGTTCTTACGGTCCGGATGACAAATCCTACATTTAGATCTTCAAAAAGAAAGAGTTCACATCTGCGTAGGATTGGTCGGGTAAGGTCATAATTTTTATACTTTTTACTTAATATTAGCAACTATTATTGTAATAAGGGGATCTTTTATAACATATTAAAATAAATATAATTGTTATCATTAATTCCTTGAACCATCTTTACAATCGTGTGAGTGCACGCATGTGCATGCACAAACTGCCCCCTCTCTTCACATACTTCATAAGCGTACACATGCATGCACCACAAACCACAATATAAACCTCAACCACACAATCAACGCACGTTTTGCCCCGACACCGAGGCATCACTAGGATTCTAGGACAGGATAGGATCACTACGAATAGCAATCGTTAAGTCTTTAAACTTAATACAGTGATGACACTCAATATTCACAAACTCAATATTCAACTGTATACTATAATGTAGAATGTCTATAGTTTACGCACCGTCGGTTCAATGTATGTAAAATAAGGTTATGTAAAGCATCGCTAACAGGTAGAAAATATATTCGAGTGACACCTCATTGCTAGTGTACAAGTAAATATAAGCAGCTAAATAGACTATTTACATTATTAGTCTATTGTAAGTTATAATGTAGTAAGTATACTAATATTGTGGTAAGCTACTATCCATTGACTAGATATAGTCAGTCAGATTTTAAGAACAAAGATAGCGAACAAATGATATTATAATGATATAACCAAACCAAACAACCAAAGAAAACATTTAGAAGTAGAGGGAAAAAGATTAATAATACAAAATAATTACTACTGTCATTAATAACGGGATGCCTTTAATAATTAGAGAATGTGTTCTTCCATCCTGTTATAATACTCTTATATTTAATTTCTATAACGGTGTTCTAACATGTCCACAGTGTGCGCGGATATTTATTAACAAAATTGCGTACGTAGCCTTAGAGCCCACGTCCTACGCCAATAATAAGTAGTCGAAGTGGTCGCCGTGACTGAAATGACAGATCTGGAGATTATTATTATACTCAAAACGCTACTTTTATACTCAAAAGAAACAAATAAATATTTCTGCCTAGTTATTAATATGCCAGGTAACTTATTACTATAGCTCTATACACTGTGCTACTATTATATTACGTAACTAATGGAAAATATGCGCGCGTCATATTTAGCACGGGTACCACCATCCTGCTTATTTATTGTATATTATATATTTATTTCGTGCCCTCATGCGGGACAGCGCTGCGTCGAGCTCCGCCTCGGAGATCTCCGGGGCCTCATCACTCGGTGGTTCTCCGCCCGGTGGAGTCATAGGCGGGGGCACGTGCTCTTCCCGACCGGGGAATAGTGCCTGGCTTGCACCAGGGCTGCCTCGAGGAGGGCCTCTCTATCCATCCTCCTCAAGGCCCAACGTGGGCCACACACGACATCCGAGCCACGACTTGGGGAGGGGGTGACGTCGCTGTACCGGAACCGGATATACCGGTGGTCTGACAGCGTCTCGCCCTCCCACACCTCCCAGCCTTGCACGCGACGAGCGAGAGCGGCATTGGCGAAAGTCACATCGACAATACTGCCGCCCTGCTGTCGCACGCAAGTGTGTCTCGACCCTACGTTAAGGACCTCTAGTCCGGTCTCGACCAACCAATCCTCTAACACCATGCCACGCGCGTCGGTCGCGGGGAAACCCCACGCCACACTCTTGGCATTGAGCTCCCCGGCAACTAGGACGTGATCAAGGCTAACCCGCCCAACCAAAGAGCCTACTTCGACCAGGAATCGCTCGAAGTCGGCAACTCTCCGGTTAGGGGAGAAGTACACCCCGATCACTAAAAGCCAAAAGTTTACCTGGAACTAGCCCACGTAACTTATTCACTTTGTAGGCAACACGTGAATAAATCTAGAGACATAAGATGTTAAGTCTCTGGGTCAGTAATTACACTGCGTATCCAAACCATCTTACCGAAACACAGCACAGCTGGTTTACGGGAGAAATAAGCAGGGTAGTAGTAGCCCGGCAGTACTGGAGCCGAATTGTGTCTACCGACGCCCATAAACATCAGCACAACCAAAAGTTATGCAGATTTGTTGCCCTCCTTTACCCTACCCCCCTTACATATACCCCGTATAGCGTTAGGCTACCGGAAACTCACTAACCGCACGAAACGCGACAGCTACGCCGGTATTATGTGAGCGAGAGGTACCACCCCGGTCGTGCCGGCCCAAGCCGCCTGCAAATCATGGCACTACCTCTTAATCTATCTGTTCGGAAATAGAGTAGATGGCAGCTGATTTCATATAGTGGTAGTTCATTACTATGAGTGAGCTTTGTTCAACCTCACCATCACTCAACTACGTATAT
This sequence comes from Helleia helle, assembly GCA_963853865.1. NCBI lineage: Eukaryota > Metazoa > Arthropoda > Insecta > Lepidoptera > Lycaenidae > Helleia > Helleia helle. Next base: position 12,565,677 of record OY971416.1, on the reverse strand, counting down.
TCGACTGCTGATGAAATCGATGAAACTAAGAGAAAAAATAAATAAATTAATTTCTAAAAATCATTTACATAACATACAAAGAATAAACAGGGGCCGGACATAATGAATTACTTAGGTGTCGTAGCGCGTAGCACCCGCTACAGCTGCGTAGACAATGCTACGCTTGTTCGTTCCAGAACATTCTTTTACATTAATTATTGTAGACTACGGATTTATTATTAGGTAAAGATATGCTTATATATATGCTAACTATTTTCATGTTCACTTTGAGTGGTCATTATCTTATAACAATGTAATTGGTTATAAAGCGAAGATTGAAAGCGTATTTAGTTATAACGAAACACAATTATGGATTCATGACATAGAAACTAAACTAAAAAGGACATGAAACCAAAAAAACATTTATATTAATTTCTAGATAACGTGAATAAAATATACTAACAAATAATATGATATTATATTTCTTACTTATTACGTGAATAAAATATAATATACTATTTCTTATATCTTATAACAATTATTAAATACTATCTAAGTTATTGTGTTTATAAACTAAAGTAGGTGAAGTTTTTTTACGCATAAGATAAGTACATAAAAGTATTGCATTGCATAAGTCGACAATAAACTTGGAAACTTACATGTTATCGGCATTTCCACTCGCGTCTTAATAAAAATATGCACAAACACATTCAAAGTATTAGCTCCCTTATATATTTATACCAACTGTTCCCGGTCCCCCTCCCCTAAATATATTAAAAATAATAATATACATATATGGACGCTTTTACACCACGTCAATCTGGTCCCGTGGTAAGTTCTCGAAGAACTTGTATTACGGGTACCAGACAACGGAAATATATTTAATACTTTTGTAGTATACATATATTTAACATTTTTTTATTATATAATACACATATTTAATACACATCCATCAGACAGGAACACAGAAAACTTATTAATCCCTGGCGGGATTCGAACCCGCTACCTCCGCTTCAGCGCCAACGCGCTAGCCATTGAGCCACAGAGGTCGTCAAAAAGTCATCTAAAATCGAAATAACCTTCCTCGATAAGCAATCGAACTTTATAAAAGTGATTTTTATGGGTTTATTGACATTACTAGCTGTTGCCCGCAGCTTCGCCCGCGTTTACTTAGATTTACAGCCGTTCGGATTGATGATGATTATTTTTATGGCCAAAGTTACGCCTTATAGCGTCAGCTATCTGCCAGTGAAAGTCTCGTCAAAATCGGCTTACCCGTTTCAACAAACCGGAACAAACAGACGAACAAAAATGGTTTTTCTTAATGTAAGTGTAGTATATTATTTCATAGATTTTAACCGCGACTTCGTCTGCGTATAAGAAGTATTGTTTTAAATCTTATTTTTCAAATAAAGTAGTAGTAGCCATGCTGCTTTGTAACCGAATTGGGCCGGCACAACCGTGGTGGTACCTCTCGCTCACAAAACACCGGCGTCAAGTGACAGCTATGCTGTCGCGTTTCGTGCGGTTTGTGAGTTTCTGGTGGCCCATTGGGAGGTATAGGAAAAAGGAGGGCAACGCATCTGCATAACTTTTAGCTGTGCCGATGTCTATGGGCGTCGGTAGTCACCTCCGGCTCCGACTGCTCGGTTGCCTCCATGTGACATAAAAAAAATGGTTCCAATTAACAAACTATAATAATTTAAATAATACTATTTACTTCCACTGTAAGGCCCGATAGTAACTTTTTATAAAATTTATTTATTTTATTTAGTAGTACATTTTTATTATATTTAAATAACTCTTACGGATTTTATCGCGGTTTATTAAGATTTTTAAATGCCCGACGTTTCGGATACTTTCCAGCAACCATGTTAATGGGAGAATTGAGGTGTCAGACGTCCTATAGTATTTATTTTGTGACCTAACCTAACGATACAAAATTATTCGTAACTACCCTATGATACATTAATATTTTAATTCAAATTAGTATCTACTACCAGCAAAAAAACTACGAAAAAGTTATATTTTTTATTCATATATTTTATTATTGTTCCTCGCATTGTTTATAAATAGTACTTTGTCATTTATTGCAATTTTAAATTATTAAATAATTAAATAAAAACATATTGGATATAAATTACAAAGAACCTAAAACTATACTAAAACCTTAAATAATATAATAACTTAAGTATATTAATAAAAAGGAGTCCCTTTAGGCTAGGTTACGAACATTTTCACAGCGTTCCCCCTTTGAATTGCTGGACTAATTCTTTGTCCGAGGTAGCTGCCAGCTCTTCGGTCTCCTGTGATGTCGACTAACCTTTTTGTTATTTCCTTAAAGAGTCTTAAAGCGTTAGTACCCCACGGACCAAGGGTCCGTGGGGTACTAGCCCTATGGGACAAAATCATATTCGGAGCCTAGACCCCTGTATTTGCATATTAGCTGTTTCAGCCGCTTCATTATTATATATAAGTATTCCTTTTTTATAATAATATAATAAATTCTATTAATAAATAATTTTTGGATAAATTAAAAACGCGTTCAATACAAAAGTGCGATCCTCATAAGGATTCGCATCTTGTAATGGATAGCGTGATCTACATTTTGTGTTAACGCCATCTATTGACACATCTAAAAAACTTCTTGTTACACTATACATCTTATATCTTACCTAGGGTCTCAAACTATCTCCATATCAAATTTCACTTAAATCGGTTTAGTGGTTTAAAAAATACACAGTCCCGGCGTTTTGGCTGCATAACTCCCGTTCCCGTGGGATTTTCAGGATAGCAACTATTTTAAGTCCTACGTTAAGTTCCAGAGTATCTTCATACCAAATTTCACCCAAATCTGTTCCGTGGTTTAGAAGATAGACAGTCCCGGGTTTTACCCACGTAGGTCCCGTTCCCGTGGAATTTTTAGGATAAAAACTATTTTTAATCCTACGTTAAGTTCCAAAGTATCTTCATATCAAATTTCACACAAACCTGTGCCGTGGTTTAGAAGATAGACAGTCCCGGGTCTAACGCGCATAGTTCCCATTTCCGTGGGATTTTCAGGATAAGATTTATTTTAAATCCTACGTTAATTTTCAAAGTATCTTCATATCAAATTTCACCCAAATCTGTTCCGTGGTTCAGAAGATAGATAGTCCTGGGGTTTTACCCGCATAAATCCCGTTCCCGTAGGATTTCCGGGATAAAAACTATCCTATGTCCTTTCTCGGGTTTCAAGCTATCTTTGTGCCAAATTTCATCCAAATCTGTTCAGCGGTTTAGGCGTGAAGAAGAGACAGACAGACAGACAGACAGACAGACAGACAGACAGAGTTACTTTCCCATTTATAATATTAGTAAGGATAGTAAGGATTACATTCTTGACGTTTCAGATACTTTATAGCAACCACGGTCACGGGAGGACTGGGTCTTAACTGTTAATATATTACATAACACCAGGATCTTTTATTGCTGGTATCTCCTGGAACTACCACTCCAACTCACGCTAGTTACTGCGAGGTAATAGTAACTTCATAGTTGGCTATTGCCATGTAGTGGTCATTAATATAACGCATAGCGCCATAACGTAGCGCGCTATTCATACTCAACGTATAGCGTTCGCTATATAAATTCCTATTCGGCGCTATAACGTAGCGCCTCGCTACATTAGGTATGTAGCGAAGCGGCTAGCGTAGGCCGTAGTTATAACTTTATAACATTCGAACTACGCCGACGTGCTAGATCGTAGACGCTAGACGTTATAATTTATAGTTTATACGTCAGTCAGCGTCGAGCGCGCGCTAGCGCTATGTGTCTTGCGCTATCCCGGCCGGCTCCCGCGAGTTACGTAATTCTAGTATTGCGACTACACGTTATAATATAGTCTATAAAATAGCGCGCTAGAAAAATATGGTTTATAGTCCATAGCACGTTATCATAAAATAGTTTATTTGCACAATTTGTATGTGAGCGACGATGGCCTAGTGGGCACGGGCTCGGCCTATTTAGTGAGAGCCGAGGGCTCCGGATTCGATCCTGACCCCCCTGTGATACCTAGAAATGGGTTTTTCTAAATTTCTATGTGCACCTGAACATGAGACCATCGCTTGCTCACCGGTGAAGAAAACATCGTGAGGAAACCTGCATGACTGATGAGATTAAATTCTTTGAAGTTTGTGTGAAGTTCACCAACCCGCATTGGGCCAGCGCATCGGTGAAATATGGCTCAAAACCCTCCTCGCCTGATTTCGAGGTGGAGACCCGTGCCTAGTAGTGGGACATATAAGGGTTGATATTATAATTTATATTATTATTATATATGTCTCTAAAGTCCCTTTTTTAGATTTATTTATAGCATAGGAGGGCAAATGAGCAGTCAAAGCCTTTTGGTGACTATCGACGCCCATACACATCCGCACAACCAGAGATTATGCAGATGCGTTGCCCTCCTTTTTCCACTCCCCCAATGGGCCACTGGAAACTCACAAACCGCATGAAACGCGACAGCATAGCTGTCACTTTACGCTGATATTATGTGTGCGAGAGGTACCACCCCAGTCGTGCCCGACCAACCTTTTACAGATTTATTTTATTTTATTTTTTTATGTTAGTTGAATAGGCAAACTGGCAAACATGCCACCTGATGGTAAGTGGTCGACGTCGCCCATGAACATAAACTAGTTTACCTGGAACGAGCCCAGGCAACTCATTTATGTGTTGCCTATCCTGAGACATAAGATGTTAAGTCTCGGTGCCAGTAATTACACTGCCTGTCTTGCCCTTCTCTCCGAAACACAGCAAAGCTGTTTCACGGGAGAAACAAGCAAGATGGTGGTACCCATGCAGCCGGGAGCGCGGCACAGCGCTTCCCTCCCACCGGTCACAGAAATCAGATCAGATTTACCTCCTTTGTTCAATTGAAAATAAGTTTGATTGTAATTTCAATCAGCTCTCATAATTAATTATAACTTGCTTCAAAATGATTATATTTTTTAAAGATGTTTATGTTTTTTTTGTAATCTGCCAATTATTTTTGTTTATGGTATTAGAAAAGCTTTTATCTAATTCCTATTTTAAAACAGGGTTTACAGAGCCTACGCGCTTTTAGTTCGAATTCAAAGGTTAACTTTTAAACAACAACAAAAAAAAACGTCGGGGAATGTTTTTAGGCATCCCCCGGGGGAGGGCCCCCCCCAGGTAGTCATGTGGGACTCGCTGCGCCTGAAAAATGTAAGGCGGATGCAGCTCTACCCACCAAAACCTGGCGAGTGCCATCAATTGGTGAAGTGAGGTGAGGTGTCCCGGATCTGTTGAGCAAGAGAGCACCTCAACGGCTAGTCCGCCAAGGAACCGTCGCCACCTTGACAGAGAGGTTGTTTCGCACCACAGAACAACCCTCCCAACGTTGGGAAAGTGCATTGGGTGAGGTTCCCAGCCTCGCCCCTTGTCCCTCCTGCTCTTTTATTCCCTCTTTTTATAAAAGGGGTACAAAGAACAGCCACTCGGTTCAATTGGCTTCGCCCCAGGTGCTAGGTTCACCTTAGGCTACTGAGTCTTATCGCCACGACAAGGCTTGAACCATAGCGGAAAAAACCAGAAGCGGGGATAAGTAAAGATTATTAAGTCATACTTAAAATCACAGTTATCGAATAATGAGGCAGTTTAAGCGTTAATTAACAAATTTTCACAAAAGTCTCAACAAGTTTTGTTAGTCAAGTCGTAAGGTGGTTTTACTGGTATTAGGAACAAGGTATCTTATAGAAATTGTTATTTCTTTAGTGAAATAGCAGTGTTTTGGACAAGCAAGTACTGGCACTAAGACATCTGGCGTCTCAAGATATGTTCCTGACATAGGTCACTTACCATGATAACTCGTTTGCCAGTTTTATTTAACCATAGGTATAAATAATACACATAGACACTCGTAACCATAGGTACAGGTATGTGTGTATATGTCTTGAAGTGTAAAAATTTAATACACACATTCGTTCCAAACATAATATTGCCTTGGAAATATAATAGTTAAATAGCTAGAATCAGAGGTACGTGGAGAGAGCTGCGATATTCAGCCGTCGCCTGGCAACGCGCGGAGGCGGCGCCGGCCAACCCTGTTCACAGGCTTATATCATACGTTTCTCGTCCTTTTAATTTAGTTTTATTTGATATTCTAGTAATGAACCGTTATCTCCAATCAAATTATTTTCGGTCATTAAAGTATTTTTCATTAATTTCAATAAGTAAAGACTACTTTACAGAAAATTACGAATTATATTCAAAAGAACTTTTTAGGCAGCTACTTTGAAACATTAGGTTAGTTTACTTAATCATTTTTTCATAATGTTCCTCCACTTGTACAGTGTTGCGACTTGAAGAAGTGCTAGGCGGGAAAGTGAGGCATGTGACGATTGGGCGGGCGCTGCATTCTCGCTTGCACAGAGTGCACCACCCCTTGCGAAGTGCCGTTGCAATTGCAGTTCGCGTCGTCGAGCCATCGCAATAGCTCGTCCGCTGCAACGTTCCTAAAACTCTAGCCGCGTTACGCGACCTGTAACGAGATACTAGGGTCCCAGAGCCGCTGAAGAGGTTAGTTATCCTTACATTTCTCTTTCACACTCTCGCACTTGCACAATTTTCTCATACCCATCTCGCTCTTTTCCAACGCAGTTAACGTGGTTTTCCCTTTTATCGCTGGAATGTGGGAAAGCGGGTTTTGGTGTCCCAACTCTCTCTTTCAATGTGTAACAATTTTTAATAAACAATATACATTAATTATGCCTTAATTACTAAAAAAAGCTTTACAACTGTTATTATTAATATTTTTTTCAGTTTTTTCTTTGAATCTCACTTATCGTCAATCTTAAAAATGTTATGTAAATGTTGATGTAACAGGAATTATTACGAAGCGTGTTTAAAAAAATAATTAAATGTTATATTTAATAGATGCTTTGTGTTTCCGTTATATCTACTTACTAAATGACTAAAAGTAATATTAATTAATTTATACAAAAAATCAAAGTCGTTTTTTGCAGTGAAATTAATTTATTAATTTAAGTTTTTGACGCGGCACGTTACCTGAAATCACTAAAATATGAAACTTGCTGCATTTATAAACCGTTTTTAAAACTACTTCAAAACTTTTGTGAAAAGTTAAAATACATAAAAAGTAAAACTTGAAACACAAATTAAATGTTTCTTATATATTTTGAGAATTACTTTTTTTCTTATCCTTTTTTTTCTTATGTGTTCAATTCGTTCTATCTTATCCTAATTTCATGAAAAAATTAAAAGAAAAGTTTGTCATTTGCATCAAACACATCTCCTCCGAGTCAATGCCAAATAGTACCAGGATAGCTGAAAAGCGAAGGAGTTCGTTTTACAGGCAATCCGGTCCACTCGATTTGTAAGCAGCGCCGCGCCCGCACGCTGTCGGCTCAGCTACGGCCCTACCTACGGTCTCACACTCCCCATCTATCCCTACTCGAGCCCCCTACAAAAAATCAGCTTTTCTCTTAAACGCCGATAGTTTAAAATTAAACGTCATTCGTGTTGCGGTCAACGCTTTATTTGAGCATCGCATAATGTTATTACTTTGCACTTTAATTTATCATAAGCGATACGAATGTTCCGATTGGTAAGGTGATAATGGTGCTTTTAATGAAATTGATATCAATTATATTTGAAAATCTCACAAATATTAAAACTGGGATTTTTGACTGAACAAAGTGGATTGTGCCTATTAAAATAACATTGATAATTGTGTGTAGGCAGATAACGTTATTATCTACGGATTTATTTTCTTGTTACTTGGACTAATTAAATGAAAAATAGTTATCAAGTTATTTTGTTCTGAGACATGAATTTCATTTCATACTCATATCTGAAAGGCCGGCAACGCACCTGCTGATGCACTGGTGAAACGGGTGTCTGTGGATGTCGCTCTTCACTTACCATCAGGTGAACTGACTTTCCGTTTGTCCCCTCTTCTATAAAAAAAAACACTAGCCGCTTATATTGATATGATAACAATATACCTAAAATTGTTATAATTTCATGTTCAAAACATAAACGAATTTCCTCGTAATTTAAAAATTAATGTATAATATTTGTTACAGTATGTACTTGAATAAAACATTGACGCTTAACCTTATTAACGCTTAACCAAAACATATATTAAAATCATAAGAATGTTCGCGTATAGCTTGATTTTAAGAAGCATAAAAATAATGTCCACCGTTACAAAGTAATTTTACAAAATCAACTCACGGTAACGCACGCTTAAGTAAAATAATTACAAAAAGGTAAAGTACAAAATGCCTAATAATTATGACATTGGGAAAACAGACTCATACAAATATAATTTTTCGACACACGCAACTCCTTAGCGAGAAGGGCATTAAGTTGACCTGTGCGTCTAGACGGGCAAGCGAAATTTGCTCGCTATTTTATTTTAGGACTAAAAGTTACGTCACAATATTACGAAACTTATTATAATGAAACAATTTTTTTACGGATTTTATCGCGGTTTATTAAGATTTTTACAAAAAAATTGTTTCATTATAATGAGTGAAATTCGCGCAAACATTAGAAAACAATTACGAAACTTGCTTAAGAATGTATTATACTCGTACAGATTCAAAAACATGGACTTTGCTCTCCGACGGCCGACAATTTAGCCAGTTGTTTGATATGTCAAACAAACATCTATGGTACCTGTCGGCATAGCGTCGCGGTACAGAGGTTCAGCCATGATTATTATGTGAGAATAATCACGGACAGAGTAACACTATAGTGAACTGATTCATGATATTAAGTAGTTGTTTTTTGAAAATGATTATATCCATTCATAATTTCATCCGGTGGTATGTCTTTTAAAAATGGTATTTTAAGAAGCTTTCCAGTCTAGAATTTATTTTTGGCAATGGTGCAGCTGTAGCTATCGATGGACAAAAAACTTGCCAATGTTTTGGCCGAGAAGGCAGGGGCGCGTGCCCGTAGCGCGCCGTCTCGCGCTAAATATGCCTACTGTAAATGAATAAGGAATAAAATAAGGTACCTATTTAACTTATTCACAGTATACGCGTAAACTTTCTTGAATTTTTCGTTATTATAAAGTAAATAATAAAAGTTTCTCAGTTAAAAATCGCATTTATCGCGTTTAACGATAAAATTTAGCATCTATTCGCACCTATTTCTTAAAAATTACGTATCCCTACTAATTATTATGAATACGAATTCTATACTACAATATAAGTTTTCAGATCTAGCCAGTCTATTTAGCATATTTCTGATGACGCGTAATAGACTATATTAGTAGATTATAAAGAATGCAGTAATGTATGACGTTACATATTTTTATATACTCCACCTCTGGGTGAGAACTTGCCTTTTTTTCAATTCGTTGACACAATGCCGGTTGGCAAGCTATTCAATATTAAAGTAAAATAGTATGACAGTAACGCTACTCCCCTGCTAAGCCAGTTTGGCAAATTCTAATGTTTATTCTCAGTTGGACGATTTTTTCGTAGTCAATCCTTTACCAGGTAGTTCCTCCTTAGTTAATCCCTTTATTTAAATTTGCCAGCCGGTAGAAAAGAATATCAGAGTGGCAATTAAGAGCAAATTCCAGTTAACACGGGGATGCTATAAAATGACCACTGTTTGGCATGGACAACAGAAGTTTGGTGATCGTTATTTTGATTGGTTCATAGTTAGTTATACAAAAAATGATTCTTCAGTATTATTTATAAAACAGGGAGCTTATAGACATTATAATACATAAATAAATCTTTATCTACCACGTTTCATACACTTCAGAATATTTTTACATTCACTAATCACCATTTTTTACAAACAAATTTTAAGTCAGGGCGACGCATTGTTATACAATAATTCTAATACCCGACATGCGCCAGAGGAAACTAAGTTTCCTGAGCGGGGCGAGGCTCTCCATATGTGTGCGAGCTTATAACTAAAGGACGTAAACGACAAAATGGTTTTTGTTATTCTATTGCGTTAAAAACAATAATTGAAGAAATTCATTCTATCATTATAATATAGAACATGATTGTATAGACTCATCTCCGAAGAAAGTTAAGAGGCATAAACCGGTCTCGTTTGCCCATACGATGTGAATCTCTTTTTAAGATGTTTGATATTTTTTCTCTGTTACAAAAGTTACCTAATCATGTATTTAAAATTAACAAAATAAGGTTTTTATCATGCACTATTAGGTCACCAACTTATATTTTCATTAGTTTTGAAATTACTGAAAGAAATTGAAATTATTGACGCCATTTTTTCCAATGTGTCCTCTTAAGGTTGAACAAGTCGACGGTGCGAACTCTAAATAAATGAATGCTATCTCACCTGACATAGTGCGCGAACATGTAATATGCTAGAATGCACAATTATTCATTCTTAAAATGTCCTTTTAGCAAAATAGTTATTATAGAAAAACTATTAAGTGTATATTTTTAATATATCTTTATTTCGATTTTTAAATAACTAAACTATGTCTGTACGGGCTTTATTTTTTAGCGTTCGTTCGCCCAAAGTTGGGCTAAAATCAATGTTGAAATACGAAAGTTTAGAAGTTTGTATTTTTTAAATGTTTATTTTTTTACGATTTTGGGCACATACAGACATAGATAACGACGAGATCAATTTATATTATCCTTAGTTTTTGATGGTCAACGTCAAACATTGTAGTAATTACTGTTCTGCTTTTGTATGGAAAGATGAGTGACTTGCGTAACCTTACTTGCCCGAGCCGTCGTTCCGTGGGCAATTACTAGAATGCAATTTTTTGTTATTTTATTTATTTATAAAAATGCATGTGTTCTGCCTATCTTTTTATAACGATTTGTTAACCGGTGGGAGGGAAGCGCTGTGCCGTGTTCCCGGCTACATGGGAACCACCATCTTGCTTGTTTCTCCCGTGAAACAGCTTTGCTGTGTTTCGGAGAGAAGGGCAAGACAGGCAGTGTAATTACTGGCACCGAGACTTAACATCTTATGTCTCAGGATAGGCAATACATAAATGAGTTGCCTGGGGTCGTTCCAGGTATACTGTTTTATGTTCATGGGACATCGACCACTTACCATCAGGTGGTAAGTTTGCCAGTTTGCCTATCCAACTAACATAAAAAAAAACATTTAGGTACATCGTTTCGCTTACTCTTTTATTACAAGTACGTGGCAATTGGATTGCTATTTACCGTTGACCAAACATATTATCTATAAAATTAGTAGCTTACTGACGAATATATTCTCTAACTTTGCATATTACCTATACTGTAATGGCTGTTCTCTCTACTAAGCCCCCCCCCCCCCCCCAGAGGGATGCCTCAGAGCATTTTTCAGCGTAAAAAAAAATACAAGAAACGCACAGGTATTCGGTTGGTAACATTGCCGTTATTATGTAATATAAAAGATTTTAATATGCATATGTGCCGCCAAAATGATCCAATGAATAAAACATATCATATATATATTTATAACGTTCCATAAATAAAACATATCAATAAACGAGCCTATTTTTTAACAAGTTACATCATTTAAATTTTTATCACATTCAAGTAAAACAATTTAATGCTAATATTTTCTCATACGCTACTTTATAGCGTTTGGCTCAAATTCAAACCGCACTCATGAACTGGTCAAGCTAAATTAGAATATAAAGATGCTTCACAGCAATAGAATTATATGATGTTACAATATTACTGTTTTAGATTATTATATTAATACAAACTTAGGTACTATAACCGAAGTCTTTATGTTATTGTTTATAAGCTAGGCAAATCGGCCGACGCGTCATCTAGTAAATGGACTCATGAAAATAGCCCATTACACTTTTATGCCTTATATTATTATGGCCTAAATTACAATTTTTACGCAAAACATACGTGATAGCTATACAATGATATTCTTTATTTTCGATTTATTTTAATTGACAAACAATCAATAAATAGATTGCACGCGTTCCTTAAATATAATTTGAATTTTGTATCCACTTACAATATAGACAGCTCTTTGACGAGGTATTTATTTTAATTAACAGCTGTTACAAGAGTAAAGGAAAGAAAATTGATAGAATATTCCATTTAATGTATTAGAATATCTGCAAAGATTCCAGTTACAATATTGACTTTCTGACAGTTCAAATTTATAGTAAAAAGTGTTTTTTTAGTGTAAAAGTTTCGCGTTTAAAACGAATCCTATTAGTTAACTCTTTCGTTCCGTAGAGCGCTACCTTATTTTACTTGTTTGAGTACTTGATTCTATATTCAATATGGAAGATGAAGTCAAGAATAGTCTCACTTCTAATCTATTTTTTGAGAGTCGTAACTCGTAACTAGTCTTATGCTCTGAGGTGCCCCGGATCTGTTGAGCAAACAGGTCACCTCGACGGCTAGTCAGTCCTTCAAGGGTCCAACGCCTCCTCCACCGAGGGGTTGCCGCGCACCACAGAACAACCCCTCCCAACGTCGGGATAGTACAATGGGGTGAGGTTCCCACCCTTGCTCCTTGGCCCCTGCTCTTTTGTCCCCTCTTCTTATAAGAGGGGTACAAAGAGCCCCCTTGAGAATTTAATTCGTCCAAGGCTTGAACCATGGTGGGGCTAATCAAATTACCTACTCAACTTTAAGCCAAACGAAGTCTTTGTTATTTGCCTCATATATTTGACCAAATATGACTTTATTACAACCAATGTTGAGCCGACGGGCGACGGGCAGGTTATGTACACCGACGGCGGGCGAGCATGTCAAAGGACTATTATGGTATGTTTAGTATTGGGATGAATGTTACACATATAGGTATGACAGTAGATAGTACTGATATTATTATATTAGTACTATTTACTATCAAATCTATATATAGCTATCAAATCAAAATCAAAATCAATTTTTTTTATTCAAAATAGTACCAATATTATATGTAGTATATTTTTGAACGTCAATTGAATCTACCACCGGTTCCAAGGCTAGCCCACTGAGAAGAACCGGCGAAACAAACTCAGTGGAACTAATCATTTCAAATAATATGTATTCTATAACAACTTTAACATCTTATCCTGAAATGCCTGGGAGGAACGCCTTATTCCCAGGGTGTGGTATCTTCCATGAAATCTTTAACTTGATAATATCCTTCACCACACAAACGCTCTTTAACAACTTTATTGAATTTTTAAAATTTTGTAAATGTAAATGCCATTGCTTATGACAGACAATTTGTAAGTTAACTTGACTAGTTAACTTTTAGTCAACTTTATAGCTTATTAGGGGACTGGATAAAGGTGGTAATTTTTGTAAATATAAAATCTTAATAAGCCCCGATTAAATCCGTTGTTAAAAAAGTGTTTTCGTTATTATGAGTGAAATTCGCGTAAACATTAGAATACAATATTTGTATATTTTAGAGTTACATTTTAATAAGCTAGATCGACACTAAATCTACTAAAAGTAGAATCATAAGCTAAATATGGCTATATAATTAAAAATATAGCTAGTTATAATGTTTATTAAATAAGCAATTATTTACATAAACAACACAACCGTAGGAAATTTAAATAATATCAAATCTAAATCGTCATAATAGCATATTCTACAGGATCTAGATTTATAGAACTGCCGAACTCTTTAAAAGGTTTACGGATGAAAGAGATCATCTTTATTGAGCATGGCTCGATGTTAGCTTTTGTAACTATGGTAACTCACTAGAAATTCAAGGTACATTTGTAACAGAAAAACCAGTTTTAAAATGTAAATATTTAACTGGTTGTTTATCTTATAGATATCCGACCAATAAATTGTGCTTGATTACCTTATCTTATTTGAGCTACCTATATGGCAGGTAAATTTAAAAATGTTTATAGCTATTCTATTAAAAAGGAAAAGGTCATGAAAAAATATATAGTTCATATTCATTGTCAAAAATATTTCATCGGTATCTATTTTTAAAAAGTGAAGTTAGTATAAAAACTTAGTTACAAGCACCACGCTTTTTTACAATAAGTAATAAAATTTATTTATTATGTTAACACATTTAATTCTTCTATTAAAAATTATTTTCAAATTTATAGTTCGGTTTGCTATTAAAGAGTGTTTTTTAGTTTTTTTAAAAACTATAATTTATTTTTTACTTTTTAGTGTCGATTTTTTTTTTATTAAAGATTTTATTAATTTAAAGTACTCAACTAATGGCAATAACACAAATGAGTGAGAGACTAAAAACAAACAAGTGATGTAGGTAACTTGCGCCACAAAAACGATTATTCCAAGTTATTGCTAAAAAATATTCATTTCACGTTACTAGGAAGTGTTTTTTTATTAATATGGTATATTTACTACGATAAATACTTTGGTGTCATTCTGAGTCTCTTATATTTCCTCCCCCGCAAAATAATAAATATAAAACTGTGCAGATATTTCATATTCATTAGTGAAAATAACCATATTAAATTTAAATCTAATACAATGTATTGTTTGCATATTTAACATTTACTTTTGTACGGCTTATATTTTCTTTCTTACAGTTTTAGTGGCAATCAAAACAAAACAAATATGGATCTACTTAAATTTACAGACTCCCACAATACATCAAGGTATAATTATTAATAATTAAGATCTAATACATAAACTTAATAAATAGATTAGGGTCAAATCACAATTTCTCTCAAAAAATCCTAAATATAATTAGTTTGAATAATCAATAAGTACATTGATTATTCAAACATATATTGTACACTTCCCTGCTAACTACTGAATCATATATTGTAACATATCGGCCTTCTGCAGTCCTCAATATTCTTAAAGAAGTGATTATTTAGGAAATGCCGTAGGTGACAATCACTTGTAGGTATAATATCGATTCATTCAAGATCCACTTCGGCTCGTTGAGCCAGCGAAGTAAGTAAATAAGAAGATAATACCATACCGTAAGCATTAGAAAAAAAAGAGAGGTGTCAAGGGACACCCGGATGGAACGAAGTTCCTTTCGATTAATGAGTGAAGGAATTGTAATAAAAAACAAAAAAAAAGGTGTAAGGAAAATAATTATTCGGGTAGATATAATTTTTTTATGATTTTTTTATCGATAAAAATCAGAGCATCTCCCGGCGTAAAATAAAAAAATATTTTTTTTTCCATCTAGCCCCCTTTCATAACGCGCGATAAGGAACTACGTTCCAATAATATGGTATTAAAAGTTGGCTGTCAAGCATCGCCCGGCTAATGTATTTAACACTTCTGTTGATTAGAGACCATAATGAATAAAAATAATGCAAGATTACACGAGTCACGATATCACAGCGTCATGTTTTTTGCGGTCACGACATTCGAGTCGATTTTACAGTCAAGACGCCAATTAACATCAAAAATATAAAAATCATGTTTAACAACAAAATTAAGGTCTCTATGGAGTAATTGGTATAGAATAATGTATAACATTCAGTTACTGTGTGAACGTTGACAGCGGAAAGTGTAAAGGAAGAGATAAACAGTTGGCACTAATAACACCCACCGGAAAATGGTAGGGGAGCGGTAGCAGTTACAGGATTTATGCAGATCCGTATTTGAGATTGTTTCGTGAATTGTGTAACCCACCTAAAGCGGATCGCTGTTTTATAGAGGCCAGGTTTACGTATTATGTAATATATATTTTTTAAAACACTGACGCGAAAGCTTATGGTAATAAATTGTCATTAAACCACGTTCGATATAGTGTCGAGTTTGCCAACAAAACTAAATATTTTTGAGGTATTTCTATAAAAACACTACTGAATCGTCCTTCGTCGGAGCCTACATCTTTAGTTTAATATAATATTATTCTTGCATAGGTTGGACACGCCCAGATCGGCTCGAGACTTGGTAGCTGCTGTCTCGTGTATAAATGTAACAAACATACTGTAATTAAACAATTTGTCTGTTACATCTAAGTACGAAATGTTGATATTTGGAATGGAAAAAGCAGAAAAAAGCTATTTTAAAATTCATGTTCTAACTAAATTTCTATATCTATAAAGATAAATAAAATTATTCCAATTTTATTTATCTGTATAGATATAATGTCTTTTTGTAATATTAACCACTTTCTATTAAATGCATATATGGATATACGTATACACTTTTCGAATATTTCTTAAGTAAGACATCTGCTCATTTATTGTACTGATGTAGCTTAACGGCCATCAGGCCGAAAAGTCTAGCCCTTCCGAAAAAAAAAGAAAATACGGTACCTTAATATACCTACCAAAATAGCATTTTTTACTATTTTTTCTGTCTGTCTGTTTGTTCCGGCTAATCTCTGAAATGGCTTCACTGATTTTGATGGAACTTTTACTGGCAAATAGCTGATGCTATAAGTAGTAACTTAGACTATATAAAAATAATCATCATCAACCGAGTACGGCTGTAAATCTCAGTAAACGCGGGCGAAGCTGCGGGGAACAGTGTTATAATAAATTATGAAATATAACAGCTGCAAGCACGGGCGACCACTTCAAATATTGTCATACATTTAGTAAGATGCTCAACAATAGAGAGATACTCAGAGAAATGTAGTCCGTGTGTAATCGGCTTATTTGCCTCTCACCTTTCACACCACGGGACTGCCGCGATCCTTCTGTTCTCGACATTTTCTAAAACCACACAAACATTCCCTCTCCTATGTAGTTATTACATTCTCATTTCCCGTGACATAATTATAGTGACTAATTTATATTTAAGTGATTATTTTCAATATTCAATTACTAATATTTTTAATTTGGCAAAAGTTCAGAACATATTTAAAATTACTTTAACGGTAAAGTGAATGTGTCGCGGCTATGATTTATAGCGATACAAAACTAATTCTCAGCTTAGTTTGATATCACGAAGTCTGACTGTTTGTGTCTCTTAATTATGATTTGGAATAATTGTGATAAATGTCCCGCCCGACGTTATCGATCTTTCTGTCTGACAATTTCCTGTTGTAATACAGTTATTCAAGCTTACGTGAGTACTAGGGCAGTAGAAGTAGTGGGAGAGTGGTTGCCCCTGATCTTAGCGAGCTTATCTATAGAATATATAGTTACATTATGCGAAGGCTGCACTCGTTTACACGGTTATGTGAGTGTATGTATAGGAACGCATACGTAGTGGTTAGGAGTCAGAAGCTTTGAGGCTTTACGTAATTTGTTGGTGAATTGGATTGAGGTTCTCGTGTTTTAATCTCAGCTCGCAGTTTACAAAATGAATTCCACAATAATTAAGCGTTTTGTCGGTGAAGTGTTCGCAGATTTTCTAATTTTTGGTTTGATTAAATATACCAACGTGCATACTGTACTGACTCTTGGCAGATTGTTAGGCGTCAATGTATCTTCACTTATATAGTATAAATTAAAGTCGCTTTTTGTGTTGGTCTGTCTGTGCGTCAATATTTTCTAAACTACTTAACGATTTTGATACGGTTTTCATTGTCGGCTATGAACTTGAGCGGGTTTCTAAGTATGATACATCAATATTTTTATCATAGAAAGTATAGAAAAGTGTGTTTGTTTGTTGGTTACGAATTAAGTCCAAAACTACTCAACCGATTTTAAAAGTATATCACCGTTAGAATTCTAATACTAAGTTAACACTGAGTGAGATGGTTGATATAAAGTATCCCAAACGTCAGTCATGTTAAAATCTTAATCAACCGATATAAAATCAGTATAATTTGTTTTATTATAATAGGCCATAAAATAATTATCATTAATCCGGATGCGGCTGTAAATATAAGGCGAAGCTGCGGGCACCAGCTAGTTATATTGAGCAGTATAAATGCCGATGACGGTAGTAATTATACCTTTATTTGTAACTTATTTATATAAAAACGTTATATGCAAGAAACCGCAGAGTTAATAGGATGACATTGGGAGCGTTTCTTAGAAAGAGGCAGTTATAGATTCTGTTTATTCTTTATTGAAAAAATATACATATATTACGTCAGTGTTTTTTTATATATCATCAGCATGTTATTGTCCCAACTGAGCTTAGGCCTTTTTCTGCCAATCTCCTTTGTCATATTATTATACGTATACTGTTAAAACTCTAATATTAAAGTATGTTATGTAAAGTCTGGGTTTATTTATTATTAAAATGTTTTCGTACGCAGGAATAAATGTTAGAGAGTATTCGTTCGGCGGCCTGAGCCGAGTAAATAACGCTGACACGTCTCTCCCGAACCCTTCACTTTTATATTTCACGGAGAATGAGACTTATAATTAAAATTAATCGAATGTTTACAAAATATTAAAATATAAATTACAATCTATGTTAACGAATAAAAGTTTCGACTTTGATATTTTTTTATCAAACAAGCGAATATGAAAGCTATTTCCTCGTTATTTTTCTAGGGAAGTCAGTAATTCTTAGGTAAAAAAATAAGTAAGCTATTTTTATGCATTTGCTTAGCAACACTGTCCATTATAGTCAATCGCACGAGTATCGATACAATAATTATTATACCTACCTATAGAAGTATCCATTCACGTTTGATAAGTGAAAGCTATACGCTTTATGTACTCTACCAGTCTTCACGATTACCATCACTCTTTTTTTTCTATTCCGCCGGAAATGCTCTTAGGCATCCCGCGGGGGAGGGGGACTCCCCAGGCTGGTATGTTGGACTTGCTGCGCCTGAAAGATGATAAGGTAGAGAGGGTTTTAGTGGGTAGAGCTGCTCTACCCACTAAAACCCCGCGAGTGCCACCAATGCCGCCTTTGGTGCGGTGACCGAGATCTGTTGAGCAACAGGGCACTTCGACGGCTAGTCAGTCCCCCAAGGGACCGAAGTCAGTCCCCCAAGGGACCGAAGTCAGCTGCCCCGCACCACAGAACACACCTCCCAACGTCGGAACAGTGCAATGGGGTGAGGTTCCTATCCTCGCCCCTTGTCCCCTTCTACATTTTGTCGCCTCTTCTTATAAGAGGGGTACAGAGAGCAGCTCCCTCGGCTCAATGTTCACCTTAGGCTACTGAGCCTTGACAAGGCTTGAACCGTGGTGGGGACGCTTACCGTCACCCTACTTCCACAAAGAAGAGAAGGACAGGTAGTGACTTCCTAACATAGAGATTTCCTTTTTGCTTCATATAAAAGGTATGGACGAGTGTACTTTGTAGCCAATAGTGCTGGATAAACTTGTTTATAGACTTGTATATAAATATTGTTTTTAAATACCGTTACAGATGCGTAATTACGTCATATATTTTTATTAACTTTACACGCATAAAACTGCAATATATATGTACCTTCATTAAATACGTCAAGTGTAGGACACACTTCAGTTGGTAATAGCCAGAGATCGTTTTTTTGGCGCTCGAGTATTTCGACTCATTTGGACATATACATATTTAAGACAAGTAAAACATTCACGTGATACGACCAGGATACGACACTAATTTTGCTGCATTTAAATTTTTTTAAATTCAAATTATTTAAAATTATATAATTTTAAATAATTTTGATATATATTTTGACAAATATACGACCACTCTTAATATATGATCATCAAGCTATGCACATACATACACTCGATAAACACAACCCTCCTTAAGACGTAATTGGGTAAATATGAAATATTACAAGTAATCGCATAAAAATATCGTTTTATATAATTCTAATCAAGATCTTATTTACTTTTTAAATTAAGTAATTTCTAATTAGTACTCATCACGGTAACTAGAACACATTTCCTTAGGGAAAACCTTAGCTTTTCTGTCACCGTGTCATAAAAATAATATACCTGTAAACTAGAATGTATTTTTTTCCTCATAACATTCGAGTAAACATCTAGATTAAAATAAATAATTACGATAATATGTCTTTGATTTATTTAAAGTGACAAAAATATATTTATTTATAACTTCACTAAAACTGTGTTCTGTAATAAAACAAATTTCTAAATCATGGTCATTTTTTGTGAAATTTTCCATCAATTTGTAAAAATATATTTTGGTAAGACACCATCATGTATATGGAGCATACCTTATTAAAGGTTTTTGTCTATTTGAATACAAGTTAGTATAATTATTGTGTGCTGTATGAAAGTAGAGTTCTACTACTTTCATTTCAGAGTGTGATTTCTTTAATTTTTTATTTATTTATAAATACTGGCAAATTAAAATATATGAAACGTAGTACCTAATTGAAAAATCCCGGAAAACTTTCCGTAACTGAACATTTTAATATTGATACTGATATGTATTAATATGAATATTTAAATGTTATATTTTTTTTTACTATAACATTTTGTTTATCAAGTTATTTACAAGTAAGTTTATAATTTATTTTTTTCTAATGTTTCGTATATTATACTTAATGTTTCAATCTAATTCATGCTTTAAATTCATCCTTACTAATATTATAAATGCGGAAGTAACTCTGTCTGTCTCTCTTCTTCACTCCTAAACCACTGAACAGATTTGGATGAAATTTGGCACATAGATAGTTTTAAATCCCGAGAAAGGACATAGGATGGTTTTTATCCCGGATATCCCACGGGAACGGGATTAATGCGGGTAAAACCCCGGGACTGTCTATCTTCTGAACCACAACCGAAACAGATTTGGGTGAAATTTGATATGTACTTTTGTACATATCAAATTTCCACAAACAAACAAATGATTTGATATGTATAATACTTTGAAACTTAACATAAGACATAAAATAGTTTTTATCCTAAAAATCCCACGGAAACGGGATCTATGCGGGTAAAACCCGGGACTGTCTATCTTCTAAACCACGGAACAGATTTGGGTGAAATTTGATATGAAGATACTTTGGAACTTAACTTAGGACTTAAATTGTTGTTATCCTGAAAATCCCACGGGAACGGGAACTATTCGGATTAAACCCCAGGACTGTCTATCTTCTAAACCATGGAACAGATTTGGGTGAAATTTAATATGAACATGCTTTGAAATCTAACGTAGCACATAAAATAGTTTTTATCCTGAAAATCTCACGGGAATGTGGAAACCTGGGGTCCAAATATTAGTAATTTATCCAAAATGATTAATTAGTAGAACTCATGATATTATAAAAAGGATACATATATATATATATAATAATAAAATATAATATATGAATAAAAAATATAACATTTCTTTTTCGTAGTTTTTTTATCTGGTAGTAGGTACTAATTTGAATTAAAATATTGATGTATCATAGGGTAGTTTCGAATAACTTTGTAACTTTAGGACGTCTGACACCTCAATCCTCCCATGACCATGGTTTCTGTAAAGTATCCGAATCTTCGGGCATGTAAAAATCTTAATAAACGGCAATAAAATCCGTTAGAGTTATTTAAATATAATAAAAATAAAAATAAAAATAAATATATAAAAATACTATCGGGCCTAATACAGTAGAAGTTAATAGTATTCCTTAAATTTAGTTTGTAAATTGTAACCATATAATTTGAAAAATAAGATTTAAAAAAATACTTCTTACAGGCGGATGAAGTCGCGGGTAAAATCTATAAAATAATATACGTTACTTACATAAAAAATCAATTTTTGTCTGTCTGTTTATTCCGGTTAATCTCTGAAACGGCCAAAACCGATTTCGACGAGGCTTTCACTGGTAGATAGCTGATATTATAAGGCGTAAATTTGGCCATAAAAATAATCATCAACAATCCGAACGGCTGTAAATCTAAGTAAACGCGGGCGAAGCTGCGGGCAACAGCTAGTATAAAATAAATATATTTTAAATTTGATTTGAAGCTTACATTTTACTCAGTTTTTTATTATTTAATTGCATTTTTTTTTCACTTAAGTATGCATAACTTTTCTGCGATAAAATAAAATGTACATACGTTAAATATAAATTAATTTAACAAATACCATGATAAACTGAATGAACGCCTCCGATTTCGCAATTAGTCACTTAGCGTAGCGACAGGGGATGCGTGGGCCATCTTTTATCTGAAGCAAACATTGAAAAGTATCTTTTACATAGAGAGTTTGTTTTTACAATTATAAAAAATGTTAAAAACTATTTTATTCAATGAATAACTACTCACACAATTAAATTTTATAAATATGTAAATAGATATTTGATAGATTTAAATTGTATGAATATTATAAAGATTGGGTAAACATACTTATATATAGCTTACTATATCGTCTAATCACTATGCATTAAAATAGTGAAAGAGATTATGCATACATACTAAAGACAGATAAAATATTATATAGTTATAGAAAATATTGGAGGTCTTAAAAATAATACTGTCCAATCGATCTCAAAAATAGGGATGTTGACAGTATTCATATAAAAAAAACCGTGTGGTGTCGTGGGACAGCAGATAGGAACGAAGTTCCTTATTATAAAAATATTAATTTCAAATTCTATTTGAGGTGTAAGCAAAATTTATTTGATTAAGCAAAATTTAATTCTATTCGGGTAGGTATAATTTTTTTATGATTTTTTATTGATAAAAATCAGAGCATCTCCCGGCGTAAGATAATTAAAAAAAAAAAAAAAAAGTCACCGAGATTGGTGGGATTTGAACTGGGATTTTTTACTAAGCAGCCCCAATAGTGTAACAAAAACGGCTTACAACTATAGCAAAAAGTGTCGTTACAACTTTTCGTCCTAATTTTTTCCGTCTAGCCCCCTTTCGCAACGCGCGATAAGGAACTACGTTCCAATATAATTTTGATGTTAATAGGTAGTTTATATGATAGAATTCTGAAAAAATACAATATTTTCTTTTATTTTTATTTGATTAAATTAATATTTTATAAATAAAATGTAACAAAATTTAAAATAGGTCACGTGATAACAAACGGAAATGACGTCACTTTTTCTTATTTAGCGAAAGCGGAAGAATATTGAGGTACTTATATACACCATTTTCCGTACGCAGTACATATAGTAAAAACAAATTTTCAGGCGTTTTGACAGTGTACACACACATAGGCACCGTACAACACTTATAAAACTAGAATCATTTTATCACTTTTACTATGTTTAACAACATAATATGACGTCACGTGACAAGTATTAGCGTTTTGTAACGAAATTTAAAATGTATTATAAAAAGCAAGATTTTATAGGCATTAAACGTATGTATTTAAGCAAAAGTTAATAATATTTAGGTCTCCATTAGATATTTATAAATGATTACATTTCTGAAAAATGTCAACATCCCTATTGATATCTGTTCATTCCCGTATCCAGATTTAGCAGGAAAGGCAGTGTATGCATTATATATTATCCGGAATTCAAGGGGGGAAGAACGGTCCGCGTTTATCACGGAGCTACATAAAATTGTTCAATTACCTCAGCGACGTCTTGAACCTTCTCCGGTGTGTCGATGCCTCATAATATAAATCTAATTAACACTTACCCCTAATTGGCCAATCGGATAATTAATGCTAATTGATCTATACTTATCTGAGACAACTTCAGTCGGACACGACGCCCAGCGGAGAACTTCAACAAGATGGCGGCTCACAACTTTTTAAAACTAACTTTTAGGCACTTAATTGTTCACAATAGTCAATATACAATATTTATATTAGTCCATTATACTCAAATTAATCAATCTACGTGACTATGCCCCAAATAGGCGAACAAGAGAGTCACAAAACAAATAGCGCTCGCCACGACAACAAAAGGAACACAAGTCGTGCCGGTTAGATTTTTAGCGGTGGACTACGGAGCACTACTGCTACAGTGGCGCTCGCGCGGCCTGCATCCGTAGGGATGCGAGCGAAAGGTCGATAAAACTGTAGTGAGGTGAAACTCGATACATTTGGTTCGTAACAATATCTGTTTTTGATTGACGCAGACACGATGTTTTGTAGACGAGGTCATCACAATGATTTTATCTAACTTTTACCATATAATACAGATCATCATCAATTGTAGTCATTAATGATCATTAAAGTACAATTGAATGTAAGTTGTAAAACAATGGCCGCCAATTGTAGCCCTACTCCGCTAATAACGACTTGCTCTTGAGATCCAATAAATTAAATTCCCCGTACCAAATGTCGTTGCGGGTGTGGAAATTTGCCAACTATCATTGTTAAAAATATGGCCGGGTATGGAAAATTATGGAAGTCATCCCTGATAATGATTATAAAATAAGAGGTAAAACCACGTGTACAAATAAAATAGGCTCAGTTTAGTACAAACAAAATTTATGAGAGTCCAATTTAATTTAGTTTCTAAATAGTACAAAAAAGCCTCCAAAGGTACAACATTGAAGAGACTCAATATTCCTCTTTCAATTAAAATGTATATAACTGTAATAATAGATATGGAGTTTCCTTTCATACTGCGCAAAATGAGTTGACCTCGATGTAATTCTGACTCTCATCTCAGCATTCTAACTAAATAATTACGGTAAAATATTTGTTAAAAGCTAGGAATAACCTTTTAGGCAGACTTTAGAGAAATTTCCATGAAATACGTAAATGGTACGGGAGATTATATTACTGCTGTAACGAATAGAAAGCAAACAAATCCCTTCAAAGTTTTCTCTACTAGCCCGGTGTGAAGTTAGTATTAGTAAAGTTTAAATCATTTATACATGAAGTCTCATTTCCTTTATCGGTTATGTGCCTTGGTGCATAACCTCGTAGTAGGTAAAAAAAATTCTTACACTGTCTACTATAAATACCAGGTGCCTAAACTTATTTGAAATAAAATTCCATAATTCCTAAAGGGCCACAACATTTTCGCGGAGCTTCCTAATAGCATAATACTTTGAAAGCTTATCGATACAGAATTTTTCGAATAGCTGACATAAATTCGCCTTAGTTACACCAGCGAAGACGAAATAATTTGTGGAGTTGGAAATTACCAACATAACGGAAACTCCAGGTAAGTTATGTTTCGCAAGTGTCAAGTTGGCTGATCGGCGATTGTTCCTATTTCACGCCAAATACCTTGACCTGCAGATCGAAACTTTGACAAACATCTGAACTGTAAATAACATTGTGTATTCTAACTACTAACTATTACCAATACATATTCTTTGGCGTGGCTTTAGAACTTACTTTTATTCAAGTTAGAAGCAAGAATTATGATTTTGTAGTTTATAGATGTATATAATTATACGGAATGACTTAGTTTCGTTTGGGTTGGTTACAAGAATCTGCCAATGTGATGACAACGGTAACTTTCATTATTAATAACAAAAACATTGGAAGAATAATATGTAAGAGGTAGCACATGCTGCTTTGCAGCCGAATTGGGCCGGCACGACCGGGGTGGTACCTCTTGCTCACATAACACTGGCGTCAAGTGACAGCTATGCTGTGGCGTTTTATGTGGTTTGTGAGTTTCCGGTGCCCCATTAGGGGGAGGATAGGGAATAGGAGGGCAACTCACCGTCACAACTTATGGTTGTGCGAATTTCTATGGGCGTCATCGGTTCTCAACTGATCAGTTGCCTCCTCATGACATAAAAAACAAAAAAATATCTACTGGTGGGAGATGTGCACTCTGCTGCTCTTTAGATGACGTACGAGTTAATAGCTATATAGTCAAACAGCTTTACTGTATTTTGGACCACCATACCATCTTAAGTTTTGAAATAGGCCTCACAATAAGTCTCCTGGGGCAGCCCCACATGAACTGCCAATTTGCCTATCTGAGAAGCATATAAAAAACAACACAAAAGGATATTAGTAAAACTTAAAGCTTTAATAATATTCTTTTAGAGCTTTAATAAACTTTTTGTCAAAGCCATATTTCACCGTGTAGGGATTGTTCTAATTATAATAGTGAGTTTTGTTGAATGACATCAATTCCAATAGAACGATACCAATAGTTACAATTTACTGTAGCAAAAAAATGTTGGCTCACTTCCAAAAATCCATCAAGTTCTTCATGTGAAATATATAAACAATACACAGACACATGAAACTTTGCTATATCAAACTTTACAGATTACAACAATAAGTATATTTTATGGGTGTTATTTATATACGCGTTTTTTTAAATATGAAAAGAGGGTATAAAATGTGTAGCATATTTAATACACCGTGCAGTTCTCATTTTTTAGCTTGTCACGCTCCCAGCATACATACGAGTATATACCACACATGTGAATGTATTAAATAAGGACTAATAAAGTTAATAATTCCCTAAATCCAGCTAACATCATGGTAATTTTTTACTTGTACCTTTTTTTTCATCCCGCGGGGTAGTGAGACTCCCCACGAGGGTATGTGGGACTCGCTGCGCCTGAAAGTTGGTAAGTGGACGCAGCTCTACCCACTAAAGCCCGGCGAGTGCCGCCTTTGGTGAGGTGCCCCGGATCTATAAGCAAACAGGGCACCTCGACGTCTTGTGAGACCCCCAAAGGAACGACACCACCTCCACAGAGGGGTTGTCCCGCACAGAACAACCCCTCTCATCGTCGGGACAATACAATGGGGTGAGGTTCCCGGTCCCTGCTCTTTTGTCCCCTCTTTTTATTAGAGGGGTACAAAGAGCGCCCTCGGCTCAAGTAGCTTCGCCCAAGGTGCTGGGCTCACCCTAGGCTACTGAGCCCCGGCGCTACGTCAAGGCCTGAACCATGGTGGGGATTATTTACTTGTACTTCACCTAGCGATCTGTTAAACGACGCGACGTTTGTCGTAAAACTATACTCATCTTATCGAGCAATCTGTTTTTACTATGTGTTTCTTTAGTAATAAACATTCCTTTCATCAAATGTAGGACATGGAAACTAAAAATTGAATACCAAAGATTACTTAATAAATTTAAATTACGCCAAGCAGATTTGAACTTGGATTGGTCGTACGTATTCAATACCACTGCAATTTACCTATCGGTGCATTAAATGGAGAACATTAAAGGTAAATATTTTTATAACAGGAAGAACAACTTAATACTCTATCAGCGAGGTCTTTATTCCAAGTCCCTTTACGCGTTTATGTAGCAGAGGAGCCATGAAATGGGAAAATTAAGGTTTCTTTTTATCTAGGAGCCTTTTGTAAGCTTTTTGTAATATTTCATTTGGCGATCGGACAGTGCCGGCGCTGTGCCGTAACTTAAAAATATCAGGGATATTAAAACGATATCTTTTATACTTTTTACGACTTGTGTTTTTGTATATTCCTTTATAAATTTTTATTCGTTATAAATACTAACATTTTTTCTACAATGGAATGAATAAAAACGAGTACTTTTATTGTACCTTTGCTGTCAATAATATGGGACAAATTTTATGTAACCTGAGTTGCGGTAATCTGATAACAATGTGCTTGACTTATGATTTACTGTGCATTAATGGCTCCTTTAAACCTATTACCAAAACATGGACATTTTACCAGGTTAACTGCGAGTTAAGGAGGGTCGGTCGTTTTCGAGCATTGATAAGAGACCTAATTTCACCAATGGATAAAAATAACCTGATATAATAGTTTCTACCTTGCAAAAGTGCTTATAAAGAACACATTACTTATCTTTATCTAAGTTCAATACGTGAAAATTCATCGAAAGTATTCTAAATCATGCAATTGGTGTCTTATTCTACTTATTTTTTTATTTTTTTTTTATCTCAGGGAAATGCTTTTTACGCATGTAGCCAGGATCTCGGGTAGATCCTGACCCTATGTGGGACTCGCACCTGGGAGTGCCCTACCCGTAAACTAAAACCACTGCGAGCGCCTTCAGCCGCTTTAATTTGAGGGTCCCGGATAGGCATTCAACAGGATAATCTTATTCTACTTAGTCCGGTGTTCTCTAATAAAATTAGGGGCATATAAACCTTAGAACGATAGTTACATGATAGTCGTTCTTTTTTTCTGATATTGCAGGAAAATATTTTATTATCCTATGTGGGACTCGCTCATGGGATTGCCCCACCATAAACTAAAACCACTGCGAGAGCCTTCAGCCGCTTTTTGAGGGTCCATAATGATCCTTACTAATTATTAATTAATATGTTTCGTGTTACAGTTCAGATCAACGTATTTGACCAATTACCGAATAAGCACTCGGATGAGCCTACGTATAGTTTAAAACTATACGTAGGCTCATTCGAGTGCTTACTATTAGTTTTTAATACCTCTTTAACTATTAGTACAACCGCCTGCTTTCTCATCATTATTATCAAAACTCCTTAAAAACACATTTTTCCATTGATATACTGTACATAGTCTTCTGTATCTGTACTTTGTACGTCTTCATGACTGAAGTTTGAATTGTTGCTACTAATCCTACTTACAGTTTTATATTTTATTTAAAAAGATTTCGTGCTACCGTAAGGACAAAACAAACATTTGAAACCTTTCCAGACATGACTAGAGAACGATACAGCAGCAGCAGTTATAGTAGATTATACTGTAAAGTCATTAACCTACAGTCCTTTCTTCTTGCAATATAACATGAATGCGATAAATAATTTTTTCATGTATCATCATCATCATCATCATCACCAGCCTCCATCCGCCATCATCACCAGCCTCCATCCGTCTACTGCTGAACATAGGCCTTTTCATGCATACTGGTGGGAATTGCTTATTACGTAAGTGATATTTCTTTTCGAATTGTCTAAGCTAATAGCCTATTGGCCCTAATGCTACATCGGTTTGGTGGTGAACCAACTGGATCACCTATTGATTTTATATGAGGGGGGGTCGCCCCCCGCCAACCGTGGCCAACAAACACGGCCTCCTGGCGTCAGGTTTGTTTCGGTGGCGGGTCTGTGCCGCGTCACCGTCGGTTGGAATTCACACGTCACACACGTCGGTGAAACAGCATTACTGTATTTGGGAATGAAGGGCAGGGCGAAGCTGACCAGTGACCACTCACCATCAGGTGGCACGTCTGCCAGTTTGACTATTCATGCTACTTAAAAATATGTACCTACTTTAATCTTTTTTTTTTCTTTAACGCCGGGAAATGCTCTCAGGCATCCCGCGGGGGAGTGGGTCTCCCCACGCGGGTATGTGGGACTCGTTGCGCCCGACAGCTGGTAAATGGACGCAGCTCTACCCACTAAAACCCGGCTAGTGCCCCCAATGCCGCCTTTGGTGAGGTGCCCCGGATCTAGAAAACAAACAGGGCACCTCGACGGCTATTCAGTCCCGCAAAGGACGGACGCCACCTCCACAGAGGGGTTGTCCCGCACCACAAAACAACCCCTCCCAACGTCGGGACAGTACAATAGGGTGAGGTTCTCATCCTCACCCCTTGCTCCCTGCTCTTCTGTCCCCTCTTCTTATAAGAGGGGTACAAAGAGCCGCCTCGGCCCAATTAGCTTCGCCCTAGGTTACTGAGCCCCACCGCCACGACAAGGGCTGAACCATGGTGGGGACCTACTTTATATCTGTCGTATCAATGTCTTATCTTTATTGTATAAATTCTTTGAAACAAAACGATACTCCTTACATTTAGGATTTCATCAAAGCTCGATTGTAGATAGTGATTAAATGACAACATATCAAAAGCACTAAACGCATAAAAATCACGTGTCGTGTATAAATCATCGCAGCGAACTTTCAATTACATCTGGTAGGTAAGGTTCGAGTGACATTCATCATATCCATTCGGATTAACGAGAAAAATGTTGAACAAGTCGACAGACTTTGTTCGCCCGATCAAAACAAATATCGACAAATCGAAGTAAATTTTACGTTAAGTGTATGAAACACTTTTAGTCTAAACAAAGAATATAGGGTACATTTATTGTTATATATTACGATTTTACAACCTGTTAATCGGAGTTTGGGAATAAAACTAATAAACTGTTGTCACATAGTAAATTAAATCTATTCTATATAAACATATTTGCAATTTGTTTAATCTCCCGAAAATTAAATATTTGAAAAGTAGGAATTTTTAAGCCCAATGTTATAATATAATACGCACACATTGAAACCGTAATATTAGTAGGAGTAGTATTACAATTTTTAAACTGTAAAAACTTTTATCTCTTTTCATTGTTGAGTTTAATTTGTCTGTTGAAACTCTATTTATGTACATTTTTGTATCATTTTGTGATTTCAAGTGATGTTAATATCATAGTTTGTTTTCCAAAAAAAAGTAATATTAAAAACAAACTAAAATATCTTACAATTACTATGATACCTTTTTAAATATTAGTAGTTAATAGATAACCTGCTATATGCTTTTATGTTATTGTCTTTTTACGTGCTTTTTTTATCCGCCAGGAAATGCTCTTAGGCATCCCGCGGGGGAGGGGGGACTCCCCAAGCGGGTATGTGGGGCTCTCTGCGCCCGAAGAATGGTAAGGTGTACGCAGCTCTACCCACTAAAACCCGGCGGTGTTCTCCTAGTCGTGCTAGCCCGGTGCGGGAACTATGGTATGGTCCGCACTGGCGACGATGTGCCTGGAGGCATTCTCCTCAGGAGGCAGGGGATAGCGTTCCCTCCTCCTACTCCGCTTAAGGCACCCTGAACACTTAAGGGTGCCTTATAGCCTGGACCTTACGCGCGCGCGGCGGATCCCCCGATCGGCCGCGCACAGGTCCCTCACGGCGGTGCGACCGCCTGTCGCCGCCGCGCTCTTCTGCGAGAAGGGGCGCCAGTGCGCTCCCTCTCCCGCTCCGCCTCCTCCTTCTGCGGCATCACAACCTCGCAGAAGGAGTGGACCGCCTCCCATGCACTCTCACTGGCGATCATCGCGCGGATGACCGCAGGGAGTGAAAGGTCGACGCCGACCTCAGCGACGAGGTCCGCTCTTTCGGACGCCCACGCAGGGCACTCCGCCAGGGTGTGGTCAGCAGTGTCCTCGTCACTGCTACAGTGATGACACCCTGGCGAGTTCTCCGAGCCTGCCACCTTGAACAGATACCTACCGAAGCATCCGTGCCCCGTCAGGATCTGCGCAAGGTGATTGCGCCATGCCGTCGGTCAACCCACTGCTCCAGGATTGGACCGACGGCCAAGTCTTTTTACGTGCTGACAAATTCCCACGCAATCCTTAAATAGCTTAGCAAATTAAGATCTTCACAACCTTGTCTTTGCAATGCATTGGGTTTAAATTTTAAATGATTAAATTTAAAGGATTGGTATAATTTTTAATTGTATGTGGTTTTGAATCATAAAAAATAAAAAAAATAAAAAAGCGTTATTTATATAATTATTATTGAAATTTTTTTGCACACTCTACATCAACATAATGTCAAATGCCGGGTCCACAGTTAACTCGACCGAGTTATACGCACATAATTTCAGAACCATACACCAAATCAGATAATTCTTTTTTTCTTCTCTTTTGTCTCTTTGGTCTTCGTTAGGACAAGGTTTGTATAAAAATGATGATTATGCTTAACATTTTTGGGTAAGGACAGGGCAACGTTTTCTGGGTTCAGCTTGTATTTTATAAAATATGAACTTTTTACTTCATTCTGTACCTTCATAATAAATATTAAATTATGTTCTTCGAATAACACTTTTAACAATGTGATTGTTACAAATGACAATATGCTCAAGGGTTTCTCCCACCGCATGATTTGAATAAAAGAAATCTTGTAATAAAATTCTATTATGTTAGTCAGGACAATTTATATTCATTTAGAAAATAACACAATGTAGGTTGTGTTGAATATGGAGCATTAAAAGCGCCGTATGTGTTTTGTATGATGAAAACTTGATGGCGCTTAGGTCACTATCAACTAGGTGATAATCCGTGTAGTGGTCGGACATTGATTTGATATATATATGCGTGTGTGTGTGTGGTATCAAAGTACCTATATATGTAAATGATGCTGAGTTATATCCAAAGATCAAATTTACTGATAGGAAATAACACATAATCGGGGAATGCATCTTACATCTACAATTGAAGTGACAACTTCTTTTGGCGCACTGCACAAAGATTTTTGTAAGCTTTGAGTGAGGCTAATCCGTCACGTTTGGTGGGGACTTGTCGCTGCCGAGCGTCATCACCGCGATACTGGTTGACGACGAGTCCTGGACGGCGATGGTCTCCTTCTGTGAGGCAGTAATGTCCCAAGGACAGGAGGAGGCCGACGAGCGGGTGAGAGAGGAGGCCGCCGACGAGGCCTTCTCCCGCGGGTGACGAACGGGGGTGCGTAGGAGGCGCTACATAATGCGCCTCCAGTAACGCCCCTGTGTTCGTGTCGGGCTCAGGATGGGAACCTGGTTCTGTATGGCACGACGTCGTCGGGACTGCTTAGTAGCGGTCGGGCAGTCCCCCATTATGAGGAGTAGTCTGGTCTCCGACGGGGCCAGCCTGTCGCTGAGGTGATCTTGTCTGTTGCCTGCATATCCGGGACCCTCAAGATGAGACGCACGTAGTGGTTTTAGTTAGGGTGGGCACTCCCAGGTGCGAGTCCCACATATGGTGAGGATCTACCCGAAGATCCTGGCTGCATCCAGGATTTCCCTGCGAAAAAAAAAGATCCGTCACGCTCGGAGTTGAAAGGCTCGATCGGGTGAACTTGGGACCGCCGAGTGTGCCCGAGTAAGAAAGATACAGTCAGCTCCTCTTCACTGCTGAGTGCTGTGTCCCTGTGTTTTCACTTCTATCGGCAGTCCCTATGACTGGTTAGGTTATTTTTTTTAAGTTGCTAGTACCTACCTATGAGATCCGATGGTTTCCTTGCTCCCAATTTGGAATAGATTGCTTATATTTTAAAAAAACTATATCGCGCATATAGTAGGCTTCACGTGTGATGTAGACGAATAAGACTGTGAAAAAGTGTTGAGATGAAAAATACATTTTTTTATCAAACAATAAAAAAGTTGCAAAAAAATTACGTAGAAAAATTATGTTTTAAAGCAAGGGCCGCTTTGAAAACGCAATCTTTACAAGTTTCTCGAGGAGTGTCTAGGCTCTGACATCGTTAGATAATTTAAATGCAACTTAAGCAAGCGATTCGCTTACACAGACTATTATCCGGGTTAATTTATTTTTGAAAACATTCTGTAGTAACTAGTTATTCAAATCATCAAGAATTTCTTTTTATGATACTTATTGAAATCATCATAAAATTTCCTTTTCATAACTCCCATTAAAATCATCGTGAAAATTTCTTTTTGATCGTACTTATTAAAATCTTTGTAAACATTTCTTTTTCATGACACATTTAACTGTTTAACTTTTATTAAGCTCATTTACAGAAATGAATTTTGTTGAGAAAGGTAGCTAATAACAAACAGAACTAAATCTTTCACTTTCTATATCTACAAAACTCAGCAGAAAAGTTAAGCCAATTAAGAATTTTCCACAAAATTAGTCAGCAGAACTAAATATGTTAAAAGACAGCAATTGTTTTACCGCTTATTGTACCGCACGTGCTCGTTAGAGGACAGCCAAGAAGGCCGCACACTCAGACCGCATTATCAAATATCGAACCTTAGTAACAAATAAGAACCAACCATATATATACGGTTGGGACGACGATCTCCATGCAGTGCCAGGTCTTATATGAATGGCTAGGATCGGCTGTATGGCGTTCATTGAAGGAGGCCTATGTTCTGTGGTGAACTGAAAAAGGTTAATGTTGATGATATATACGACTTAGGGACATTCAAGAAAATAGCAAACTGTTATTTTAAAGGCCGGCATGTCACCCTTAATACGAAGGGCGTAACGGCTGTCTGTGAATGTATATTTTATAAAAATAATAATATTCAACTAGATTCTGCCTGCGACTTCGTTTGACAAAAGTGTGTTTGTTATGTGTAAATCCCGCTTACAAGCTATTTGTATGGCAATTCTCATAATACATTTAAACCGTTTTAGCGTGTATAGATACAAACATCCTTTAAAAACTAGCATATTTCCACACAACGATAAAGTTGTTTCATTTATTTTAAAACTTTGTATGTAATATTATTAATAAAAGTTGTGAGATGAGTATAAAAATTGTAAAATATTTTCACATAAAAATAATATTTTTAACAGAAGCTTATCGTTATCGCGTAGGCACTTCATATTTCATTACATAATGACGTCATTCCAACGAGCACAACTGACAAATCCTTTCATTTACATCAGATATAAAACACCGATCGCATTTTATAAAACTTGAATTCATTTACTATTCACAAGTATGTTTCGAGTACAAGGACTGTTGGCAACGAAATGTTCAGTTGTAACTTTTAATCATTTGAAAATATCGAAACATGTGAATGAAAACCATATTTTATCATGGAAATAGATATTTTTATTGCATAAAATTTATGATTTTTTATGAAGTGGTTTTAATTAGGTATATGAGAAGTTCTGTTTACATAAAATCTATACTTATAATAAAACTGTAGAGAGGTCAATTCTGTACATTGAATATATATTCAAAATTAATATTGGAGGATGAATGGTGATCGATACTGATGCCAAAAATGCAATCAGAAATTTTTTTGTCTGTCTGTCTGTCTGTATATGCACGCATGGGTCAAAAACTACTGAAGTGATTTTAACCAAACTTGGTACGAATGTAGTCCATACTCCTGGGCAGGTTATAGGCTATATAACATAACGCTAAGACACATAGGAGCTGAGTAGTGACGATAAATTTGAAGCAAGTCGGATGAAAATGCGCTTTCGAGCTGTTATCCTCGCATACGTTGATCATACACCAAAAGTATGTATTACAAAGATGATGGTTATAATGAAACAATTTTTTACGGATTTTATCGCGGTTTATTAAGATTTTTACAAGCCCGACGTTTCGGATACTTTACAGCAACCATGGTCACGGGAGGACTGAGGTGACAGATGTCCTAATGTTACAAAGTTATTCGAAACTACCCTATGATACATCATTATTTTAATTAGTCCTCTCTACGCAGAAAGTGCTAACTGCATCTTTAATCTGTGGCATATTATGCTTGGTTTTTGATTTAATTATTTTAATAATGGGATCCCAAGCAGGTGGTAAGAGCCAGCCATCTTCTCTATTGAAATTTGGATGTTTTTTAATTTCAATAGCCTCGCGGATCATCCTTGGTTGGAATCGGTGTTCTTTTGCGAGTATCTGTGGTTTATCAAATCTAATATAATGGCGAGCTTTGTCTAGACTATGTTCACAGATTGCAGACTTAGTGTAGCGACGGTGTTTTAAGTCAGCTATATGTTCTTTAACGCGAGTTTTAATTGATCTTTTGGTTTGGCCTATATAAGAGAGGCCACAATCACAATCAAGCTTGTATACTCCTGCATCTTGTAAGGGTATATGACACTTGACAGATGGTAAGAATTGACCTATCTTTTTAGGCGGCTTGAAATAAGTTTTTATAGAAGCTCGCTTTAGGATGAAGCCAATCTTGTCAGTGACGCCTTTCATAAACGGTAGCACAGCAGGTACTCGCTCGACGGTGGCTGGTTTCACACGTTCACTGTGACGGAGACGCGGTACCCGAAGCTTGTTGTCACGCAGTACTTGCTTGACATGTTGAAGTTCGGTCTCCAGGTGCTGCTCATCACAGATCCCTTGTGCTCTCTGTAACAAAGATTTACCCACGGTAGCTAACTGTGTTGGATGGTGGTGTGATTCGCCGTTTAAATACCTATCCGTATGTTTCCTATACACTGTGTGGCTTAAGGTGTTATTGGGATTACGGATAACTAATACATCTAAGAAAGCTAAAGAATTATTTGCCTCCAATTCCATTGTGAATTGAATTTTAGTATTGATGGAATTGAGATGGTTTAAGAATATGGTTACTTTATCAGATGGCAATATTGTGAAAGTATCATCTACATACCGCTTGTAGAACCTGGGTGTTATTGGTGAGGTATGCAGAGCAGTCTCCTCGAAGTCCTCCATGAATATGTCGGCAACAACGGGGGATACTGGTGAGCCCATAGCTACGCCATCTACTTGCTGGTAGAACTGGTTATTCCACAACATGTAGCCAGATGTCAGGCAATGTTTTAGAAGTTCAGCATATTCTATTGGCATGTCATTCTCTCTTAGCTTTCTTGATACAATATTAATGCAATCTTCCACCGGTAAGCATGTAAAGAGTGATTGCACATCAAAACTAACCATAGTTTCATTGTTGCTGAGATGTAGGTGTTTGATCTCATTAACAAAGTGGTATGAATCCCGTATATGTGCTCTGGTTTGTCCACGCAGCGGCGAAAGTACATGGGCAGCATGTTTAGCCAGTCTGTAGGTTGGTGAGTCGATCTGGCTTACAATTGGACGTAGTGGAGCATTAGCCTTGTGTATTTTTGGCAGCCCATACAGTTTAGGTGGCTTTGGACAAGAAGGAATCAATGATTTGACGTCTAGATTCAATGAACTGGAGTGCTTCTTTATAAGGTCACTGGTGATTTTCAAGACCTTGTTAGTTGGATCGGCTTTGAGATCTGTGTAAGTGCTTTCATCCAATAATAGTTGTTGAATTTTATCATTGTAATCTGACGTGTCTGTGCTACCGTTTATGAAAGGCGTCACTGACAAGATTGGCTTCATCCTAAAGCGAGCTTCTATAAAAACTTATTTCAAGCCGCCTAAAAAGATAGGTCAATTCTTACCATCTGTCAAGTGTCATATACCCTTACAAGATGCAGGAGTATACAAGCTTGATTGTGATTGTGGCCTCTCTTATATAGGCCAAACCAAAAGATCAATTAAAACTCGCGTTAAAGAACATATAGCTGACTTAAAACACCGTCGCTACACTAAGTCTGCAATCTGTGAACATAGTCTAGACAAAGCTCGCCATTATATTAGATTTGATAAACCACAGATACTCGCAAAAGAACACCGATTCCAACCAAGGATGATCCGCGAGGCTATTGAAATTAAAAAACATCCAAATTTCAATAGAGAAGATGGCTGGCTCTTACCACCTGCTTGGGATCCCATTATTAAAATAATTAAATCAAAAACCAAGCATAATATGCCACAGATTAAAGATGCAGTTAGCACTTTCTGCGTAGAGAGGACTAATTAAAATAATGATGTATCATAGGGTAGTTTCGAATAACTTTGTAACATTAGGACATCTGTCACCTCAGTCCTCCCGTGACCATGGTTGCTGTAAAGTATCCGAAACGTCGGGCTTGTAAAAATCTTAATAAACCGCGATAAAATCCGTAAAAAATTGTTTCATTATAATGAGTGAAATTCGCGCAAACATTAGAAAACAAAGATGATGGTCTTCAAGAGATCTACAAAAAAGTCCTCAATAGTATATATCTATCTTTTATAAATTAGCCACAATAATGTGTTTAATCGTAAGCATTTCTTCAAATTGTATTAAGTGCATAAATATATTGTATTTTACATAGATATATCTTTATCAAACTCCCATATTCAAGAAGTACACTTTAATATCTATTTTATAAAAAAAATATTATAGAAATCGGTTTATAAACACACACGATATAGATGAAATAAAACTTTCAAATCTCGCCGCGCCAGTATGGGTACGGCTATACGGTTGATTTTTGTTTAACGCGCGAAACGGCCATCCGCTGCATCTATAAAAAGGCGAGGGCGCTCACGCGCCGACTTCCACAACCGATGCCAGGAGGCCGTGTGGTCGCAGACTGCACGGTAGGCGGGGGGCAACCCCCCACTTTATAAATCAAAAGTGAGCCGAATGGGCTCACACTAATCCGATGAAGGCCTTCGGGCTATTAGCATAGATCCCTCCGAAAAAAAAAACGCGCCGACTTCACTCACATTGTCACTCTTAACCCTCTGCGACTGACGTGGTAGTCTAACAGACACTGCTAAATATGAAAATCTGTTTATTACCGTTAATTTTCAAATTTGAACGCTGCCGCTTCTAGTACCTTAATGTAGTGACTTTGCGCATCGATCAATGTGCGGGGTGCGCTCCTAGTGAGCGCAAGTGTGAGTAGCGAGCCGAAGGTGTCCGTGAGACTACCACATCAGCAATAAGGTAAGTGTCTACTGTACTACCACCTCAGTAAAGTGTTTATATTTTCATAGTGTCTCCTAAACAACCACATCAGCAAATAAGTTTCGATAAGGTATTGTTTGTATTATTTAGCATTTTTTAAATATTTCTATTGTTTTAATTTATTTTTAGATGGCTGACTCAAGTAACACTAGGCCCGGTACTTCTTCTATTCGTAAGAGAACGTTGACTGGAACATTTGTAAGTCGTGAAGATGAAATATTACAGTGGCTGGAACAGGAAAGTGAAGATGAGTTTAGTGATGATGAAGATGAAGATCCGACTTTCGAGCTAGAAACCCAACACATTGATGAAGACGTCATTTCATGTGAATAACCAAACGTAGAAGCGCGACAAGAACCTACCACAGTGTTACAAGGCCAACAATCTTCTGACGAATCACAGGAGTGAGATAAAATGAGGAGAGCAATTTTTCTATTGAATCTGGCTAGAGATTTAGTGCTGAATATATGAAAACCCGCGTATATAATGAAAGATTGCCAAGGGAGCTGCGAATGACAATGGGTAATACTAGGGTTTTAGGTAAGGATATCCCCTCTCCACCACCAGTAGTTTGGTCTATTCTACCAAGTGGTAAAAAACTATGTTCTATTTATCCCACAAAAGTAAAAAGACAAACTAAATACCTATTATTGCTGTGATTGTTTGAAGCCAATTTCCCTTCAGTGCTCTAAGCCACTATGTGATAATTGTCAAACAAAGCTGTGATTTTGAAATTGTCTAATTTTTTAGTTAACCAATGAATATATTTCATATTTAAGACTGATTATTGTAATTGTTAATTTTTTAAATGTCTAACGTAAAATTTAAAAAAGTTGATTTTGTAATTTTTCATAGGTCATATTAATGTTTAAGAGAAATTCATAGACTGATTTATGTGAAGTCAATAAATATTGTTTAATTTTGAAAATATAAATAGTTTCATTTTTTTTTGTTAATTTAACATAAAATAATTAAGCTTGAAATCAAGTACATATAAAAAAATAACTGCATAATTTAATTTTATAAAAATATTTGCTGTTGAAATGGTGTCTCGTGTTAGACTACCACGTCAGTACAATTGTAAAAATTGAGCCACGTCAGTCGCAGAGGGTTAATGCGAACGGACGTGGTTCTTAAGGGGGCTTAGGCGGTCAGCGAAAATTCAGATTTCGTACCGTGAGGTGTGGGGAACGGTCCGTGTGCGCGGGGGACACGCACGAGCCCCGCGCGAGGGGACACAGTGTACTGTGTAGGTCACCGAACTTACTACTAGAATATCAAGCAATCCTATTTCGTTGTATTTTGAATGATAACCATTACATAGTGTTTAGCGATTTCGCTATGTATACCGAAACCTATTTTTTTAATTTATTAAAATTAATATTATTATATATTTATTATTTAATAGCTATGTTGTTTGTGTAATCTATATATATAAATAAAATTGGAGTGTCTGTTTGTAATATTAAAATAACTGCTTTATATTGAATGCATATGGATGTTTACACGGGACATAATATTATACCCAAATAGTGTTTTTTACAATTTTTCTTTGTCTGTCCGTCTGCCTGTTTGTTCCGGCTAATCTCTGAAACGGCTGGCCCGATTTTGACGGGACTTTCACGGACAGATAGCTGATGTTATAAGGAGTAACTTAGGCTAAAAAATAATCATCATCGGCCCGTATAGGGCTGTAAATCTAAGTTAACGCGGGCGAAGCTGCGGGCAACAGCTAGTTCTACATAAAAAGGTAAATTCGTCCCACTATTTGGACTTTATTCATTACTAGTCTATATCTACTCCATTGAGCATATAACCGGAATAGAGCGGTAATGTTAGTATGTGTTTTGTAAAAAATGAAATTCCGCCAAATTTGTGCTGCGACGCTGCGCCGGTTCTTTCCTCTGATTGGCCTACTGATGGATGATTGGCCGATGGGACGTGCATTCAGATCAATGGTTTGTTGCTTTGCTTATTATGTCAGTGACAAATCACTAACCAGTTTAGGAATTGTATGACTCACATTATTTACTACTCTATCCGGTTATAATGTGCTCGATGATCTACCTACGAGGGTGGCACTGAAAATTTCGGGAATCAAGGAAGTGACACAACATTACTATTTAAAAATGTATTAATTGCTTTTCGAAGTATTCTCCGCGAAATTTGACACATTTTTCCATACGATGGAACCAATCATTGAAGCAACCATTCCATTTGGAAGTTGGGGTCTCCAAAATGCTTCAAAAACAGCTTCTTCAGGCGATGAAAATCTCTGACCACGCAATTTATTCTTTATTTTAGGGAAAGTATAGAAATCATTAGGGCTTAGGTCGGGGCTGTACGGCGGATGGTCTTATAATTCTATGTTTTCTTGCTCTAAAAACTTTTTTGTTCTGTGCGCGGTGTGAGAACTCGCATTGTCGTGATGGAGGATGATGCGGCGGTTGCAGTTCTCTTTACGGAGTTCAGAAACGACCTATGGCAAACAAATGCTAGCATACCATTCTGCATTAACCGTTCTTTGTCCCTCAAGAGGAATAGTCGCAACATGGCCGGTTTTGGAGACAAACGTGGCCACCATTTTTTTTTGCAACACTCCGTGAACGAACAATTTTTGTTGGCTTTAACTCATTTTCGAACACCCAAACTCGTGACTGGTTTTTTGTTTCGGGTTCGTACGCATATATCCAGGATTCGTCACCTGATACGATGTTGTATACAGCATTTGAGGATCCTGCGTGGAATCTTTCGAGAGTTCTGACACACCAAGTAACGCGAGGAAACATACGGATAGGTATTTAAACGGCGAATCACACCACCATCCAACACAGTTAGCTACCGTGGGTAAATCTTTGTTACAGAGAGCACAAGGGATCTGTGATGAGCAGCACCTGGAGACCGAACTTCAACATGTCAAGCAAGTACTGCGTGACAACAAGCTTCGGGTACCGCGTCTCCGTCACAGTGAACGTGTGAAACCAGCCACCGTCGAGCGAGTACCTGCTGTGCTACCGTTTATGAAAGGCGTCACTGACAAGATTGGCTTCATCCTAAAGCGAGCTTCTATAAAAACTTATTTCAAGCCGCCTAAAAAGATAGGTCAATTCTTACCATCTGTCAAGTGTCATATACCCTTACAAGATGCAGGAGTATACAAGCTTGATTGTGATTGTGGCCTCTCTTATATAGGCCAAACCAAAAGATCAATTAAAACTCGCGTTTAAGAACATATAGCTGACTTAAAACACCGTCGCTACACTAAGTCTGCAATCTGTGAACATAGTCTAGACAAAGCTCGCCATTATATTAGATTTGATAAACCACAGATACTCGCAAAAGAACACCGATTCCAACCAAGGATGATCCGCGAGGCTATTGAAATTAAAAAACATCCAAATTTCAATAGAGAAGATGGCTGGCTCTTACCACCTGCTTGGGATCCCATTATTAAAATAATTAAATCAAAAACCAAGCATAATATGCCACAGATTAAAGATGCAGTTAGCACTTTCTGCGTAGAGAGGACTAATTAAAATAATGATGTATCATAGGGTAGTTTCGAATAACTTTGTAACATTAGGACATCTGTCACCTCAGTCCTCCCGTGACCATGGTTGCTGTAAAGTATCCGAAACGTCGGGCTTGTAAAAATCTTAATAAACCGCGATAAAATCCGTAAAAAATTGTTTCATTATAATGAGTGAAATTCGCGCAAACATTAGAAAACAAAGATGATGGTCTTCAAGAGATCTACAAAAAAGTCCTCAATAGTATATATCTATCTTTTATAAATTAGCCACAATAATGTGTTTAATCGTAAGCATTTCTTCAAATTGTATTAAGTGCATAAATATATTGTATTTTACATAGATATATCTTTATCAAACTCCCATATTCAAGAAGTACACTTTAATATCTATTTTATAAAAAAAATATTATAGAAATCGGTTTATAAACACACACGATATAGATGAAATAAAACTTTCAAATCTCGCCGCGCCAGTATGGGTACGGCTATACGGTTGATTTTTGTTTAACGCGCGAAACGGCCATCCGCTGCATCTATAAAAAGGCGAGGGCGCTCACGCGCCGACTTCCACAACCGATGCCAGGAGGCCGTGTGGTCGCAGACTGCACGGTAGGCGGGGGGCAACCCCCCACTTTATAAATCAAAAGTGAGCCGAATGGGCTCACACTAATCCGATGAAGGCCTTCGGGCTATTAGCATAGATCCCTCCGAAAAAAAAAACGCGCCGACTTCACTCACATTGTCACTCTTAACCCTCTGCGACTGACGTGGTAGTCTAACAGACACTGCTAAATATGAAAATCTGTTTATTACCGTTAATTTTCAAATTTGAACGCTGCCGCTTCTAGTACCTTAATGTAGTGACTTTGCGCATCGATCAATGTGCGGGGTGCGCTCCTAGTGAGCGCAAGTGTGAGTAGCGAGCCGAAGGTGTCCGTGAGACTACCACATCAGCAATAAGGTAAGTGTCTACTGTACTACCACCTCAGTAAAGTGTTTATATTTTCATAGTGTCTCCTAAACAACCACATCAGCAAATAAGTTTCGATAAGGTATTGTTTGTATTATTTAGCATTTTTTTAATATTTCTATTGTTTTAATTTATTTTTAGA
Source organism: Helleia helle (assembly GCA_963853865.1). NCBI lineage: Eukaryota > Metazoa > Arthropoda > Insecta > Lepidoptera > Lycaenidae > Helleia > Helleia helle. Next base: position 12,523,179 of record OY971416.1, on the reverse strand, counting down.
TGGCTGACTCAAGTAACACTAGGCCCGGTACTTCTTCTATTCGTAAGAGAACGTTGACTGGAACATTTGTAAGTCGTGAAGATGAAATATTACAGTGGCTGGAACAGGAAAGTGAAGATGAGTTTAGTGATGATGAAGATGAAGATCCGACTTTCGAGCTAGAAACCCAACACATTGATGAAGACGTCATTTCATGTGAATAACCAAACGTAGAAGCGCGACAAGAACCTACCACAGTGTTACAAGGCCAACAATCTTCTGACGAATCACAGGAGTGAGATAAAATGAGGAGAGCAATTTTTCTATTGAATCTGGCTAGAGATTTAGTGCTGAATATATGAAAACCCGCGTATATAATGAAAGATTGCCAAGGGAGCTGCGAATGACAATGGGTAATACTAGGGTTTTAGGTAAGGATATCCCCTCTCCACCACCAGTAGTTTGGTCTATTCTACCAAGTGGTAAAAAACTATGTTCTATTTATCCCACAAAAGTAAAAAGACAAACTAAATACCTATTATTGCTGTGATTGTTTGAAGCCAATTTCCCTTCAGTGCTCTAAGCCACTATGTGATAATTGTCAAACAAAGCTGTGATTTTGAAATTGTCTAATTTTTTAGTTAACCAATGAATATATTTCATATTTAAGACTGATTATTGTAATTGTTAATTTTTTAAATGTCTAACGTAAAATTTAAAAAAGTTGATTTTGTAATTTTTCATAGGTCATATTAATGTTTAAGAGAAATTCATAGACTGATTTATGTGAAGTCAATAAATATTGTTTAATTTTGAAAATATAAATAGTTTCATTTTTTTTTGTTAATTTAACATAAAATAATTAAGCTTGAAATCAAGTACATATAAAAAAATAACTGCATAATTTAATTTTATAAAAATATTTGCTGTTGAAATGGTGTCTCGTGTTAGACTACCACGTCAGTACAATTGTAAAAATTGAGCCACGTCAGTCGCAGAGGGTTAATGCGAACGGACGTGGTTCTTAAGGGGGCTTAGGCGGTCAGCGAAAATTCAGATTTCGTACCGTGAGGTGTGGGGAACGGTCCGTGTGCGCGGGGGACACGCACGAGCCCCGCGCGAGGGGACACAGTGTACTGTGTAGGTCACCGAACTTACTACTAGAATATCAAGCAATCCTATTTCGTTGTATTTTGAATGATAACCATTACATAGTGTTTAGCGATTTCGCTATGTATACCGAAACCTATTTTTTTAATTTATTAAAATTAATATTATTATATATTTATTATTTAATAGCTATGTTGTTTGTGTAATCTATATATATAAATAAAATTGGAGTGTCTGTTTGTAATATTAAAATAACTGCTTTATATTGAATGCATATGGATGTTTACACGGGACATAATATTATACCCAAATAGTGTTTTTTACAATTTTTCTTTGTCTGTCCGTCTGCCTGTTTGTTCCGGCTAATCTCTGAAACGGCTGGCCCGATTTTGACGGGACTTTCACGGACAGATAGCTGATGTTATAAGGAGTAACTTAGGCTAAAAAATAATCATCATCGGCCCGTATAGGGCTGTAAATCTAAGTTAACGCGGGCGAAGCTGCGGGCAACAGCTAGTTCTACATAAAAAGGTAAATTCGTCCCACTATTTGGACTTTATTCATTACTAGTCTATATCTACTCCATTGAGCATATAACCGGAATAGAGCGGTAATGTTAGTATGTGTTTTGTAAAAAATGAAATTCCGCCAAATTTGTGCTGCGACGCTGCGCCGGTTCTTTCCTCTGATTGGCCTACTGATGGATGATTGGCCGATGGGACGTGCATTCAGATCAATGGTTTGTTGCTTTGCTTATTATGTCAGTGACAAATCACTAACCAGTTTAGGAATTGTATGACTCACATTATTTACTAATCTATCCGGTTATAATGTGCTCGATGATCTACCTACGAGGGTGGCACTGAAAATTTCGGGAATCAAGGAAGTGACACAACATTACTATTTAAAAATGTATTTATTGCTTTTCGAAGTATTCTCCGCGAAATTTGACACATTTTTCCATACGATGGAACCAATCATTGAAGCAACCATTCCATTTGGAAGTTGGGGTCTCCAAAATGCTTCAAAAACAGCTTCTTCAGGCGATGAAAATCTCTGACCACGCAATTTATTCTTTATTTTAGGGAAAGTATAGAAATCATTAGGGCTTAGGTCGGGGCTGTACGGCGGATGGTCTAATAATTCTATGTTTTCTTGCTCTAAAAACTTTTTTGTTCTGTGCGCGGTGTGAGAACTCGCATTGTCGTGATGGAGGATGATGCGGCGGTTGCAGTTCTCTTTACGGAGTTCAGAAACGACCTATGGCAAACAAATGCTAGCATACCATTCTGCATTAACCGTTCTTTGTCCCTCAAGAGGAATAGTCGCAACATGGCCGGTTTTGGAGACAAACGTGGCCACCATTTTTTTTTGCAACACTCCGTGAACGAACAATTTTTGTTGGCTTTAACTCATTTTCGAACACCCAAACTCGTGACTGGTTTTTTGTTTCGGGTTCGTACGCATATATCCAGGATTCGTCACCTGATACGATGTTGTATACAGCATTTGAGGATCCTGCGTGGAATCTTTCGAGAGTTCTGACACACCAAGTAACGCGAGCCGCTTTTTGCTCTTCACAGAGCAAATGCGGTATCCATTGGGAAAACAACTCTTTTACACCTAATTGTTCATGCAAGATTATTTTTATTTGACTCATGCCAATGTCTAAAGTTGCATGAATTTCGCGGTATGTCACATGTCGATCTTCCTCAATCAGCTTACGCACAACATCAACATTTTCTTGGGTGACTGCAGTTTTTGGATGACCTTGACGGGGATCATCACTGAGCTTGACACGTCCACGTTGAAATTCAGCAAACCAGCGATAAATTGTGGTTTTAGATGGGGCTTCATCACCAAATGCAGAAATCATCCGGTCAACACACTGTTTTTGTGTTAAACCACTTCGAAAGTCATAATAAATCATCGCTCTAGAATTTTCTCGAGTCAATTCCATTTTCTCAACGACTAAACAAGTTTGACAAGACCTTGTGACAAGACCGAGAATCTTTTTTAAAATAAATAAATGGTATTCGATTTTTAAAACCAAGGAGTTTTCAATTAAATAGATTTTAATATGACAGGAACAGTGGAAATATTCCATTCCCGATACTCTTAGTGCAGCCTTACATAGGCTGCACTAAGAGTATCTGTCATCTGTATCTGTATCTCTTACCGTTATTTTAAATATATATCCAATTATTGACCTATCAAATGAAAGAAGGTTTTCTTAAATCTGGCTGATAGTTCTAGGGCTTAGCTCAGTCAAACATGCAAACAAACTATTCAGCTTTATACTAGTATGGACTTATGAAAACATAATAGATGGTAGAGCATTAAAAGTTGTTACACTAAACTGATTAAGCGCGTTATAAACGGCCGTGTAAACATTTAATTTTACGCCATTTTGACTACATAATACTATTCAAATGTGTAGATAAAGTTACCCAACCGTTTTGCTGGAAGCCAACAGAGATAATAAAATGTTGGTTCAACAACATAATACGTATGTACTGCAGGGAGGCGAAATTTAAATCAGGGCCCTTGGCAGCGCTCTCAATGAATTTGAAAATATAGCGACCGAAAGTTGAGGAGCATTGTTCCTCCGTATGCTATACCGACTATCCAGAATTGTATTGTACGGGATTATTACTGGTATGTATATACACATACTACATACACAGCTTATACCTACACATTATTTTTAGTACCTAAGTGTCTGGATCTGTTTCTGAACATACATTGAACGAACTAGGTGGAAAAAAAGTTGTCACGGAACGAACGAATCGTTAATAAAAATATTAAAATTCATAATTAATCAAAATAACGAAAAAAGGAAAAAAAATACGGCGTCATACCGTTCGCGGCGTTTACGTTCTTATTACTAACAAGGCACCAATGTTTCACATATTATAAATGCGGAACTAAATATATAGGTAGATATTCCGATTACACCTTTAGTTCGGTGAGAGTTCACGTGTCAGTCCATGTTACAGATAAAATGGATTGAAAGTTATGGTGCTACCACACTGCTTTTATAAAATGTTTACAAACGTTTCTAAACATTTTATAATAGGAATGTGGCAGCACCATTAGAAACCAGATCACAAACCAATTCGCCAAAAATATTACAAACGATGCAAAATATGAACTAAACGTATTTCTTTTTTAATTTAAAGCTTCCATTTCCATGGGCCAATTAACATTAATAATCAAATCCAAGCAAAATATCTTTATTTCGTAGGTAACCACTTGTACACTTTAAATACCTTCAAAAAAAGAACTCAATAAAAAGGTGTAGTAATAAAAAAATATCCTTGGGAATGCAGTCTCCCCCAAGAAAAACGAGAAAAAAACTTGAGGGTTGCTCTTTTGTCAACTATCACTACATACTACATAGTATAAAAAAGTGGCTTTCTCTGTCCCTACTCCCTATGTCCCTATGTCCCTTTGTATGCTTAAATCTTTAAAACTACGCAACGGATTTTGATGCGGTTTTTTTATTAAATAAAGTGATTCGAGAGGAAGGTTTATATGTATAATAACATCCATTAAATAGTGGAAAAATACTGTTATTTTTGAGGTTTCTAATGTGATGTCGTAAATAAATACATTTTTTGCACTTACATTGCAAACGCTGGATGAACACTAACAGATAGATCAAAATTATGTACTACATTATTGTACACCTTAGAAAGATCTACAAAAAAGTCCGCGATGGCATATGTATATCTCTTAAGGATAACATACTATATCCATTTTAATACTTAAAAAATGGGCAATTATAAAACGGTAGTTGGAAAGCTATTTACACAAATGTGGTATTAATCCTTATCATTTTAAATATGTTAGTTAGCTTGAGCATTTCATGAAGTATGTTTTTCCTGTTTACACCATGCAAATGAAATGCATATCTTAGAAGATATAGCAAAATCAAAATAATGCGACACCGTGATTTCGACCGAGCCGCGCGAGCCGGGCGCTCCGTGATGCCGCGCCTCGCGCCTTAGCCGGGCCGAGCCCCGGTTCCGAAAGTTAGGATAATAATTATTATTGTATCAATGTAATATGGTAGAATTGTGTATCCTAAATATGCCTACTGAAAAGTCCGCGATGACATAATATGTCTATATTATGTTAAATATAACATACTACCTATATCCATTTTAATAAATTAAAAATTGGCAATCTTAAAGCGGTAATGTAAAAGCTATTTACAAAAATACGGTATTAATCACTTCATATTATAAAATAAAGTCCTACGCCCGTCCATAGATAAATAATCATCATCAACCCGTGTACGGCTGTACATCTAAGTTAACGCGGGCGAAGCTGCGGGCAACAGCTAGTAACTATAATAAAATATAGGTATATCTCAGTAGACAAGAAAATTTACACACACTAAATGCGTCACAAAAGACAAGACGTATAAAAAATATACAGACTAAAATTGGAATACTTTAGAAGAGACAGTGAAACAATGAAATGTTTTTCTAACAGTACACGATTTTACAAAAACTGTTTTATTAAAATCAGTGCCGCATTCTTACGTGTAAGTAAACTAGAACACAATTTACCTAATGCTATGTAAATATTGTCGTTCATAGACACGTGCTCTATGAGGGCTGTGAACACAGTTTTAACTTACAGGTTGAAAATCGACCTTATTTTTGTAATATTAAACCCGAGTAATGGAGTTTTTACTTTTTAAAGACATATACATAATAAAATATTGTATTGTGTTGTGTGTGTGTGCATGTACGCGTAACTCGCTTTCTTGTATATGTATAGACAATAATATACAGGTAGAATTTTGAGTTATTTAACATTTTAAATTAACTAACTTTCCTTTGAGATAGATTTAGATTTCAACATACATTATTCAGGATCATAGCACAAAATATGTAAAAAATACGAAGGTAGAAAACCTAAGATGCATAAAAGGAACCTATTAGTAATGACCGTCAAGTGACACAATACTTTCCCTATAGGAAAATGAAACTACTCTCAAATCTTTATCTTCAAAAGACGTGTCTACATTCAAATATAAAATACCCGAACATCTGAGTAGCAAAAATTAATAAGGACCATACATTTATTATTATTATTTTATGTTAGTTGGATAGGCAAACTAGCAGACGTGCCACGTGATGGAAAGTGGTCGACGTCACCCATGAACATAAACAAGTTTACCTGGAACTAGCCCAGGCAACTCTTTCACGTGCTGCTTATCCTGAGACAAGATGTTAAGTCTATGTGCCAGTAATTACATTGGCTGCCCTGCCCTTCTGTAACATAACAAAAACCAGAGCATACCATAAATTTATTACCTCAATACCACTTTATATGCCACTTGGAACTAAAAAGAAAAAATACTTTAAGAAGTTCCGTGGTCACGTGTTTATCTTACTTAATGATGGCGAGTTGCCAATTTTTACACGGCTCAATTGTTTTCTGGCCTCCGCATTCTGCTTTCAAGGTAAACCCGGAACAATAGATTAGACTTAATACGCTGCCTGAAATGTAATAGTTACGTACATGATAGGTAAGTTACTTACAAACTCTCACAAATTGGATTTTCTTATAATCACATGAGCGTACAAAACATTTATACATTAAATTTTATTTTTCAACGGTCATAAGTACATTTTCAATGCTTTGAAGCATCCCGCAGGGTAGTGAGGACTCCCCAGGTATGTGGGACTCGCTGCGCCCGAAAGATGGTAAGTGAACGCAGCTCTACCCACTAAAACACGGCGAGTACCACCAATCCCGCCTTTGGTGAGGTGCCCCGGATCTGTTAAGCAAACAGGGCACCTCTATGACTAGTCAGTCCCTCAAGGGACCGACGCCACCTTCACAGAGCGGCTGTCCAGCACCATAGAACAACCCCTCCCAACGTCGGGGCAGTACAATGGGGTGAGGTTCCCACCCTCACTCCAGCTCCCTCGGTTCAATTTGCTTTGCTCAAGGTACTGGATTCACCTTAAGCTGCTTGCTGCGTGCTGCACTGCCACGACAAGGCTTGAACCATGGAGGGGCCTATCTCCATGAACAAAAATATTATTGAGATCATTTCTTTAATACACAGCAATTATTTTCCCTTAGAATTTGCTAGGAAATGAAAATAATGAACAGAAGTTAAATTCACATTATCACAATTTTCAATTGAAAATTCTTGTCTTGTTATCTACATATAATTGTGTAAAACTTTATAGATGTGCAACGTGTTAGACGCTCCAGGTCTATTCATACAGACGTAAAAAGCAGCTAGTTAGTGGAGTTTACACAAACAGTGGGGCTTGTTAACTGTAACTTGTTAATTTTGTTCCGTGCGCCGTTTGTCACTATTTATAAACGTTTCTCATATTCACATATTTTTCTTTACAAACACGCCGCCCCTCAAAATTCTTCAGAAGAATTGGATGCATCGAGTGGAATCAGAACTGGTGAAATCCGAACGTGATAAGTGTTTTGAAGGGTTTCATTTGAGTCGATACATCTCTTCGCCATTTCTATTTGGTTCCGCACGTCCTAGCTTTGAAATTCTCATATCTTGCGTTTATGCGAGATATTACATTAGGGATATTTTAATAAAATAATTGCAAGTAATGGAATAAAACGATGTCATTTATTTGCCATTATATATTGTGTAAAAGTTTAAGGGAGTGATAATAATATTCGAATACATTTTGTTAGACAAAAAATCATATTTGTTTTCATAAAATAAACAACAAATATAAAAGTAAATAAGAAATTACTAGCATATGAAGGGTTATCATTTATCATGAATGACAATTCGTTTTCTAACTCCCTGTGCAAAAAGACGGGAGTGCAAAAAGTTGATTGCTAAGAGTGTCTGTCTATGGCAGCCTTTTTTTATGCCGGGAAATGCTCTGAGGCATCTCGCTGGGAAGGGTACTCTCCAAGCGGATATGTGGGACTCCCTGCGCCCGAAAGATGACAAGGTGGACGCAGCACTACCCACCAAAACCCGGCGAGTACCACCAATGACGCCTTTGGTGAGGTGCCCAGGATATATTGAGCAAACAGGGCACCTCGACGGCTAGTCAGTCCCTCAAGCGACCGACACCGCCTTCACAAAGAGGTCGTACCGCACCACAGAACAACCCTTCCCAACGTCGGGACAATGCAATGGGGTGAGGTTCCCATCCTCGCCCCTTGTCCCGCCCTGCTCTTTTGTCCCCTCTTCTAATAATAATAATGGTACTTAGAATAAGAAATACAAAATGATAAACATTTTTGATACTCGCTCACTATACTTAGCTTGTATTTCTAATTTTTAAGGTTACATAATATCCTAAGGACGATTCTTTAAACAATCTATATATATAAAAATCAATTGCTGTTCGTTAGTCTCGCTAAAACTCGAGAACGGATGAACGGATTTATCTTATCTTGGTCTTGAAATGTTCGTGGAGGTCTAGGGAAGGTTTAAAAGGTGAGAAAAATTCAAATAGTGGCCGGGAAAACCCTAAAAACAGCCCTTTTCTTTTTCCCATACAAACGTTTTCTAAATAAAATGTAAAGTAAATTTGAACTTTATTGCTATTCAATAAAGGTCATATTAAATTATAAGTTGTAATTATAGATTACACTGTTGTCTAAGTAATGTAGGTCTGTTCCTAACGTCAAAGAGTCAATTTGCAATTTATTACCACTACATAAATATACTATATAAATATACTATATAAATATACATTTTTGTAGATCTTTCTAAGGTGTATAATAATGTAGTACATTATTTTGATCCTTCTGTTAGGGTTCATCCAGCGTTTGCAATGTAAGTGCAAAAAATGTGTTTATTTACGACATCACATTAGAAACCTCTAAAATTATCAGTGGTTATTTACTATATTATTATTTATATTATTATTATATATATTATACACATAAACCATTCTCTTGAATCATTTTATATATTTAAAAAAACCGCATCAAAATCCGTTGTGTAGTTTTAAAGATCTAAGCATACAAAGGGACATAGGGACAGAGAAAACGACTTTGTTTTATACTATGTAGTGATGATTTTCAATTTGGCCGGCGCGGCGTCGTGAAACTTAATTTTAGCTAACTTCAGTTGTTAATCTATCAGATTTTTTTTTTATTGATAAATCTTAAGTTTTGTCACAAATTAAATTTCTGAACACAACCATAATATTATTTGACATTAAATTTGACAACCAACTAATAAGTCAATCCCAAATCCATCCTGTCGCACTTCAGAACACGGAAAAAAGTATAACGACGACCTTTGCGTCCCAATGGTAAGCACGATGGCGCTCAAGCCGGAGGTTGCGGGTACGAATCCCGCCAGGGAACAAAAATATTTTCTGTGTTCCTGGGTCATGGATGTGTATTAAATATGTGTATTATATAATAAAAATCTAAATTACAACAAGCCAACATTCTGAAATATAACAGCTGTTTCTAGATAACATCATTTGGCGCTACACATATTATACAGGACAATTTCATGCCCACTTTCAAGGTGTTAATGGACAAATTTTTAAAAAATACAGATACAAGTAGGTACTAATTTATCACTTACTGGGGGAACTGTTACCTCTACCTGATGCAGATCATCAATTTCTACAAATTTATTTCATGGGCAATTCAGATATGGAAGTTGATAATCGTTGTGCTCACAATCCAACAGTGAAGAGAACCATTGTCCAATAATTACAAATGTTTCTTCATCAAAATAACAATTTAGTAAACATGTTCAAAACCATACGTACATACATGTTCAATTCGTAGTATTCTCTATATAGTTTGTGTTCAAAACAAAAAATATAGTTTATGAGAAAGCTTTAAAGTTTAAATTGATTAAAAGACTGTATCATAACAGTGTGTGTCTGTCAATATCAAATTTCAACCTTATAAATAGCCAGTATTTCAGAAAAACTCTGTTTTGTAAGTAAGCAACATGATGTGTCGAAAATAATAATAAAATTTCATGCTTCATTCAAAAAATGCTTTTTTTATTAAATACGGATTAGTTATGTTTGTTTTAAGATTATTTTATACAAAAGTTTAGGTCTTTTATTGATCGATTGAGGCAGTCCGAAGTCTGCCGGGTGGTGCGACCGCCTGTCGCCGCCGTGCTCTTCTGCGGGAAGGGGCGCCAGTGCGCTCTCTCTCCCGCTCCTCCTCCTTCTGCGACATCACGTCCTCGCAGAAGGAAAGGACCACCTGCCATGTGCTCTCACTGACAGTCATCGCTCGGATGACCGCAGGGAGCGACAGGTCCGCGCCAACCTCAACGATGAGGGGCGCTCTTGCCTCCGCCCACGCTTGGCACTCCGCCAGGGTGTGGTCTGCAGTGTCTTCACTGCTGTTGCAGTGATGACCACCTGGCGAGTCCTCTGCCCCTGCCACCTTCCAAAGATACCTTCCGAAGCATCCGTGCCCCGTCAGGATCTGCGCAAGGTGGAAGGTGATGATGCCGTGCCGCCGGTCAATCCACTGCTCCAGGATTGGACCGACGGCCAGCACGGTGCGGTGTCCCGCACTAGGCTCCTCTAGCCTCTCCTTCCACTAACGGAACACTTGCCTTCGTAAGCGGCTCCGCCAGGACACCTCTTCTTGGGAGGTCTCCTCCTCCTCTTCCTCCTCCTCTCCTCGTCGTCTCCTCCACGTCTGCGCCAGGGCCCTTGCAACCTGGTCCCACGGCGCTGAGCCCGCCAGTATGCACGCAGCCTCGCATGAGGTCGTACGGTACGCACGGACGGCCCTAACGGCCATGACTCTCTGCGCACGTCGCAGAAGAGCCACGTTCTCCGTCGTCAGGGCGCTCGCCCATATCGGCGCGCCGTACAGCCCCATGGACTGCAAGACGCCCGCATATAGGCGGCGGCAGCCAACGCTCGGTCCACCCACGTTGGGGAGGAGACGACTTAACGCTCGTGCAGTTCCGAGCAACCTCGGGACGAGACGCCGGAAATGTTCTCGGAAGTTCCATCGACTGTCGAGGACGAGGACCAGGTACTTCATAGTCGGCTCGACAGCGATGGAAGTTCCCCCTAGAACAAGGCGAGATCCGGGTGGAGGGGCTCGCCGGGGCCCGTGGAAGCATATAGCTTCGCACTTCGCCAGGGCCACTTCGAGCCCAAGACGCCGGATCCTCGCTACCACCTGGGCGACTCCAGCTACCGCCAGAATGCCCTGGTCCCTCCGCGCGCGGTGACGACGGTGTCGTCAGCGTAACACGTAACGCCGACGCCCGGCAAGATCGCGCCGCGGAGGACCCAATCGTAGCCGATGTTCCACAAGAGTGGGCCTAAGACAGACCCCTGCGGAACACCGCACGCCACTCTCGTCATCACCCAGCCACCAGCTGTGGTGTACGCGACGCACCTACCAGACAGGTAATCTCTTACCAGTCTGCGCAGATACGTCGGCACGCCGTGGTACCTCAGCGCCTCCAGGATTGTGTCGAAGGGTAAGGTGTTGAAGGCGTTGGCACCTCTCCCCCCTCGACTACCTCATCGGCAAGGGCTCTCACCCTGGCCAGAGCGTCCAGGGTGGACCTGCCCCGTCGGAAGCCAAACTGGTAGGCACTGAGGGTCAGGCCTGTCTCCTCCATGTGATTGATGATACGGGCAGCTGCGATCCGCTCCAGCAGCTTGCCCACCTCATCAAGTAGGACGATCGGTCGGTACGCCGACGGCGAGTCGACCGGTCGTCCCTCCTTCCGGAGCAGGGTAAGCCTGCCCTTTTTCCACGCTGTGGGAAACTGACCCTGCGCCAGACAAGCGTTAAACAGGCGAATCACCTGCGTCCGAAGCGGGCCAAGGGCCAGAACCAAGGCTCGCCTAGGAACACCATCCGGACCCAGAGCAGTATTGCGCGCCCTCATGCGCGTTAGCGCCACGTCCAGCTCCGCCTCCGATACCTTCGTCTTTCGGAGCTTCGTCACTCGGCAGCTCACCGCCTGATGGAGCCATAGGCGGGGGCGCGTGCTCTCCCCGGCCGGGGAACAGGGCCGGAACTATCCGGACCACAAGTTTGTTGCGAACCATCCTGTACGGCCTCCCCCACGGGTCTCGATCCAGAGACTCCAGCATCTCCTCGTGGGCAGCCTCCTTAGCTCGGCCTATGGCCGTCCATAGCTCCCCGGCGGCGGCTCTGTAGATGTCATAGAGCCGCCCCTCCTCCACCTCGTCACGGCGCCTTCGCCTGCGACTCCGGGTGTACTGGCGTCTCGCCGCAACGCAACTCCTGCGCAGCTCGGCGAGTTCCTCCGACCACCAGTACACCCTCCTGCGTCGCGGCGGTCACCGACCGATCCTTGGCATGGCCGCGTCGCACACTTGCGACATCGCGGCGACCATGCGGTCAGTCTCCTCGTCCACATCGCTCGAGGCTGGGCCACCGTCCATGCACCAGGCCTGTACCAGGGCCGCCTCAAGGAGAGCCTCTCTGTCCATCCTCCTCGAGGCCCAACGTGGTCCGCACTCCATACCCGAGCCAAGGCTTTGAGAGGGGGTGGCGTCGCTGTATCGGAACCGGATGTACCGGTTTGGATAATAATCTAGGTTATGACGTTAAATACAGTTATCCGTAATAAAAAGGTATATTAAAAATTTAAAAAGCAAACATGTAAAAAGTAAAAAATATACCTTACCTTGAGCTATAAATACCGATTGAGTAACACCTATATGTGTCAAATATATTAAATATATGAATTGATGGATGGTAAGATAAGATTTGCTCGTCGAATAGGCGCTATAATGGCCCTTTATTGGATTGACTATCTAGTAATTTCCGATCAACTTGCTTCGAAACGATCAAATTTTTGTTGCAAATCTATATATTTAAATATAGATACTAAATTTCACTTTTTTAGGACTGCGGAAAGCTAGTTAAAAGACTAATCTGTCCCTCTAAGGAGGTTGTTGTTGAGTGTAGGTTACATACCAGTTTCTTGATTTTTTTTGTCATTTGTGTGTAAATCCCAGCTTTCATACCCACCCTACCATGGTTCAAACCTTGTCGTGGCGGTGAGGCTCAGTAGCCTAAGGTGAACCTAGCACCTTCGGCTAGGCAAATTGAGCCGAGGGAGCTGCTCTTAGGACCCCTCTTATAAGAGAAGGCGACAAAATAGTGGGAGACAAGGGGCGAGGATGGGAATTGTAGGTACTGTCCCGACATTGGGAGGGGTTGTTTTGTGGTGCAGGACAACCCCTCTGTGGCGGTGGCGTCGGACCCTTGAGGGAATGGGTTTAATGGGTAGAGCTGCGCCCACCTTACCACCTTTCAGGCGCAGCGAGTCCCACAAACCCGCCTGGGGAGACCCACTCCCCTCATGCCTCAGAGCATTTCCTGGCGTTAAAAAAAAAAGTTTCATACACAATTTGTTTCCAATTTTAGGTCACACGTATGTTGCAAATATTACATTACATACAGTATAGTGCAATAAATACCCATTCACATCATCAGCCCCTATCCGTCCACTGCTAAACATAGGTCTCCCTCAAAGAACACCAAGACGACCGATCCCTCGCTAATCTCATCCAACACGGATCGGCCATTATGCGTCTATAATTCCTACCGCCGCCAACAAAAACGCTGATAACTTTGAAACGTCTGAACCGATTGATGAAACATGGACAAACAAACAGACACACACATAGAGCGGTCAAACTTACAGGGCTATTCTGCGTCGGGAGTTAAAAATATAAAAATGTTAATATTTCAAATTATATTATTCCTTTATTATAATTAAAAAAAAAACTCTTCGTTTGTTATTAACGCGTCAAATTAAATATGCGTCAAAAGTCCAAAGCTACTTATGAACTAGGTAATTTATAGAAGGGGGCACGTCTGTGTCATTCATTGATCGTAGAGCTCGTGGACAACCCTAATCATTACTACGTCACGCACCACCTGTCGTCCTACTCGTCCATGTAACATTAACAGACAACCCATTGATCAGTGTCATCTATTGTACTGTAAAAAGCCATCGTGTTTTAATATGTACTTGGCTTTGATATATGTAATGAGAAATACTAACCTTCATCATCATCGTTATCATCATCATAATCATCTTCATCATCACTCTCATCATCATCATCACCACAATCATAATCATTATATCAACCTTTGTCCCTCCACTGCTGGACTGTCTTTTTATATATCGCAGGGAAATCCTTATCGATGCAGCCAGGATCTTCGGGTAGATCCTGACCCAATGTGGGACTCGCAGCTGGGAGTGCCCACCCTAACTGCGAGGACCTTTAGTCGCTTTTTGATGGTCCCGGATTTGCAGGCAAATCACTTCAACCACGAAGGTATCACTTCAACGACAGGCTTGCCCCGGCCGCTACTAAGCAATCCCCATGACGTCGTGCCATATAGGCCCAGGTTCCCATCCTGAGCCCTCACCCTGGCCTTAGCGAACATAGAGGGTTACTGGAGGCGCATTAAGTAACGTCTCCTACGCATATCGGGGGAGGCCAATTTTACTTACAATTTAACAATTTATAACATCATAATGTAACTAGATTATAAGAATTGAGATGCTCTGCAACCAAACGATCCCCTGTCGTAAGTGCGTATTGTAGTACTTCACTCCAATTACCCACTTAATAAAGACGTCCGAGTTTATTTTACTGTTACATTAATCACGTTCATATTACACGAGAGTAGTTTATGAGATTTTGTGAGATCCTAAATAAATAGGTCTCGTGCTAAAACTCAAAACTAGGACGGGAATTTTGAAATCAAATTATTAATTAAGCTTACGTTTATACCGTTAGCTTACATAGCTTAATAAAGGCGGAAACGCAAGTTGAAAGTCGTTAACTGCGCTTTAGCTTTAGAAAGAAACTCAAGACCTACCTTCACTCAAGGATTTTCATTTCATTAGAAGTCAGGCCGACTTGGCCTATTTATATTTATCCTGTTATACAGCCTTCTTTCTTATCATGCCAAAGTTTATGACCTACATATTTCCTCGTGCCTTGATTTTTTTTATAAAAAAGTTTATAACAAACACAATTAAAGATATCTCATTTTAATGTAACGCACATATTACATTTGTATCGATCGATTGGTTTCATCTTTTCCGGCTAAATGCGTTTTCCAGTCTACCACGTCTGTAATTGTACACAATATGCACTAACGCCCACATCCGAGACTGTCTATGTGTGAGTGCGCCACGTGTAAGCCGGCCCGACACTACCTCAAACTGCTGCGCTCCTAGTATGTTTCTCTCAGCGCTGTAAACGATCTTCTTTGCGAGGGCTTTGAAGCGTCAGTGTTTGAAGGGTGATTTGTCTCATAAAACACGTGTACGTCACGTACGTGTAAGCAGATTATTTTGATTTGATACATATTGAATGCACGCTTTATGGACTCGTTTCGCGTTTAAAAAAGTATTTAGGGAATAGAGAATAGACGGAAATGAAACATAATTTTTCAGAATTTGTTGACGAGTAAAAAAACGCTTTACAATTTATGCACGAACAACTTTATAACATATTCATCGTTCATTTCCATTGGAATGAACTAACAGTTATTACTAGCAACCTTATTAGGTGGGTGAGTAAAACAAGCGCTAAGTAGATAACGGATTTCAGTCGAGTGGATCAGTTTAAGTTGATAGTGCAATTATATAATTATTTTACCGGTAGATAAATGCTTCATTCGATATGACTTTCTACGCAGTCAAGTTTAAAGTGACCGTCATATTCTATGATTTGTAAAGTAACCTCTGCTCCCCTAGTACGTCACCCTTACAAAGCAATATATTCAAAAGTGGAACAAGATGCGTACCTTAAATTAGGTCAGCAATTGAAATTGTTGTACACGAGTAAACTCATATGAGACTAACTCTACTATCAATAATTACTGGCAATGCAGTGATAATAAAAAAATGTCATTATCATATTTATATCATACATATTATTTTTCCATAAGGTCTGTTGGTTTTTCTGAGTTCAAAGAACGATGACCATATAATTTGTTTTTAAAATTGTCAGATTATGAAAAACATAAATATTCTGTATTGTATACATGAAACATTATTATCATAATATATCCAATTAAAGTTTTGATTTTAGGGTAACAACTTCAATAAAAAATAGTAAATTCTTATTGAATTCTATATAATATTAATCAAATATTGCGTTTAAAGGTTAGCTGAACATTGTATCCAATGAAAGAGAACCTTTGTTAAAAAACCTTATACAGCATCAGATAATAATCGTTTTAGTGTTCCAATAACAGACGAAAGTTGGCTGATGACAATTATAAAAATTAGTTGGCCGTCACGGAAGGTCAGATGTGTTAATATGAGAATTCATTATTATCAAAAAATCGGTTGTCTGTAAAGTCGGTTTACTGACGATAGTTGAACGTGACAACCTCATAAAAAATGGAACACCTCAGAGCGAGGTAACGCCGCATACGTCATCGCATACGTCATGTTTTTTCGTTCTTGCAGCCGGCTCCATCGAATTATAAGACGTTGTCACGTCAAAAAATCGGTTGTCTGTAAAGTCGGTTTACTGACGATAGTTGAACGTGATAACGTCATAAGAAAATGGAATGTCTCAGAGCGAGGTAACGCCGCATACGTGATCGCATACGTCATGTTTTTTCGTTCTTGTAGCCTGCATCTTGTTCTTGTAGGCTGCATCGAATTATAAGACGTGGTCACGTCAAAATGTATAAAAAAAGATGCAATAAAATAAAGAATATCATACACGCGGGACGCACAAGGGAGTTTAGAGTGGAGTGGAGTAAGCGGTATGGCAGAGACGCAGTTCGATGTCATGGCATTAGGGTACTTTACTGCCAAGGCACGCCAACAGATAGGTATAGCATCACGACAAAAAACAATGAATATTTTGTCATTCCCATCCACAAAACGCTTAATCCACAAACGTCTTAACGTTCTAGATATAAATGTACATACATTATCAGTATTTGTTTCGTAGTCGGGTCTACAAAAAGGTTACATAATGAATTTTAACAACAGCACTATATATGTAAATGTGTAACTATGCGACCCGGATGTTTTACGTAATGCTGAACCCTACATGCATCCATTTTAACTTTTACGCCGTTTTCAATATCACGCTCCATATTTCAGACCGGATTGGATGTAGGTATTAAAATACTAGATATAACAGAAAAGTAGACGTTATTACCAATATTTTGTGCTTTTCGTTTGAGGTCTACTCCACATGGGCCTCTCTAAGTTATAGTTATTTAACAACTTAGTTGTTCCATAATAATATGTAAGATCGACGGCTAGTCAGTCTCTCAAGGGACCGACGCCAGGGTTGTCCCGCACCACAGAACAACCCCTCCCAACGTCGGGACAGTACAATGGGGTGAGGTTCCCATCCTCACCCCTTGCCCCCTGCTCTTCTGTCCCCTCTTCTTATAAGAGGGGTACAAAGAGCCCCCTCGGCCCAATTAGCTTCGCCCAAGGTGCACCGCTCACCCTAGGTTACTGAGCCCCACCGCTACGACAAGGCCTGAACCATGGTGGGGACGGTACATATAACTACCAAAACATTTTTTTTACAATTTTTGCCTGTCTGTCTATCTCTTTGTTCTGGCTAATTTCTGAAAAGGCTAGGCTGATTTTGATGGGACTTTCACTGGCAGATACTTGATGTTATAAGGAGCAACTTCGGCTATAAAAATAACCATCATCAATCCGGGTACGAATGTGAATCTTAAGTTACCGCGGGCGCAGCTGCGAATATATTATTATAAGAGTTGACAAGTTCCGTCTCATAGTGACAGTGAGATAAAATTTAATAGACTTCGCATGCGCGAATGATGGTAATACATTTCAAATAGTAGTATAGTAATGACTCTTGAAGAATGAGGTCAGCGGCGTCGCTGTCTTTCATCAGCCGGTGACCGGTGGCTGGACATGATGATGGCATTTTAGTTCTGAACTACCAGTCTTAGTTCAGAACTAAAAATGTTAATTAACATAAAAAATTGTTGACTACCAGATTTGTAACATTTATGTACTCGTATTAAGATATTAGTATTAAGATCCGTAAAATATAAAATTCTATTAAGAAAAAAGGATTAAAATAGTGGTGGCTTTGAAGGCCATTAGAGCACAAATAAGTTGTTATTCCGTTGGCCATCATTCGAGTTGATTTTACTGCAAAAGCGCGCCAAAAATGTTTTGAATTCACGGATGCTTACAATTAATATATCTATGTTAATAAACACAAACACGTAGATGTTGGGTGTATATGTGTGTGGGTGTGTGTGTTCATGCGTGAACTGACGAATGCTGCAATCAAGGCTCTTCACAAGTGGTCGTGAACTAGCAGTTACACTGTACCTACTCATATGAAGGGCATCTTCTCACCGCAGGCAACGCTTCAATGGGCCGAACATGTAATTGAATTTGTTAATGAGTTTACATTTTAATAGACTAATTAGTTGCTGAACGCAAAGAGAATTTGTTGGTACCCGTTTTGAGAATTTTTAGACATTAAAGGAAAAATATAATATATTAAAAATATATACTAATTAGGTTTTTACAATTTTTATTTTTTAGTTAGTAGGCCAAAAGGCACATAATGTTAAGCAGGGTTTGTCAATAAACACAATAAACCGCGATGTGGTGTCCTACTAGGCCCAGGTTCCTATCCTGAAGCCCGACACGAGCACACGCCACAGTTATGTCACACTGTCATCGGCTCCCTATCGGCCGTCCGGCACAGGTACTCACAAAAGCAACCATGCCCGGTGAGCACCTGTGTCAGACGAAAAGTGAGGGGTTTGCGCTTATGGCGCATCCACCGCTCGAGGACCGGACGCAGAGCAGCCGTTCGGCTTTTGCCATATGGCTGCCGCGGCAGGTCCTACCCCCACCTCCTCATGAATGCCTCCTGCCCTAGTCGGTGAACCAGTAAAATCCCGTCCAACTTAAGATTATCGCCGAGAGCCCTCCCATCCGAGCAGTACGACTTGGCAAGAATTTAGAATCTCCGCCCCGAATTACGAGAAACTTATTTATGCGTTGCCAATCTCGAGACTTACGATGTCGATGATAAGTCTCCGTGCCAGTAATCACACTGTCACTCCTGCTCTTCTTCATGAAACACAGCAAAGCTATTTCATGTAAGGAAGGTAGATGGTGTTACTCATGAAGAGGGACGTGGCACAAACACATCCTGTCGGTAAAGTCTGTCTATTCGTTTGCCTCTTTGTCATCATCAGCCTCTATTCATACACTGCTGAATATAGGCCTCCCTCAATGAACGCCAAGACGGCCGATCCCTTGGCATCCAACACGAACCGGCCACTGCACGGCGATCGTCTTCCTACCTGGTTAACGGCCAACCTTGTTGTTCACTTCGTCTACCTAAACGTGGCCACCACTCTTGAACCTTATTGACCCATCGGCCCTCAGTTCTCCTGAGTGTGTGACCAGCCCACTGCTACTTCAACGAGCTTATTCTCTGGCGGATGTCTTAGTTTCGAATCTTAGCTATCTTATCTGTCAAAGAAACACGCCCCATAGCACGTTGAGCTACGGCAACCTTACAGACCAGTCGTGAATTTAGAGACCATGTTTCAACCCTGTGGGTCATCACAGGGAGAACGCATTGGTAGAAAACTTTCGTCTTCAAACTCTGAATTGTATGTTTATTCATTAATATTTAAATTAGACAAAAATCCAAAATGAATTTTTATGTGGTTTCAATCATTTGGTAATTTAGATGATATCATTCAACAGAAATTTAGAAATATTGTATGGTTCACTTGTTTGGCATCTACGCAATAGCTAGTTATTGTTTACGTTCAAATAAAACATAATTAATAAGTAAAACTGAAAACAGTTGATAAAAATAATAATTTAAAATGGTAATTTGTTGGTACAAAAGGTTTCGAATCCCTGTTAAATGTAAATATTTGCATGCCCGTATGCAGAGTGATTGTATCAATTGACTTTTTACAAAGCTTACATAAAAAATGACACAAACAAACACGCTTTTTAATTTGCTTTATTGGGTATGTCCGATCATTTTACACGTACGGACAAAACTATAATCTCATACGTGTATTTTTAACCGACTTCAAAAAAGAGGAGGTTATCAATTCGTCTGTATGCTTATTATATATATATATATATATATACTAGCTGTTGCCCGCAGCTTCGCCCGCGTTAACTTTTAAAATTTGAGGGGTTGACCACCCTTATCACTTATGGGGTATGAAAAATAGATAGTAGCCGATTCTCAGACCTACTGAATACGCATATAGAATTTGGTAAAAATCGGTAAAGCCGTTTCGGAGGAGTACGGTAACTAACATTGTGACATGGAAATTTTATATATTACTAACACTGTGACATGGAAATTTTATATATTAGACTAGCTGTTGCCTGCAGCTTCGCCCGCGTTAACTTTTAAAATTTGAGGGGTTGACCACCCTTATCACTTAGGGGTATGAAAAATAGATAGTAGCCGATTCTCAGACCTACTGAATACGCATATAAAATTTGGTAAAAATCGGTAAAGCCGTTTCGGAGGAGTACGGTAACTAACATTGTGACATGGAAATTTTATATATTAGATATATATATATAAAATTTCCATTTCACATATATATATTTGTATTTGTTGTTGTACCCTACCTACCTAACTTGGCTGACACCGACTCCAAAAGTAACTATAATATCGTGGTAAACGCAAAGTTTGTACATTAGTAGAAAATTAAGTTGATTATAAGTTGTAAGCACAAAAATTCAAGAAGCACAGTTATTTTATTACTTTTTAGTGTTTAGTATTTTTGAAGTCGGTTTAAATTTTTTGTTAAATGATTTTATTTATCATTCATTCAAATGATCTTTTAAAATTTGTCGCTTAAAGACTGCCGATGGAGAATTTTTAATTCTACATAATATTATATTAAACATACATATATGATGGAAGTGTCTTTTCATGCATGAATATTATGTTAGTTAATCAAAGTCACTGTTTTACATGCATCTTGAACTGTATCGAGTACAAAACATAAATTATGCAACAGGCGCATGTCCGGTCTCCCTTACATTGATATAGAGATCCAATTAGGGATCTAGACAAACTTATAGCCAAAACTTACGAGCCTGTTTCATGCATTTAAACATATTTTTAAAATTCACCAGTAGGAGGCATGGTTACCACTGTTGGGTTGCGATAAAGACCTTGAAACAGCTGAAGCGGTGTTGATAAAATATGTTTAAGAACCACTGCCTTAAAAACTGCTTCTAACCTACCTAACAATCAAGGCTGCTTTTTAAAAGCTGCGGTGCTACCGAGGGACACACATAACAGTCAAACTTATAAATTAACGTGTCTACATAACAACCGTACATAGCAACTGGCACCAACAAAATACATAACAATTGGCACCTAGACCGACTATGACCCCTGAGAGACGAGGAACATGACCCAGTATAATAAAGTCTGATTCCCGGAACTCTATAATCATGGTTTGTATTGATCATACACCATGGTTGCACGTAGTCCGTTACATCATGGTTGCACGTAGTCCGTTTTCGGGTTTCGATCCTCAAATGACAAAAGGAAACCCTTATATACTTACTCAATATCAATAGCAACCAAATTTATTTATGTTAACATAGAGTCATGAATTTTGGCTAGTAACTAGGTTTTACTACATTAGTAAAGGAAAAAAACTACCCGTTGTCTGTAAAGTCGGTTCACGGACGGTAATTTTACGTGATAACGCCATAATTGTGTCACAAGCCAAACGCTTAGGCTGATTATGCTTCTCTATCGCTTGTTCCGCGTTCTCACTTGCACTCTTCGGCTCAGGTGGAACCGGACTCTTTTTTGTACATGCAGCCGGCGTTCATAGATTTATAAGATGTTATCACGTCAAAAATCTGAAAATCTTTGTTATAATAAAAAAAACAAGTTTCCGAATCCCTAGAACGCTGTGCATATTCAGGCTTGTCTGGGGGTTTTTTGTAGGTTCTGGGTTGTGATAAAAATATCACAATTAAAAATGTGACAGCGAGAACTAGTAAATTAAACGGTTACTCAATATTGCTGTCACTTTTCGTCTTTGGGTTACAGTTAAGAGGATTTGATCGTGACCTATATTCCTAAGTTTCATGAAGTTGCTATCAACACCGATCTGGTCAAATGAACTTGATTAATTTTAAAAGCAATACGGTAATGGAAAATTCAAACGAAACTTAAAAATTGCATTAAAGTAAACATATGTGAAACACTTATGTTAATACTGGTTGTTCCCCGCGGTTTCACCCGCGTAGTTCTCATTCCCGCGGGAATACGGGAACAAAGTATCGCCTATGACACTCACTGATAGTGTAGATCTATATCAGGGAAAGTTTTAAAATTAATTATTATTTATTGTTTGAAAGTTTTAAAATTAAAATGATTAGTATGAAAGCGTCATGCCATTTGCTGTCACATCTTTTGAATCGATTTTACTGCGCCAGTAAATATTTCACAAAATGGTTGAAAAAACTGCACAGCAGCAATCCACATATTTGCTCATAGAATAACAAAACTATATAATAATACAAATTATTACATTATGTAAACAAAATAACGGATTAATTATTATTATTATTGGAGAGTTCGTTCTACGCAATATTTTCTATATGTATACATCGATTAGTGGACAGTGTATGACACATATAATAGTATAATAAAAATAGTTTATATTAGTCTTAAAAAACAGATTGTTCAGGCCCTAAACGGTAGATATAGGTTATATACTTAGTTAAAGGCTTTAATTATTGTATCATTAAATCTACACCAATATAATAAGGCTGATGAATTTGTTTTTCTTTTTTCCAACGCTAGTTAGTTACTTAACCCGATTATTGAGGGCGTTATAGGCGATTTATTTCAGAGAATTTTATTTTTATTTGTCGGGCGGGTGAAATCGCGGGGACAGCTTATTTTATTTTATTTACTGTTCCCTATTTAAAACTTCTAACCCACCCCTAGTAGGCCTCATTTACACTGCTTTCTATGCTAATATAGGATATATTGTATATTTTATAAAGACTAGGAGCGTTATACTT